>JAAWXA010000005.1:5749898-5802039 GCA_038090715.1 Florisuga fusca | reverse complement strand
TTGTCTGAAAATAAAATCCTCTTAATAACATTTCTGTGTGTAAAAAAATAACATAAGAATTCACACTGCTTCCAGGGAAACAGAANGTGTAAACTAAAAAACCAGGCTCTTTGTCATCTGCATCAATTTCATAAGGAAATATTCCAAATTCTTCAAAATGATAACTTAATAAAAAGATGTCAAAACAGGGAGTCCATCACAGTGGTGAGCAAGAATCATCAGTTCCGTGGTGTCTTTCTCTTGGGTGACATTTCTTACTTCACTGAAGGTCACTGGAGGAAGCCCAATAATTGGACAAAACATTAAACTTTAAGTGTTTGTAAACTCAAAGTGCAAAGAGAAGTAACAATATACTTAAATGAGCTTTCCTGCTATATGAACTTTTCATCCATCACCATCACAGGACTAGAACAAACAAGCACAAGGTGCAGATTTAATTGATTTTGAAAAAGACATTTCACCACTTTCTAACAGAAAACCATGCTGAAACAGCATCCTGAAACTGCTGCTGGCACAGATATGCAATGGGAGTCTGAATAATAAATTTCAGAAAGAACTTATTTAAGTCACTGCAGGTCTAAAATGAGACATAGCACAACAATTCTGGTGGCTTCCAGTGCTTCCCTGTCACTGTGCAGGCATCGTAGGCAATTAAGGCAGAACAACAGTTTTAGGAATTACAGTTTTACTAGCTGTAAATATTTATCTTCATTTAGGGAAAGATAATGTCTGAAACTACGTTTCTTAAGGTGTGTGTCTGGAAAAAGTTGGAATGATTGAGGGATGACTAAATATGTACAGAGATGCCCCCCAGCTGTGAGATATGTTATCCACTTGGGAATCTTACACTTTCATACATTTGAAAGGTTCACAAGCTGGAATAAATAACCTGTTGTCAAAAACATGGAACAAGACTAGAAAGTTAGTAACTTGGCATGAGAACTGTAGGCCATTGCAATGACTGAAGCAACCATAAATATTTCTCTCTTAAAACCTTTTTGACAACTCAATCATCTTGACAAATGTCTAATGAAATAATTCAATATATTTATGCAGCATGTACATTTACAGAAACTTAAAAAAATGCCTTAGATACAACGACATTTCTCCAATAATTAATCTTCATTTCTGTAAGCCAGAAAGAGGTGGGTCAGTTCAGGTTTAAATGGCAATTACTTCCCCAAGACCATTGCTCCCTTTAAATTTTTAATATGGAGTGCAAAAATTTGTTACAGTTTGGTAATTCTACAGAAATATTCTAAACATGAAGCAGTATATGGCTCTTTGCCCAGCAGATTTCTCTGACCAGATAAACAAAGAATAGCTAATAGAAAAAGAAATGCTATCTATATTCCAGGTTATAAACAGATGGCATGATGTGAAACTCTCCTAAACTGACAGTGACACTGAAGTTCAAGGTAATAAAGTTGCATTTACTGGATAGAAAACTACCTTCCAAAACTACCTATCTCAAAAGAGGAAAGATTGGCAAACTGAAGATCTTGAATTACATGTTAGGAAAAAAGAAAAAAAAAACATTTTTTTTTCTAAGGCCCTGACAGAGACTTCTCAAATCCAGAATTCAATTCGATTTGGTAAGGATGCAGAGTATTACCTTGTAACAAAGAGAAGGGAAAAAGCTTCTGCTTCTTCCTTTCTGGATGTGACCACAGAAGGTAACTGATAGCTTCATCTGGCTTTTGGGCAGCAGTTCCCACACAAGCAGGAAATTCTGCTCTGAATGTGACTCAAAACTACATTTTTCCCCCTGTCCTTTGGCAAGTAACTAATAAACTTCTTTTTTTATATATATCACTGAAATATCCTTTAATTAATTTAATTTAAAACTTGCACAACCAACATGAGTTATATTAACACAACTCTACTTGCAGAAATGACAAATATTGATTATTAGAGATTTGAATAAGTGATGGGCTGTCCCCTCATGATAAAAGAAGATGAAGCACGTCAGTGCTTCTTAATTTAGATTTTGAGAGCTCTGCACAAATATAAGGGTTTGGACAAACACAGACTGATATAGTCTTCTGTAAGGAGTAGGATTTCAAGGAAGATTGCACCATCATTTCCCAAAATGAACTTGCAGCTTACGGCCTTGATTTCTAGAAGCAATTTGGATTTGCTTGCTTATTCATCTTGGTGGCTGGGTCACAAAGCTCCCCAGACAGAAGAGAAAGCAAAAACTAATTTCAGAAGAAATAGCACCAAATGACAAAACCAATAAGGATTTCTAAAACTAATATCCCTCTTAAATCCTCACTTTTCCCCAAGAACCATGCTATCTTGCCCATATTTCTATTTAGATACAGGCTTCATAAATTTCTGGCTGATGACTTTTGAGCTGTAATGCCAGTTTTAAAAAGGGCTCCATATTTCATTTAAACACTCTTACCAGAATCCTTTGGATCAAAATTAAATCCAAAAATTCAGGAAGATAAAAAGTCCCTTCTTCCACTAGACACTATCCTGACCTCTCTTCTGTTGTCTATCCCAAAACTCCTCATGCTACACCTCTCCCATGATGGGTTACAAATAGATGAGTCCAAATGGAATCTCCTACTGAGTCATTGATTCCTCAGTTACATGGAAAAGAAGTTATCAACATGCTGTGAAACTGTGTTCTTGCAAAACACAATTATTATTCTTTGGTCTGAGAATTACAGTGATATATTGTAAGTGCTCCCCCCCTTGCTCAGTACATTTTTAAAAATAATGAAGGTGTAAGTTTTAGAGAATTTAATTAAAATTTGAATGTTAAAAAAAGCTAAAACGTACATCAAGACATTCATCCAAATCAAGAAAAGTGCATCTTCATTTGACTTCTGCCTATAAGCTGCCTGGAGCAAGATCAACACATAGAGACTTTGGTATTTTATTTAATATACATACTGTAAACCAAGGTGATTCCCACATCAGAACCTCCATGGCCCCTTGAAGTATGTGTTGTACATTACTGGTTGCATTCCCAAAGAGTGGCGCACAGTAGCTATCTGCCCAAAATTAGGAATAGTGGAATAAGTGGCACGGAGGTGACAGAGGAAGAAGAAAAATATGACAGATGGATGTCCTGCAACATTTTCTTCAGTGGAATTTTCCCCTTAGAATTCAGAGAGAGGAGGCAAAACATAAAGCAACATGTGCAGATATTACACTAGTGGAAATGATATGGTAGGGGCCTGCAGAACTAGGGATAAAGGAGAGTAAACCCATGAACATTCTGGAAATTTCACAGCTAAGATAGTCTAAAAGGCTTTGTGTGTGCAAAATACATGAGCATTTTGTAACTGGCTTAAAGCACCTATTGCTTCCTGTAAATCTGGGTAAATTCATATCACTGAAAACAAGGTGACTGCCTTCATCAACATTTAGTGCCCCAAAAAAAGGATTCCTTTAATAACAATTAGAATAGCTTATTCTTACCATACAGTACAGAATACAGTTCCATATTCTTCTACTAGAAGATATTAGTCAAGGGCCCACGTATAAATCTCTTGTATGAAAGATGGTGTAATTTCACAAGGAATGATTAAGGTTAAAATACCTTCTCTCCACCATTTGGTCTAAAGAGGAAAGCATGAAGTTTCTTTTATGCAGTATAGCACAAGTTCTGTCTCAGAACACATTCTGTAGAGAATAACTCACAGTAGTTTTCTTCAAATCTCCATTGCTTGAAAACCAAAATCACGTTTATATTCTCTGCAAAGCTTAAACATTCTGTTTCCCTGGAAGCAGTGTGAATTCTTATGTTATTTTTTTACACACAGAAATGTTATTAAGAGGATTTTATTTTCAGACAAAATTGAACAAAGCAATTCAAAGGCTCTCAGAGGAATAATGAGCAGAAGTGAATTGGGAGGGGATGAAGGAGTTATTTCCTATTTATTTTTCCATTACATGTTCAAACCAGAAATATTCCTATAAGTGATCAGGTAGGAAAGAACCAGATAAACTACAGGACAAAATTATAAAAATGACTAGCACAGAGAGCCACATCTCTGTTATTAAGTATTTTGATAAAGCAGTCAAGGTAAAGTTGAAATAGCATAATTAAAGAAACATTATTTAGGAAATGGGAGGAGAAATCTGCTATTCTTAAAAAAAATAGTGACTATGTAGATGTCTAAAAGTGGGATGACTTTTTTTTTTTTACATATGGCAAAACCATAAGAAATAGATTATGTCAACGAAGCCTACCAGAGAAGATATTAGGGGTAAAACGCAAAAACTGAAAAAAAAAGAATTGTTCCTTCACTTGGAAGAAATACTGAATTTTTATATGGAGAGTGGTGGAAATATTCAGATGAGAAAATACAGTTTTAAACCCATGGGCCTTACCAGCAAGCCACTGAAACCTCAGTCTCTCAGGCTTCAGCATGTTTCCAATGGCTTCTTAGCAAGAGTGGAGGAAATTTCCTCCTGAGTAGACCAGGGCACCATTTCCAATTTCAGTTGACCTACGTGTTCAGCTGGCTTGGTTCAGTGAAAAGGCCCATCACGGTGGAAAGAACTGTGAAGGCTGTATGGGATTTCAGGTTCTGCTTAAGAAAGGTGCGTGAAATACTTGAAGTCAATTTTTGAATTTTGGTTTCCCAGTATAACAGCATATTGTCTCTTTATTTCTATATTCAGTCACTTCAAAAAGTTTTGCTAAGCTGTTGCAACCACTGCAACTTTAAGAGTTTAATTGTTTTATGTAGAGAATTAATGGGAAATAAATAAATGAGAGCTCTGAGAAACCATGCTGAGATGGCCAAATAACTATGCTCAGTGCATACTACAGCAATTACCTTGTAAAAGGCCAAGGGGAGGGGAAAGAACAAACACCAGCTTCTGATACATAAATTAATCTTTTTTTTTTGATCAGTCAGTTATTATTGTTGACTATTTACAGCTTGAGGCTATTTGGAGTTTCAACACACATCGTGTGTTTATTTGTAGCAAGTTAATGAGGATGGTTCCCATTAAGCAGGTGTTTAATTTCAGAATTATTTCTGTAGTACAAATATAAATTTCGTAAGAAAAAAGATTTGTATAAAGAAGGATGCTTATTATTACATTCTGGTTTTCCATTTTCCTCTTTCTGTTCTACAGTGATCACAGATTGTAATTAATTGCAGAGCATGGGCAGGTAATTGCAATCAGTTCAGAGTGCTGGAGGCAGGTAGTGCCCTGGTCAGGTGATGCTGTGCAGACCTGTGATCCATTGCAATGCAAAAGGAAATGATTTAGGAGAGGTTTCTTGCAAGTCCACCCTCTGCAGGCACAAACTAAAGATTCAAAGTATTTCCTCTGTTTTGCAGTCTTTAAGAACAATGTGCTCCCTATGAAGACAAAACCACATTAAAGCCCCAGCTAAAATACTATTAATACTAAAAACTGAATCGTTATTTTTTCCCTTGGAAGCTGGTGCAGTCACAAAGTCCAAACTGCTTAACTTAGCCCCGGTGAACAAGTTCTGTGTTTCTGCCAAGAATACCAGCACCTCTGACTCTCTACCCCTCTGCCAGCAGAAGTGACAGGTGTAGCAGAATCAAAAGAGTTGCCTGCTGGGCAATGACTTTCCATTCATGTGACTGAAAAGTTACCTTTTCCTCCTCAGAAGCACCTACTTCAGATTAATAAAATGGTAGAACAGTTAGAGAAAACACATTTAGAGTTACCTGGTTATCAAGAATTTGGTTAGTCACCTTCCTCTGAAGAGTCATACTAAGCCAGCCGTGTTACTGTCACAGCACTCTTCCTTTGAGGAATCAAACTAATTGGTTGTCTTTTCTCCCTCTCATGTTGCTGAGAAAAGTTCCAGTGAAAAATCCCAGTCTTTTTAAATAGCCTTATCCCGAAGTGTCTCCAGCATCAGGGAAGCCCAGTCTGGAGTCTGCTGCAGGAACTCCAGGCCACCAAACCAGGCTCAGATCTGCTTGCAAACAGAAAGCTTCTGCTTCCCTTTCCTATGTTCATTTCTGAATAACTCAAGGATTCTTAATGGTGATATCTTAATAGAAAAGATGACACTTCTCCAAAGCACATCTGACAAGCCTAAAATTATACAAGTCTCTCCCTACTGAGAAAAGCAGCTTTTGAACAGCTGTCTTAAAGATCTTGAGGATGGTCATTGTCCTGTGCAAGCAAGGACTCAGCTTTAAATTCCATGTTAATACTTGAGCTAAAGTAACATTAATGTAAGATTAATGCTGTGGTATTAAATAAGTACAAATAAAACAACAAAGAAATCAAGTTCAAATAATACATACAGATTATTTTGTCTCTCACTTCATTCAATATTACTTAACTTATTAACATCAAATTATTTTCTGTCTTTTCCAGAGAAGCACCATTATGCTGCCTACCAACCACCACACTAAATCTGATGCATGAAAGGCATTTTTTGGTGGAAGGTTTTATTCTGTCACTTTTTTCCCTGCTCTAAAAGCCATTTCTTAAAGTTCCTATCCATGCTACTGGCCGATGCTGTAGTTTTCAATATTAGTGTATTTGGCTTGTACTTTTATTTATACAAATCTACCTATCTAATTTTGTTTCTAAGACAAGTTTTCAAATAAGCCTGGTGTGGTAACATCTTTCAATGATGTGTGCTCAAGTGCTTTAATGCAATAATACAGCACATCAGATCTATTTAAAAGATGAAATAGTGTTTTTACTTCAGAATTATAATTTAGCTCCACGGATTCCAGCTAAAGTAAAGGAGAATGATGTTTATTTTCTCTGTATTAACAATGTCTTGCACTGTTACTAATTTATACTGAGGTAAATCCAAAGCTCCCATTCATGTCTGGAGCTTGCTGTGAGTAGTGCTGATCACAGGGTGCCCATCCCATAGCATTAGGCTCCACAGACATTACACAGGGATTAAGACTTCAAAGTCTAATTTCAGCCAAAGATTTTGTGCACAAGCTTGACAAACCTGTTCATCTTTTCATGTCTTGAACTCTTTCACCAATGTGGTCATCTCAGACCAAGTTATTTATGACAGAAACCCATAGCCATGCCTGATATGACAGGATTCCCTACTATTCTGTCCTGTTTCTCTCCCCATCTTGTTCCAGACCTTACAGCCCCAAGTACTGCTTTTGTCTTTACAGCTTTGCTGGGGGATCAGATGGGATTGGGAAAACAGAAAGGGAAAATCACTCAATGCAAGCAGGTTAAAAAACAACACCAAAATGTGTAATAGCCCTCAAAGCTGCTTTCCTGTTGTCATAGGTCAACCCCTGACTACTGCAATCCTCCTTTCTCCTCCTGTAAGGCTAAGAACAGTCAAGAAAACAAGTCCATACCTTAACTTCTTGAAGTCTATTTCCCTCTTCCCAAACAAGGAATCAGCCAGCACTGATTTTAGGAAGATGATCTAAAGGTCCTAATAAAGAAAATAATGTACAGATTTATCACATAAAATCCCACTAACAATGAACAATACAAACCCAAAATCAGCTGGTGTACACACTTTCCTTTTCCTCTTACACATGCCCACATACACAAGTGTTTCTTCCTTCTCCTACATGACTGAAAAAGACTGGAAAATGATGGCAGGAAAATTCTTCATTAAACTAATTAAACCTCACAATAGGACTGATTCTTCAAATGTCATCTTAAGTCATACTTGGACTCTGCTGGGATTCTTCTCCATACTAGGGGTGCATAATTGGATCTGAAAAGGAGCCAGCTCAGCCTGCCCTGCACTCTAGAATGCAAAACTTGAGCAAATCAGCTGATAAATGGTATGCTGGGAGATAAAGAGAAAAAAAGCACTCCAGCAAACACGTTTTTTGTTCCATTTCCTTACAATTGCCACCTTATTAAAAAATTCGGCATTATTTTCCTGCTATCTGCTATTAGCAGATATGTATCAGGAATTAAAGATGATTGATGACAGATCCCAAATGATTGCCCGAGTCAGGAAAAGCATCTGCAGGTGCCAAACCCTGGGAAATTAACTTGGCTGTGGACCTGTGCAACGTAACAAAACTGGCAAGGCTTGATCCAGTTCTTTGAACCTCCTACTTCCAAGCCTGGCTGAAATCTGCAGAGTAGAAGAGCTTTAAGAAATTTATTTTTCCTTCCCCTCACCCCCAAGAAATTAATTGCCCACAAATGGGCTAAAATTCAGGGTGTCCTGACAGTTCACAACTACACTAGCAGCCAAGGTATGAGGTAAATATTTTAGAAAAGAATCTTAGGTCTTAGTGAAGTTTGGCTTCAAAAAAACCATCCTACTGACATGCAAGGTCCTGATCCCTCTTACGCTGTTATCAATCAACTCTTTGTACCAGTCCAGCAGAACTCAAACCTATAAAACTGAAGTTGTAAGATCTCAAGACAAAATAGTGACAGCTCCTCAGGGAAGCTCAAGATTTTTTTCTCCTCTTGTTTGAATCACTCAGCATTTTCTCATAAGCCATCAGAAAATGAGAAAGCAGTATTTGTTCACATACAGGAAATGGTGAATTAACATTCCAGGAAGACTTTCCAATTTAAATGGACTATCTTTAATTTCTTTAGTTAGAGAATTCATTAACAGCCATTTTAGAAACTAGAAATTACAAGCAATTATGTATATGCAAACAGTCAGAGTAGGGACGTTTCTCTATTTGAAACAGAGACAGAAATTATTTACTGTTGGCATGGAACAATGCTACAGAGCTGTGGTAATGTTGCTGGCACCCTTACAGCACATTATCTCTTATGAATGCAGCTGTAGTACACCATAGGATTTCTTAGATACTTTGACTTCTGATACTAGGTAACCCTACAGGAAGCCAGAACTCAGCTTTAAGAAGTACATTATCACCCATCTAACTTTCTTTTTATAAGCAGAGCCAGTGATGTTAATGAGGATAACTCCTGTGGTTAGCCAGGCATGTTTTTAGCTGTTTTGTCAAAGTGGCATACTACCCCAGCATGACTTTGAAGCAAGTTTAAAATATGCAAGCAGCCCTGTGCATGTGCGTGTCTGCAGTCGTGAGGAAGGGAAATAATTTGTAGCTCTACACCTACTCCCTTCCTGGGGGATACTCATTATCTGAGGGTAGCACACTCCACTGTCACCAAAGCAGTCAGGCAAACCCACCCCAGCCTCTCTCCTCCCACCACTTTCTCACAGCTTGACCCCCCCCTCAGCAAACCCCAGACTGACAGATCTGCACATCCAACATGCTGCCTGGTTTCAGAACATGATGCTTGCACTGCATATTCAGATTTCCTCCTAATTACCTTTTTCTGTGCTCTTTCTTCCTTTTCGTTGCTCCCCACATCCCAGTTCAGCCTTTCTGTTCCTGTCCTCCCCTTGTGCTGGGTCCCCTGTCACCATCCAAGCACCAGATAAAGTAAGAATTGCACAGAGAAAAGGCAGCTGCCATGGAAGCAGCCTCACTAGCTCTGTATAAACCCTTTTTTCTAAGCAGAGGCAGACAAATTCAGGTGAAAGTGAATCACTACTTCAGGTGTGCTTAGTAAGAGGAACTTCAAATTATGTCAGTGGGCCAGCCCCACTGACCCCAGTAATAGCTGCAAAACCCGAACCTATTGCATACGGAAATCCATCAGAAGATCCAGAACATTTATGTGAATCCTTAGACTTAGGAGTTTTACATACTCCCAGGGACTGGTGACCCACAGGTGCTGGTTCTCAGCAGACTCAAAAGCTGAGCCAGCCCTTCCTGGCCATGAGCAGGCTTCTTCACACCTTCCCTGGATCCACTTTAGAATTAGTTTTCAGAACCACCACTATTTTGCCGTTGAATACTCTACAATCTAGTGATGTAACACACACAAAACCCCTGGGTCCAAGGCTGTGAAGCAAAGGGAATTACAATTGCTAAATTGCTTCAGATGTCACCTTCATAACCAGCTGGAGAGCAACAACATTGCCAGCAGGTTGCTGCTTGCTTCTAACTGCTCTTTACTGTCATTTAAGAAAGCCTCATTTTTACATTTTAATGATTAATAAAATACATATGATACTAAGGGCATCACTATAAAGTTCCTGATTACATTACAGTAAAATGTTAAGATTCCATTTTGATACATTAATCAATATGGTTGCCTCAGTTGCACAAAGATAATTAAATTTTCATTGCAATTTACTAGGATTAGCTATAAATATTTCAACAAAGAGGATAAAAGGAGATTGTTAATATTTGATATTTTATTTATGGTGGGTAACAATTTTAAGACACCTTAGAAAAAACCAAGAAAACAGGACTGAATGTAAGCTTGTTTCTGGAGCTTGGTCTAGATTTTTACGAGCTTATGAAAAGGTACGGAGACAAAATTCTGTACTTGGATACTCAGTTTTCACTTCCTACTCAAAGAAAGAATATTTTGCTTATCACTGGAAATGACTCTCAGTATTTCAAACTGAGAACAGAGTGCAAAGTGAGAACACTTTGCAATATCAAAGCTTGTAGGTAGGTGGGTCTTATAAGGTTACTCACAAGAAAGAGATGGACACAAGTGTTTTTTTTTTTAAATAGAGCAGTTTCTTTTTCCCATTTGCTTAATCAAGGAGAAGGCATGAAAGATTAATTAGATTTATTACACCTCTACTAGTTGCCCTGGAAGATCAGCTACAATAGTAGCTGGCAAGTGCCCAAGTCCCCAAATTCCAGTGCCCCTGCCAGAGGCACACGGTCTCCCTCCTAACAAAAACATAAAGAGCCCCCAAAGCCAGGCTGGCTATTACATCTGTACTGGGTCTTCAAATATCCATCCACAGAGGCCAAATCCTCAGCTGGATTGTCCTGAAATATTGGATCATAGCAAGGGGAAACTCATTGCTCTGTGCCTGTTCTTCCTACCTCCCTGTAGGTGTTGGTGTCCCCAGCTCATATCATAGCTGTGAGGAACTGGTGGCAATATGACTGGTATCAATGGATATGTGTAGCACTAATGGGCTAATATAATATTTTTCAGATTTAATCATCTCAGGTTTGAGCCCACAGTTAAATACAGTGTGACAAAGGGTCAATTTAAATTAATGCTCCTGTTACCAGTTCCCATATGAAGCAGTATGGAAAGCACTCTCAAAGCATCAAGTGCAATTTCTTCCACAGCACTACCTGTAACTGAAATCAGGTGTACCCATCAAAATCTCACACTTGACTTTGAAAGTTTACCCTCAGTTCCTTGTGAGAAGAAACTACTGATTGTACCAGCTACTTCGTTTCATTAAAATGTTAGCAGAGGAAGACTTTAAATAAGCACTAAAGGTCCCTTGGCCTGTGAAAGAAGTGCACATCAGGTGGATTCTGTAACAAATATACCAATATGTTCTTCAGGAATGCTTATGAAAAAAATATTTCCACTTGCAAACAGATCAAAATAGCTCTAGATAATGTTTTAAATTATTAGCTGGTTTTGAAATTATAAAAGAAGACAGAACTTTGGAAAAAAATAGAGAAAAGCCAACTCTAATAGTATAACTGGGATACACCATCCCTGGTAGGACCAGGAACAGTCACATTGATGCAAACATGCCTGGCCAGGCAATGTACTTTGTGCTCCAGTGTTGCAGATGCTAAATAAAGCCATAAAAAAGGAACAAAACAACACAAGAGGTCAGAAAAAAAACCCCACACCAAACCATGAAACCAGAAGCAGACCAGGCTCCCACCATGAGCTGTAGCTCAGGTGAAGACACCCTCGTACAGGGGATCCTGATGTCTGTGTGACTGTCCCCCCCTGCTAGCCACTGGGTGGTGGCACTAGAACATTTTGCATCCCAAAAATATTACATAAAATACTTCCAGTACATCTGATTAAACATATCTTCCAGTTTCTGCAGCATATAGGCATGAGCAGCTTTGGTTTCCTTATAGCTAGAAATGAAACTCAAGGAAAAATTAATAGGTTCAGAGCTACACAGAACTGTTTAAAAGAGACAAGGTTGTAAAAAGAACTAAAAAGATCTATTACACTTCAGGAATCTTGGCTAAGGTACATTTCAATTCTTCTTATTAGGGTGGTATGTAAGGAACTGTGTTTCAGATGCAAATATTTGGAGCCATGATCAGTGTCTGTTTGGAATAAGATAAATGGAGGGGAAGATAATTATCAACCAGGAAGCCCTAGGAGGCAGATTTCAGTGCATTATTATGTATGAGAAACTGCATTATATGTACTGAAAAGTTTATAGTTGCTTTTTAACAATCAGATTGTAAACATTTCACTGGGTTTTATTTTCTGTGCTGGTTGCACGTTGTCGCACAATCCATTACACTATATTTTTTGAGATGCTAATGGGCACCAACAATAAAAACACACCATTACCTGAACAATTTTACCTTAGCAACATGGAAGCTAGACAGTTTATTTCAAGATAATTTTCATAAAACATGGCAAATGAAAAACCATGGAAAATGAAAGGAAAAAGTACATTTCAGTGAGCAGAAAACCCAACTAAAATAAGAAGCTTAATCTTAATTCAAAAATATTTGGTCAGCTTTCAAATATAAAGCAGATAAAAAGTTTTAAAGTCATGTATGCATCCAAGCACTCTCTTCAACTCAATAATTTATTATTTTTGCTGAGACAAAACCCCTTATTTTCCTTCAGCTTTTTATGTATTTGCATTATATTTCTGAGTGTCTTCTTAAATTCACTGTTAAACTGATAGAGTTGATCCCTTTGAGATTTCTGTTGCTTACTTTTATAGAATGAAGAGAAAAAACCCAGTATTTTTAAAAGGAAGAAAGAGGCTATTTAAAAACAACAGCTCTTAATGAACTTATGTCAAGCCCATTTTAACCTGTTCAGCTTCCTAAGAACTGAAGATTCTCTGCACAAAAACCACAAGCAAATTCTGAAAGGTAAGAGTCTTCTGAGATGCTGGTTGGTTTAATTCTTTACTTGGTTGTAAATGGGTAACATACAACAGAAAAACATTTTTAATGTTAATTCTAAAAAATTTACATTAGAGAATAGCCACTGCATGTCTGGTCTTTCTGCAAGGTTATAGAAAGAAGATATTTTTCCTGTTATTGTTATAACTGTTATTTCATTATTTCACAGCAAGGTCCTGATTCCCTAAGTGCTGTAAAGTTGAAGTGGACAAAGTTATTCTCAAAGCAACTCATTATTCAGAACCAGTGAATTTAGTAAGAATTAAATTCCCCAGAGTACTTGATGATATCCTTGCCAAAGAAACTTAAAAATTTAAAATATAATTTGAAAATGCTTCCAGTAGTTCACTGAAAATCTTTTTCCATTTTGTCCCCTGCATTTCTTTCCCATAAAATTTTTCTATCACAAAGAAACTTTAAGTGGCTTTCATTCATTTTGTTTGGCCTTGTTAGCTGTACACAAGGATAAGGATTATTGCCTCCCTTGAACATTCATTTCCACCAACACTGTTGCCTCATGTTGGATCTGAAGAGAGAGAATATTTTTAATTGTGATCGTATGAATCATATGCAGGGTATTGGTCCCAGAGTTCTTCAGTTCTAGGATAATTTTAAAGTTTCATATTTGAGTAATGCCTCTAGAGAGCATTATCTCTTAATTCCAACCTGTGCAGTCATAATGTGCACCCTTGATTAGGTAAAGTTGGGAGCTCTTCCAGTATATTATATTAATATTATATATGCTTGGTAGGGAGCTTTATTCCAACTTGACTCCCTTCCTTATTTATAAAGTAAAATTTAAAAGTATCCCTAATACATGGAATATGATTACCTAAAATAAGATGTATAGCAATATTAAAAGAGAAGTAAAAATTTTACATCTCTATATTTTCCATATTCATACAAGAAATACCAAAGTAAATTATAAGAAACAGATTCTGACATTAAGCTGACACAAGATTTTACCTCAGAAGCAAAGAGTTTTGACCTATTAAGTATAAATATTTAATGTAAAGATTTCTTATAACCATAATGATGCAAAACAATCCTGGCAAATAGGTAAGATTAAGGTGATTTCAGTTTTGGTTTATTTATTTTTAAAAGGAATGTAGAGCAGATTACTCAGCTAGATCCACATCTCATGCTCCATAAATCCCAGGGACAGCCTTAAGAGGCTTTTTTTCCTCTGTGTTTTCCAGACCATTTGGTTACTGTTCTAGTAAAAAGGAAAATGTCCTTCTTAAGCACTTCCTGTTGCAACAGACTGTAACAACTTCCCAGAGTGACATCTAGTGATGATTTTATTTATAGGTAGCATTTGGGTTTCCTAGTTCAGTCTTTTGAGTATTGGTACAGTCACTAAGGTTACCTCAACACACTTCATACTTCTATTTTGCAATCAGAAAACTTGAAGATTTTAGAAATGTAAGACAAATAAAAGGTTCAGAGTTGCATCACAACTTGGGTAGAACAGATAGGAAAAGAATTCAGACTAAATCTAGATTAATTAGCCAATTAGGATCATCTAAATTACTATAAAATAACTATATTTATCAAACTAAAATTTAACATGGTTCTGATTTCTGGAAAAATAAACAGAAGTGGCCCAGGATCACAAAGCTCTCAGGTGTGAGGACAATGTTCCTAATATGTATATTAACAACCTTATATGTATATATGTAATATGTATATTAGTGCCACAGACTTTGCACGCTATGCTAAGACTTTCACTGAATTTTTGAAGTTACAGAATGTTTGAATATTACTCAAACTTTCTACTATAAGCTTATTTCTTGGTAAAGCCTTAAAGCACTTGAAAGCTCTTGATCATAATAATTCACCTGAAGCTCAGCCATTCTTTCAAGATCAACTGGCCTATTAGACAGGGAGGCAACCTGTGATAAGAAGTTCAGTATGGAAATGCAAATTATTATCCAAATGAATTTTTTTCTTTCTCTTGTGAGTTAATATTTTATGTGATTTATTTTAAAGATGGAAAAGGCAGAATTTAATCTGCATTTTTAAGCTAGTTTTCTAGTGAATAACAATATTTGGAGCTGGCAGTTCAGTGTCAGCTTTAGCTCACTCCACGTGGCAAAGCTGATCACAGTCTCTCAGGCAGGTGAGCTGTTTGTCAGGTTCTCCTGTCAAGACACCTGGAGATACTTACACGGGGAAATAATTATGAACAAAACTTGAAAATTAAATTATTTCTCATTTCTTCTTCTCTGCTAAGCACCTTTTGCTACTTGCTTTTGTGGTTGCATAGTAATATCAAATCAAATAGGGCACAATGACTTATTACAGGGAAAACCAGCAACACCTCCAAGGACTATGGATGAATTATGCACTGATATTATCTAGGGTTGCAAATAGTAGTTGAAACAAAACAATTTATATCAGTAAACTGAAATCAAATTTAGTAAACATGGGACACATCTTCTGTTGGGAGGGTTACAGCTCAGGCTTCTCACTGGATATTATCTACTCAGGACAGAGTAGAAGCCAGTCATAATTCCCTGCAAACTGCACATAGCACAAGATTAATAAGTCTTAAGTTTTTCTCCCTGAAAACACATTATATTTAGACCCTAACTGTTGTATGTAATGTAAAATGTACTCAGTTGTTTTACACGTGTCACATGCCAAGAGAATAACTGTATGCAGAAGAAAGGCAAAACCACTCTGGCATATGTTTTTTGCACCTCACTGAAGTACCATCTCCCCAGGCACTGCCTGAGGCAACCATCATCAGCCAAGCTCTGTGCAGACATCAAAACCCAGAAAATCACAAACACAAGATTAATGGTCACAGCCACTTTTCTCTACATCCTACAGACTGGCTAAGCAGATTGACAAACCTGACTTAAACCACCTTCTCATTTTGCTCTGACCCACTCCTTAGGATCCACACTAAAGGAACATCAATCAAAATGGGGTAAAAGAAGTTCCTGTTGAAGGCAATTCTTTTCAGAAGGTGGTCATGGGAATTTCAAATATTCTATAGGAATTCTTTTTCAAATCATCAAGCTTTTAAAATACCAGGGTTGTAATGAATTTTGGTATACAAACATTGATTTCATCACCAAGCCAATCATGTAGCTATTGTTTACTGAAAGTCCTAAAACATCTGGATATTATAAGTTCAGTTAGCTGGCTGATTACAGTTAAGTGGTTTTATTTTCAGGTTTTCCTGAAAGTAATAAGTAATCTGAATTACTTACTGAATAAGTAATCCTTTGCTTCAGGTTTCTTTCCTACTAGAATTTGTACAATCTCCTGCAGATGCATTTTGTGCTAGGCTATGTACATTTGTCATTATTGTCTTCTCAGTGCTCCATCCCACAGATGGGTATCTTGCCTGAAAAGCAAGAATTGAATTGCTTATGTGTGTGTTCATTCACTCTTACAAAAATTCCTGGGATTTTTTGTTTATTTTTTTTTTTTGGGTGTTGATATAATGTCCATATACAGAAAGAGGAATGCCTAAAAATTTAACCTGGAAGTAATAAAATCATTATGCAAAACAAATCATATCACACTGAGAATGTCTTTCACACAAATTGCAAGGGCTGGAGAAGGATACCTGAGGTTTTTATCAAACCACTTTTATCTTCAACTTAAAAAAGAAAACAAACCATCATTGAAATGGGAACCAATTCAGGAATTATTTGCTTGTAACATTTGTTGCTCTGAGAAAACGAGCTAATGAAGTCTCTACAGATGTTTTGTCTTTCTACCCCTGTGCACCACTGCCCTTACTCCAGCTCAGCCTCATGATCTCAGTGACACTCCTCCCACTCCAGAGATGCTAAAGATATGCCCCATCTGCATATGCATATTGATTATCTTAGTGGTTTCTGCTTAACAGAATTTATAATAGCTGAGAGTTGCCTGCCTGGTCACAGGGGGAATGCTCCTTTTCCTCTGCACAGCTGCTGAAGGTCACAGAACTTTTAGGAAGCTTTATCACAGAGATTTTTTTTCTTAATCCCTAGTTAGATTGGTTTGACAGCGGTCAGTTGGCTTAAAAAATTATAATTGACACACAGATGGGCTTAAACACAATCTTCAGCTCTTAGAAAAAAAAAACAAAACCCCAAACAATAAATAAAAATTCTTTCCTTTTCCCAAAATTTCACAGGCCAAGTTTTATCACACACATTTAGCTGTAGAATTTAAGTCTGATGCACTATTCTCATGCTCAGACAGGACTTCATATCAATGAAGTTAAAGTTTCTCCCAAGGCACTGAAAGGTTTCAAAATTCAGAACTGAGATACCCAATAGTCTTGTAACTGAAAAATTCAGCAGGCTTTTCATTTTGTGTATATCAGCCCTGTCATAGAAAAGAGGAATCCTCAAAGCTTAACGTGAAAAACTCAGAAGGAAAATATTTTCTTACATACCCCAAATGGTCACCTTTAAGATAAAATCCATCTGATAATTAGTTTCACCTCCACTCCTCTGAAATACCAGCAGAATTTCAGTAAATAAATTAAATAATATATGTAAATTAATTAAGAAAATGTTTTTATTACATTTTGTAATCAACTTAACCCCAGTTCTAGGCCCCCTTAGGTAAAATGTGAGGAACAGATGGTCATCTTTTCACCTCAAAAGAAAATTGGTGTTTGATAATGAAATCTTGATCACCTACCATCTGCCTGTTAATGATTAGCAGCAACAGGAGTATACCTGAGAAATGTGTCTTTGACAACTTGGAGGACTCTGATGATCTTACTTCACACAATAAATTAGATGTCAAACATGAGAAAGGTTATAGGTAAACTCAAGGTCTTTTTTTCTGTCAAATGTTGAATCTTTGCTGAGACCATAACTGGAAAAAAAAAAAATAAATCAAAACAAAACACCAAACCAAACCAATCAAACACACACACACCCCCTACACACACCAAAAAAACCCAAAACAAAACAGAAAACAAACAGAGAAAGCCAGCCAACCAAGAAATAAACAAAAAATTAAAACCCAAAACAGTTGAAAATACTGTGTTGACTGCAAGTATATGAATTTAACCCTATAGCCACAGTTATGTAGAGGTTTTGCTTCTTTGGAAAGACAGAGACAAAATGTTAAACCTGAACAACTCTGAAATAATAAGCAGAACAAGGAAATCTGAGGATAGTGTGTATGTAACCCTGAACCTGCTATGCATCCTCCTGCAGAAATCCAGAAGGATTCTCTCCTGATATGACACAGCACAGCATGTGTCCCCAAAGGGGACTTTCCTGGACACTCAGTAACATCAATATCTTTGCCTGTCAGTCTTTGTACTCTCATGCCATATGTTTGCCAGGAACAAATTTCACCTCATGCATTTCAAATCATCTTTGTGGTTATCATCATTTTAGAAGTGTACCAAGGATAAAAGGCTTCCCATACAAACAAAACAGCAACTCCTCAAGAGATTTCACACTTGCCAACCCTTTCTCTTCCTTTTCTGGCTACAGAAAGTGATGCTTCTTCTGAAGCTGGTATTTATGTTGCACAGTCACATATGAACAAGGTTCCAGAGCACCTTCATGCAGTAAGATAACAAACTAGAGAAAGAGAGAGAGCAGAATTGCTTGATAGGTTACTCCAAAGCACCAAAAAACAAGCCCTGAAGAGATGAATTTTGAAGAAGGGAGTCCACGAATTGTGCAAAATTTGCAATAAATAAATAAATAAATATTGCAAAGACAATTTCAAGGACTCAAAGATAACTATAGATGGGGAAAACTCTGATTAATTGAAGTTAATTGAGTTGTCTAAAGAAAGAATAATGAAATCATGATTAATCTTTGGTTTTTAATCTCAGCACTTCTTCAGGGAACTATTTGGATATTTCATCTTAGAGCAAAGCTACTCAGGAAACAAAACAATAGCAATACAATTCAATTACATTTGCAATAAATTGTGACAGGAGTTTGCATTTCAGATTACAGGGTAAATTTCATGTATTTAATGACATAAAATACATAAAAGCAGAGTATTAGACTGGCACATGTCCTCCAACACAGCAATGCTTCAGAGATTTCAATTTTAACTATGGAACTGAAGGTGATATTAATATAAATGTCTACCCTTCAACAGAAGATATGTAAACCTACTTATGCCTTCAAGCCAGGCCTCTGCTGATACTATCTGAAAGCTATTCAAGTTTTTAATATCCAAAGACAAATAGTGACATATCAATATCTAATGAAATAAGCAAAAATATATTGAAATAATACAAAGCCCTACTGTAAAGCAAAACCAGTGATTTAATATAATTTTATCACAAGTTACAGAATGAATTTCAAATGAATAAGAGACAGTTGACTTCTCTTTTTTCACTACTATCAGTCTTTTTTCTGTGTCTTAATTCAAATTTACATAGACATCTGACCTTTAACACACCTGTGGAATGCCTTTTAATGATCAGGTGAATCATCTTACCACAGTGAATAAATAAGAGAATATTAAGCTACATGTATGGGATCTAACTTCATTATTTTTATTTTACATTTTTTCTCCAAGTCATGGCCACCAGCTTCATGTGACAGAAAAAAGCCTGACCTTTTCCTTCTCTTTCTCCTCCAGCTGTGTAAAGTCATCTCAAACTGTAACTAAGTGAAAGAAATTGACAGCACTTATTACATTTCAAAATCCTTTTCCACATATCTTCCAACACTGGGTTGTAAGGTCTTTCTTACTTTTTACAGAAGTAAAAATGTTTTATTTAAAAATACCTTTAATAGAGAAGTAATAGTGTTCTTTATCTTGAGAGGTTGAAGGAGGCAAAGATTGCCAAGATCATTAAAATCTTCTGTTAGTCTCAGCAAAGTAGTTTCAAAAAATAATTTTGGGTACTGAACAATACATTGAAGTCCAAAATTCAAGCAACAACTTTCAGGCTAATTAAATTATTATTTAACTGTAAACTTGCCTGCTATCTTTGGTATGAATTTGTTCATGTTCTGCCTCTGCCAGCTTCCCCCTCTCCTTTGTGAGTCCTCAAGGTTTTCCCTTTCCCAGGCAACCACTTCTCAAACATGACCCAGCCAAGCAAAGATTACCACTTAAATGAGAAAAGCACCAGGAGATTTTCATATGGTGTTTGATCCAATGCTCCTTACTCTCTCTGAGTTTTGGATCGAGCACCCTTACCCTTTACTTCTACATGTCCTTAATGAAGTTTTGAACATGAGACTTGCTGGTACCAGCACACAGCAAAGCTGACAACCAGCAGGAAGTGCTTCTTGTTAGTGTTTCATATTTTGACAGCATTTGCTTGCAAAACTTAGCACCCAATAACTCCCCCTTACACTCACACAAAACAAAAACGATCTCTTGAAAGGATATTTACAGCTTTCTTGCTTATCTGCAATCTTTGATATAAAGATGTATCCTGTCACACAGTAATAAAAAGGTTCAGATTCTCAATGGTCAGACATGATACAGAAGTGTTTTGGGGAATACGACTCATTTTATCAGACCATCATGTTATAGTTTGTTTGGGGTTTTTTCATTATAAGGTTTTGTTTTGTTTTAAAATACCACTGAAGCATATTGCAAAGATAAATATTCAGTGTACCCCCTATATTAGGACTCCATTAGCTCATTAATCCATGGATGAGTAAGTGTTGATTTAAAAGCATTTTGCTAAAGAAACAAGAACTTACTGACTGCAGTTTGAGAACATAGTGCACTATATTGCGACGGAGAGTGTTGAAGAAAAGCATAATTGTTATATTTTTCACAACCTGCTGGTTCTACTGCTCTGAAAACAAAATAGACACAGAAAAAGCCTGTCCCATCTCTCCTGCATCAGCATTCTACTTACAGTGATAAATAATTCCCAAAGTCAAGCCCAGCCACAGCACCCCAAAATACCCATCTGAATCTGTACAGCAAAATAAACTCAACCTGATCTCCAGGGGTCAGCAATGTGGAAAATATAGAGCTATCTCAGGACTCTCTAGCCATCATGATTGAGACTGATGAACTTCCCTGCATGTGTTTATGATTAAAACAAAATTATGCTTATAAAATGCTTAAAGTAACAGAAGTGTGTAAGACAACCAAATCTACCCTCAATGAGTAGATTTCCTTATTTCTGTAGGGATTTAACTTGAGTTTGAGAGTTACTTGCTCCTGAATGCCACCAGAAGATACAAAATTGTTTCATGAAATTTGGGGCTTTTCATAGCACAACTTTTACTTTCCCCAATATGGTTACCCAGACCCAAAATGCCACGTTCAAGCAGTAACCCCACACCAGCTTGCATTCTATGCTGCCCCAGCAATTACACCATCCCAAGGAATAAACTCATAGCATGAATGCTCCAACAGTTCTGCAAGGAAACAGGTGGCAGATAAGATAAATGCAGCCCAAGGCACATGAACTTTCTAAAATTATTAAAGAGAACAGCCATAAATATACTCTATCACTTACACCCATAGAAACACCCAGTACCTTTCAGGTGCTCCGTTTTATTTTCCACACTTCTCCACACAGAGGTGGGATTTATTGCTTTTTTTTCAGGTGCAGAGCAAAACAGCTCAATAAATCCTAAAACTGTGAGGGTGAGAGGGAATGCAGCACAACACAGGAAAAAGCATATGTGATTTTGCTCATCTGTATATATAGCATGCAGATAAAGTTGTATCATCCTCCCATGAAGCAGCAACTATTTACCTCCAGGCAGCCATCCCTTTGCTACCTTGCCAGCCAAATGAGTGAGGTAACAGCAAGTGAAGGGGCTGGAGCACATCAGCACTGCTATGCATGAATCAATCCCTTGAAATAGGGCACTGCAGGGAGAAAATACAAACTGGAGAGACAGCAAGAATCAGCATTCCCTCTCCCCTTTGTCAAGAAGCACCAATGTTATCATAAAATGGAGATGTACACAACACATTGATGGGCACAGAAGTTCTACACCAACTGTAGGTTAGCTGTTAAGATCACCATGACAGACATCACTTTTTTATTGCTTCTGTTACTTTGAAGACTGGAGCGACAGACAACACACCAGAGCTGTTAAATAACAGCAGAGTAGAAAGGAGCTGGCACTCCATACTGCAGCTTTACTCCCTGTTATTCTGCTACTGATCAACACAATTAATTCATTCTGAAAGTCTATCCCCTTCCTGAATGATTTCTGAGGCAAACAAGGGACACTCACCAAAAATTAGCTACAGTGTTTGAGAATAATAGATGCTTACATGCATGGTCTTCTGAAGCACAGATTTTATTTGGCAACAACACCTAGGAACTAGAGCCCCCATTTCTTTCAGGCCTCCTGAAAGCACTGAACAAGGTGAGAGGTTGTGATACAGCCCAGCTCCTAACAGAAAGGAGATGGATGGAATGAAAATAAACAATAATGCTTACCATTTGCAGCAGATTTTTATATGTCCAGTCTTAAACTAAGACAAGGAATTGTTTAAGGCTTGCCAAGTATATTGAACACACTGAAATTTGTTTAAATGTTCTTATTAGAAAAGCAACCAAGTATTCATCTGTATTTTGTAATAAACACCTCCACCAGTATCTTTAACAGAAGATTTATGACTATGGCCATACTGCCAGTTCTAGTCTAATATCTTACAAATTTAAATTTTGATGTTCTTTTTTTGATGCTCATTTCATTTTTGCTATCATGTTCCACATGCCCATATAATCTTGGCCTTGCTGTTACTATTTATGAGTCCTTTATAGCTTTTTCAGGGTATCTCCATTGTCTGATGTGCTGAAATGCACTTCAGAAAAGGCTAGGTTATTGAATTAAGTTAATTTTCTTTACCTACGCTTCACAACTCTATAATCCTAGCATATTAAAAAAATTGATTATTAAAAAAAGTGGGAAATCCATTCAATGAAATGAGCAAGCACAGGAACACTGGCTATGTTCAAAGACAATGGCATTAAAATTAATTTTACAGCTGATTTTGAATCTGCTTATTATAGGACCACACAAAGAAATACTCTAGTCTTAGTCCTATTTTCTGAGAGTATGCTGTGGCTCTGTCATTTGACATTAGGGTATGAAAGACTGGGGGGTGGAAAGATGTGCTTCATGTATATGCTTGAATTCCCTCTCATAAACTTTAAGAAATGTACTTATTGAGTGTAGGGTTTTTATAAGTGATTTCACAATTTAATATCTTTTCTAAAACCTAAGTTACCATGCTGTTTGTGATGTACGTGTAGACTCCCCGGTGAAAGGTTTATGAATTGTTATAAATAACACTCTCCATCTTTCAGGAATGCTTAGAGCAGCATTCTGAAGGATAAAGTGCTATTCTGAAGAGAACAAAACTGAGCAAAAAATTAATTAGATAGCAATATTCCAAGGAAACCACCCATTTTCCTTGGTAAGCATCTGAATAAACAGTTACAGGAAAAAAAAAGTGAATGCAATTTAATTACATGAACAAGTCAATGCTTTTTTATCTCAAATCCTACTGTATCACCAATGCCATTACCTAAGGACATTTTACACACAAAATAAACAAAGATGTCTTATCTTGAAAAAATACTGCAAAAAGCATTGCTTAATAGCTTGTTTACATCACTGTGGGTTTTGTTCTGCAGAAACTCGCAGGCTCTTTGGCATCTTGGTAATTGCATCCAGCGGATCTAGCAGATAAAATGGAATGAGCAAGAGGATCACAAGTGTGTGTCTGTGATATATTGCACCAAGGGCAATAGGAGAAGGAGAGAAGGAAATCAAATGTAGGGGAAAGGGGGAGTTAGAAGATGAGTAGCAACAAGCCACTGTAAAACAAAGAAAAATAAAGAGAGAAACAAACACCAGAAGTATTAAATAAATAGGAAATTCAACAATTATTTGGTCAAAAAGCACATCATGATGTTTTACAGTTAAGAAATTTCAGTTTAAACATCAAGAAAGCAAAGCACAATAAATAATAAGCAGCTAAAAAAGATGACAAGGAACAATATTAAAACAGTTAAAACCACAGATGTGCAAAATAAGTTAAAACAAGCCATGCTGAATATATCCATGTTAAGATTGTGTCATGGGAGGAATTAAGTTCATTTCATGCTTAAAATTCACTTCTACTAGGAAATGCTTTGGAACTAACTCCTTGAACTTCTATCAGAAAAGGACATGAGGATAGGTACAAGTGCACAATTTTATTACATGCCATGCAAGAGCAGAGATATGGATTTAATCTTAAAGGTTTCTGAGCACTGTAAAAGAATCCAAACATACTTTATGATCAATGTCACCAACTTCAGTGGAGCAATTGCAGAGCTAGGCAGTTCACAGGATGCCTTTGAAGAATTTGGGGTCTGTAGTGCCAAGTTAATAAGAAATTTAGAAAATAGAAGATTAGTATTAACCCTAGGAAAGAACAAACAAGCCCTACCACCAAAAAAAAAGAACAAAAACCCCATAGAAACCAAACTAAACAAAGCATAACAGCAGTTCCATCTTTTAGTGGTACAGTTGATTATTTTTAAAATCATGTTTAGACATAATGCATGCTGACTGCTGACTACAAAGCTTCTGAAATGCCAGGAACCCTGGAAAGCAACGATGAATGAGAGAACTAAGAGATATTTAATTTCTCTGAGACAACACATCCATTGGAAGTACTTGGTTGCTTACATAAGAATATTTCTAGCTTAGTAAACATGAACTGCCCATCAGACAGGTATAATTTAGGGATCTGGTAGCCTATCTCCACATTTTGAGGTGTGGTAACTTCTTCAGGGCCAGCCTCAAGATTCCTAGGTACTCTCTCAAGCCTTTTGGTCCATTTCTGCATCCAGCCCAGGCCCTCTGATTGATGGTGCATTAGTTTGCTACCTCAGGCAGAGCTAATGGCATCTGAGGTGATCAGTCATTCCCACTGTACTCTAGGAGGGGGAGGGAATGTCTCAACTAGTAAACACTTCTTCATCCCAGCACACACCAAATGGGAGCAGTTCTGTTTATAGCGAGCAAAATTACAGTCTCTGATATTATTAGCAGGTTATTTATGGCAAATTTGCTTCCACCTGTGATGCTAAGTGTGAACATTTAGAATCATTCAGTGTGGCTACAAGGGATCACAAAGTAATGAGGTAAAATGTAAGGAGACTATCGGGCATCCCCATTGGTACCTATGCTTTTTGCATCCATGTATCCGTAAAAGAACAGAGCAAAAAATAATAATAACTTTAGTTTCAACTTATTGCTTTGCGTATGATCTTGATGCAAAACTATATGGTACCCTTAAAGCTGTGAAGCCAACTATAAGAGCAATCTTGGTGCCTCTTAAAAAAAAAAAAAAAATCTTTAATTCACAATTATAGTTAGAGCTCTAGTCATACATCATATGCTTTTATGAAAATCAACTACTGCATGTTTTTTTCTTTGTTTCTAATAATTCATCTTTGGGTATGGCTAGTTAGTTGCTTGGCATATGTTCATCGTGGTTTTATTTTTAGCTTTTTGTGTTTATTTTTGACGAACTATAAAGATGCTGTTTCAGTGTTTAGATTTCTTCCCTCACCTCTGCAATAAACTTTACTCCTAAACAAATCAGGGCCTCAGCAGTGCACAGCAGAATGCAGGTGGGCACCCCTTGTGGAATTTGCATGGCTCAAGGTCTTGACAATGGGTATAAAACATTAGCATATAAACCTAGGAAATGTGATTCAGTATAATGAAAACATTTTGAAAAGCAGCCCTACTGCAGGACTCCTTAGAGACCCATGGTAGTATATCACAGTGAGACAGTCAAGGAGGTTAGAAAGCTCAGCCACCAGGCTGGTTTGCAATGTGTGTATGCAACAGTCTGCCACTGTCACTAAAAAAAAAAAAAAAAAGAAAAGCCTCCAAGATGAAGTAAAAGTCATATTGCTCATATAATTCCTCTCAGGCTTTTGAATTTGTCACAATAACTCTTTTCTCCACAGCATCTTAATTTCTGCAGGTATATTTACAATTGTGATCAGAAGTTATGCCACATGGAGAAAAGCTGTCTCTACAGTACCTGTAGAATTAAGTCCTTAAGACTATAAAAAAAGGGAGAAGAAATCTACCTGGATATTTGGATGGCAGAGAGAGGAGATTTATAGTGCATCGTTTACTATACTGCACCCTGGATCCTAGTGTAAGCAGAACACACAAAAATAAAGTGGACAACTAACTAAAGTGTCAACTATCAAGTCAGAATACTAGAAAAAATAAAGGTTATTTATGCTTTTTAGTCTATGAAAGCACACACTTAATACTCCTCATTTTCAAAAAAGTCTCAAATCAGAGAAAGATTTCAAAAAGGTCTCAAATCAGAGAACAACCAAGTTCCATTCATCAGGAACTGTTTAATGCAAATTAAAGCATAACAACATTGTACATTAGTAAAATACACATAGAAGCTGAACCACTGGCACTAATATAATGTGTTTTAGCACTGAGGGCATTATTGTATTATAAATATTCATTCAAATGGTAATTTATTGTAGTTACACTGCACCTGCAGGAAAAATACGTCCAGAAAACATAAAATGATTTAATAAATGATGAAGGCAAACAACTGAAGCACTATGTAAATGTATTGGATGCATTAGCTTTGTTACTTACTGATAAATATACAGTGATGCAGAATAATCCTGTGTTTTAATAATTAATTATTAAAGACCCCCCATAGTCACAGGGCAACTGCATCTGTGCTGCTTCTGCTGTTCTTTCTGCTCTTTCCCTTTCCTGATCCCCTTGGAAAACATATATGGACAGGTTCATCAAATTCTAGCTGTGAGTTCTTTCACTGCACCTCCTGTGTTACTCAGAACTGAGTTTATGATTTTGCATTTCATAATACTGAATTTCTCCCCTTCTTCTTTGCTTCACCTCTCCACATCACTCTGCTTTTCCTACACAATATTCTAATACTGCTCTATACTGGATTTTCCCTCCTGACTTTAAAAGGACATTTTGATTGCATATGCTCATTTTATGGTCTAAAATCTACATCTCATTGAGGTTATCCCACAGTAACATTCTTATCATCTCTTAGACTCTACTTTGCACCATTTCAAGACATTCCAGCATGCCCTTCATCCACTTTGCTATTTTGCACTACACTGGTCTTCTGGGCTTCACCAACCCTTCCTCCAGCAGCCATGACTCGTGTTCCCCTGAAAGCCCAGTGGCAGCCAGCCAAAAGCCTGAATTTCTGTTCAAATAGCAATTTGAACTTGAAATCCTAGAGCTTTCAAAGATTTTTTAAAATCAGAATAGAAGCACATTCCATTTTTCCTTTAAAAAAATAATCTAAGAACTACAAATAAAAACTATGATGGCATGGTCTATCAGAAACACTAAAATACAGGTGAAGTTTTTTGGGGGGTAAGTGAAGTTTCTAGGTTTGCAGCTGCTTGGTAAGATGAATACACAATAGAGGTAGAAGACTAGAGAGTGCTCATTTATAATGAGTTTCCACACATTCAGAAGCCCAGTTGGAATATTATGTATGACTTTTACACCTGGAACAGCCAGCCAGATGTCTTACTCATGTATGCATCAGCTGTGTCAAGCATCTGCAATAGATCTGAAGCACTGGCTGAAGAGACCCACTGGATTTAGCACACACAAACCCAGTCATCTCTAGCTCAGACAGGTCACAGACAGGTAGCAAGTTCAGATTTGGTAACCCTATCTTCAAGTCTAGAAGCTTGATCCTCAGCAGTGCTTTGTACTATTGAAGTGCCAAATTGAGAAGGCTCTTCAAAACAAGGCAATAAAAGGTAAAGGAAATATTTTTCTTTGCAGTGAACACAAAGCAAGGAAGGTTTTTTTGCACAATACACACCTTCATGCATTTTCAAGTTAGGACCAGATGTATGCTGAGAATCAGGTTTTACTTTACCCAGACCATTCTCTTGTGGCATTCACACTAAATGTTCCATTTATCCCCAGTTTTCAGAACACTTGGAGCTAGCATCAAAACCATTAAAAAACTGCCCATTGTATTTGAATGTCTCTCTACCTAATTGAGATGCCAACCAGCTTTTATTTTAAATGTCCCTGGTCAGCAGAGTGAGTTTATTTAGTATTTAAATATAAGAACAGTAACAGAAGAAGAGTCAGAGAACTTCAAAGTGATGTCAGCAAGGATCTGATGGGAGAAATAGACCATACTGATAACAAGGAAATGGCTGTAGCTAGGCAGGAGTGGGCAAATGAGATGCCAACATGAAAATGGAGAAGTCTGGCATCTCCTTCAAGTGGACTGAATGTCTCATCATGTTTATGACCTTGCCAGGAAAACACTGAGTACACACATTTGTTTTACATCTTGCAGGGGTGAAATGTTTAACAGCCCCTTTCCCAGGATTTTGCATGTCTACAGTCTGGAAAACAAAGCCCAGCAAAGCTCTGCTTTTAAGCAGCAGGGCAACTTCCAGGCAAATCCATGCTCTATATTCTATATATGCTATATTATGGCACCCAAATATTCATCAAGGTGTTGCCAGTCACAAGTTTCCTCTATTCTAATCTTTACAGGTAGAGCCAGGTCACAAAGCAGAAATATTTCTAGAAAACTTAGTGTTGCTCATGCTGTATTAAAACACTGTTTCATGGTTTTTGCCCTCAGCTTTGCTCACAAAATGAAATAAATTGCTCTGCAGTATATAACAGAGCAGCATCAGCCTCTCTGAAGCAAGATGCCTTGCAACACTTAAGACTTGCTGCAGCTGCTGAGCTGCACCAGCATTAGATGCTGTCATGTCTTATCTTGGCAGAGGTCAAAGGCTGTAAAAGAAACAGAGATGGTAAACCAGGTTTAGAAACATGAAGGGGTTATATTAATTTTTCCACTCATCAATTTATTCCAGTATTTGGATAGATTAACATAGACTGAAAGATCTTGTGCTGGCCCATAAGCAGGCAGAAGCTGAAAGTCAGGCAAATTATCTTCCGCTGAAACAAAAAATTATTTAAAAACTCCCTTTATATAATTTCAGAAAACATCACAGTGTCTACTGGATGATAATGAGAGTTATCCAGTCCAGGGAATTGCAGTTGTTTCACAGAAGTTGCCATAGCAAATTATTATAACCCTCCACCTCAGTTTCCTTTATTTTTAGGAAAGATTACTTTTATTTGGGGCAAGGATTGCCAGTAACGTTTTGTTCAGTGCTATGTAGAATGTGTTTGCCATTATCTGGTTTAAATAGGTGAATTCAGCAAGCCAACAGAAGCAAGTCAAGTCTTTTCAGTCTGTTGATCATCTAGAGACAAACTGGAAAACTGCCTGGATTCAACCTGGTGGCAGACGTATTTATTCTCTATTTGCTTGTTCCAACACAGCAAAACAAGAGTATATGTGCTGCTTGCATTTTTGCCTGGGGGACAGAGACTTTATATCGTAGTTAATGGACCATCTACAAACAGAAAATTAATTTGGCAAGAACTCACTGATGTTGTGGAAATCAGAGAAGCATGATCCGTTCTGAAAATAATTAATCCAGCCAGAAGAGAAATAAATTTTCAGTTGTTTGGGGCACGAGAACTTTGGCATTGGGAAAGCAGGAGGTACAGAGCCTTTTTGAAAAGATTTTACCTGCAGAGGGACATGTTCCATTTTGGAAACTGTGCACACAGAAGAGTAGTTAACATTTCCAGTATTCAAGCAGGGTTGAAATGTTAGTGAAATAATATGCACCTTGCCTTGTTTAAATGTTATCCAGAAAAGTCACTTTCTTGAAGCTGCCAATACATACACATTTCCTGACAAGAAAGGGATGTGTTTCTTGCAAGTCCTCATTGATAAACTACTGGAATCATTTGCTTTCTGAGGTTTGTAATTGGAGATTACTGTTTGCTTCAGCCACTGGGAGAACAGGGAAGCTTCTGCTAAAGATGCACATTGCAGTGCTCGGTGGCCTCTGGGGCAGAGAGATACATTCTTGATGCTGAGATTTTAATGCATTTAAAATTCGGGATTCACAGTGCTGCAGGGAATTCTGCTTGATGGTTCTTAAAAGAATGGGTGTGCATTTTGGGCAGAAAAATGCATTTCAAAATCAGGCATTAGTCATGCTGATTACAGTTCCAGGTTAAGAAATTGAGTTTGATAAAGCAATGACTGGACTCTATTGGAGAAAAGGAGGTGAAAATGGCAAGAATACGGATGGCTTTCTAGTCTATTCAATCGTGGCACAGGGAAACTTCAGTCAAAATTATGTTCTTTGGAGTCTTCTGTTTTACCAAATACATCTTGAACAGAACTACAAAAATCATTTTACTAAAATGTATGTAATCATCATAAACAAACCAATAGAATATTAAACTTTCAGAGGCAGGAAGAATGTGCATGAATAGCCAGCAGACTGAATTCATCCTGCTTTGATCAGGACCATAAATTCTGGTCTGAACAATAAGCATAGAAGACAGTTTTAATATTAAAAAACCTTTAGGTCATGTTTTCTCCAATTTTAGTGCTCACAAACTATTTCAAGAATTCTGTCTTTCTGATAGAATTGAATCTCTCTTCATCAACCCTTTAATTTGGCTAAAAAGTAGGTGAAAAAAGCACTTACTGAATCGTTGGAGTAATGTAACAAATTAATGGAAGGAGGAGGTTGGCACATTTCTCATCCTGGCCTTCAATTTGAACAAAAAGTTACCCAAGGGCTAGAAACCAACATGACAGCAAATCTGATTGCATTTTTTGGCCTGGAACATCTTCACTACTAGGGATGATACATCAGCTGGCAAGGTCATAATTTCATCTTAGTGTCAAGCTTTGATAGGAGGAACATCTATTTATTGTAAATAGAGCAAGAGTGAAAATAATCACTGGAAAAGAAATGGACAAATACCAGGCATTTTAAGGGAATTTTTTTTTTAGTATCACACAATACTGTAACTAGATATAGTCTCTGATCTTTGTCAGTAAATTTAAACCAATGTCAAAATAGTAAGGGTTGCTCTTTAGGAAACAGGTTCCTTCTTCAGACAGATATGCTTCATAAAAAGAACAAGCAGAGCATGAATTAGCAATTCAGTTATTCTTTCCTAGACCACTAAGTATATTCTGATGCAACCAGGAAATTAGAAGGTTTTGAATTCATTTCTATATAAAGACAAGGGCGTTTTCCCCTCTAGGTAGATGCAGTGAGACACCATTAATTCTTCAAGGGGCACTCTCTGCATGCTCCACACTCTACATGCTCTAGTTTTCTCATTACCCTCTGAGGACATGCATATCTTCTCTCATTAAAAAGTAGCAGGAAATTACATGTAACAGTCTAGTTTCTAATGATCAACTCACATCCAGTCAGCTGAAGAAAAAAAAAATAATCACAAACTTTGGGAATAACAATCATTAAGTCAACATTACTTTAATTGTCCTCTGAGCAACACAGTTCATCACAACTGGATTTATGGACACAGAGGACTTGGAGTCAACTGCTCAACAGGATCCTACAATCTGCTAAAAGATCACTTCTCAGAAATAAAAAACAAACTTTTAACTTCTGTCACATGCGTTGGCTAGAAAATTTATGCTGTTAGGGCATGAATCAGCATAGGCACAGATGCAGAGATTTGGCTTCAACCAACGGAGAGGAAAATGCATTTGCAGACAGCATTTGGTTTCCTATACAACTTCATAAGTTTTCTTTTTTTTTACTAGAAAATAATCATCTTCCCTAATACTAGAACACAATAAAATGAAAAGCACATTTGCATCTTACAAATGCAAAAACAACTGCTGTTTTTTTCCTGGTTTATTTTGTACCCTACTCCTTAATGGAATATTAATTTAAAAAAAAAAAAAAACACACAAAAAAACAAAACAAAAACAAAAACAAAAACAAACCACAAAAAAAACCACCCCACCAAACGAGAAAAAACCACAACCAAAACCAAATAACACACACAAAAAACTCAGCATCCAAAACTAACTTAAATACAACACCTGGGCAACCCAGAGCAGCATATTTGTCATTGAGGTGAGGAAAGATACACCCAAGCTTCTCAAACTAAAAAACACTTGACAACCATGAGCATGAGAATTCTGTAAAGAAATTCCTACATTTAGTAGTATGTGCTCCATTTGCTGGAAGTTTCAATACAACAAATTATATAAACCTGCTTCTTGAGTCATTTGTTTAGCAATGTCTAGAAAAATAGTAAAAAATACTATAGGCAGCGTCAAACTAGCAGAAACTAATGCTACTTCATTTATATATAATCCCCTGGGAGATTGTGGGGATTTTTAACATTATTTGGAATTAACTGAGAAAACATAAAAATCCAGTGAAAAGGACAGGGTTTATGAGCATCTGGGACTTATTTCTTTAATTCTTGCCTAGCTTGATTTAAATATTCAACCTCCTATCAGACAAACATGTTAATAAAAATAGCCTTGCAGATATATTTTACTCAAAAGAAACCACTTTCTAATCAATTCTACAACAACTTATCCTTACAAAGTCTATCAAAAAACCATATCCTGTCCTAGAATAACTTTTTTAAAAAAAATTGGAAACTTAATTATTCTTTTAATATTGAAAACCTTAAGCCTAGTCTTCTTTCTATAAATATTATCAGGCAAGGAAGAAAGAACTCACCAAAGCATGGTGCCAAGTGAATCAATATATTTAATTAAAATTTTATCTTTTTTAAAAAAACAAGTGGTTATTAATGAATTCAAACGTATTTATAGAATGGATTTTGGTTGTGCATGTTCACTCTTACTTGGCTGACAAGGAACTGAATCTAATATAAAACTGAAGTCTTCATTATTGCTGGAATTCTTTCCTTCTTCAATATTCTGCTATTCCTCAGCTTTCTCCTCTGCATATTTCTCCAGAAATCTCACCTGAAGAGATGAGATACTCTTGCAGGAGAGTTTAAAATGTTATTTTAAAAATACATATCTTGGTCATATTAATTAGTTATTAATAGATTTAGTGTTGGAAATATTTTTTAACATGCTCCTGATGTAACTAGTCATTATTTCTGAAGAAGCTTCAGTGAAATTTCTTTTATTTGTTATAACAGAGGTCTGGACAACTGGGGGTAGAAGTATAGCTACAATGTAAACACTGACAGGCACTAGGGCTGCCTAGTAAATATTTCAGCTTCATGTGCACCTTCCTGAACATCATCAATAGCAATCTGACTTAAAATGAAAAAAAAAAAATAAAATAAAAATCTTGTGCAGCAGTTTGGACTTTATTCTTTTAAACAGAGCTTTCAACCACTTCCTATTTAGATGATAAATGGAAGTACAAACACCAAAATGCACACATATGAACAAGGCTTATCTATGAATACAAAACTTTTCTCCCCATTTTTGGATTTAAGGTCAAATTTTCCAAAAGCCAAAACAATGTCTGGGAGAAGGACTCTCCCTTTAACTTGTTTTTTTAATTAACAGGTTATTTTCAAAAGCCATCCTCACCATTTTAACCATTTTCTCATAATAATGCCAAAGAAGAAACCTCCAACATCAGCACCTAATTACACAGCCCTGTCAAAGGCTCTGCTGCTACCCAGTATACAAATTCTCACCTTAGAACAAAACAGATGCCAGTGGGTGCCAAATGAGCTGGCAGACAGAAGTACTGTTTGAAGCACAGTAGCTAGAAAGGCAGAAGAAAATCTGCTGGAAGTATAAGACAAACTCAAGAGTTTTGAAAGATTGCCATGTGTCAGATTAATTTCCTTGGAACTGAATACGAGTAGACCAAGGCAAACAGGAACAGACAGCTGGGAAAGAGTGACAGCAAACTACCCAGTTCTGTACTTTAATGCTTAATAAAGCCTGAATCCCTCTCATATCTTAGTCATTTGTAACACATGCATGTGAGTTTTGCCTTTATTTTTTTTTTTTTCCTGTCCCAGGCAGCCTGGGTGAGTTGTAACAACATCCTTCCAAGGTCTCAGATGCAGCTCTGGCCTTACTGGGACCTGGGACTCTTCCCTCTGCTGCACAGCCCCATGCAGAGGAACTGCAGCAATGAGAGCAGCTCCTCAGTGTGCAGAGCTCAGACTGAAGGATTGGCCTAATACATTAAAATAAAACTGACAACAGAAGGAAGAATCTTCTATGTAAATTATAGAAAAGCTGCATCGTGTGATGCAGATGAATAGATTTATAAAAATTGTTTTTCAGCCAAGCAGTTCAATGTCATTTACTGAAATTTGCTTGAATTGTACCCAAGGGTGTCGTAACAGCAAATCAAAAGAAGAATCACTATCAAAAAAATTCATCACCAAATGTTAAGTAATACATTACAAAATTACTTTCCTTAGATTTTATTCTTTTCCCCACAGCCCATTTCCCCTTCCCCCACCCCCAGCTTCCCTCTATTTTTCTGTCAGAGTTCTAGGGGCTTGCTCATTTCACAAGGCTGTAAAAGTCTTTGTCTTCAATTCTGTGGCTGGTTCCAATGGATTATTCAGTTTCTCTCCCTTTAAGCAGAGGCAAGACTATACCAAACACTCCCAAAGGAGGAGTACTAAATTGAAAATAATATTTAGGTTTGGGTTTGTTTGTTTTGTTTTGTTTGTTTTTAATTAACATGCACTAATGAAGACATATAATCTTGAGTTTAATTGGCAAACGCACCACAGAGCAAGTAGGAAGGATGTATTTTCAGTTTCTCTCTCTTACAACTTAGAGGCATTCCCAAGAAGAAACAGAGGCTGCTTTAAATTCCAGGTATTCCCCCACATCATGAACAGTATTCTGAAGATAAAACCTGTGAAATCATGTAACATTTAATTTCTTACTCAGCTCCTCTGTACCAGTGCCAGTGCAATAATTCAAATGAACAACCAAGAACAGAGCATGTTATGTCTGGCTCCACAGCATCAGGTAGCTAAATTCTATATAAAATAAATTCACTATAGCTGTTGCTATAAGTTCACAAAATGTCTAGTTATTGTCTTTTTTCTTGTGACACCAGTTTTAAGTACCTGATCCAAAGCCCATATAAGTCAATGGAGCTCTTTATATTTACATCAATAGACTCTGAATGGAAGTTTGTCAGATTCTTACTGCAGGCAAGAATAGAGCTTAACCGAGAGAAAATAATTTCCTTCCTTTGGAATTCAGGTCAGTGGGAAAAGTGCAACATCTCTGCTAAATTGTTTTTCTTCCTCTAATTCACTCTAACTTTTTGTAGTTGAGTGAAAATCCTCGACTCAAGAAATAGATGTGCTCATTTAAACCCCAGAAGAAATCAAAACAGGGCAGTGAGCCATCTCTGAACTTCGTTCAGCTACATAATATTAAGACAGCTAAAGCCTTTCAGGATAATACAGACAAGCTAAGTCCAGAGGATAACAAACATTAAAATTTTCATAAAGCAGCAGCACAGGAAACCAAATTTTTCTTGAGAGCACCCTATGAAGTGCTTAGTGGAAGCTAACCCTACTGACATTTTAGATTTTGACAGTCTCCAGATGTCAAATTTTTTTAGGTTCACACATTATAGATAGCTTCCTATTTAGAAATTATAAACACACAAAACCCAAGAGCATTGTACAAAAACACATGCATGAGATATACACAGACTCATCCAACTCCCTCTGAATCATTGAAACATTAAATATAAAATCTTCTGTGCTGTCATGTACAATTGCAAGTTGCATGCATTCTAAACAACATATCTATTTTTGAATATATAACCCATATCTTAAATAAACCCCAGATTTTTTAAACTGTTGTTCTTTTTTATAAAGAGTCCTCAGTCAATTGTATATCTAGCAACATACACTCTCAAACCACCCTTGAAATCAGGCACAGGGCTGGAAACTTTAAACAGAAAGCATTATCATGAGAAGAAAGCAAGCAAGCAAAGAGGTTAACAGGAGGGAGTTTGCAGTTGGTACAAAGAAATCCTGAGATATATTTTTCTTTCCATTACTTGTATACGTGGGCATCATCATAACCTTACTCTTATTTTTTTGTTATTTTTGCTCTTGCCCTCTGAAAAAGATTAAATCTTTTTTATCATTGCAAGAAGCCCATAGAGACTCTCTCTCTCCCAGGTCAGACTTGACATATGAAGAGGAGAAATGCCAGACCATGTTGTAAGAAGGGATAAAGCAAGGTTTGACAATTTGGAAAACAAAAGGTGCAATCAAGAGAAGTGATGTGGTAGCACAATTTTAGCTGACTTAATGAAAGAATACACCATGTTTTAAGGAATTATTTTAAGAGGAAAGTAGCAGGTGGTGTCAGCAATACTGACTTAGTGAGAGCATCCTGTGCTTTTTAATAAGCTTGGGCATCACTAGCAGCAAAATCATTCCAGTGAGAACAAATGGTATTGTGGAAAATAAGCCTTACTTCACAGTTTTATGTTAAATAAATAAGGCAATAATCAATAATAGACAGACCTGTTAATATCAATCTGTTGTACTCTAAAAACAATTAATAATTTAATGAGTAACCATGTGAAATTACAAGATCAATAGCTATGTTTATCCAATCCATCCTATGCTGCTGAGACAGAAATAAAACTGTCCTAAATGAAACCTCACCTCCAGCCACCTGGTTCCCTTTGGAACATGGAGCAGCAACTAACAAAGACTTAGTTTTGATTATTCCCTCAAGACAATTTCCACTGAACAGTGTCAGGGAAGCAGAGCTTGTAGGACATAAATTACTTCTTGAAGTTTGGGAAGTGGGTTGGATGCTTTCTTCAAAGATGTCAGCTATCACCTGTCCTCTAAGCACTTAAAAGACCAAAATAATAGTACTATAAAATATGAATGTATCATGTAGCTTGCAGATTTTTACATTAACACAGTGATACAATAAGCTGCTATTATTGATTGACCCTCCAGGAAGGAATATAGCCACAGACATGGCTAATTGTTTACTCAATGTATCAGGCAGATTACTGTGATTTGTATGTTTCCTTTTACTGGAAAAGTAGTTGCTGAGTGTACAACACAAAGACATAATGTATATTCACTTCTCAAATAAATGAGCAGTAAGCACTTACCCAAGCCTTTAAGGTTTTGGCTGGCTCTCCTTTGGGATGATGATCATCATCATGGCTTGCCTTAGTGAACAAAGGTTTCAGCAGGGCTCTCCCCAGGCTTGCTGCAAGCGCGCTGATGGCTGAAAAGGCCAATGCGGGACACGCAGTGGGGCTGCAAAAGGCCCAGCAGAAAGTGTCCTGTGAGGGGACAGCCAAGGCACGGTTCTTGCTGTGCTGTCTGTTCTCCTCCAGACTGATTCTGTGTGTGTTCTCAAAGGAGGCAGCAGTGTTAGGGATGTTTCAGGGAGTCCCTGGATCTCCTCTTTGGGGCTCCTCTGTTGCAGCAGCCGCTGGTGAGTTCCCCACAGAGCACAATCTCAGGGAGGTGGTGATCCTCCATCCTGGAGACGTGCCCTGCCCAGCACAGCTGTGTCCTCAGTAGCATGGCCTCAGTCCTGGTGACCCCTGCCTGTTCAAGGACAGGAACATTGGTCACACAGTCAGCCCAGTGGATGTTTAGGGTTGTACGGAGGCAGCACTGATGGAAGCGTTCCAGGAGTCACAGGTGGTGGCAGTAGGTGACCCGTGATTCAGACCCATATGAAAGAGTAGACAGTAGAATGGCTCTGGAGACACCAATCCTTGTACTTTTCTTCAGGTGATTATTGCTCCAGACTCTTTTATGAAGTCTCCCAAATGCTCTCTATGCCTTTGCTAATCTGTCGTCTATCTCTTTGTTGATCTTGGCATCTGAGGAAATAATGCATCCCAGAGAGCTGTCACATAGAGTCCTTTGTTCTGTTCCCTACACTTCTCTTGCAGTTGTCTGAGAACAAATACCACGTCTGTGGTAATCCTGTTGGCTCTGAAACCACATTAGCTTTCAAGTAGAACTTCCTCTGCTATAGCAGGTACTAATCTGTTCAAAAGAATTCTTGCAAGGATTTTTCCAGCAAGGGAGAGCAGAGTTACACCTCGGTAGCTGGAGCAGTTTGACTTTTCTCCTTTCTTCTTGTACAGGGTGATGATGAGTGCATCACAGAGATCTGGTGGTAGTACACCTTGTTCCCAACAACTCACAAGGAGCTCATGAAATTTATCACGGAGTGCTTGGCCTCCAGGCTTCCAGACTTCAGATGGGATTCCATCAACCCCAGCTGCCTTGCCAGTTTTCAGCTGCTGTATGGCCTTAAGAGTCTCTCCCAAAATAGGGGCTTTGTCCAATGCTGTTTTCACCCATTGTTGGGTAATGTGCTGAACTGCTGAGCCTTGGACTACACATTTGGCACTAAGGAGAGTCTGAAAGTGTTCAGACCACTGGTTCAGGATGGAAGTTTTATCTGTGAGAAGCATTTGGCCCTCTATGCTGAGTAGGGGGCTTTGGACCTGGTGTGTGGGTCCATACACTGCTTTCAGAGCTTCATAGAGCCCTCTGTGGTCACCCATCTCTGGGCACAGTTCAGTCTTTTCTGCTAGGTTGATCCACCACTGGTTCTGGATGTCTTGAAGTTTCTGTTGGAGCTCACTGCATGCAAGAGGAAAGGCTGCTTTTCTTACATGGCAAGATGGCTAAGAAGTGTGCTTGGTGAGTGGTTCTCTGCTTTGTGAACAATTCTTGGACCTCTTAGTTGTTTTCATCACACCAGTCTTTGTTTTTCTTTGAGGAGAACCCTGGGGATTCTTCAGAGGACTGCAGGATGCTATTTTTAATGTGTTGCCAAGACCCTTCAGGAGAGGGATCTCTGGGATGATCTACAGGTCTAGCTTGAAGGTTTACCTGGAAGCTGTCTCTCACTGTATCTTTTTAGAGATTGTTAACTTTGAGCTTCTACCTTGGGATGCCACCCCTCTTAGGTTTGGGTAAGTTTGCATGGCACAAGGTGTTGGTCTGTATGACATTCTGCACGGGGCATTGCTCGGGTATGACGGACATCGCCAACATTTCCCTGGAGCACTAAGACGCAGCCAGTGAGGTGCCAGAGCTTGGATTGAGGATGCCTCCAGGTTGTCTTCAGGCTGTCCTTCTGCTGGAAGACAGTGTTGATGATAGTGAGTTGCTGCTCAGCACAAAACTCTAGCAGGAGACATCGATTGTCATTGCAGTTTCCAACACCATGCTTGCCTAGTACTCCTTTCCAGGCTTCGTATTTCCTTCCCACTCTGGTACTGAAGTCACCAAGGATTATGATCTTATCACCTGCAGGAACCTTTTGGGCGAGGCAGCACAGGTCAGTGTAGAATTTTACTTTTTCTGCATGGTCATCTTGGAGGGTTGGGGCATATATACTGAAGAGAACAACATGTGGCTTGTTGTGTAGTGGGAGGCGCAAGGAAATAAAGCGATCGGAATGACTCCCCAGGAAATTTTCAAGTTTGGAGGTGATGGAGTTTTTAATCCATGGCTTTTACACTGTGGGTAGCCAACCATGTGGGGGGGTGGAGATGAGCTTTGGTTGGGCCACCTTTTCTAGGCCCCTCTCTGTGTGGAGCAAGCAGTGCTCTCCTTGAAAAAGGCTGCTTGGTCACTCAGGGTGCTGCTGAACAACACTGTCATCTCCTGTCATCTCAGGGTCCTGAGCCTCCTGCATGCAGGGTTGGGTCTGTGGCTTCCAGTGCACCTTTCCCCTGATATTTTGTCCCTCTCCTGTCCCTGCAGGGGCTTTACCTGCAGTAAGTGTGGGTACACCATTCAAGGCTGTGCTGTGGCTTTTGTAGGTGAGGTGCAGTGTGTGTGGAATGGCCTCACCCTTTACTCCTGAGGTTCATGGCAAAAACAATGGTGGAATAGAGAAACATTATTTCAGAAAACTTCATCTGAAGTAAGATAACACTGTTTTGGCATGCAGTATATGAAGATTTTATTGTCTCTTAATGAGGAATATTTGATCAATATTTTGAAATAATTTTACATATTTTAGTCCCTGAGCAACTTAAATCTGTAGCTTTTCCCAAAACGTGGTTTATTTTATGACTGATACCAGCAAGTAAAGTGGCTGCATGAATTCACTGTTTGGCTTGTGTTCAGCAAGTAGCTGCATTTAAAATAACACAAATATTTCTGAAGAATATTTTAGCATTTCAGGAATTGCATGGTTGCTACATGACAACATGAGAAGACAGTTGGAGCTGTTAAGGTTATTCTGTTTGCTATAAACCTTTTATGTTAAGAGATACCCTATATGGTTCAATAAAATTCCATTCAGATTAAATCTACTGAAAATATATGATAAATGTGGTAGAATCAGGTCTCTGCTGACCGAGGAAATGTCTGTGTTTTAATTAGGTGTATAATTAATTATGTGTATTAATGCAGATGAACACTGCGTAAGAATGACAAGCAACACATGCCATCTATTTACATTTTGTGACAAAACTATCACTTTTGTGAGGCTAAAATTCAACACAGTTTTCACATGTCACCAGAGATTCTCAGGAAACTGTTATTTAAAAAGGGTTTGGGCAGTACAGACTTAGTACTTGTGATACTTTCTTATTCTAAGTTTCAGCTCCTTTTCTTTATCTTACCACAATCTACCAGCATCAAACAAATCCAGATTTAGAAATTCTGCATTATATCCCTATTGCAAGGGGTCTAGAACCTTCCTAAGAAAACTTTGTCAGAATCACACCATTAAAGAAGTTAATTCATACAGACTACTGGAAAAGTAAAGGGAGTAGAGCTCAAGAAGGCCGTGGAGTGATAATGACAGAGAGAAACACCCATGTAAAAAAAGCAAAAAAATATTTTTTTGAAAAAAGCAAAGCTCTGTCAGAGGACAATACACAGCTTAACAGTGGGCAACCAGTTGTCCACAGTGGTAAGGCCACCATTCCTATTATCCCTATCAACTTGGAATCTGCTGTGCTATTTTATATGGAAAAGTTGAATACTCCTGTAGATATACATAAAAGTTTGGCTTCAATAAGCAGAACTTCTGATGCTTTGCTGTACATTTTCTAGTCTGTTGTAACCTGTAAAATCAAGAAAATAGTAAATTAGAAAACCTCTGTTCACATCTTTCTTCTGAATTGGTTCTCCTCAGTAATTTTTCATCTGATGCTTAGCAGATGAAATGAGACATTAAATTGTGCATAGGTGTCCAGTATGGACTAGATGTTCCAGATAAACAAGCTAGAACCCAGTATACTCACAACTGGGAGAAGTGCTGTACCTACAACTCTGAAGCACAGAAACATTTTTCTCTGCAGAGCAGAAAAACCTTAAAATTTTACAGCAATTACAGCACCTTTATCTGATGAAGGGTAGGGGCTTATTTTGCTATTCCCCCACACTGGCCCCAGGTTCCTCTTCATTCTCGAACACATCAGTGTGTGAGTAAGATATCTAGAAAACAGACTGCAGCTATTAATCAGATAGCACAGTGAAAAACACATGACTAAATCAGAAAATTCTTCACAAACTATGCTATTTTTTAATCTGTAGCTAGTAAATTGCTGAAAGAGTTCACACTCATCTGTTTCCTTTTGATGTTACACTTACTTTTTAAGGTTAGTGTTTGGTTTTTGGTTGGTTTTTAGCAGAAGGAGAAAGCACTCAGTGCAAAGAGTCATTCTGGACTTGTTGGCACTGTGAAAATTCATTAGTAACAATAGGNAAGCATTTGGCCCTCTATGCTGAGTAGGGGGCTTTGGACCTGGTGTGTGGGTCCATACACTGCTTTCAGAGCTTCATAGAGCCCTCTGTGGTCACCCATCTCTGGGCACAGTTCAGTCTTTTCTGCTAGGTTGATCCACCACTGGTTCTGGATGTCTTGAAGTTTCTGTTGGAGCTCACTGCATGCAAGAGGAAAGGCTGCTTTTCTTACATGGCAAGATGGCTAAGAAGTGTGCTTGGTGAGTGGTTCTCTGCTTTGTGAACAATTCTTGGACCTCTTAGTTGTTTTCATCACACCAGTCTTTGTTTTTCTTTGAGGAGAACCCTGGGGATTCTTCAGAGGACTGCAGGATGCTATTTTTAATGTGTTGCCAAGACCCTTCAGGAGAGGGATCTCTGGGATGATCTACAGGTCTAGCTTGAAGGTTTACCTGGAAGCTGTCTCTCACTGTATCTTTTTAGAGATTGTTAACTTTGAGCTTCTACCTTGGGATGCCACCCCTCTTAGGTTTGGGTAAGTTTGCATGGCACAAGGTGTTGGTCTGTATGACATTCTGCACGGGGCATTGCTCGGGTATGACGGACATCGCCAACATTTCCCTGGAGCACTAAGACGCAGCCAGTGAGGTGCCAGAGCTTGGATTGAGGGTGCATCCAGGTTGTCTTCAGGCTGTCCTTCTGCTGGAAGACAGTGTTGATGATAGTGAGTTGCTGCTCAGCACAAAACTCTAGCAGGAGGTATCCATTGTCATTGCAGTTTCCAACACCATGCTTGCCTAGTACTCCTTTCCAGGCTTCGTAGTTAGTACTCCTTTCCAGGCTTCGTAGTTCTTTCCCACTCTGGTACTGAAGTCACCAAGGATTATGATCTTATCACCTGCAGGAACCTTTTGGGTGAGGCAGCACAGGTCAGTGTAGAATTTTACTTTTTCTGCATGGTCATCTTGGAGGGTTGGAGCATATATACTGAAGAGAACAACATGTGGCTTGTTGTGTAGTGGGAGGCGCAAGGAAATAAAGCGATCAGAATGACCCCCCAGGAAATTTTCAAGTTTGGAGGTGATGGAGTTTTTAATCCATGGCTTTTACACTGTGGGTAGCCAACCATGTGGGGGGGTGGAGATGAGCTTTGGTTGGGCCACCTTTTCTAGGCCCCTCTCTGTGTGGAGCAAGCAGTGCTCTCCTTGAAAAAGGCTGCTTGGTCACTCAGGGTGCTGCTGAACAACACTGTCATCTCCTGGGTCAGGCTCGAGGGACCAAAGCCCTGAGCCTTCTGCATGCAGGGTTGGGTCTGTGGCTTCCAGTGCACCTTTCCCCTGATATTTTGTCCCTCTCCTGTCCCTGCAGGGGCATTACAAGTGTGGGTACACCCTTCGAGCCTGTGCTGTGGCTTTTGTAGGTGAGGTGCAGTGTGTGTGGGATGGCCCCACCCTTTACTCCTGAGGTTCATGGCAAAAACAATGGTGGAATAGAGAAACGTTATTTCAGAAAACTTCATCTGAAGTAAGATAACACTGTTTTGGCATGCAGTATATGAAGATTTTATTGTCTCTTAATGAGGAATATTTGATCAATATTTTGAAATAATTTTACATATTTTAGTCCATTTTTTTGAAAAAAGCAAAGCTCTGTCAGAGGGCAATACACAGCTTAACAGGGCAGTGGGCAACCAGTCGTCCACAGTGGTAAGGCCACCATTCCTATTGTCCCTATCAACTTGGAATCTGCTGTGCTATTTTATATGGAAAAGTTGAATACTCCTGTAGATATACATAAAAGTTTGGCTTCAATAAGCAGAACTTCTGATGCTTTGCTGTACATTTTCTAGTCTGTTGTAATCTGTAAAATCAAGAAAATATTAAATTAGAAAACCTCTGTTCACATCTTTCTTCTGAATTGGTTCTCCTCAGTAATTTTTCATCTGATACTTTGCAGATGAAATGAGTCCCATTTAATGTGTATAGGTGTCCAGTATGGACTAGATGTTCCAGATAAACAAGCTGGTATACTTGTGCCAGTATACTCACAACTGGAAGAAGTGCTGTACCTACAACTCTGAAGCACAGAAATATTTTTCTCTGCAGAGCAGAAAAACCTTAAAATTTTACAGCAATTACAGCACCTTTATCTGATGAAGGGTAGGGGCTTATTTTGCTATTCCCCCACACTGGCCCCAGGTTCCTCTTCATTCTCGAACACATCAGTGTGTGAGTAAGATATCTAGAAAACAGACTGCAGATATTAATCAGATAGCACAGTGAGAAACACATGAATAAATCAGAAAATTCTTCACAAACTATGCTATTATTTAATCTGTAGCTAGTAAATTGCTGAAAGAGTTCACACTCATCTGTTTCATTTTGGTGTTACACTTATTTTTAAGGATAGTGCTTGGTTTTTGGTTGGTTTTTAGCAGAAGGAGAAAGCACTCAGTGCAAAGAGTCATTCTGGACTTGTTGGCACTGTGAAAATTCATTAGTAACAATAGGTTAGTTAGAAAGCTTTAAAAAGATTTCAAAAATACCATACTTCCCAAATTCTGCAATGCATTTTTGGTCATCCTCTTATAGACATAAATGCCTAAAACACAAGAATGCATCTGGCAGTCTCTAAAATATAAACACCATGCTTAAAAAGAAACAAAGACCACACAGATTGGATCCATGTATGAGAAACAGCTCCATTAATTATTTTTTTCTTTTACACACAGTCTAACCACAAAATTCAGTTGTTTCAGTCTTATATATGTGGCTTCTACTAAAACATAAGCTGCTACCATTATCTGCACCCCAACTCATCACTAAAGCTCTAGGTCTTTCACCAGGGCATAAATGTATAAGGCTGAAAAAAAGGAGCATAAAAGTAGTATCAGCTCCTTTTTTAAACAGCACTTTAAGAGCTGTAAAGAGAACTAAGTACAAAGAGATCACATTATTTTCACTGGGCAAGCAGAATAAAAATCAGGACCCCTTTCTGTCAGTAACATTCAGACTAAAACTAGAGAATATGACATGTGGGGATGCTTATTTGCTTGTTATTTAATAAGAGAATTTTTCTCTTTTCCAAGAATCCCATTTTTACTTTGCAATAGCTTTTCTTTTTGCCCTATTTTCAAAATATTGAGAAATATTTTATTATTGAGATAATTTTAAATATTGAGAAATTGCCAAGACTTTTTGGCAAGCTATTAAGTAGATGTAAAAGTAAAATCAAATAAGATAAAATACTAAATCTTCATTACTATTTATGTTCTCTTGCTTATGAGAATGTGAATATTCATTAGTTCTGAGCAATTAACAATAATGTAATCGATGTCTGTGATGCTGAAGTTTGGAGTTAGGTGTGTCAAGATTTCAGTAAAAGATGCATGAATGAACTTCTTAACAGCTTCTATCAGGAATCCTTATTAAGAACTGTGGTGACAAATTATTTACTGTAAGTGTATACAGATCAGGATGCTGGAAGTGTGAAGAAGCCACTCAAGTAAATGTTTGCTGTAGACACATGGGATGATGATACCTTTTATGTTTTTGTAATCTATACAGCAGTATATTCAAGTCAAAGTACAAAAATTCAAAATATGCTCAGGGTGCCAATACAACATTGTGAGAAAATAGCTGTATATCTGTGCCAAAAAACTGCAGGAAAATAAAAATTGTGAGGAAGCATTTGTTTTTATATTCTATTCAAACATAATAAGCCTCTGAATCTTGCTTGCATAAGTTCTTTATTACACTAAGCTCTGTTCCAGTTGTAGTGTATAATCAGCCCCTCTTTCAAAAGTATCATTAAATGCAAATATGATCTATGAAGACTCTTCTGCACTTTTCAAGTAAGGTACAATCCAATCTTTTGTAAGTATACCCTAGGAAGTATTCAATGACATAACAGGTAGCAATTTATCAGCATCATAGACTTGTGCAAACATAAAGTAACAAGACCGGGAAAGGGAAAGAGGAAGAAAGGCACAATTTGGCATAGGGGCTTGACTTTCCTCAGCCTGCCTTACAGAAAGCAGTTTAATAGTCTATAGAGTGAATTTAAAAAAAAAAAAAAAAAAAAAATTACTGAAACTTCAAAAAGTCTTTTATTAATTAATGCTATAATATCTAAATAAATGATAATTTAAGCATATGGGTATAAGGTACTCCTATAAGCATCTCACCTTCATGAGATTCTTACTTTACTCATGCTGATGTTAGAATATTGGACAAGGTTAAAACCTTAAGGTTCCACTAAACTTCTAAATTTCTGCTGGAAATATATTGGACCAACTACTCAAACAAATTTAGTGATACCAGGAAGAAAACTAATGAGAAGCCTCTGAGGAGACAACATTAGAGAACGTTTTCAACCAGTGAATATGGTGAGTAACCATTTTCCTACATCTACAGACTTATTATGTTGAAGGTTAATGGGAAAGGAGGTCATCAAGGGCAAAAGATTCAGAAGGCTATAATTTTTCTCTTTAAAAAAACTGCCAATTTTTCCAGTTTCTACTAATTCAGGCCTGATTCAGGCCATTTTTACAGATATAGCTCAGTGGGATATTTAAGAGTACCATGGCACTTTACAAAGTCCAGCCCTCTTGTTCCATGTTGTCTCTCTGAAATACCTGTTTTTTTTCAGGAAACCAGGTTTTTTCTATGCATATTACCCTAAGTCTAACAAACAAAGAAATTTACAAAGTACAGATACCTCCAGGTCTTTGAATGGTTTTGTCAGTGTAATAACCCACTAGGTTGAGATACTCTGTTCCCAGAGTCTGGAACTCAGTTCTCATCTTTAAGGCTTCCCAGTGTTTAAACCTTCATGAAAAATATCCTCTCCACAAACATACACACACACAAAAAAAAAAAAAAAAACTTAATAAAGATTTAGATAATACATGACCAGGTTACAGGCAACTACAGTTCCTCTACAACCATAAGCTTTTGCTTATTAAGGCACTTGGTGCCTTCTTTGGACAACACAAAAAAGCTTCTCCTTGAATTCTTGTTAATTAACAAGAGTTTAAGAGTTTGGTTTGTGTTTCTTCCATGTTTTTTACTGAAAATATCTAAGTACAACACCTTGCTTCTGCAGACTAGCTTCAGTCTTTACATCTTAATTTCTTTCAGCTTGTAAAGCTTCTCTGCCCTAGTAACTTTACCTTTTCTCAGAATTAAATCTATTTCTACTGTAACTTGGTAAAATAATTTTTTGGTACACTGCACCTGCTCAAGTATTTTCTGGGTCAGGTCTTTTATAATCTGAAAATAAAATATACGTGTATGTATGTGTTGACTCTTTGCCACACTATATAAACATCACAAAGGGAAATCAAAAGCATTTTCCTTTAAAATTAGGCTTCTGTAAAAAAGGTATAGAGTTAAAAAATACATTATGCAGCTTCTCCAGAACAGAGTGCTGTTCATACAACTCAATTTAGGCTTCACCAAGGTACTTTTGAAAGAATTAAATGAATTAATAATTTATTAGTTTAAGTATAAAACAAGTTAGCCCTTAAATTTACTGGACCTATTTCTCTGGAGTTTTGCGGGGGGAAAAAATATCAGAATCTACCCAGGGAAATTTACAAAATTTTGCTTATTTCAGTGATGTTAATTGTAACTAAACAGTAGCTAAAATTCCAATACCGCAGTAAACCACACCCATACATCAGTGCATTTTTAAATTTCAAAACTGAAATTTTGCATTATGGCATTGCCCTCACCTCTACCCCACACATTTCACTTGCATCCATGAAGGAAAATCAATACTATCAGGATTCTGATCTCTTACATTCCAGAAGCAAGTAGAATGGAGGAAGCATTTTTTAAGTTGATCAAGAAACTCTGCCATATTTTCTGTAGAAGCTCCTGACCCTAAAAACATCTCTAGCTTGAGATATTGATGATGAAGTGATGAAAAGCTGCTGGAGGTTGCATCACTCTCCTGTCTGGAATTCCAGATAGCTTGACACACAAGCAGACAAATAAATTTTAAGACCATTAAAAGAAACCCCTAAAGTTACTAACTTTCATGTAAATTTTCTGTTCTTTGGCAAGTGTGATGGATTAGTCTGTTACATAGCACAGATCCCCAGAAAGCTGCCTGGCAAAAGGGTTAAATGTAAAATGGATGTTGTATAGAAATCATCTAAGTAGTACCAGAGAAAAAAGGAAACCAAAGTAAACTGAGTTTGCTCTGCAGGGATATTTTCTGCTGCTCTCTTGCTAGTTCTCCATATCTGAAACAATTCACTTTTTACCTCTGGGCAATGCATTATTGAAGAGAGGAGCATCATATTGCTTAAAAGATACGAGGCTGCTTTAGATGAGGCTGATTGGCTTGAACCTTTTGGACAGGGAAATGATGAATTCCTAACACCACTAGAGATTTACTTCCATTTGAAAGTTCAGCTTAGGCAAAAGCCTGGTTCAGTCCTAAGGATAACTATCTTAAGCTAGGAAATTTCTGCAGTTTAGGTAGGTTTTTTCACATGGTTCTCAATGCTTACGCAGTGCACAAGGCAAATTTACCACCAAGAAGTTAGTTTGAAAATATATCACTATAAGCTCTATAAAAAAATAGCTATGTCTGCTGTATAGGAACACTTAAGGTCTGAAAAACCTTATCTCCAAGCTCCACTGATGCTCTTGTCACTGGTGTTCTCTGGCTGCATCAAACAAGCTCAGGTTCAGTGGTCCAAGTTCAGCACCAGAGGACTGTGCAAGAAGATCCAAAATTTTTGCAGATTATTCCATGTAACTGAATAATGGTTTGGAAAAATTGTTTCATAAGTAGGTTACAGGCAGACAGAGGTTTTCAAATAGATCAAGATCAGACAAATTCACACAAATTAAGAGGGACCTAAGACAGAGCTGGCCAAAGCTGATCAAGCTACATAGCATTCACGTTGGCAGACCAACTTAATTTTCAGAAAATATGAGAACAAGATTCATTCATCATTGGGAAATTTCAGCGAAGACATTTTTTAACAGCTCAACTGTACCCAAAATAACAGGTAAAGTATTAGAAAACCTAAAGGATCTCTCATATATTACTGAAAATACTGTAAGTTTTACTACAAACGTCAAACATGCTCCTGTAACTCCTACTACGTTTTGTTCAGGCACACTTTTTCAAAACCAGTAGCAATAAAGGATTTAGAGATAAGCAAAAAAAAGACCTGAGGGTTTCCCAGAATGGGAAGAAAATGCTAAAGCAAAACTGAGACATTTGGAAGAGCTTCCAGAATGCCTCTGCCTGAGGAATAAAAATGATGCATTTGTACAGTGCACCCCTTTTCTTCACCAATTACTTCTCACCATGAGCTTCTGCCTAAGCAAGAGTTAGTCCCAAGAAAGACCTTGAACAGTTTCAGATTTTGACTTTTGTGTTTCTTTGTGGTTTATATCTGAAACAGTGAAGTCACAAAAACAAGTCTTCATATTCCTTAAAAAGTACCAAGGACTCATTCAACTGATGTAGAAAGCCTCTGCAGTCGTTCCTGTTTTCATCTGTATGGAGTTCATTCTGAAACCCTTTTAAAACTGTATCACCTCTTAGTGTTCAGAAACAGCACTTCTCAAGAAATTGCAGTGTGAAATTGAGGAGTGTGCCCAAGAGAGTACTAAAGGAACCACTTTAAGTTACCAGTACTATTAAGATACTTTTATAATTACTAAGCTATTCTGAAATAGAATTTTGGATTCTCCTTTTCCAACTGTTAGTTGTATTTAATTTTTTTAACTTGCTTTTTTTGTTTGCTTTACAATTACTTTAAAAGCTATTAGGAAAACCAGGGAGTCATAAATGGTATTGTAAAATTTTAGTCATGTCACATGTTTTAAGAGCCCAGACCAAGGTGATCTCTGGCTACACTCCTGTTTCTTACTTTTGTTATTGGGAGAATGCTCCCTAAAAAGCATTTTAGAGAATTTAACTGAAGAATTGTAGTATGCCTATCAACCAGAATGTGCCCATTTCTCCACAGGTTTTGTTTCCCCTCTAAGTTTAGAGTCTATTGCAAGAAAACTTAAATGAAATGGTTTGAACCTTTGAGGTTCTGAGGGAAAAATGGCTGAGAAGAGGTGAGGAATTAGGGTTGGATAAGCATTTTAGTTCAAAAAACAGCAGTGAATCAAAACTTAGGTTTCTCATACATGTGTTTATAGAAACTAAATGATATGTAATAATATATCTAAGAACCCATCTTTAGATCATTCAACAAACCAGCATTGTTTTGTTTACTGGCAACATATAGATATATGTACATTCATCACAGAACATAAGAATACTTTAAACCACCAGCCTATATGACTTCAAATCATCACCAGTTTTCTGTGATGGATCCTTAGCTGTCTGTCTGCAGACATTTCTATAATGCTTCCAGATAAAGTAGTAGGGGTTACTACAATCCAAACATAAAAGATTTCTTAGTCACAAAAATTGGTTTTCTGGAAATTGGATGTTTCTAGCATCCTGATATAATGTTTGAAAACAGCCAAAAATCCACCACCACCAAAACCACATGAATTCAGAGCACAGAAACAGAGAATCTATCTATTCTGTAGGTTAAAATCCATAACAGAACAGACAAGCTTCTAACTACAGATTTAAATACTCCTTCTTCTACCTCCTCCCAAAAGCCTTGGGATAAGAGCTGGTAGAAGGAAGTTTGTTTGGTATTATTCTTTTTTAATGTGCTTTTCATGCATTTTTGCCTGTGTGTATATATATACATACACACACAAGTTTCCATTTCATTTCCATTACCACCGTAAAATATACTCCATCCACTGTATTCCAACAAAAAATAAAGCCTGTAAAGCAGCATAAATAAATAGCAATACGTGAAAAAAGTTTACCTGTACTTATCTGAATCTTAATACTTGCTACTGATCTACAAATACATAATAGGGAAGCAGTCTTTAGTCCCTGATCACTGACTGTCTAAAAATTGCCATGGTAATCCTGAAGACATAGAAAAGCATCAGGTTTTGTTTGTGTGGTAGAAGGCTGCCTGTTACAAGCAATGTGTATTTCTTGAAATCTCTGAAATCCTAATTCCTGCCCCAAAAGAAGTTTTAGAGTAATTGGAAAAACATGCTGCAGCCAAGCAACCTATTTCAGAACTAGAGTGTTGCCTTATTCTTCTTCATATGGAAAAAAAAAAATAGATGAGAAGCAACATAATCTAATATTACCAAGGAGACTGATGAGTTAAAAAATATTAACAAGAAAACCACAGCACAATAATTGCAGCTTCACACAGGTGAAGTTTCTCTAGTGACAAGAGCACCACCTATAGGCTTAGAAATCACCCTTTGTGTTTGCTCCTGAAACACAGCAGCTTGGTTTCTGGTCTTTAAAACTGTAAAATGTTTCAGCTGCCACACAATCATGCTTAATGATATGTGCAGTAATTGTATAGAATTTATATCAGGTTACAATCTGGCCCTAAATCCTGAAAAACAGTTGGATTTTTAAAATATGAGCTCCAGCAAAAAAAGGTGTTTAGACAACAACATTTTGCTTGAGGGTCTTTCAGTAACAGTGATTTTCAAAGACAAATAGATATGTAAACTATTAATACATACTAAGGCAGAGTTATCTGTGGGAATGGGTGTGGAAACAACAAAATCACTGCATGTTGTTAGGATAGATCCAACACTGATGTATCCATGCTCTTGTGTCAGCTACACATGACCTTCAGAATGCAGTAAAGAAAAAATAATAACCCCATTATTTGCCTGGCAAGGGCTTAGACAGTCCCCCAGGTTTCAGTGAAGTTGTTGAGGCTGCTCTGGTCACACAAGAAGTTCTGTCCTAATGATTTAAAGAGCTGTGCAAACCTTAACCTAATGATAAATATACTGGTGACTTAATGACCCAAAAAATAACCATGTTAACATGTTCTGCTAAAATAATCAAATCAAGAAGTACAGTTCCCTTTCCTTAAAACACTGCTTTCACTTTAGGAAAGCAACTACAGAATTTTCTGTTTTTTACAAAAACATCAAGATATTGAGTGGCTATAAAAAGTCAGTTTAGATTAATGAAGGATGGTTAATTAGGAGAAAAAAAAAAAAAAAAACAACCAAGCAAACTACTTTTTCAAAAATGTAATGAGTAAGACATACATTAATGACATTGACTTATTCCTAATTACTACCAGCAATTTTCTACACCAGAAAAGGGTTAAAGTAAACCAGTACAGAGCATTCTTTCAAGAAAAAGTTTTTAGAAACAAACACAAGCAAGAATTTTTTTTAAAGACATCACAACTAACATTAGGCATAGATAAGCTCCAATTTCATTTTGCTCCTATTTACACACAGTGAGTGACATCCATAATTCATTTACATCCAACCATATCACCTCGTATGAAGTTTCCCCCATCTCAGCTACGTACCACAACAGGATATAACAGGTAAAATAGTGTAATATTTATATCACAGAAAGCCTTTCTTTCTTAGGCAGTAAGAATAAACACATGTAAAATCCTCTAGTGTTTTGTTTGAAGGTATACACTTGAAAAAATTTTAGTATCTTTTTTATCTGAATAATCTTAAGAACAAACAGACTGCCTATATGTATATTTTGGACCAAAAGATTTAAAAAAAAAAATAAAAATACAGAGATTAACACTACAGTTACCAGGCTATATGAAGGGCTTAAAAAAAAAAAAAAAAAAACCAA
>JAAWXA010000005.1:5635124-5749879 GCA_038090715.1 Florisuga fusca | reverse complement strand
ATCTGAAAGAAAAAAAAAAAAAAAAAAAAACCAGAAAAAAAACAACCAAACCAAACCAAAACAACCCCTTGGTATTTACTAGGTCCAAGTTCGAGCTCGCAGCAATGTAAATCCTGTTTCTTTGGTTTATTCCACTAGAATAAAAAGCTTCACTGTTCCTTGTAAGCTGAATAAATTGCTTTATCAGCAGATTCTTCCTCTGATTACTCACGACCGTCCAAGATCCCAACAAAAAGAAGAAACCATACTTGGCTACGAAGCCCTTCCTAGAAGCCAGAGCTAGTAGGTCCATTAGCAACCAGCTGGCCAAGACCACCATGTAAAACTGGTTGTCCTCCTAAAGGATCTAATAGATTTAATAGCAAGGAGGATGACCTGTTACTAAACAGACATAAGGAACATTAAGAGAATAATCAAAATATCTGCAAAAAAAAAAATCTGTGGCTGAGCCACAGATAAACCTTCAAGATCAGGGTAGTCTTTCAAAAAGGCTATAGTCATCAAAAAATGCTTTTGCAAATATGCAGGTGTTCAGTATTAGTCACTTCTATTTCTTTTTTTTTCCTGATATATGTATTACTTATTTGTTGATAAGGCTGAAGAGCCCCATGCTGCAAGACCACAACCCCACTATGTGGAAACTGCAGAAAAGAAAAATAAAAGGACTTATCACGCATGCAACTCATTATTCATGATCTTATAATATATTGTAGAAGATTTCAGACATTGAATCAGAGGAATACCAAAAAAGATCTCTTGGTCAATTCAACAGTGTCAGCACACCAGATAGATGTCTGAGTATTCCCAAGTTACAAGGGACTTTTAAGAGTAGCCTTGCAGGCACTTTACAAAACTCCTTCACCTTCTGAGAAAAAAATGAATATCCCTGGCAAATTAGAAGGCATTAATGAACTTCGAGGTATGCAAAGACTCCCAACAGTATAAAAACTCATGGTTTATGCAACAGAAAACAGGTTTTAAAGCCGAAAAAAAATAGAAGTTTAGTAACAAATGATATGGTCAAAACATGAGCAGTAGGAAAGTCACCCTTGCAGCAGCAATCTGGCGAGATGAGCAGGAATGTAGGAACTTATCAAAGTTAGAACTAAGGAGTTATGAAATGATGGAATCCTGACTGAAGGTATCAGTTATGTGGATTGACAGGTTTAGGGTATGGCATGGAGATGTCATGCAGAAAGAGTGGGAATACAGATGGCCTGATAGTTTTCAAAGAGCCACGTTTCCTACGTGGAATATAGTAGTAAGCCTCCTCACAGCTGGAATCAAGCTGTTACATCACCTCTATGTAGAGTCTGAGAATTCAGGGAATTCTAACAGGTCCTGTATAATACTGTTTTAGACTCCCAAATGATATAAAATAATTTATTATTAAACAGCAATTTAAGTTCTCCTTCCTTTTTATTAATTTAGGGACATAACCATACTACTTATTTTAAAGAATTCTCTAACGATGAAGGGCCCACAGGAGAATGCATTGGGATTACAGTCCTGGGTGAAAAATCCACCAGTTTTCTGATTTGCTCCTGTTAATTGGCAGTAAGCTTATAATGAACTTGGGCAAACAACACTAAATTCCTGAAAATAACTGCATGGCAAAGAGAATGACTGTATCATGAGAGCTCAATACAGAGGACTGAAAAGAAATGCCAGAAGGTTTTAGAGTTCCTGCAAGCAAAAAAGCCAGAATGGAAGATTTAAAGATTTTACTCTTTTATAAGAGAGACATTTGTGATCACCTTAGTGATCCCAAGAGAGGCAAAAACCTCACACATTTAATTCCACCCCACATCATTGACACTGGAGACTTTGTCCTTTAAAAAAAACAAAAAACCAACAAGCCACCATTTTTCTAAACTAGCAGGAGGTTTTTCTCCTAGGCCAGGCTGAGGATCACTATTAGATTTTCTTTTGATGGAGTTTTGTCATTTATTTAATCCACTAAGGGTTAATTGGTGTAGGAAGTATATTTACCAACAATCAAATTGTGATTATCACAAGCATGATTTTTGGCTTTCCCTTGCTCAGAAAGCAAATGTAAAGTATTGAATCTAAACCACTGTGCAACAGGCTCCTGAAATACACTGCAAGACAAGTGCTTGTGCACTGATATTGATAAGGATTTGAAAAAAATGATGGAATTTCATTGGAATGCAAATGTCAGACATGATCTTATGTTTGGCACTGCTGGAAAAAAATTGCTAGCAATGTCAGAAGTCAGAAAGATGACCCAATTCAAACTAGTTTCCAAATCAATGAGAAGCATTGCAAGCTCTCCCACTATCACAGTTTTTCTTCATCGCTTGTGGTCCCATTAAGCAGCTCTGCATTTTGGAGATGTCATTATTCTGGATTTGTCACCTGGCTTCTGTGGAATCATACTTCTTTGGTGTGTGAAAACTGTCCCAATTGTAAAAGGCCATTTTCAGAATCCAGCAGATAGCCTTGGGTAGAAGTAGAAACAGATGTTTGGATCTTGGTGTTAGATCCATCTGCAAAACAGGTAAATCTCCAGGATGCCCATAGAGCCCTGAGCCCTTTCATGGGCTACAGGCTGTGCTAGCACCTGTGTGTTCACAGAGGGTCTGACAAATCCAGCTGCTTATCCAGCCCTAATTCCTCACCTGCTCCTTCTCAGTAATTTTTTTCCTCCAAATCTCAAAGGTTCAAACAATTAAATTCAAATACTTTCTTACAATAAACTCTACACTTGAGGGGAGGGGGAAACCTGTAGGGAAAGGGGCACATTCTTGTTGATAAACACTGTACTTTTATCACATTTTTAAAAGTTTTATACTCTCCTAAATCAAACTGTTTGCTCCATCTCTTGAGTACTCTCACTGTTCAGAGTGCCCTTTCTCTAAGATTTCTTGCTTGGTTTTAGATGAATCTGACCTTGTAAATTCTCTCTTCAAAAGTCTATCCAGACTTGCAACTTAAGGATGTCTCAAGCTTGAGAAATTCTGAATTTATTGATAGAAGTCTCTAAAGTATAATAAATAAAACAGCACCTTTTGAGGCATTTGTTCTGTATTAGAAAAAAACCAAAAGCCTACTAAAACCATGTTTTGGAAAAAAAAACAACAAACAAAAACAAAACCCTACAAAAAGTCCTTTGTGATTCAAGTAATTTTCCTGTTAGAGAAGCCTTTATGTCTAAGCTTTGTGGTAATCCATATAATCCCATGGGCACTCTTTAATAGGAGGGCCTTCAATAGCTGAAGAATCTTGTCCAGTTGTTCTAATCCTAGGAAAACTGTCCCATGGGCATTTTGACAAAGTTTTTCATTCGGAAGTATGAAAAGTTTGGACAGAAATAATGTCATTATGGCAAAGATAACAAGTGCTATATGAAATTTGCAACTATGAATATCACACAGAAAAAAAAAAAACCACCAAAACCAAACAGTTTTACACCAGGCTGGCTGCAACATTTGAAAAAGACTTGATATGTACCACAGCTCAGAGTGCCATAAAGTTTAATTGAAATCAAATAACATCATGTGTTTTAAGTAACAATGAAACAGGCTTAGAGTTATAGTTGTTAGAAAAGGTAACTAGCAATGGAATGTGGAATACGTAAAGCTATAAGAATATAATTAACTTACAATTTAAAACGTATATTTCTATCTCAGATCCATGTGAGGTCTGATAGGAGTTTTTAGAGGAGGAAACCTGCTGGCTTAAAAGCTTAAAGGTGTTTAAAGGACAGAATTTGACTGAAGTCAACTGAATCATCAACTTCCATCAAAATAATGTTGCACAAGATGAAATAATAGAACTCAGTAGTTTACCTCTGCTATCTACATTGAGTTTCACTGTGATGGTCAGATTTAGGAAAAGAAAAATGTTTGGAAAATTAAGAAGAAAACCCAAACTACTGGAAGGAACAGTATTACCTTGGTTTTAGGCTTGTTGGGAACATGGAATACTCTTGTTCACAAAGGGTAGAAACCAAACTTTGTTCACTCCAGACATTCGAAAATAAAATTAAGAGAAAGAACACCAGTGTAGGAATTCAAGAGTTTCTGAATAATGGATGAAGATGAAAGCTTTCACCTCACTGTGGGAATCTGTGCATCTAATTGAATGTCTGTGAGTCCCATGAGCATGGGGTTTGAGGCTCCCCAGCTCAATAGCAGACACTCCAAAGGGATCCCTGTGCATGAGGAGTATACCCAGAGCACCAACACAAGAACTCAGGCAGAGTTATTAAATGTGTGAGTCCCACGAAAGACATTTGCCTCTTGAAAGTACCATGCTCAGTAACATCCTGTGCAGGACAGATCAGAGGACAAAAAAGTGAGCCCTGCCTCACTTAATACCAAACATAAGACCACACACCAGGAAAATAATAAATACAGTCTCTGATATTTCCCCAAAACGTGAGACATTCAGAGAAAAAAAAATAATTCATGATTTAGGTTTTAGTACCTTTTAGAAATAATTCTGAAACAGTCCTGGTCTCTGTCTATCAGAGAGGAAAAAAACCTCAGACCATAAAAACAGGATAGCTTTTTTATTTAGCTCACTGGGGAACGGAAAATTTCTGGAATTTTGAGAACTCTCACCAGCTCCTGAATGTCTGCACAAAAAATCCCAAACATCCAGCTGCTTTGCAAAGTCATCTGGCTACAAACCTCAGCCTCCAACAAATGAAGTACAGCTCAGCTCTAATGATTTTTCTGTAACCATCTTAATTGGCTATTATGTAATGAAGAACAAATTATGTTGTCTGGTGTTACACACTGGATAAAAAGAAATCCATGCAGTAACTGCTTTAAGTTAGGCTTGTTTTCTTTTAACAGCTCCAAAGGATTCTGCATAAAATGTGTGGGTTTTAAAAATAAACAAAAAACAAACCCACACAAACCTAGCAAGGTAGTTTTAATGAATCTTTCATGGTTCAATAATCTATTGTATTAGGTCACTCTCCTGATGAAGCAATATTGAAACCTCATCTTGTTTATTCAGAGAGGAATAAAGTACTTGTGTTATTGGATTTCTTATAATTAGTTAAAAAGCAATTTGTTTGAATTTCCTTTGTTTATGCTCATAGGGTTTAAAAAAGAACAAGAAGGGGTTGTGACAAGCAATATTCTGCTGTATTTAAGTAGAACACAATACATCACCCTCTAACCACTCTCTGGCACCCTACAGCTGAGATGTGCTTTATGCTTCGGGGTAAAACAGCCTCTTTCTTCCTACTACATCCTTCCTCCTCTGGTCATCTCTACTTTTCAAAGCAGCAGTCCTGAGGATGGTTTTAATGGCTGAATGCTCTGAAGAAAAAAAAGAATCTACCAGGCAGTCCCTATAACTGATGCATAATTAATAGAAAGTAAATCAGATGCTTTGTAGAGGGGATAAGCAAAGTAAAAGCCCAGTCAAAGCAACTGGCCTCATCGTGACATTTTGTTTCCAACAGAAATTAATTTTGTGAGCTGCAGGAGCTTGAAATAAACATGTGAGTGCTAAAAAGACCTATTGCCATCATCTCAGCATGGAGAGAAAGATTGAAAGGTACTTTCAGAATACAAGTTACAGTCTCAGGATTACTCTGTATTTTCCCCCTGTGATCTTTAGGAAAGAAAGAGAAGAATAAATAATACCACATGTCTTCACAGCTGGAATATCTGTGACTGCGAAATAGGCACAAATGTAAAATCTTATCTGACCATATGACTTACCATAATTGACAGCAATGACAGTTTTACTGATTTTCACTGGGGACAGGGCTGCTCAGCTTTAAAATTCCTGTGTTAAGCAGCATCAGATTTCTCAAGTGTTCACTAAGAAAAATATTCTCACATTTTATAATCTATAACTGTTTTTTAATATGAGCCCAAAGGCAGCCTGAACAAGTTGAAATAAAGCAGAACTTTTCACTGTTACTAAATACACTGAAACTCAAAGTCCCTGCTCTGAGAATAGCTGGGATCTGGAAAAGCATTAGGAAGCATCAAATATACTTAACCTGCTCCTGTGTAGAAATCTGCTTGTGAGCACTGCTAGAAATGTGCTCACTGAACCCAGTAGAGATCTCCTAAGCTGTTTCACATGAGATACAATCTATGTAATTGCTACTCCTTGTAGGTAGGTGATAAAGCAGCATGTCAACAGTAAATGCCATTTTATAAATGCAGCTTTTTATGAAAATCACTGAAGGCACTTAAGTGTTTGATTGAAGCACAAATTACGTTATCTGTCACAGTAAACAGCGTGAACACACAACTGAGGGTTGCTAAAACCTACTCAGATTTAAGAACTCCCCCACCATCCTCCCCACACATTCAATATGTTTCTCTAAGCCTCGAGATTATTCCTGGGTAACTTCCCAAAGACCTTGTGCCAGATTTTGACATTCCCTCTAAAATGTTTTTAGGAGTAATTCCCACTAGAAAATTCAGAACAAAAGCAACTCCAAATGGTTTCACAGACCTAGTTCATCCAAAAGTAATTGGCTTTCTAAGGTATTCATAAGCCTGTAATGCATCACTGCAAACCTCTTTCAGCTGTGATCAAGACAACTGTATTCATAAATTTTAAAAGCTGAGAAAGTCTCTTACATGCTGACAAGAAGTTATTTGAAAAAATAAATAAATAAAAAATATCAGTGAAGACTAGGTAGATCTTTGTTCCATGGCTTTGTTTGTTTTGCTTTGGGGAGCAAAGCCTTTTATTGGAGTTCAGTGAGAGATTCAGGGAATGGACTTAAACATACTGAGAGGTTAAGGTAGAGATACAGAGGGAACCTGACTTCTCCATGTCCTGGATTTCTGCATGTTTCCCTCTCTTATTAACACTTTTGAACACTTTTGTAGAAAAGAGTTCTAATGTTAAATATTTTTCAGTAAGTTCAGATACTAAATAAATATTATGAAATCTAAGTTCAGATATTAAATAAATATTATGAAATTGGCCTAGATTTATACCTGAAAGACATTCTTGAGGAAGCCTGAATTTTAGTAACAAAACCTCACTTCTTGCTGGAGTAAAGAAAGTGCCATGATTCAGTGCCCCCTGAAAAGCCAGTTGTGACTGTCTCATCCTCCAGCAGAACAAGAAAAGAACTTGTAATGGGGCAACTACTTTAAGTCCAGCTATTGAACAGGAAACATAATAAAACATAATAACTTTTAATAAGTATTGGTCTGCTGCATAGAATTTGCATGGGCTACAACAACTGCACATCAGTGTTAAATTCCACTTCCACAAACACTAGCACTGCTTTAGGGGTTAAAAATACTGTGAACTAGTTCTCACAAACATGAGATGCAATTATTTGGGGCCTTTTTTTATAAAGAAATTATCCTACCATGCTAAATATGCAATGAAAGAGGCAGAGTCTAGAAAACAGTAAACAGAAGAGGCAAATTTCCAAGTAGAAGTCTAGTGGGATGATTTGAATCAAACTTCCCAGACTGAAACTAGTGCAGGAGACAAGCTTGTTAATGGAGAGAACACAGAATCTGTATCTTAACTTATACTCTAGATAACACCTGTAAGTAAATACAAAACTTTAGGCTACAAACACAAACAGTCCAACTGATAGATTAAAAGTAAGAAAATCAGTCAAACAAATTCTAAATTTTCAAGTCTAGCAAGTCTTAAACTTAGTGAATCAGTGTATTATCCAGAAATGAAAAAAGCATTTCTCTCGTTTTAGCATAACATTATTCAGTTGCAACCTTAAAGTGTTTTAGTTGAAACAAAACTATTACTGAAAAACTATGGGTTTTTTTTTTTATAATAGCTGGTTATTAGCAATGACCTCTTGCTCTAATTTTCATTTCCTCTAAAAAGCAACAGCAAACAAAACTCAAAGCAACCTCGCGTGTGTTCAGCCTCACATTTTCATTTGTTGTTCTTGGAAAAGGCTTCATAACTACTTCATTGAAGGCTCTTCAAAAACCTAAGTGCAATGAGCTGCATAAATAACAATTCTGTAAGATATTTTAAATTGGGAAAAAATGCTTTAAACTAATATGTATAGAGGCAACANTGCTACTCCTTGTAGGTAGGTGATAAAGCAGCATGTCAACAGTAAATGCCATTTTATAAATGCAGCTTTTTATGAAAATCACTGAAGGCACTTAAGTGTTTGATTGAAGCACAAATTACGTTATCTGTCACAGTAAACAGCGTGAACACACAACTGAGGGCTGCTAAAACCTACTCAGATTTAAGAACTCACCCACCATCCTCCTCACACATTCAATATGTTTCTCTAAGCCTCGAGATTATTCCTGGGTAACTTCCCAAAGACCTTGTGCCAGATTTTGACATTCCCTCTAAAATGTTTTTAGGAGTAATTCCCACTAGAAAATTCAGAACAAAAGCAACTCCAAATGGTTTCACAGACCTAGTTCATCCAAAAGTAATTGGCTTTCTAAGGTATTCATAAGCCTGTAATGCATCACTGCAAACCTCTTTCAGCTGTGATCAAGACAACTGTATTCATAAATTTTAAAAGCTGGGAAAGTCTCTAACATTCTGACAAGAAGTTATTTGAAAAAATAAATAAAAAAAATATCAGTGAAGACTAGGTAGATCTTTGTTCCATGGCTGTTTGTTTTGCTTTGGGAAGCAAAGCCTTTTGTTGGAGTTCAGTAAGAGATTCAAGGGAATGGACTTAAACATACTGAGAGATTAAGGTAGAGATACAGAGGGAACCTGACTTCTCCATGTCCTGGATTTCTGCATGTTTCCCACTCTTATTAACACTTTTGTAGAAAAGAGTTCTAATGTTGAATATTTTTCAGCACTTCTTGGTAAAACCAAAGCTAAGTTCAGATATTAAATAAATATTATGAAATTGGCCTAGATTTATACCTGAAAGACATTCTTGAGGAAGCCTGAATTTTAGTAACAAAACTTCACTTCTTGCTGGAGTAAAGAAAGTGTAAGTGCCATGCTTCAGTGCCCCCTGAAAAGCCAGTTGTGACTCTCTCATCCTCCAGCAGAACTAGAAAAAAACTTGTAATGGGGCAACTACTTTAAGTCCAGCTATTGAGCAGTTTCCATAAAAGACAGGGTGAAGCAGAGGAGAGTAGTTCAGTTTGGAGAAGAGATGACTGAAGAGAAGTTAAAACACAGATGTGAATTCAGAAACTTCACAGAGAAGGTGCACAGAAAGCAACTGTTCACAGGCTTTCCTAGAAGAAAATGGAAACATCAAGCTGAACTCACAGGTAGCAGATTCAAAATGAGCTGAAGTTCTTCACTGTGATCAAAAGGGTGATTTCTTCACAATTTTGTGTCCCAGGTGCATGTTTATGGATACTGCCAAAGGCAAGATGCTAACCTAAGAAATACCTTCAGCTTCATTTAGTATACCTTTACAGATTGCTTTTTTTCCAGAGACACACTGGCCACACAGAGAAAATCCACCAGCAGGAAGACACGCACATCACACCATGGAAAAACTGATTTTATCTTAACCAATTTTATCTCCTTTTCAATGGCCTAAACCAATGTATGCTAGTAGGTTTGGGGGTTTTTTCTGATATATATATATATATATATAGGTATAGATATAGATATACACACACACAGATATATATATATATATATAACCTCTCTGAATTTAAGATTCTCAAAACTTTTTATCACAGTAGTTTAAGTACTATTAACAGCACTTTTTAAAAAAAAGTAAAAAATCCCACACAAACCCGAAAACCAAGCCAAAAAAAAAAAAATATTCCTTACAGGTAAAATCCACTTCAGATTGAAATAAAATTTTTCAACCATTTTCTTAACATTCACTGCATCAAAGTACTCTTCAAAGAGTGCAGAACTCTTCACCTGCAGATGAAGTTATTTCAGCTTAAAGATTAGATCATGAGTGTGAGTAATGATAAATGTATCTGTATGTAATCTGTAATGATTAATTTATCTCTCTGAATCCTTCCCAATAATCAATGGTGTGAAACAAGGCTGTGTTCTCACACCCACTCTATTCACAATCTTCTTCAGCACAATGCTCCAAAGGGCCATGGCAGACCTGGATGAAGAAAATGGCATTTACCTCCCATGTGGTACCGAGGAGAGCCTGTGGAACCTCAGGCAACTGAGGCCCCACACCAAGACCCTAAATCACCAAGTCCCAAAGTTGCTTTTTGCTGACGATGCTGCCCTCGTTGTTCACACAGAAGCAGCTCTGCAGCACATAACATCCTGCTTTGCAGAGGCTGCAGATCGCTATGGGCTGGAAGTGAACTGGAAGAAGACAGCAGCTCTCTACCCGCCTGTACCACAGGAAGACTTCCATCATCCCCACATCCCCACAGGCAAATCAGAGCTTAAGTCAATGCAGCAGTTCAGCTATCTGGGATGCATTATTTCCTCAGATGCCAAGATCAACAGATTAGCAAAGGCATAGAGAGCATTTGGGAGACTTCATAAAAGAGTCTGGAGCAATAATCACCTGAAGAAAAGCACAAGGATTGGTGCTCCAGAGCCATTCTACTGTCTACTCTTTCATATGGGTCTGAATCATGGGATCANACTAGTATTCTCATTTGTCAAATTCCCTCTGCAGACAGCTCAGATAGGACATTTAATTCTCTATGTACTTTTCCCATGTCCCCTGAAGCTGTTTAGTACTGAAGAGAACTGTGGCAAGTTATTATTTATACTGTATCCTAGGCATAGATCAGAAACCAGAGTTTAAGTCTTGTCTGGCTTGCATTGTCAAAAAACAAATTAAGATCACAGATCTGCTGATATAGGGTTTTAAAACTTCTTAGGACAAACTATATATTTATACTGGGAAATTATTTTATTCTTAGATCTTTATGCAGAAGATAGTGAGGCTTGCCTGTCTCACTTGGAAGCTGTTTTAAAGCTGAAGCTCCTACCCTTGGACCCCACCTGAGCTACACTGCAGCAGTGTTGCAACTGTGCCTGTACTCAGAGTTTGATCCCAACCCACACACTGACTTCCATCTTGAACTCAGATCCACCTCATAATTATGCAACTTGCTTGGAAGCCACTAGAGTGTTTCTGACCCTTGTTACTCTCTCCAGACCTGATCCTAACCCTGTCTTGCTGACTTTACTCAGATTGTGGGACTGTAATGGTGATGTCACTCCCTTCTCCTGCTTTTCTGTAGTTGGCTCCCAGTTTGTCTTCCCTTGTGAAATAACATACATTTTCTGCTTCCTGGCAACTTAATGGATATTTTTTTCAGTGGCTGCTTTAATTTACAGCTAAAAATGCTTATTACAGTTTAAAAGCCCTCTTCCTCCAAAAGATGGATGTCCTATTCTCTTCCATCTTCCTACTTCTCTCCCTCCTTTTGTTCCCAGCAATCACAGCAACATATATTTTGCACCCACACTAATACTCAGTAAAGGACTCAAGAAGTTTGTTCAGAGAAATGGGAAGTGATCACATACCCAGGTGGATGTGTGAGTGAAGGAGGGAAAAGAGACTCTTCCCTTTTGGTTCTGCCACAATAGCAACTTCACTTTCAGTTCTCTCATTTCACCGTGTATCGTAGTCCTTCACTTACCTTTAGATAATACCTAATTGTCAGTTTTCCATGCCCCCATCTGCCACTATGAAATCTTTTAAAAACATAAAAAGCCAAATAAAACACGTGTTTAAAATCTAATTGCAGCTGAAAATGAGCAGAAACGTCTTTCTCATCATGCTTTTCCCTCTAGCACAGTAACAATCAGTGATGTGGGTTTTGTTCCCATTTTGTTTTCAGAAATATTCTGAAACTCTCATCTATCTATTCTGCATCCTAATTCTAAAGAGTTCCTACATTACTATGATCAGCAACAAAAAGGTAAGTCATATTCATCTTTCCAGTCCTCCCACTACTCTGCCTACATGTATGCTATCTATAGACATGAGCTGGTGAATCAAGGAATTTGTATCAGTAATGGCAAACAGCTCTCAAAACATGACAGAGCCCCTGCAAATTTATTGACAAACCATATTAAGTAAAAGATATAAAGAATGTCTTTTTTCCAAATTTAAGATTGGTTCATGTTGTTATTAATTACATGTGTAAAGGGGTACTGCAGAGGAACTTCTACCTGAAAGCCAATATGGTTTCAGAGCCAGCAGGATTACCACAGACATGGTATTTGAAATGACTCTATGTGACATATGTTGACCTCACTAAGGCTTTTGAAATTGTGAGCAGAAAAGGCCTGTGAGCAGAAAATCACTTGGAATGATTAGGATGCCCCCACCCCCAAGTTCCTCAAAACGACCATCCTGTTACATGAGGATCAGTGGGGCCAAGTCAGATACGGTGATGCACTCTCTGAATCCTTCCCAATAATCAATGGTGTGAAACAAGGCTGTGTTCTCACACCCACTCTATTCACAATCTTCTTCAGCACAATGCTCCAAAGGGCCATGGCAGACCTGGATGAAGAAAATGGCATTTACCTCCCATGTGGTACCGAGGAGAGCCTGTGGAACCTCAGGCAACTGAGGCCCCACACCAAGACCCTAAATCACCAGGTCCTAGAGTTGCTTTTGCTGATGATGCTGCCTTCGTTGTTCACACAGAAGCAGCTCTGCAGCACATAACATCCTGCTTTGCAGAGGCTGCAGATCGTTATGGGCTGGAAGTCAACTGGAAGAAGACAGAAGTTCTCTACCTGCCTGCACCACAGGAAGACTTCCATCATCCCCACATCACCATAGGCAAATCAGAGCTTAAGTCAATGCAGCAGCTATCTGGGATGCATTATTTCCTCAGATGCCAAGATCAACAAAAAGATAGACAACAGATTAGCAAAGGCATAGAGAGCATTTGGGAGACTTCATAAAAGAGTCTGGAGCAATAATCACCTGAAGAAAAGTACAAGGATTGGTGTCTCCAGAGCCATTCTACTGTCTACTCTTTCATATGGATCTGAATCATGGGTCACCTACTGCCTCCACCTGCGACTCCTGGGACGCTTCCATCAGTGCTGCCTCCGTACAACCCTAAACATCCACTGGGCTGACTGTGTGACCAATGTTCCTGTCCTTGAACAGGCAGGGGTCACCAGGAATGAGGCCATGCTACTGAGGACACAGCTGTGCTGGGCAGGGCACATCTCCAGGATGGAGGATCACCACCTCCCTGAGATTGTGCTCTGTGGGGAACTCGCCAGCGGCTGCCGCAACAGAGGGGCCCCAAAGAGGAGATCCAGGGACTCCCTGAAACATCCATAACACTGCTGCCTCCTTTGAGAACACACACAAAAACAGTCTGGAGGAGAACAGACAGCACAGCAAGAACCGTGCCTTGGCTGTCCCCTCACAGGACACTTTCTGCTGGGCCTTTTGCAGCCCCACTGCCTGTCCCGCATTGGCCTTTTCAGCCATCAGCGCGCTTGCAGCAAGCCTGGGGAGAGCCCTGCTGAAACCTTTGTTCACTAAGGCAAGCCATGATGACCTGCATAATTTTGTATACAAAATTATACAATCATACAATTCAACATTTCATCTTAAAAAGAATCTGAAATCATATTACAAGCTGGTTAACTTTTAATAAGTATTGGTCTGCTGCATAGAATTTGCATGGGCTACAACAACTGCACATCAGTGTTAAATTCTACTTCCACAAACACTAGCACTGCTTTAGGGGTTAAAAATACTGTGAACTAGTTCTCACAAACATATGAGATGCAATTATTTGGGGACTTTTTTTATAAAGAAACTATCCTACCATGCTAAATATGCAATGAAAGAGCCAGAGTCTAGAAAACAGTAAACAGAAGAGGCAAATTTCCAAGTAGAAGTCTAGTGGGATGATTTGAATCAAACTTCCCAGACTGAAACTAGTGCAGGAGACAAGCTTGTTAATGGCGAGAACACAGAATCTGTGTCTTAAGTTATACTCTAGATAACACCTATAAGTAAATACAAAACTTTAGGCTACAAACAGAAACAGTCCAACTGATAGATTAAAAGTAAGAAAATCAGTCAAACAAATTCTAAATTTTCAAGTCTAGCAAGTCTTAAACTTAGTGAATCAGTGTATTATCCAGAAATGAAAAAAGCATTTCTCTCGTTTTAGCATAACATTATTCAGTTGCAACCTTAAAGTGTTTTAGTTGAAACAAAACTATTACTGAAAAACTATGGGTTTTTTTTTTTATAATAGCTGGTTATTAGCAATGACCTCTTGCTTTAATTTTCATTTCCTCTAAAAAGCAACAGCAAACAAAACTCAAAGCAACCTCGCGTGTGTTCAGCCTCACATTTTCATTTGTTGTTCTTGGAAAAGGCTTCATAACTACTTCATTGAAGGCTCTTCAAAAACCTAAGTGCAATGAGCTGCATAAATAACAACTCTGTAAGATATTTTAAATTGGGAAAAAATGCTTTAAACTAATATGTATAGAGGCAACATCCAGAGAATGTCAAATGAAACAGAAAAATAAACTGTGATGATAAAGGACTATTGAAAGACATACTACAAACTGCATGAGAAGCTAAAATAAGAATAATTTAATCTTAATATTTAGGACATGGAAGCCAATGCCATCTTTGTAAAAAAAAAAAAAAAAAAAGATATTTTTATAAATTCATCTAACTAGAAAAACTGGCGAAAGATGTAAATGTTTTGAAATGGTCTACTCATACACACTAATCCATCTGCAGTATAATAAATGAATCTTGTATTCCATAATAGTTTACATGCTCTAAAAAACAACGACATACATTACATACATTACAACTGGATACATTTTCTAAGATGAATTAAGGTAACCTCTGTATCCTGCGGAAGGATAAATGCAAAACACTTTGAAGCTCACTATAAATTAAATATTCCAAATGCTGATAGTTTGCAAGACAATTACAGTCTTTACTACGTCAAAAAATAACAGAGGAGTGAAGGCTATTTAAAATTAATTGGGCTAAACGTATAACGAAGCAATTATGGTAAGTAAATCACAATGTACCAATAGTACACAGCTATGGCATTATAGCAACTGTCTGAAACAGCTGGGAGGATCACCACCAAATTCTGATTCAGCTTATTTTGCTGCATGAGGGCATCTCAGACCCTCAACCATTACATCTGGTGTCTGTTTTTTAGCATGAGAATCCCAGATGGGCAATGCCAGAAATCTTATTGACTATCTTAAAAAAACAACAGGTAAGAAGGGAGATATTATGAACTTGCTGTTCTTATCCCCTTTCAGTTCATGGAAGATCCGCGTGATTAAAAAATAACTTGTCCATGACACCCACCTTAAATACTGATACTTTTCATTAACACAGCTACCATGTACATGGGTGTATGACTTAACTTCATTCATCCAAGAAGTACCTAATTTCATTTTATTCTATTTTCCCAGATCACGATTTTAAAACTTTAATTTTTAATGTCGCTTTCATGGCTTAATTCTTCAGTACTGCTAAGTGAGGTGCCACTCTCAGTTCCGCAATGAATTACAGCAGCTGAAAAGATGTTGATTGCCCATTATCACCAATTTTCCCCCTTTACCCATTATTAGATTTTTAAAACACAACTTTTAAATACAAGGAATGCTGAATTTCACTGAAATACAAAGCAATGGGTAAAATACTGGTCCAGTCCAATATAGATGGGATTAACAATTACTTAAAGAGGCCTAAAATTCAACCTCAGTTTAATTTTTTTGGCTTCTTTTGAAAGATGAGAAATTCTAGAAGTCATACATCAGTTTAGGGATTTTTACTATGGACCTCACAAGCCAAAGTATCTGAAAAGTAGTGGCCCTATATTGAATAATATAGGCTTATACCTTTAACTTTCAGATATCTCTCAAAATGATAGGGAATGGCCCAATGAAAGACATGCTTGTATCAGAGCCAGGGTGGACTATCCCACTTGGTAGACTCCATAAACACCACACAGATGGTGTTTAACCATAACACGTAGAAAATTCAGCCCACAGAAGCTCTTCCCCCAGAACTTCATCCAGCTTTAGGAATGGACCTTCAGTTTATATCAATTTCTTAGTTTTCCAATTATGCTGCCAAGGAGCAGTGAGTGCAGCATCACTAAATATATGGAACTGCATCATGAATCAAATTGTCTGAAAGAGCTTACAAATTTTACCATCAGAAACCCTAAATGAAAAGTTAGGGACAGTTGTTTGGTTTTACTCCAAGACCCTTTAATCTTTCTCTATCCTTGTCCTTTGCTTTCTATCACCAGTGGGATGTAGAGCCACAGTAAGAAGATGAAATTGGCAGATATGAAGACATATTTCTTTAAAGATGGGGTAATTCTATATTTAGCATTCCTAAAAAAACCCAGAGTAATTAATACCAGAGAATGAAATACTGTTTCTTAGTAGTAGTACAAATGGAAGAGGAAATAACAATGACCTTCTGGTCTACAGTAAGAGACTGTTTGTTGTCAATTATATTTTTACAGTGTTAAATTCAACAGAATAGATCAATATTCAATTGATACATCCTTAAGTCATGGACACACCCGTAAGTACTGCTTATTGATCAAAACTCCACAGATATATTAAAAAAAAACCTGAAGTAATCATAGAGGAGAGAAAACAAGGACTTAAGAGGTTAATGTTAAAGATCCAGTCTTCAAAATAAACTGATTTTGAAGTGGGTATAGCTTTCTTCTATGTTAAGAGCATAACAGTAAAGAATTAATTTAATTTACTATCAGCTGAACATTGCTAATGTAAATTATAGATAACTATATAAAGTCATTTTTAACTGAACTAATGCCATCTATCTTTATGACATTACTAAAAGCTTTGAAAAATTCTGTTGTTAAAGGCAATCAATTTTAAATTAGACTATGTGCATTCAGTCAGCATCTTAATGAATGACGAGGCAAGTATATCTTCAGGTGACAGTAAAGATACTTCTTAAACTTTTAATGTGGAATGTAAACAAGTTGAAAATTGAAAAGCACAACTTTTTCTGTAGTTTCCCCACAAAGCTCCTCCTTCCCTTTTATTTCTGGGCATCAATATTTAGATTGAAGCTTGCTGAAAGTATTAATCCCTTTTGTGACCTACCAGCATTTTCAGCTTGATTTAAAATCCACTGAAGACAATTTTTTAAATCCTGCAAACTCCAGTGAGCCCTTCTAGAATCTATAAGTGCTTGGCAACTAAATGAAGTAAGACTGAGAGGGCTGTGGATAGGTTTCATGATGCTTAGCATATCATTTGGCAATCAAACACCATAAAAATAAGACCAGATATGACTACTTGTATTGTTTCAGTACAGAAGTCATCACTCTGAGAAAGCCTGCAGTACAATGGGAACAGCAACATCTACAAAATTGGGAACAAGATATGGCTAAGATATGGAAAAGAAAAAAATCTTGTATATGAAAATACACACACCTACACCTAGACTCAGATATTGATATATATATATATATAATACCCAATGACTTCTCAAAAATCTCACAGAGGAATGCCAGGCAATATATTCTCTGCAGCCAAACTGGTATTTAGGAGTGCTCTTGGCTGTTGGCATTCTGGGTTGCACCATTGACAGTTTCACCTGTCATAGAAGTGAAAGTGATATTTGTTCTTCAAAGTTACTATTATATTCATTGTTGACAAAATGTACTCTTTCCTGGATGATATCCTGTTTAATAATAACTGTCAATAATAGGGTCTATGCTGCACATATATCCATCCCACTGGACCAGCATGATTCTTAGCAGAAGCTTCCTCTCTAAATTCTTGGAAAGATATTGTGAATACACTCAGTAGAACTGGAAAGCATCAGGTATCAGCAGTAAGAACTTGCCTCTACAATGAAGTCACAATATATAATTTCACCTCTTGCTCAAAAGTATTGAAGAAATTATAGGCCTGCTCTTTTCAACTTCTTAGTCCTTGACCACGTAATCTTTGTCTCCTGGACTGGCCATTGACAACTTCAACATGAAGTATGTTAAGCAGTCATTGACTCATTGAAATTGAGTTTGTTGAAACCTAATTAAATATTAGACAGGAGTAATTTTACCCAAGGGCAGGGAATGTTCCTAACAATATTCTCCTTTCACCCCTGCATTTTAAGCATGTAAATTGTTCTTTTGACAAGTCTGAATCAAACACAGCAATTTCCCTCAGTGGCAGCCTACAGCAAAGGGTTCTCAGCTATTCTTCTTACTTTTGGGGAAGGGGGAATTCAGTAAAGCACAAATATTGTTCCTGACACTGCAGAGAGACACTGCATGCAACCATTTTGTGTATGTATTATTCCTCTGAACAGCTCTCAACTTTTGTGAAATCCTGGAGCTCAAGGCCTAGTTCAGCAGTGATTTTTATGGATTAGGCAATGTTTGCTTGAGGGCATATGTATCACTGCCTTCTGCTGGAGAGACTGCCAGGCTTTTTATGCATTCATGAGTTTGTAATTTTCACACCTTCCAGTAGTTGATCTGGAAAATGGATGTAAGCTACTATCATTCACAGATTGCTCAAAACACCTGACACACAGTTCCTTCAGTATGATTTTGTACTGAGGGACTTAAGCAGTCTTGGATAAAGACTGGACAGTCATGATAATTTCCACATTGAGCTGACATTTAAGGACTACAGTAAGTCTTGCAGCACAGGCTTTTTCATGTTCTATCATTCTGTTAGATCAAATGTCTGATCTATCCAAATCAAATACAGAAATGCTTCTGAAAGACTATTTTTTCCCTAGAGTTCATGTTACGACCAGATACACTGCATGTCAAACTTTTCAGCTGAAGACAACCCTGGTCTTTACTTTAACAAAACAATTTAAGTGCAACAAATGTGATATATCCCACAAGCTTGGTAAGTAAACCTAAAGTATCTTTATGACAAAACCTGTGGCACACAAATACCTCCCCTCCCTTCCTCCTTCTGACTTCATTTTTTTGTTCATCAGTTGTGAGAAAAAATAAAATCCCTCTTTCTTTGGTGTTTGCTAAGCATGTTTTTGCATACCTGTCAGAAAACATTGTTTTGGCAACAAATGCTTTTAAAAATGTTCCTACTTGAGTATTACTTGGGAAATAACATCTAAGAGTGTCTTAAACATGATTCAGGAGATAATTAGGGACAGCAGAAGTTAAATCATTTGTAGGCACCCAAATGTAACCTTTTTATTCCTCAGTACCTCCCTAAACTACAGATTGCTGCAGACTAGAATATAGTGAGAAGGTTAACTAAACATCTTTTTACCTCCTATTTATCATTTACCTCCTATTAGTGAGCATAAACATTATGTTCCCAAATATATTCAGATTACTAGATATAACACCTGGACCTTGGGCCCTGTAATTCAGGATGCCTCTTTATTGACAATAAATAGCTAGCTAAATATGGACAAATAAATACCTGAAATACATGAAAATAAACAAAAATGCTGTTATGCTTGGAGAGCTATCATAGGAAATTATCTTCTCCTTTGCTCTCAACTCTACCTATGCCCTAAACAGCTCTGTCTTTAAGAAATTATTTAATGTTTAAGAAATGGATAAATGAGGAATACAGACATGAAAATGGGAGCAGGGGAGAAGGAAATGATGAAAACACCTTTATCTTGATAATGTTGGAAGGTGGAAGTCAGTGAGCAAAACAACAGCCTTACAGAAAGATCAAAAATCCCATCAACAATATTAACATTTTATATAATAAAAGATACAAGTTTTTATTAAAAAATAATAAATGTACCATTAGTCAAAAACTGTACCATTAGTCAATGGCTTAATTTCATCAAGTCATAAGAGGATAATACTAATTTATAATAGCCTTTAAAATAATAGTTGAACAAATAAACACTCAACTTATGTCTGCATGTAAATGAGTAGAGCATGAGCAACACAATATTATAGAACCTCCAAATGCCATCATGAACACAAGGACCTGTGACAAACCTTTAGCAGCTGGAGGGCAAGGTTCTGAGATGTGGACATCACTGGGGTTAGTAGCAGACAGCCTCAGTCTAAGCAAACACCACAAAGTTCATGGAGCTCAGTTCACCAAGTGACCAGCTAAGCCATAAAGAATCTCATTTCTGCTTTTTCATAGATTCACAGACAACACAGCTCCCCCAGACGTTACATTTTTTAAAAAGTGGTAAATATATAGAAAAACCTATATGCAGGCCTGTATATGCAACCACAGTCATATTAATATTGGTCTGGACATAGAAACAACTTGATTTTAAATACATTCAAGTTACACTCAAAATGAGCACGAGCACTCAAAAATCAAAAAATTCCTGCCAGATTTCTGGCATTCCTAGAACATGAGAGGACTGAACTATTTTCCAACCTGATGTTATCTACTGCATGGAAACAGTGACATTCCTCCTAGCTAAAAACAAACATGTTTATAATTAATTTCCACAAAACTGCAAATGTTGAAAGCACATTTATTCCCCCAAATGTGAAATAGCTTCCTACCTTGAACAATCTGTTTAGTGTGTTGCTTTTCAAAACAGTATTTGCTAATATTTTCTGACAGACCACTAAATAACATAGAGAAGTCAGTGAGTCAGCAGTACAGGACTGTTATTGCCTCTGACACCTGACTCCAGCAGAGGCATTCTTTACAATTTAATCAAGAGTAACTAACCCATGCTGCTTTCTAGTCACTACAGCTGACATTCAGCAGTGCCATCATTTTCATACAGTTTATAGATCTAACTCTGGCACCACATCAGAAAAGCTATCACTGAAATTCTACAGCTACTGAAACATAATTGGTAAAATACTAACCATATCCATCAAAGAACTTAAACTGCTCTGGAAAAAGTAATAACTGGGGTTACAAAGCCAAGATGCTTTGGAGACAAAGACTGATTTCACACAACTACCTTAAAAAGCTACCTGCCTATAGCCCTTGTGATGCATTTCACCTGTCCAGCAGATGAGAAAGGTGAGAAAGTATAAGAGAAGAGTTTGCTGTTTACACATACCTTCAGCACTGAATCCATTTGGAATGTACAAACAGGTTGGTAATATTTTTTCTTTAAAAAAATTTGCTATAAAAATAGCTTTCTAATATCTCCATCATTAAAACAAAGAGCTAGAACGTATTCTAAATTTATTTTGAAATGTATTGTAAAATAACAAAATTAATTAAGGTCCCCAATAAACAAGGCATTCTCACAGGTCTGTGGCTCTTTGGTCATCTTACCAGTTGGCTGATTCCCATAACAATACAAACCCTTCAGAATTACCCCAGTAGCTCCCTGAGCTACCAAGCGGGCAAAGAGACCTAACAAGTGGTGTGCAAACATGAGACCCTGCAAACACTGCTCCTTGGACTATGCTAACTCTGGAAAGAGTACAGTCATAAGTCATTCCTACATCTCTGCACTGTCTTCTAGAACCTTAAATACCCCTTTTCCCCCTATTACATGGGGCATCCTTCTCTACCATTATCCTGAGAGTCAACACATTTGACAGAAAGAGTAAGCCTTGGCAATTTTTTTAATGAACTTATGAGGAAAAATTATTGCAAACTTTCATAACATATTCCATTCTGCTGCCCCCAGGCTCCCAAGCTGTTTTATTAATTTATACATAATTCAGCCTGCATAAAATTGGGCGCCAATATAGTTTCTAATACAGTGAAAGAAAGAAGTAGACTCCCCAGGAGAAAACTCCCAAGAGTCCAGTTAGCTACCTCAAATTAGACTCATGAATACTCCCCAATATTGTCTATTGCAGAGGAGAATAAGATTTGACAAAAAGCTCATGGGATTGGAATATGCAGCACCAAGGGACTCAGCTGCATCCAAAGGAGCTGCTCCCCATCAGCTTTGTGTGATATCCCATCTGGATTCTGAGCTTGTGTGCCATTATTGTAATTTGGAACATTTCTGGCAGATATTAGCCAAAACCAGAGATTAATCAAAACAGAGAAGAGGCATCAGTCCTATTTGTATCTAATGCCTGACTGACATGGTTGGTGACACACTGATAACCCTGTTATCAAGAAGAAAAGGACAAACTTAGTTTGTCTCTTTTGTTGCAGAAAAGTTGATTAACAGTTCAATACAAAATAGAAGAGCCCCAGCTGTTCCAAAAGCATGGAGTATATTGTCTCCTCCTTCCAGTAGCCTCTGGCTTTCACTGGTCACCCACACCTATGAAAAGCCATCTTTGTGCCATAGTGGCCAACAGCATCACAGACTCCATCCAACAAGCACCAGAGAGTTGTAGCACTATGTTTGGACGGTCAAAACCAAAGAGTTTAAAGGGTAAGTGGTGATAAGTTAATAAAATTAAATTATGATAGCTAACCATTAGGTAAGAAATTGTTCTGTAGGCATTTAGAACCCTGTAATGATTCACAGGGGGAATTAACAGAACAAGAGAATAAAGAAATCAAGTTACAGGTCTCTCTGACTTACTGGACTTTTCAGTAAGGTTCATGAGAAAATTGTTTTGTGCAGAAGATCACAGAGCAGCTTAACTCAAGATAAAAGGAGAACCTGACAGAACATTTCCTTTTCAGAGGCAGACAGCTGTAGGTGGCAATTGGAACATGAGTCCAGGTGTAAAACTGTAATCATACAAACTGTTGGATGCAGGAAACCTTTTGGTAGGTGCAACTTTCATAATTTGCCCTCTACATTCTTTCTTTTGATCACTACAATTTGTCACCATGTGAAATTAATCAGATATTGAAATATGGAAAAAGTAAAGACTTTAAAAGCCATAGGGAAGTCTGAACATTCCAGAAAACTCCACAGGAGAGACCACATGCTATGTACCCAGTATAGGTATTTAAAAAATACATATAAATAGAACATAAACTAACAATTTTTCAAATATGATTCCAGTAAATTATTGAGTTTAAAATTAAAAAGCTATTTTGTCTTTTTTACTGAAATACCCTTTCATTGTTTAAGCTTAAAACCAATGAACAGATTAGAAGAAAGATACAAAATATTTAGATAGTATATGAAATGTTTTAATTAAAGGGAAATAGTTGTAGACATGAAGCAGGCTTTGTTTAGTCCTAGTAGCCACTTAGACCAGAACCAGAAGTAACAGATGCAATTGAAGTGCAGGTGATTTCACTGAATTTCAACAAACCTGTTAAAAGAAATGCAAAATACATTTCTGACACAACTAATCTGTCACCTCAGGCTAAGCAATAAAAGCAGGAACTGGTGAAGAGTACAGTATCTGAAAGCACATCTGTTTCACCTACTGATCCCATGAAACAGAACATTATAGTGACCAGAACCAAGAGAGACCCTGAAAATTGTTCCATTGCTTTGGAATAGGACAAAACCAAACCTGTTGCATTTTGCTTTGGTAAGGGCTATATACAGAACGAGTTATACTCTGGAAAATAAATTTCAATCACATGACAGTTGTTTGGCATTCTTTAGGAGAGAAAAAGTGAGACAACTGAATTAAAATGATATGTCATCAATATGTTTATATCCACATTATTTTTAATAGAGATAAAAGGAAAGCTGTCACCACAACAGAAAGTAGTAAGATGTATTCTGACATACCAGGGTTGTTACAAGCCTTTTTTAATTAACAGCTGAAAATGAGAGTTATTATATAAGTATGAAAGCATCAGCTGCCTGACACAGGAGACAGAACTCTGTCCTCAGATAACAGAAGTTTTCTTCAATGCTTTAAGCAGGATTAAAGCTCACTTCAAAGCTGTTGGAATTCGTGGATCTGTAAACTATTGTTTAGTATGCCAAAATTACAGCTTTTAAATCCCTGCTTTCTCAGCTACAAAATTCTGATTTTCTAATTCAATAAAATCTCTTGTTGCATCTTGATTTGGCCTCTTTACACTCTTTAAGCCTTATCTCAACTATTCCTATTTTCCCATTTAGCTCCATAATTCTGAATGCAAACAGCCCTCATCTTTTCAATGAGTCATCATGTTATTCTCAAGTTAATACTGTGTTTTTCCAGTTCTAAGACTTCCCTGTAGGCATCACAATACTGAACGTTCTAATACCAGATAAGTACAGCAGTAAATTAATAGTAGTCTATATGCTTGTGGGCAGGGTACGTAAGGACAGGAAAAAAAAATTTAGCCATGACCCAAAAAAATTTAATATGTTTTATCACTGGATAAGAGCCATTAAAACAATCCTGAACCAGTTACTAAAACAAAAAGATTATTTTTTAAAATGCAGTTATTTAAATTGGATATCAATCATGTCCAATACTGCATTAACAGTGTTTATTATCCAGTTTTCCAAACCAATAAAATAGGAGGGTAGGTCACAGACACCACACTTAAGGATAGACATGGAAAAAATCAATTAACTCCTAGACTCAGTCCTTTAAGGTACATTTAGCAAAACTTTGCACTAAGGTGAAGCCAAAGCTCCTCAAACATATACCAGTATGACTTTTGATGTCCTAATTTCACATTAGATTGAAAATCTGGCATTGTGCTTCAAGATTTAATTCTAGATTCAAAAGCATTTCATAATAAACTAAATATTACTTTCTGCTTTCAAAAAATTGGTAGCTAATTAATGCTCACAGTTTGGATTCAGCCAGCAGGGAAATGAACATAGCCTGGTAATTTGAAAGACTGCATTTAGCAGTCTCTATAAACCATAAAATTCTTCTTTAAACAGAACTACTGCTTTATTACTAGGGGGATCTTAAATTAGTTATGTTCTGATAATGCTCTCAAATCTGTTAGTCTGTGTAATCAAGAATGACAAGAATTAATTTCAAACAGATGCAGTAAGTTGCCTATTCATTCTTGATTGCAGCAACAATTTATTAGATATTTATATTACAAAGAATGTTTCCAATACAGAAAAACTGTCTTGTTCTCTGTCACAAATGTAGTTCCCTTACACAAGTACCAGACATTACCTAAAAAACGGTGAAGTCCCAAAGCCCACAAAACACAGATTTATTCTCCCACTGAATTCAGCAGGATTTAAATAAAACCCTTAGGGTTGGGGTTTTTTTGGTTGGAGTCTTAAAATTCTCTAAGCTTGGATTTTTAAGTCTTCAGAGAAGTTCTCTTCTGAAATTTCCAGGCTATTTCCCCATGCACACATACACCAGTGCACACTTCAAAGGTGAAATAAAGCTTAAACATCCTTTCCAGTAGCACCAAAATATATGTTATCACGAGAACAGATGAAATTCCAATATTCTTATGAGGAAATTTTTGATGTCTAGTTCAGAGCTGGAAAAAGATGGGCTGTCTGGGAGTGGGTGAGTGGTTTGTTTTTTTCAAATCCTGAATTCAGTTCAGGTTAAGCCAAAGTCAGAAAGATCTACAGAGAAACATGAAAAGCAGGGCAATGCCTGTGAACTGCTGAATACGTTGCCCCCAAGCTTCTTTAAACATATTATTGCCTGATTTCCTCTTCAAACCAAGGACAAATATCAAGAGCACAGTGGCTTTTACTACAGAGTTCTCCTTTGCCTCTCTACCCCACCTTTACAAATATACATGTACATATGCACATATTAAAATACATTTACACTTGTACAGGAGTTGAAGCACAATGACACCTCAAAAAAAGGTGCTTTGATCTATGTGCTTGAGGTCCATGTACATTGAAAGGAGCTTGAACATAGTATTTCAGGTGGACACAGGAAATCTTTTCACACTGACTGTATCCAAATCAAGCCTGAGTTATTTGTGCCCTAGATCAATTTCACTGTTGCCAGCTTTTATATGGTCTCCTCCATGGTGAAATATTTATATTCCACTATTGCTAGCAGAGCATCAGTAAATGGTAACATTGCAGACAGAATTTGGTAAATAATTTGGCAGAAAATGCAATATAAACTATTTCCTAGATGAAACCTGGACAGAGCACAGAAGGTAGCCAGGCAGCAGAATAATTAATTTTCAACCATATGTGTATCCCCAAAGACCAAAGCATCCCCTGTCTTTAGTCGACAAAAATCCAAATTACTTATTGTAAGTTTGAAGAAAAGGAGAATAGTACACTGGAAAATGATCACACCTGACAGCTCTTCTGCCTGAGCTGTATCCATCATTCTGAATACTCCAGACAAATAGTTTCTGGTTTTGCTTTACTTTCTATGCTAAGAAAAGGCCATGGTGTTTTGTATGATCTTTTTCTAGAGGTGAGCTGAACTAGTTCATTTTCTGGTGCTGTTTCTGTGATGTGAACTGCTGCTGTGAGTTAATCAACATCTTGTAACAAGAATATTTCTTCTATGTAGTCTATTTACAGAGTCCTGATTTCAGCATATCAGTTTGGGTTGAGAATATAAGGAAATATGATACATTGAAACAACCAACTAAGTAACAGGGTGAGGGAAAGAAGTGAAAACTGAGTTTATATTTATTGACTGAAAAGGATTAAGCTGAGACTATTTTTCTTCTCCCTTCCCCTCTGATTCTGTTTGTGATTTCTGAAAAAACATACAAATAAATATTAGGGGAGGTACTCACACAAAAAGGATACATTAATACTTCAGTTAATCCTGAAAGTAATTTAATGAATTGATAAAATTAAGGTTTCTAAACCACCATCCATAACAGACTGCAGAATTAGCTGATATTTATTTAGGAGTTTGACATTTACACTGACAGCTAGGAAAAAGAAATGGAATCATTCGTTTAGAGTAAATCTGCATGATCAGAAAGATTCTTAACCTCCTGCATCCAGAGTGACATGAAGCAGAATTGTTCATCACTGATCTAAACAATGATGAAAATTCCAGCTCTTTCTTTGACAACAGTATCAGTATTGTGTGATGCTGCCTATTGCTTAGACAAAAGCTGAACCCCAAGGGTTATTTCTGCAGTCTGTCATTCAACTACTGCTCTTATGAAACATACAGAACCAGAAAAGCTTGTCCATGACCAAAGCTGAAAACAATACATTAAAATGTTCTTCTAAAGTTCCTGAGTTTAGTGAACATAACTTGTCTTATTTCTAAAATTTAGTGCCAAGTTCTGAAGGATTTGTCTTAGCTGTTTCCTCCACCTCAGGTGTACAGTTCCTCAAAACTTTTTTTCCTTGAAGTAAACACAGTATTTCATTACCTACATACTCAATATCTAACTATTTAATTTTTCTCATCGCTCAGTTATCAGCCTTTTGAAATAACATCCCTGTTTAAATAACATCTTGGCACTTGGTTTTCACTCTGGTCATAGCACACATTTTATAGAATTTTGTTACATATTAAAAGTAATTGTACTACATATAATTAGGATTATTATTTTGCTGAAGAAATTACAGCATAACATTAGGGAAGCCATGCCATTACATACGTGTAATGTATGAGCACACATACGTGGCTGCTCTAATTTAACAATGATTCACTAACAATTTTCTGTCTTAAATAAAATATGCATTTGATATATTTAAAACCACCTCTCTTCCTTTCCTTTCTCCAGCCTTTATGTGAGCACAGGTGTAGCTGTAAAATATGATCAGACAGAACTGGCAGAGGTTTATTTCAAACCTCCCATAAAGCAGTCAGCTCCAGCACCCCCAGAAAATCCTTCTGTTCAGTGCAAAATACACCAAGGTCAGAGAGTTGGTGACACTTCCACTAAAATAAATAAATCATTGCTCTTACTAGGCTTCTTTTTACAAGAGACAAAAATCCTGCATTACCCTGCATATTCTGTGAAAATTTTAACAAGATGCCTTCCAAGTTGTCAGTCATGGTACAGCCCATCCCCAACACTGAACTCCAGGGACACTGAAGAAGGCAAATTGTTTAATAATTTATCAGCTGTTGTTGACATGAGTTACTTCAGCACACTAAGTCTTTTTATTACTCTTCATTCTTGAGCAGCTTTTATCTGTTCTCAAACTGGAAGAACTGGATTGCCAAGTCCTGCCACAGTTATAATTAGCTGAACAAGATTTCTTTGTTCACTTGAAGATGATCCTACCCAAAATCTGAATATGGGCCTGCAACTTAAAAACTGAACTGCTAAGGATGCAAACAGACCCACAGGTAGGTGACTATTTGGTCACCTTTGGTAGAGACAAGACCAACTTCTTATATAGAGTGAGCTCTGGAAGCTTGCTCCTTAAATTAATGAGCTAGCAAGGGACCACAAAACTGCTGAAATATTCTCTTTAAGCTTTAGTCTCAAGCAGAGGAATGCACTAGGGAATAACCACAGGGCAGCATCCACCAACATTAATAACTACAACAGGCTACAAATGCATACAGATTAGAGTTGCTATAAGCAAGACACCAAATTCCAACAAGCTCCTTGTGTGATCCCCAAGTCTATCTTCCCTGCAAGCTACAAAGCATCTTCTCAAATGAGCTGAAACAATGATGTGAGAGACACTTTCAAATGAATTGGGAACCACCCAGTTGAAATATTTTTCCAATTGTATGAATGGGGCTAATGGTTTCCTGTATTTGTTGATTAGCCTTATAATTTGTTACCAAAGTAAATGGTACATATCTACATGTAAACAGCCACATGGCCTTTGAGGCTTTAACTTATTAGGAATTTTGGAAACAACTTTTTCTGTATTGAAAACTCCGTAGATATTTTAAAGGTACCACTGGCCTTAATAAGCTAGAAAAAAGCATTGAATTCCATCTGCAGTTACATTAAAAGCATTGATATACAATGATAACATTCAGTTTGACAGACAGTATCAGCCAGTGCCAACTCTTGAAATCCACTTCTCATCAAGAAGTGATATGCACAATCTCTGGTTTAGTGAGTTGTAATTAATAAAGATGTTTTCATTTGGCCAGCATGGCAGGATCACACCGTATTTTGTATTTTATAGCTATTAACACTAACACGTGTTCATTTGACTAAAATTTTGTTTTTCAAAGTTCAGGAAACTCTTTCAGAAGCATTCAGACTGCACTGAGTGCTCTGAAACCATGTTCTTGTCTTGCTCTGCATTATATTTCAACTCATGACAAGCATCAGCAGGAGCAGCTGTACAGTCCCTTTTGGGAGGGCAGCTAATAGCACAAAAACTTTCTGCAGAAAGATGAAAATAAGCCTGTTTCAGCTCGAAAAGTGCTCCCAACTCTCATTGCCTTGACCTCAAGAATGGAGAAGCATTGAGAACCAAATCCATCAGTGCTGACTGCATGACCTCAGCTCCACAGTATTGCGCAGTCATAGCTCATGTAGGATGCAAATTAATTAATCTAATAAAAGTTTTGTTTGAGTTTTAAAAATAGCATGATTTGTTGGTCTTCTAACCACTCTTTATATTAATCTAATTCTCTAATAAAACACAGGCATACGTTATTACTCATCTAGACAATAGTTATGTTGACTTATAACACTGCTCTGATGTTCTGGCTGATTAAGAAACAGCTTTGCTTGTGTTCCTGATGGTTCAGGTCATCTGCAGCTTTCCTACACCAAGACTCTAACCTTCTGCAAAAGCTTTGAGAAAAGTAAATAAAAGGGAAGGCAAACACCCAAAGTTTTCAATTTCATACCAAATGGCCAAAATAGCCTCATACATATACATCCTTATACATTTTGCCACTTCTACAGAGTAGCTTTAATCAAATATGCATTTTAGTTCCCTGGAAGTCTGAAACTGAAAGATGCCTCAAACAGAAGATGAAAAAACATGAGTCAATTTTGAGCATGGTGCCTACTAAACACAGCACCAAAAAAGTAGCAGAGGACTTCCTGCATATTCACCTTGAACTTGGCAGTAATTGCTTTTTTGAAAAAGTTTTCTTGATACTGTCACAGAATATGCCAATGAAGTTAACTTAGCAGTCCTGTGCCAAAATCAGGGGGATTCCTCTGCATTTGCTACTGTTTTTGCAAAATAACTATTTTGCATAAATTATTATAATCATTTTTTTGCAAAAGATTCAACCAAATTTATGGTTGAAAAGAAGCACTGTAGTATCTTGTCATTGATTAATGCTAAATTTTTTTCAGTTCATTACAGCAAAAATTATTCATAGTTTTCTATTAAATACTTTGGGGTTTAGCTCGTGTATTGACACCATCAAATAAATGGCTTTTTAGTACAGAATTTCTCAGAACTGTGATAGTAGCACATGATTAAATGCCAGTCAAGCTATTGCACGTATAACCCAGACACTTCAGGTATTCACAAAAGCCTTGACCTTACACTTTATGAATAATAAACATAAAACTATATTCAGCAAAGCAGATCTTCAGGGCCTCATGTTAAAATCGATGTCTTTAATGTGAGTGTACCTCTGCCCTAATGGTACATACAGAAAGAGACAAAAAAATTGTAACAAATTTGACTTACAATCACATCTATGGAAGTTAATTGTTAGGGGATAGTTATAATAAACAGAATTAAAAGCATTTTCTTTGGTCAGCTTTGAAGTTCCACTCCCAAATGCACTGCACAGGTAACGTTTTTTAACTGTAAAAGCAGGTATTTAAAAATTGATTTAATAATGAGGATAAGAGATCCTCTTATTAAATCCTTATTATCCTTATTTATTTTTATTAAATCTTATCTGGTTCATTGCTGTAATTTGAAAGATTCCAGAAACTAAACTTCTTATTTACTTCTCTTGAAGAACATGGACCGCTGATGAACTGTTTCTTCTAAGAAGTCCTAAGTTTTCCTGTTGTTCTTAAACACTACAGACTTTTTAATAATAAAATATTGCTACCGTGGACTTTCAGGAAAAAGAATATAATGTTTAGATTTCCCATGCACAATAATTGCCAAAGCAGAAGTGCAAGCCTTCAAAGGGATGACTCGTCTTGAGAAGAATTAAATCAGTTTTGTGCTAATCATACAAATTACCATTGTGGAGATACTATGGGACCCACGAGGGATATCTGGACAGATTTATGTACTTTCAGTATCGATGCTTCCTAAAGAAAAGGCTGCTGCCAAAAGACCCTTGACTCTAGAGTCCCCCAGGAATAATTTTAACTTGGAAGCTAGGGAACTGCAATGGAGCACTCTGCTTTTGAAATCACTTGACATGTAGTCTCACAGAGTCCCAGAAAAGTGTTTACTAGCAAAAATCAATTTTGTGTTTCTCTTTGTTGTATCAAAGAGGAAGCAAAACAAAACCCAAAAGCAACATTCCAAAGTCAAGGGACAGACACAAAAGACTGAGCATTTTAATATCTTAAAAAGACATGACCAGCATTCTGTTCACTGCTTTTGCTCTATACTACAAGTGAAACCATCTAAAACTGAGTTGTGGGCAGATGACATTCGTTTAAGATCATAATTTCTTCTAAGAAGGACTACAGATATGACTTCTCAGCTGTATCACTAAGCCATAGGGAAATTGGCTTGCAAACAATCTCAGTGAACTTGCCCTCCTGGTAACGTGGCAAAGATCCAGAATATGACCAAATTTCAGCTCATCAGTTGCATTTTAAAATAACTCAATAGGAGAATAAAATAGTTTTGTTCACACTTTTAAATAGGAACTTTAGCACATAACACGTTACTTTTAAATTAAATTTTAAATACCATATAAATGCTCTACATAAACAAACAAAAAAAATCTGATACCTCCCTTGTGCCTTCAAGAAATTGTTTCAAAACATTATCTGATATGTTAACAACTGAGGCTTTTCATTATCCATTAATGTAACTGCTCACCCCTAGCTTTGGTGCTAAATAAATAGTCCTGCCTATAAAAATTATCACTATATATAACCTCAGCTTTTACTTCCCAGACTGTTAAATTGTAGTACATTTGAAGTGTGATTTTTGAAACCACAAGTCAATATGGATGTGTTTAAAGCACTTGAAAATGTTCAAGCAGTTTGCCAAAGGTCACACTCCTCATGTGTCACCTAAAGCATTAATTAAAATCTCTTTCCAGGGGCTGAAAAAACATTTTAATTACAATGGCACCTTCACTTCATTTCAACAATCTCTGTTGCTAAAAAAAAAAAAAGGGAAGGTGTGTACAGATGACAAATTGATGAAGATGATTAGCAAGTACCAACCCTTGAAGGTGTTCAAAACACAACTGGAGACGGTGTTGAGTGACCTGTTCCAGCTGGCCTGCTGCAAGCAGAGTGTTTGGACAGAACAGTCTCCAGAGGTTCCTCCTAACCACAACCACTCATTATACATGCATCCTAATGTTTTTGAACAGAAACTATGGACAGTAATACATTTTTTTCACTATAGTCCAATTGGATATAAAACACAGATTTTGAATCTTTCACAAGACTGACCAGAATCAGACTGCCTGTCACAGTTTGTATGATATAGCTGATCAAACATAGTTTAGCAACCTGATCAAAGACTTATTATAGCTTTACATTCTGTGCCAGTGATGTTTTCCCCTTCTGCACACACTGTAGATAATGTCAAAAAGAAAGCTTTTGACAGCCTAGCCATTTTTTCAGGGCTAAGCATATTATTTTCTTCACTTTTTTTTGTGAGAATATAATTATACTTTTCTTTTTGTTACTTGTTCTCAGGTTCCTCAGGGAGATTCTTTGCTTGGATACCCTGAGGGTGCATAATCGTGTCAAGTGCTGTCTGTATCTCTGCCTCCTAAAAGGGCCAAAGAACTTGTTCTTGTTAGTCCATCCAGTTACCTGCATACTGTCTACAACAAGGAGGAGCAACCTTCTCCCCCAAATAGAAAAGAACAACATTAAAAAACACCATGAGATATTTTTTCTTGACAGAATACCCATTGATTTATGTGACTGCCAATATCCATGTCATGGCAATGACTGACAACTGCTCAAGACACAGAAATAAATCTCTTCTCCTTCATTACCTAGAACTTTACTCATTTTGACTTGTTGGATGTGGCAGTCTTTTCTTAGCTTAAACTGCATCCGTGTCCTACTTGCAAGTTATTTTTCCTCCCCTCTTGCAATTTGTAATAATTCTAACCATTTTGAAAATCTGGAATACCTTGGTGTAGTTATGTCTGAGAGGAAACTGTGGGAAAGGCAGTGGCTTCACTAATGTAAATTCCCTTAAAAACAGACTTCTAATCCATTAAATGTCCACACAAACAAGATGGAATAGAGACTAATAAGATATAGGCAATGAAGTTTTGATAAGAATAGCACACTCTGGATAAATTCCATTTACTGATTAGGGTCACAATCTAAACGTATTTCTATATCAACTTTACAGTGAGTTAAGGGGTTGAACAACATAACTATTTCATCTTTTCTACGGTTTGTTTCCAAAATGCAGGCTTCAACATCAACAGTGACTTTGGATAACTGTAAACTTAGACTCACTGTCTCCTCCCCCTGTATTTCTTTGCCATCTCTTTTCCCTCCTCAGTACTGTACTTAAATCTACCATGCTCAAAGTAAGGGGAACAATTCCATGAGAGAGAGACAACAGATAATCCTCTGAGGGTATTTGCAGATTGAGAAGTGTTTGAAACCAACACCAGAGAAAAAGCAGCTTTGGGCTGTCACACCAAATAAATAAGCTTTTAATGTCATCACTTTTACTTGGCCACAGAACCTTCCCTTGGCTGATTTCTGCTGCACTTTGTGCATGAGAACCTGGGCATTCAGACAACTGGTGTGTCTGACAAAGAATAAACTCACACAACTATTCAAGGCTGTTTGCCTGGAGGAGTCAGTTTAACATAGTTTATCAAAAGCCAGAATAGTGCTTTAATGGACAATTTACTTCCAATAACTGCAGCTATTGCAGATTAAAGGACCAGAGCCAAGGATTAGAAATGGTTTTATTCAGGTCAATTTAATTCTTAATGATTAACAAGCGAAATATGACCTTTTCTATTTCCCCTTTTCATTCCAAAGCAATAATTTTTTTAAAAAAATTCTTTTCTAGGAATTGCTACAGTTCATATTCAACTGAGTCATAACTATTTGGGGAAATTGCAATAGGTGTTAAGAAAGTACATATACACATTTAAGAGTTACTGCTTAAGTCATAGAATTAAAACCAGACACTTGAACTTCAGTCATAGCTCAAAAAAAAAAAAAAAAAAGCTGCTGAAAACTATCTTTAATTCCACAGAATTTCTATAAACAAAAACAGAAAACTACAACTAGACAAGAAAATGCACACAAAAAAGACAAAAAAAAAAAAAAAAAACAAACCTAAAACCAAACAAACAAACAAAAAAAAACAACCAAAAAAACCCCCACACCCATACCAGGACCCTAATTTGGTTCATCTGGTTCCAGCAGAGCTTTTACACAGTCATTGCAAAAAGTATCACGTGTAATACTTCACTATGGTCCAATATAAAAAAATACAAATAAAATCATAGAGCATACTATTCACATTGCAAATTGAAAGAAAGCTCACATCATTAGCTTAAGACCTTTCTTTTCCTCCATATTTTTTCTCTGCTGAAATGTTGAAAATGAAAATACCACAATTTAACAGCAGTTAGAACTGAACCATTCCATTGTACTATAGAATGTGTTTTACTGCTCAGGTTAGTGAAGGAAGCAAATGTGGCTAAACACCAGACCTGTTTATAAAGAGATGGGTAAGCACTGTATTTGAAAATCATTCCATGCATACGTTATTCGATGCCACTCTTCAACCTCTCATTTTAATCCTCTATTTGAATGAGGATAAGAGTCGCTCTTGCTAGTTAAACTATATTTCTATTTGCTCTGCTGCCAGTGTTAACAGAACCATTTAGTAGCTGGTAGGTAAATCCAAAAATCAGCTTAAGGTATTCTGCAGACTAAGTGAGAAGCAATTGATCAAAGTTGGTAAGAGCAGCCAATCAGTGAGTGTAGGAAGCACAGTAGTAGTTTTCTTGTACTTCCAATAGTAAATCACTGTAATTTTTTTAAATTTATCTGGCATAACAAATGGCTACAAATTAAATCAAAACCATATGGTTGAGGATAAAGTATAGAAGGCAACATGAATTTTATTATCCAGAACCATATGCTGCACTTAACGTCCGTGATGACTTTCTGTTTCACCACAAATGATGACAATAAATTAGCACTGTAGAGGTGAGAGCTCTATTAAATTCCATCATCAAATGATTGAGCATTGTAGCTATATTTTCTTTATCTCATACTATCAGAGGATGCTATATTATCTGTGTTATGGATCATATAGGTACTATTATAGACAGTACTTTAAAAAAAAAAATTTAAAAAACACATTTTGGCAATACCTACAGCACAACTTAACAAACCATTTAAAAACTAAGGCTCCTTAGAGCTCCCTGGCAAGATTGAATAGTATTTATTATACAATACTATCTCAAGTAAAATGTTATATGTAATAATTCAGTAGGAATCCACAGTAGTTTTTTTTAAACAGATTTCTCACAATTAAACAGACAACACCAAAAGTTGGGGAATTGGATAGCATCCCTGACAAGATGATGAATTTGAAACAAAACAACTGATTTCACTTCAACTGCACCACTATATACAAAACTATTATCAGTAGTCTCTCTGCCACAGATCTCACAGGTTTAGGCTTCTACTTTCCCCAGTTAGATTTAAAAAAAACAAAACAAAACAAAACAAACCACAAATTGCCAAAACAGCTGTCAAAGCCCAAATATCAGAAAGTATGAGTTATGTGGCCAAGTGTGCCATGTAACCCTCTTCACTGAAGTTCTCATTTTACTGACCTCCCAGCCCTTCTAGTCATGACAGGAAAGCTTGCAGAGCAGGTATTTTGCAGCCCTTAGAAATCTTTGTAGGATTTCCTCAGGCTTCAGTTTGTACTCGGAAGAGAAGAGACAAGAGCACCTTCAAAACGAATGTTCAGGCTGACAAATTAAAATCCATTACATTTATTCAATTGTCATGGCATACTGATTGCCCTGTTAACAGAGCACAAGCCATGGACTGTAAATTCCCACTGATTAACAAATTTTCAAAGCCACACTAACATCCAGGAAAGATGAATGCCACCAGCACTCAAAAGATGAAATTGAGTTAGTCTCTCTTTTACTATCAGATGCTCATTTTACCAAGGTATAGCTTAGCTGAAAGAAATATCAAAAAGATGCAGTGTGCTTAGCATCATATCTGCTGGAGGGTCTCACATACATGAAGTTATAGAAAAGCAGAATCAAGGCCAATGTATCTGTGGGGCTTTTAACTTCCAGTTGTAGATCTCTGCCTTTATGTGAACAGATTTGTTTTTACTGTATGTTGTTATGACTAGAAAATATTCCAGCAAATTACTCTGGCATAAAGACCGTGCAGCATTGCTCAGGTTACCACTTTGCTTTCCATCTGGGGACACACTGCTCAGTTGCCACAAGCTTTGCTCTGCTTTTAGAGCCTGGGATGAAACTTTCCAAGACAAATTATTGCTTACTTGATTTACTTTCTGAATGACAAGCATTGCACAAATGTGTTCATTAAAGGACTCTTTGTACAGCTATTTTACTCACCACTTGTTCAAAGAGCCTTTAAAGGGACAGAGAAGGAAATAAAAATTTACCTGAGTCAGTAGAAATACTCAGCTAAAGAAGAAATGGTGTAGCCTTGAGGCAATGAAGGTTATCTATCCAATAATTCTTCAGTTTTAAAAAAGTTCTATTCACAAACAGCCTAAAACATTGCCATTTTTTATTACATGAATAGGAATAGAAAGTTTTATTCTAAATAGGTTACTTTAAGGAAAAGAAAAGTAGCTCTGCCTGTAATAACTTTTCACAGCTAATTACTCTATTGCATCATCATAACCATTGCTGTCTTCTATATTGTAGAATTCCTTGCTACAATAGACAGAACATGGTAGCTAGGATATGATCAAACATTCCAGAGTATCAGCCAACGTTTAAGAAATCCTTGAACAAAATTTTGCAGCCACTTAATATTCTCGTATTTAATAGTAAGATTAAGTAATTAACTTTAGCACTGTAATAAAAGCATTATGAAAATTCATTAGAAATATATGTGCAACTGATAGATTGGATGCAGCATCTTTGGCAGTTAGGCCCTTTTTGATCTTTATAAATATAAAGCTCTCTTTGATGTGGCCCACAGAGAACAATTTTCTGGGAATTATCTTCTTGCAAGAACCACCAAAACCACAACAATTGAAAACCTTAATACCTAAATGTTTTCTGCAACCCAAATAAGTGCAGTGTGATTTCTGTGGAAATAATATAAAAATACACAAGAATGTAGTTGGACAAAGTGCCTTTGAAGGCACAGAAGGGAGGCTGTAGGGATTACAGTCAGTAAGTAGGTGCATTATAACCAATTTCAGGAGTAACATTTCACAGTAGAAAACATACACATGAAGGAAAGTCTCAATAGAAATCACACTAACCCATTTTGCAAATAAAAGTTTCTAATAGATCAGGAAATCAGTTTAAACATGTTCCATATCCAATTATGTTGCACTCTTCAGACCACAGAACCAGCTGTGTTGAACTCAAGCAATCTAAGACACCAACCACCTGCCTGAGGAGCAAATGTCTGAGGTGCTGGTGAACTTGTGTGAAATAAAATCTATGTTTATGCATGAAGGAAGCTCAAGTTGTTTATGTCTCTGTGATCAGAACTCAATGCTGTGTCACAATGCAGCTCACCTTCTGTGGCTGATGAACAGCTTAGTACTTCACTTATTTAAAAAAATAAAATCCACAACAATAGAATAGAAGTGCTTTTTGATGTTAGGAACCCAGGTTACCTTTGAAGAAAAACAAAAAAAAGGAGCTTGACCACAGTATCTTGACACCTAATACAGCAGGTCAGCAGCAGGAGAGAAAAAAACAAAGAATGTGAAAGACACCTACTGAATTAGGGGCATAAATCTGTTGCATGTACTAGTCAAACTATCTACAGGTAAGCCATATCTCATTGCTTGCTTCCTACACAGAAAATATAACGTTTGAAGAACACAATTGTTGAATACAGAAAGCTTTCAAACAGATCTTAAGCATTAAGAAAAAGACTAAACAGGAACAACAGAGTACAATTGACTGTTAAAATTGGAAAATTATGGCAAAGAAGGTAGGTTGTTTCCAAGGAAGTATTCTAGCAGTTTCTGTTCTAATAGTATCTAAAAATACATTGTGTTTTCCTTGGCAGAGTCAATGAGCACATCATGTAATAAATGTTTTAGATAACTTTTCACAGAAATGGTCATATCTGGTAGAGCAAATGCGTATACCTGCAAAGACAGACACTTTTTGAAAGGAATGTATTATTTCATTTCCCTACCCTTCTCCTTTTTCTTAAGGCTAGAATGATTTATCATTTTTACTTCACATTACCAGGTTTTCACCGTCGCCAGGAATCATTTTCAGGGGAACAGATAATATTATTTAGCTAAAGCAAATACACTTGGTTTCGATCTCACCAAAATGAATTAGGGTTTTACCAGGTGTGCCTTTAATGCCAGGTATATCTTATTTCAGCCTGTGTATTCTTTCCAGTCTCTTTCCATCAGCTTCAGAACTTCACATTCATTTGTGACACTGCTGTCACCCCTAGTGCCACAATTTATCCTGAAAATACTTGAAAAATTCCACTGCAAATATGTACAAGAAGCATTTTAAGAAGAATATGAGGCTGTATTAGGCAAGTTCTCCTTCTTTAGTGTTACTAAGTTCAATTTTATCATTTCAAATACAAAAATAATTTGCAAATTTTCTTAGCAACAAAATCCAGGAGTAACATTTGTATGTTAAGGATGGTTCTGTTCCTGGCTAAGTAGTTAGTAATGCAAATACTAAAGTTTAGATCTAATTTTGTAACAAAATGCAACCACATCCACTCCAGGGAGGGTGTGGAAATTCAGCTTCCTGGCCTCTTCAAAGAACTGTCAAATCTGAAAAAACATCTGCAATGAAGAGAAAGAAATGCAACTTTAGCTCTCTAATTCCTGTAATTCTTCACTTTGGATCCGAATCAGGCAGTGTTGTTAAGTCCCTCATAAGTCAAGTAACCATACCATGCACCATTTGGGATTCTCTGAGCCTAATTGTTCTAACCTGAGAGGATTAACATAGTTAAATGCATCTGACAACTTAAACCTCCTAGATCCTACAAAGACTAAAGAAATCAATGTTACTGGGAAAAACATTTAACCCCCCTAGAACTTTCCCATGACTCCCAAGGCACTTCAGGTAAGACTCTTTCCCAGGAGCCAGCATTCAGCTTTTGCACAGGTCACCAGATAAGCAGCAATATTTGCTGTGTTTTGTACTGATGTTAGAGTTGCATGTGTTCTTATCACCTAGAAAAAAAGATAAACAACTTCCAAAACACCAGAAGCTGAAGTTAGCATAGGAGCCAAGTTAAAAAATGAAAAGGTAAAAAGAAATCAGGGGCTGATACTGGGTTAACTATGAAAATACCCTTACAACATTTATGTTACACAAGGTATTCAGATTGATATAGTCTGAGCAGTAATTACTACAAAAAAACCCCACATGGAGCGTTTTTGGTAGGAATAAACAGTACTTCCAGTATGTTTGTTTAAAGTATATGGTCCAACCATTAGAAGATGGGTTTAGGAAGATATTATGCTAGTCTGCTACATGGATTTGTTATATAAGGTTTGATCTTTTGGGTCACCCCAAATTGGTAATTCCACCAAATTATCTTCATCTCTTTGCCCTAAAACATCTGGAATCATAAGAGCATGCATCAAGATGTTCTCCTCCAAGGAGAACAAATTTCAGGAAGGTCAGATAACAGCATGGCAAGAGCAACAAGCAGAGCATCTTCTGTGTGATCCAAATACCAGATTTTGGTACTGTGTACCAAAATAGTCTGAATTCTTACAGCACAGTGCCATGTCACATAGCACCACCCATCTCCTTACCCTTGATTATCCCCTGCTGAAAGGGTTCACATGACTCTGACACTTGTGAAAATAATTGCAGAGGTCTCAGGGAGTCCTTATGAATCACCACCTTGCATCATGCAACAGAACTGGGAAAGAACTCTTCACTAACACATTCAGCACATAATTATTGAGTACTTGGTTTAATATACCTGGAGTTTTATATTATAAGGTCTAAAAACCAGAGATTTGTTTAGAGCAACCTAGATTTTCAGATACAGTGAGCATCTAGTTCGCAGCAAGCCAGAAATATGGCACAGTGCTTTGACAGCAGCAAATATTCATTTCCCTCCAATGATTTAATTTTAAGCAAATATTGAGATCTTAGTCATATGCATATATCTAAGGAACACAGTTCATTTTCATTCTAATCTGTTGCTAAATTGAGACATAGAAACCCACAAATATCTAACAAAGGTTCCATACTTGCATAAAATTATTGCCAATGATCTTGTCTGATCTAGTAAAATAAAGTGCATGCAGAATCAAAAGGAGAACACTGAGCCAATGAGGCCATTACATTTTCTATGCTTATCATAAGTTTTTGCTATGATTTTGGTCATATTTTGCTAAAAAGATGGATGCATTTACAAGATAAACACCCATGTTTATTATTTAACACAGCTGTACTAAAATAAAAAGGGCAAATGGCATAAACTTTGACTTTAAGAAGTAGGCAAGTAAGTACAACTTGAATTACATTTTAAAAAAACAACCAAAAAAACCAAAAACACCCCCATTTTATTCTATTTTCCAAGCTGGTCCCTACTAACTCAAGTTCTCTGTTATCACCACTTTCCAAGAGGCATTTGCCTAAGTTTACATTGGTACCAAGTATCTCAGAATATCCAACAAGAAAAATTTTAAAAAATCTACATTTCAAGCACAGTAGCAATGACAAAGCCTGAAAACATGACTGAAGATACAATGCAACAGAGGTCAGTAGGTCTGCTAACTTACTGGGATTTTGTAGATTAATTTTCAATACAAGCACTTGGCAAGAATGAACACTTAGATTTACTTGAAAATTACCTGATGATAAAAGTTCCAATACTTTTAAAGTAGTACTACATGACAATCCTTAGAATAGGACTCGCATCAAGAATAAGGAAAAAAAGAATCTCCTGTACAGAGAACTTACAGAAAAGCTTTACAAAATTCTGACAGCTCAAAAAAATGAGTTAAATCTACCTAGAGATACTCTGTGTATAAATAACTATATACACAGAGAGAATATACATTGAAACTTTAGTAACAAATATTATATATGAAATAAGAACAAGACCAGCTCAGACTTGAAGGAAAAAAAAAAAATTACTTTTTATTTATTGAAGCTTTTCCTAATATTTTAGACAAATTTATCTGGTTTCTTTTGGATTATGAGGAAACAGAAAATTAGCCTCAGGAAGGAATCTAATAGACTCTAATGTGCTAATATTAATGCACCTAAAGCTGCTAATAGCCCATCAATTCAAAGGATGAACCAAGAATTCATCTGTAGTTTAAAATAACACAAAAATCGGTGACATTGACATTGATTTCATGTCTTATTGAAAATTACCAAACATTTGGCAGCACATTAGGTCCTCCAATTGAGTTTTGGATGGTTTGGGGTTTTTCTGTTTGCTTTTAACATACGAATTCCAAATCTGAGAGCTAGTGAAGAGGTGAAGTTCGTGGGAGGCTTTTTTTTTTTTCCTGTAATTAAGGACAATAATTGTTCTCCAAACAAAAACCCCAAAGCACTACCAGTGAATGAACAGATCCTGGCTTAACACAAACAAATATACATCATGATTTTGTAGTTGCTTGTACAGGAGGTATTTCAGATGGGACAAAAGTGGAGTAGATACAAATACAGTTACTTTTAACTGAGGAATTCCCTGATGACTCACACGGTCCATAATCCTAACATCAGGCAGCACCTGATGCTCCCACCCAGAGGAAACCACAAAAGCCAAGTTTGCTGTCAAACTCACTTGGTGTCATTGTAATGCATATTTATACACATCCAAAAGAGCAAATTTAGTTGCACCACAAGCACAAGAGACACTACTTGGGTTTACTTACTTTTACAAGAAAAATAAAAGGGGAGCTGGGGAGGAGGTGCATTTATCCTGCACAGCAACCAAGTTCATAATGACAGCATGGAATTTGCCACTCGTTGCTAATGCTCATCTATTTGCATTGGGGACAAAGAAGAATCTAGATGTTGTATCTCCAAGAGAGTCTCAGTATGAATAAAAATTTAAAAAAAAAATAATAATTAAAAAAAAATAATAAAAAAAAAAAAAAGGAAATTATAGCAAGTAATTTATATGTTGGATTTCACGTCTGTTTATGATATTCTCTTGTGATACATAATGTCTATGTCCCTTTATTAGGGACATTATTATGTCCTTTTATTAGTGGAACAAACCTCAGTCCACAGAGCCCATGCTCACTGCTTGCTTTGAGTTAGAGCTGAGTAAACAGAACATTGCCACAGTTCATTTGAAATACCCATTGCAGTTCAACTGTGGTTGCAGTCTTTCGTTTGAACAAAGCATATACATAGTTCAGCTTCAGAAAGTATAAATACTTCTATAAAGCAACATTCTCAACTCCAGGAGTGTGTTTATTAAGCAAGAGTAAAGTATCCCCAGTAGCCAAGTGTTAACACTAAAGTGTTAACAAAAGCACATTCATGTAACATAAGGACTGGATCTAAGCACTGCATTGACCTGAAAATCATATTTAGACTGAAAATTGTCTCAATGTCTGCTTAAAATTTGTTGTTTCTACAAATATTCCTACTTTTTCTCGTTCACTCCAACCCTCACAATTCTCAAAACAACTCTTCCATAAGGAAACTTATTCATGTATTTGCAAAATGACTGCATTAACTTGGTCAGTTAACTTTCATATACTGTACCCTCTGCCATAATCAAACAGTTAAAAATTAAGGAAGGCTCCAATGCATTGGCAAGATCCATGATAATTTGTAAAAGATATTTCAAAAAACTAACCAAGAAAAATATCTACTGAAGCATTTACTATAATATTGATCCCCTTTGAACAGGCCAAATTCTATTTTCTTTTTAAGCCCCTATTTTAAGCTATCTTTACAAAACACAGGAATTGGTTTCTGCTGTCTCCATATGAGCTCTAGTCCCATTTTTGTGAGTTCTTGGACAAACTGAAATGCACATTTTCTATATATCTACCGAGGCAGTACACATTTTTGCAGCTTATCATCCTGACTGTTCATTCATTAATTCCCTGTGCTGTGGTAACAGGTGAATGCACAGGTAACAACAGCAGTTCAGAAAGCCCTTGGAGTAGCTAATAACTAACAATAGGGCCCTGGAAAGTCTCAGGCAAAGATTTTCTAAATATATTCAGTACCCTGGATGTAGAGAGACATACTAAAAACATAAGAAATGTACTTTAAACACGAATGAACTTTCACCAGTGGCCAATAATACAGCTATGACCTATAAAAAAAGTACCATGGAACAATCTGAAAGAAAAAATATTAACCTCTCCAGCTCTTCTGCTGAGAAAATTATAAAAACCCAAGGCATTTAAACTGCTACAGTATACCAAAACCAATGAGGATGCACAATATCTCATTTTATCACCCTCATTTGCTCATCAAGCAAGAGGAGAATGAGTTGGGAAAAAAGTTATTTTGGCCCAGCATGGGTTCATGCTCAGAGGAAAATAATTGTCAGGCTGAATTCATGTGATAATGAACTTGTACTTTTGTTTTCCTTATTATACACTTGCTCTCACTGTTTGCAAAACATCATTCAGGTTGCATTTCCTCTTTCTGTATATTATATATTCAAAGTGATTTTAAAAGTGTTTAAGTACTTAAAGTTGTTTAAAACTGGAGCTAAGAGGAAAACGTAAGTTAAACAAATTTGTTGAAGTCCAGTGGGCTTAGGAAAATATTTCCTTTGGCTTTTTACAGCTCCATCTGCATGCAGATCTCTGTAGGCTCACACAGAGATTTAAACTTGACAATATCTAATGTATCTTGGGAAAAATCCCACAAAGCAAATTGGATTTTAAAAAAAAGAAAAAAATAGAGATTGCATTCAGTAAGGAACTAATTCATTCGATTTACTTGAATTGCAAAAGAATAACATTAAGGATAATAAACTCATCTGGAATTTATATTCTTTAGCCTGCATTTGAACCCATTTTACATTTACATGCCACACTGTTGTGGGGTTTTTTTCCTAATTTCTAGTTTTTATGCATCAGCAAGCAACTCGAGTATATTCAGTGAAGGGAAAAACAGGAAAAAACCTCCAGACCCATCCTGCACGCAATGTATATCTTGTTAAATCTTAGTGGAAATCATTGCCCTCGTTGAAAATAACAAAATCAAGCCTAGGAAAAAAAATAGTGCATACGACTTCTACTTAGCATTTGCCACTTTAACTCAGCCCTTGCTTCCACTTTGTGATATGCAAATATGTCTCATCTGGGTCCCTGTGGCCAATCCAAAGTTTGAAAATAATCAAACAGAACAGTGTGCAATTTAAGGTCCTGACAACAAGTACAGAAATGTTGTTTTATGCTTGAGGGAACCGTGCACAGACCATCTGCTGCCTTTGTGATTCCCCCGTGTCTGTCAAAGTCAGTGTGTATGAAAAGACAGGGAATGGAAGCAGAGGCATTATCCTCTAGTTTGGTGCAAGAACCTGAGAAACCCCAGCATCTCTCCTAGACATAATTTTGGCAATCAGATCTATGTCAAGTATTGTGAGCTCACCTGCTGGTACATGGTCCCTTTGGGAACAACACCACTGTGTATTTTTTGTTATTGCAGTACAGGATGTATTACATGCAGAGTGATTTAGGCTAGTATGATCAAATAGTACTGATTAATGGAAAACGAGAAATTAGTGAAAAATATAGTAACTAGAAATACAGGGTTTTGGTGTTTTTTTTCTTTTAAGAAGGCCTATGTAAGGATGAGCTTAATCTGCTTTCTAATCTTATACCTCATCTGTTTTCCTGCTCTCCCTCAAGGAAAGAAGATGACACTGTCTATAGAATTCAGGAACTGTTATCAAGTTGGCTCAGAGATTTCCCATGTTTTATCTGAGAGAAACAGGAGCAAAACATAAATCAAAGCACAAAAGAAGAAAATTAATTCCTTCAAGATGATATTTCACATGAGATAAACAGATGTCATATCCTGTCAAGTATCCACACTTCCCAACACATGATATTAATACTTCAACATGAGATGGAGCCCAGCATGTTCTGCTGAAACCAAAACATTTGTTTTTTAAGAAAGATGCCAATGCTCCCCTGTCCCCACAATGCTATGCTAAGGATTTTATAGCTTTTGCCTGCTTTAGTATTTCAGCCAGTGATTCAGTATTAGGTTAACTGGAATTTCACTACAAAATCTGCCTTAATTTGGTTGGACTGTCACAGAATAAACCTTGCAGACATCTTAGGGAGACAGGTTTGTCTCTTTCTCTATTTTCCATCTTCTGTCCAAATCAACAGTAGGTATATTAATACTTCTTCCAAGGTATTTTAGAAAAAAAAAAAACACAAAAACACAACCAAAACACTTTCCTCTACTATTATCCCTAATATATGACACAGATATGACAAAACAAGACAAAAATGTGGTTTGAGCTACTCAGATTTGGAAGTATAGAGTTACAGGAAGTGCAAAGCATCTATAAAAGAAAAAATTTTCATGAAGCTTTCATAAAATTTTCATCTCTTCTTAGTATAAGTGAAAACAGGTGATCCAGGTGGCACAATAACATCGCCTCTCCCTCCCAAATTAAAACTTTGGGCAGAAATAATCAAATAATCAATAAAGGAAAAGAACCAGGTAGGCAACCTGACTTTTGACACACTTCAAAGGAATGGGTGGAATCCCAATATATTTTCTTTTGTCTGAAATTTTTTTTTTTAAGAAATTGAATACTTATTAAACCTTGTTAGAAGAGTAGGTTTTAAGATTTTTCAAAAGAAATTAAATCCTCACTATATTTGCATGAGGAAGAAAATCACAGTTCTGACCTGAGTTTCCTGCACAAGAGCATCTTTTCTTCAGAAGCATGGCAGACGTGACATGTTAACAGAAATACCTCTGCTTACTCACATGGATTTTAGAGTGATGCTTGTTATTTCTTTTTTTCCTTTTTAAACAAGTCATGCAACTTTCATGAGCAAGCTACTTCAGCTTGCCTAGTCACCCCTGAAGAAAGCATTGCAAAATAAGGGAGGTACTACAATTAAACATTAAGAAGCAACTGCCATAAAAGAAAACCAACAAGCCATCAAAGTAAATAGTACTTTTTAGAAAGGATACAGAGAAGCCATAAAAAAGCAAACTCCTGTAGCAAAAATCCAATTGTTTAAATAACCAATTGTTTCAATAGAAAAGAACTCGTGTCCCAAATTGTCTAAATATCAGTCCAATTATTTAAACAATTGTGCAAAAAAATTTCACTTCAAATTCTTCCAGTCTGCTCCTTTACTCCTGGAGATGCCTTCTTCAAATAAGATTCTAAAGAAAAATTTCTCAATTCCTATGGACAAGTCCCACTTCTTCACAACATTATTATTAAGCACAGCTATGAAGAAAATTTGTGGAGCACTGTATTACCTGATCAAGAAGCCTATTTTGAATCTATTGAAAGGACTGATAAATCTTGCAAGAGTTCCAATTATTCTGTAATAAAGAGTATCATTTCCTACTGGATATTTAAAGCACATAGGGCAATTTTACCTGACTGGTGAGCCTCCACAGGCCCAGAAACTATAATGCTTTTTAAAGATATTTCTTCATCAGAGGATAAGTCTCAAGATTGACAAACATGTTTTTGACATAACACTAAATGCCAGGTCCATTGTAGTCTATCAACAGCTAAAGACAAAGAATTTTTAAATATTAAGACAATCTTGAGTCCGTGAGAAATTTACAGAACCTTAAATTATTCCTTTGAAGGAAAAGAGCAGGACCACATATTGCCACCAGTTCAGGAGAAACTTCTCCTACTTGGTCTTTTAATTTTAAATTATTTGCTTCTAAATGCAAAGAAATAAAGCAAGAACAGAATTCTGAATGGACACTGCAAGTAAGAGACTATGAACAGTGGGGAAGTGCTAATGGAGTATAATTTTCTCAGCATTTCTAAAGTGCTTACAAAGCGGATGTGGAAGGGAGATAGAAAGATCTTGCCATTAGGACATGATATAAAACTTTAATCAGATTTATGATAAGGAGTAAGGCCACTCAAACCCTGGTGACACCTTCAGAACAGAAATCTCAGTAGCTGGGGTTGCATTTTCCATATGGCTTTGGGGCTGGTATTGCATTTTGGAATAATTTCTGTTCTGATGCTGTCTCTTATACANATATGCAAATATGTCTCATCTGGGTCCCTGTGGCCAATCCAAAGTTTGAAAATAATCAAACAGAACAGTGTGCAATTTAAGGTCCTGACAACAAGTACAGAAATGTTGTTTTATGCTTGAGGGAACCGTGCACAGACCATCTGCTGCCTTTGTGATTCCCCCGTGTCTGTCAAAGTCAGTGTGTATGAAAAGACAGGGAATGGAAGCAGAGGCATTATCCTCTAGTTTGGTGCAAGAACCTGAGAAACCCCAGCATCTCTCCTAGACATAATTTTGGCAATCAGATCTATGTCAAGTATTGTGAGCTCACCTGCTGGTACATGGTCCCTTTGGGAACAACACCACTGTGTATTTTTTGTTATTGCAGTACAGGATGTATTACATGCAGAGTGATTTAGGCTAGTATGATCAAATAGTACTGATTAATGGAAAATGAGAAATTGGTGAAAAATATAGTAACTAGAAATACAGTTGTTTGGTGTTTTTCTTTCTTTTAAGAAGGCCTATGTAGGGATGAGCTTAATCTGCTTTGTAATCTTATACCTCATCTGTTTTCCTGCTCTCCCTCAAGGAAAGAAGATGACACTGTCTATAGAATCCAGGAACTGTTATCAAGTTGGCTCAGAGATTTCTCATGTTTTATCTGAGAGAAACAGGAGCAAAACATAAATCAAAGCACAAAAGAAGAAAATTAATTCCTTCAAGATGATATTTCACATGAGATAAACAGAAGTCATATCCTGTCAAGTATCCACACTTCCCAACACATGATATTAATACTTCAACATGAGATGGAGCCCAACATGTTCTGCTGAAACCAAAATATTTGGTTTTTAAGAAAGATGCCAATGCTCCCATCCCCACAATGCTATGCTAAGGATTTCATAGTTTTTGCCTGCTTTAGTATTTCAGCCAGTGATTCAGTATTCGGTTAACTGGAATTTCACTACAAAATCTGCCTTAATTTGGTTGGACTGTCACAGAATAAACATTGCAGGCATCTTAGGGAGACAGGTTTTGTCTCTTTCTCCTATTTTCCATCTTCTGTCCAAATCAACAGTAGGTATATTAAAAGTAAAGGAATAATTTTTCATTTTCTCTTCATTTTACAGGGACAATACTTCTTCCAAAGAATTTAAAAAAAAAAAAAAAAAAAACCACACCAAAAAAACCCACAACACTTTCCTCTACTATTATCCCTAATATATGACACAGATATGACAAAACAAGACAAAAATGTGGTTTGAACTACTCAGATTTGGAGGTATAGAGTTACAGGAAGTGCAAAGCATCTATAGAAGAAAAATACTGACTCCTTGCCTATTTTATACACCCCAGGATCAGAGTGAAGTTTTCATGAAGTTTTCATAAAATTTTCATCTCTTCTTAGTATAAGTGAAAACAGGTGATCCAGGTGGCACAATAACATCGCCTCTCCCTCCCAAATTAAAACTTTGGGCAGAAATAATCAAATAATCAATAAAGGAAAAGAACCAGGTAGGCAACCTGACTTTTGACACACTTCAAAGGAATGGGTGGAATCCCAATATATTTTCTTTTGTCTGAAATTTTTTTTTTTAAGAAATTGAATACTTATTAAACCTTGTTAGAAGAGTAGGTTTTAAGATTTTTCAAAAGAAATTAAATCCTCACTATATTTGCATGAGAAAGAAAATCACAGTTCTGACCTGAGTTTCCTGCACAAGAGCATCTTTCCTTCAGAAGCATGGCAGACATGACATATTAACAGAAATACCTCTGCTTACTCACATGGATTTTAGAGTGATGTTTGTTATTTCTTTTTTTCCTTTTTAAACAAGTCATGCAACTTTCATGAGCAAGCTACTTCAGCTTGCCTAGTCACCCCTGAAGAAAGCATTGCAAAATAAGGGAGGTACTACAATTAAACATTAAGAAGCAACTGCCATAAAAGAAAACCAACAAGCCATCAAAGTAAATAGTACTTTTTAGAAAGGATACAGAGAAGCCATAAAAAAGCAAACTCCTGTAGCAAAAATCCAATTGTTTAAATAACCAATTGTTTCAATAGGAAAGAACTCGTGTCCCAAATTGTCTAAATATCAGTCCAATTATTTAAACAATTGTGCAAAAAAATTTCACTTCAAATTCTTCCAGTCTGCTCCTTTACTCCTGGAGATGCCTTCTTCAAATAAGATTCTAAAGAAAAATTTCTCAATTCCTATGGACAAGTCCCACTTCTTCACAACATTATTATTAAGCACAGCTATGAAGAAAATTTGTGGAGCACTGTATTACCTGATCAAGAAGCCTATTTTGAATCTATTGAAAGGACTGATAAATCTTGCAAGAGTTCCAATTATTCTGTAATAAAGAGTATCATTTCCTACTGGATATTTAAAGAACATAGGGCAATTTTACCTGACTGGTGAGCCTCCACAGGCCCAGAAACTATAATGCTTTTTAAAGATATTTCTTCATCAGAGGATAAGTCTCAAGATTGACAAACATGTTTTTGACATAACACTAAATGCCAGGTCCATTGTAGTCTATCAACAGCTAAAAACAATAAATTTTAAAATATTAAGACAATCTTGAGTCTGTGAAAAGCTCAAAGAAATAAAGCAAGAACAGAATTCTGAATGGACACTGCAAGTAAGAGACTATGAACAGTGGGGAAGTGCTAATGGAGTATAATTTTCTCAGCATTTCTAAAGTGCTTACAAAGCGGATGTGGAAGGGAGATAGAAAGATCTTGCCATTAGGACATGATATAAAACTTTAATCAGATTTATGATAAGGAGTAAGGCCACTCAAACCCTGGTGACACCTTCAGAACAGAAATCTCAGTAGCTGGGGTTGCATTTTCCACATGGCTTTGGGGCTGGTATTGCATTTTGGAATAATTTCTGTTCTGATGAATGCACACAAAGGCAAAAAAAAAAAAAAAGATGACAAAATGTAATGGATCAAGACATCAAAAATAATGAATTACCCGGGGATATTTGTCTTGCTGCACAGTTCTCTGCTCCTTTCAGATGCTGTGACTTACAAAGAACTTTGGTTTTGGACTACACAGTTTTATAGTATCCATCTATGTACACATTTTAAACCTGCCTTTCTTAACTGGTTTCTTTAATCCCCAGTTCATACACTCAGGCTATCCAAAGTTAATGATCCAGTGAAATAGATACAACTATACCTTTACTACTTCTCTACACACATCTCTGGGAAGCACCCTTGCAGGAAAGGATCCAGTTAGACAAGAAGTTAACCATGACCTCCAGAGGTTTAAGAAAGGCTCAAGACAGTTCTGACTAGATATTAGAAATTTGTTTAGTTTTTAAACACCATGAAAAAGGTTAACTACAGGCTGGCCTGAAAGGTTGCTCAAGACTCAGCTGGACAAGGGCCTCAGCAACACAATGTGACTGGACCTGCTGTGAGCAGGAGGTTAGACCAGGACTCTATTCAGTGCTATCAGCCCTTTGTGACCTTGGAGGTGGCTCTCTTCACAGAATGTCTTCTCAAATTTACTCACTGCCATCCTCAGAGGACATGCAAGACAGGTTTGAGCTTACAGTACCTCCTATGAATGGCTGTAAAGCTTTGCTTAAAAATGAGAACAGCTATTGCAATTTCTATCCTGTTTGTCCTTCCCAGATCTCTCCTGACTCTTCTCAGTACTGCCTTCCAGTGACTATAACTGGGCTAGAAATATGCAAAAATGCAAATTGCAGCACTTGTCTTTTAAACAACTTGGCCACCCAAACCCTCTTTTTATGTAAATCAACCTAATAATCTTCCCCTATTGTTTTTTGATTGTTTTCCTGAGCCATCTCCCTACCTTCCTAGCAGTGTTCAAATACTTTTTCATTACTAGGTGGGTTGAAATCTTTTTAACACTGTAGCTTTCTTCTCATTTGTTCAGATTTGGTCTCAGATCCATGCTTTTCTGTATAACTGGTAGTCTGAAAAAAACACTGCCTTCAAGTAGATATTGTTCAACTGTTTGCTAGCAGATGTAATAAAAAAAGAGGGTTAGAATGTCAAATCAATAAATACAATAAACACACAATAAATACAATACACAGGCCTTTAACCTTTTATAGTTGCAGTTTAGCACCTGTTTAGGTGGGAAAAATTATTCTTTGGCAAGCAAAGTCAAAAGGTAGAAGCTTTGAAGCACTTTGAGACATGAATAAAACAAGAGAAAAAAAAATCAGCAAGAGTAAAGAAAACCTCCATTATGAAAAACATTTTTTATATACACAAACCTGCACATTAACAGGGGCAAAATATACTCAACTAGAGTGCAAGTAGTAAGAGTTCCTTGTAAATTATTTATTTTTTCTAATTTTAATTCTACTATGTAGAACTTCTCAGTTCTACATTAGTATGTTACTTCATTCCTAAGTACCAAAAAAGCAAAAACCAACCAATCTAGGAGAAAAAAACCCCAAATATTCTGGTTTTTGAAAACTCAGTAGTAGCACTTGGTGTTTTTCACAACTAAGCAAAATATTTCTTATTATTCATTGCTACTCTCTTCCTTTTTTCTTATGCCCTAGTGGAACCAAAGTTGATCCATCTAACCTGAGCAAGAGGTGTTATCATCCAGTATCAGACCTAATGGACTAGATCATATCTATAACAACTATCCAAAGCTACAGAGATGCTATTACAGCCCAAATGCCTAATCCAGAGGACATTACAGAGCATCCCATCAGTCTGTCTGAAGGATTACATCTGAGTTTCAATAGAGATGGGTACAAAGGTAGTGGAAAAAAAAGGAATTCTCAGCCAATAGAACCTACAAATAAAACACTCTCTAGGTACCCTCAAATTCAAACTTTTTCTTGGAAAAGCATGAGTACAGCTTGTTTGCTGCTCTCTTCATAAACTTGTGCAGCATTCTCCTTTTAAAGAAATTATGGCTATCCTAACAGTCAAGAAAAGCTTCTGTGCTGTATACAAAAGCAGCCAGAGGATTTGTGTGCTAAGACATTGATGGTAACAAATCACATGTCATATCTCTTTTCTGTACCTGAGAAAAGCAAATATTACAAGTTTCAGCTTGTTTAAAACCCGACTTACTCTGCCTTCTGACAGAATCTTACCCAGAAGAATTGCAATTTACGTGAGAAATGTCATTTTTTACCTTCTAAGGTTTCCCAAGTATTTGAAGTTTCTTCCAAAGATTTCATTGCAGTGTCACAGAGGCAAGTGAATTACTCTCCCCAGTGAAGGCTGTTTCTCAAGTCAAAAGTAGGATGACTTGCTAGAAAATGACAAACTTAGTTTGTGTGCCTGCTAGAAGCCATGGCCCAAAGAGAACACTACAGAAACATAGTGTGACACCCCTGGAATTTGAGTGCTTAGTTGCAGATGGACACAGTACTTTGTGGGAACATTAGAAGTCCTAACCACATGCTGTTCAAGTCAGAGTGCATCTTTTTATATACTCTCATCATCTGTCTACAATACCTTCAAGAGAGATCTGCTTCAAGCTACTGATGCAAGCAGTTGGTCACTAGAGATTGAAGGTGACTCTAGTTAAGGATGGATAATCTCTAAAGCAAGCTCATTTTTAATACCAACAAGCAAACAAGACACAATAGCTCTACTATTCCCACTGTCAAACTGTTTCAGGGAATTGCATACTCTTAGGCTGTTTAACACAAAAGTGTATCACAAAGATCTTTCAAATTATTTCTCTCCTTAGTTAGGACTGAAACAAAATTTAAAGAATTTTAGGTTAAAAAATGCACATCCTAATTTTGCAAAACAAAGAGCATTACTGAGATTCATTAAGAAAACATTCAAGGTTTCCTTTAAAGTAACGATTAATTTAAATGCAACACAGTGTTAAACAACTTTGAAAACTTCTAGCAAAAATTCTGACATGTTCCTGAGCTTTTGATTGAGTTGGTCTATCACCTCATATTTTTTTCCAGATCTAATCTTTTTCTGATTTAGAGAGACTACAACTGATGAAGTTCAAATGCTGTTTTAAAAGACACAAAGTCCCACTAGAAAACAGCCAAGAGTTTGTAGGCTGAGTTGCTCCTCATGTATATTAAGGAATAAAGTTCAACATGTCAGAAAATGAAGTGGAGGTCTAACACTGAAGGCTTTTTATCCCCTCCCCTTTCATTCCTCATTCTGAGAGTTTGGAATTGGGAGGTTTGCAGGGTTTCCCTCTAAGTTTCACTGGAAGAGTACAAAACAGGCTCTGTTTTGATGGAGTCACATTTTTCCCCCAGAAAGTGCCACCTGAAATGCTTCTTAAGAAAATTTACAAAGCCTTCAATACAGTAATATTATTTTTGTTTAGAGCTCAATGTACAGGTATAAATGGGCCAGAGTCATTTGACATATCTAACATAATTCCTCAGATACATAGTACTGTGTCATTTTCCAGCATCCAGTGATAAAGAGGGAATTGCCCAGCGTGGGATGTTCAGGAATCTACTTAAAATTTAACCCATTCCATAGTCTAGGTTTTATTTATGCAATGTATTGTATAGTGCACCTTTGTTTTAAAAAGTGTTTTCAGCAAAGTTGTAAAAGTAATATTTCTGAAGAGATCTGAGAAAGAAGAGGAATCGGTTCCACTTTGAACAAAAAACATTTTCATCTAAGACAAAGACAAAAAAGAATGACTCGGGTATTCCCAGATAGGGACCAACTCCTCTGACAGACACTGCAGTTGGCTGCCTTGAGCACAAAAACTTAAGGGTGGGGATCCTGAAGCTGGGCAGCAGGTATTAACTGGAAGTGCAATTGTGAAACCTGAGGATAAAGTATTTTTCAGCTTGCATAAAACAAGGAAAAAAAAAAAAAGACCCTGGAGCACATTGTCCTGCTCTTTCAATTTGTTTTGTCATAAAACCTTGATTGCTATGAAGTGATGCTTCATATTTGTCAGGCTTTTCATTTATGTCTAATGAGCCAAACCTTCCTCACTTGAAATGATTTGCCCTTCTGAAGTTCTTGAGATTACAGACAAAAGTAGCTACACTTGACTGCATACAACAGCCCCAACTGCCCCTATTTTGTTACTTCTAGTTAACAGAAGTTTATTCAACTTGATAGCATGATAGTATGCTTTACTCTGTTAATTAAACACTCTTTACAGACAACCCTCCTTCAAAAAATAATCCCTATATTTTGTTATATCTAAAAATAAAATTTTGTGGCTATCTGAATTAGAAAGGTAGCTAGAGACATCCTGTTTACAGCTATGACCACAGAACTAGCAGCCTTATCCTGCTGTCTAAATGTGAACCAGAGTTGCTGCTCTTGTAACCTAGAGAGAGCATGAGGGTCATGTCTGCATTCTGGATGAGGGCAAGGTTCAGCAAAATCCAGTTCTGTCTACAGTTTTGAACATTTCCACCCTACCAGACTTGCTTTCCTACTCTGATTTTGTGCAGCATCACCCTCATCCTCTCCCAAGAAAAAAAAGTTGACACATTGCATTTAATTTCTTACAAACCATAGAGATGCAGGCTCTGACAATAAGATGGCATTTCAGTTTTTCTCAGAAGTTTTGTTCAATTAAGATTATTTAAAAGCATTTGGTGACAATGAAGGAAAGCATTTGTCATAGACTACAATTTAATAACTATATGTTTATCTTAACTAGAGCTAAACCTGATTTTTCCCCCTGAAGGTTTCCTCATTGAGAAGATTCCCTCCTCCAACCCCAAAAACAGATAATAAAGCCATAAGTTTTCAGATTATATAAGCTATAAATAGACATTCCAGACATACCATGGTCCCAAAAATACGGTCATTTTACATGACAAGGTACACAAATCCATTGAAGGTGAGACAAAATTTCTGTAACCCAAAATAATAAAAAGTTTGTTCCAGACCAAAAATTATACTCGTTATTTGCTTCCCTTACATCTCCTAAACTGGGGTTTCAGTGGGTTTTTCCAGACTTTTCTACAAATTCTAAAGCACATTGTAATGCAGTACCTACAACAAAGATCTTTTTTTAAGTGACAGATATATGAGGCCCACAGAGGAAAAACTAGATCGGGGCCCATTCTGTGTGCAACAGCCTCTGATTTAAGAGGAAACAAAGACACAGCAGGTGTCTTCACAGCAATTCTCCTCTGTCCTGGGGTTAATTTTTAAGCAGAGCTACTCCTCCTAGCTCTTCATTTTCCCCTTCAGGTTCTAACACTTTTTCATTAATAAATGGGAGATGATTTTTATGCAAATCAAAGTCCTAAAGGACTCTTCTAATCACCCCTATTTCCATTTGACAAACAGGTATAAAGAGAGCAATAGATTCCCCTCAAATGTGTTGTCAAGTTATCATGCTGTGCTGTTGTTCAATGAATCTTTCTCCAGTTTTGCCTCTGAAATAAAGCCGGGAAAAGTATTCCCATCAAGTTCGACTTTATCACCAAGTAAAGTTGTCCTATTCCTCCCAATAATGAACTCTGGATCCCTGATGGGTAACTTACATTTAACTGGCAACATTCTGAGCTACTTACATTAACTGCAGCAGACTGAACAGCTTGAACCTCAGTAAAATGTGCAGTAAATGACTGAGCTAATTTAACCTCATTAATCCTCAAACCAATAGAATAATTTGATGGCCACACAGCAGCTTCTGCAGACTCCCCAACATCAACATGCCCCTGTCGGAAATCAACAGAACTGTGCTGCAGCCCCACTGCCAGGGTGAGCACTGCTGGGAAAACAGTTCTGTAAGTCCTGAGTCTGAGCACCAGCTACTGCACTGCACAACTCACACACTTTATTTGGTCTTGTTAACAGCCAAACTCTTGTTTCCAAACTAGATCTATCCTGGGACTTCCCCCCACTGCAACCATTTCCCAGATAAAATAGAGCCTCTTTTGTAAAGCATTTCCCTCCAGTTTCAACACCGACACAGAAAACATGAGTAGGAAAGGAAGGCAGAAAGCCAAGCAGCATTAGCACTCCCAGGCAGGGAGTAAGTTGGATTTACCTCCATAAACACTCATCACTGCAGCATTGGAATAATTCAGCTTTTAAAATAGTTTGCAAACAACTTAGTTCCCCAAACTTTAGGTCCCCCAAAGTATTTATGAATGTCTACCTTCAGAGACATTAAAAAAATACTTCCTACATATACTATTTGTTCTTAAAATCTCTGCTGAAAGCCAAATGCTTTATTTCATTAAGTACAACACATTTAAAACAATAGCATGAGTCTGACAGCAGAAGCAAACCAAAAAACACTGAGTTGTGTGGGCTAAGGTAGCAGAAGCCTAAGTAGCATCCTCACATAACATCAGTTTCTAGCTAGATAATAATTGCTTACCTTTATAAGAAATATTTCTCAAACTCTCTGTTTAAAGAGGATTTGCTTTAGAAATATCATACAGCTTAGCAAATAAATATTTCTGAATGAAAAATACTGAACCTGACAAGGCCTAAAAAAAATTAATCAGCAAAGCCATTCAAAACTTAAAGGTTTTGGATTGCTTCCTCAAAATTCGGTTTAAGTTTATTCCTATAAAAATGAATACTGAGTTATGTTATTAAGTCATGTTTTGAGCATTTTAGCAATCTACTTTCTCCCTGTCATTATACTGGTGTATTTATAAGCCCCTGTTAGACAGAAAAAAGTACATTTACTTGCCTAATTTTCTTTTGGCCATGCATTTCCCAGAACATTCCATCGACACTCTGTAGTCCACCTTCTATTAGTAAATATCAAAACCCAACCAAGACAACAAAACAAAAATGCAAAACTCCAGTACAATGTGTCCACTGTTTTCTTCCTCAGACATCTAATATTTAATACAACAAAAGAATTTTATCATCCCTTCTAACACTTTGACAAGGCAGATTAAGTATTTTGAAAATAATTTGGATGAGTCGCTGTCTTCTGCAAGCACAAGAAAAGCATTCTGCAGAATACACGTCAAAAGAAAAAAAAATAGAGGTCTAAATGGAAGTGGAATAAAATATCTAGAAATTAACCTGACAGAGAGAGAAGTTGTCTTGTGCCAAGTGATTTTAAATAATTGCTTCATTCATAACTTCTGTAACAGGTTTTCCCAGCAAAAAAAACAAGTGATTTCTAGTACAAACATAATTCTCCTGGCCTCTGAACAAACAAAAAAGTATTAAAATTTTAATTACTATTAAAAAAACCCAATTTCACTAGAAAGATGACTTAACATAAAAACTATTTGGAATGTAACTTTATACAGGAGTGACAGAATCAGCCATATATATTGTGGATGGGGAATTCCTGAAGAGAAGGTTTCCCTTGTAGAGGAAGAAAAAGGAACAATTTACATTTCTCAGTCACAATTTATGCTTTCTTTTAAAGTTCATCCAAGAAACTCAGAGTATAAAATCAATGGCACGGATTTCTTTTTGTCACATCCACCTAAATTTCAGTATAAAAGCCATAAATCAGTTATCTCGTTAGCCTTAGAGTAATTCAAGAACTTAATGGGAAATAAAACACCAGCTTATAAAAAATAAAAAAAAAAAAAGTATCTTCACTAGAGTACTCATCACAGCAGGGCAGATTTGACAGCCATACTTGTGATTAGTCTCTCTAGGCATTCAAAGAGAATACAACATGTGGACAGTACTACAAGTCACCACCACTTAGGTCATTAAACTACAAATCCAAGCCTACTTGAGTGCAAAAATTACTGATAATACGAGAGAAATTAGATCACTTGCTAATCAGGAAAAATGACCAGGGAAATAAAGCTAAATGGTGTAATCTTGTTTGAGTTTCAGGACTATGAATGTACAAGCTGCATCAGGATTATTAGGCATCTTCACCATCAAATTCATGCTGCCCCAGAAAACTCAGATTAAGTGACTGGGCTAGCTACAGGCTGTTAAATATCACAAGGAGATTTAAGTACAGTGGTTGGAAGCAGAGAAACGCTTTCAAGGACAGAGAACAGGAGCTGAAGGGAGGAAACAATCTAGTCAATGAGAAGATTCAATCACAGAGTTGAAGGATAATGGAACAGCTCAACTAAGGACACCTGCAAAACAGAAATGAGTGTCCAGACCAGGCTGCAATTTTCTTGCAGGTACAGCCAGGCTTGCATTAAAGACACAACCTCTACTGGAAATGTTCCCCTATAATAAAATAGGACTTTTGAAGGTCAAAAGCTTTAAGAGAAAAATTTGATTTAGTTATAAGGGATTTATCTAAAATCATCTTGAATATTTGTCCTTTCAAAGAACAACATGAAACAGGTAGGCAGCACTAGCTTAATGGTCAGACTTCCTTATCTTAAATGTCTTTTCCAACCTAAACAATTCTATTTTGTTGTTATAAGTGATAGGACAGCAAAGGACAGACTCAGAGATGTAGAACAACTTCTACAGTAGAATTTGTAGTTCTTTAAAAGCAGCTTATTTTTAACTGTATATTTTACATTAAGAAGACTTGCTTGCTACAAAAAAAACCTGTTCACCTTCAGCTAAATGACACCCACGTCCTCTAAGGCAGGCAATCTCTCCTGCTTCTGTGTCCACTAACAAGCACTTTATAAATGCTGTCACAGATACAACTTGAAGATAGTCTAGTGCCCAATTAACTGCAGATTATACGGAGTGATAAAGCCAAGTGCTCTCTTTTGAGGCTGAGACACTAATTTGCTAGCACACAACTTAGCTCTACTTCAGCTTAAAAGTTCTTCTGTCTAAAGAAGTATGCATTCCTTACTCACAAATAGGAAAGTTATTTTTTTTATTTTAAGTTCTAAAATGAGGTCATCTTACTGTTGTATGACAGTCTGTGGGCTGAAGTTTCCCCCACACAAGCAAGCACTATTATGCTTTCAGACTGCTTTGATACCTGTAAAGCAATTTTTTAAGACACTAAATGTACCAATTTTAAACAGCACTTTGGTTAAACATCACTTTGGACTAACCACAGGTCTTCTACATATGAATGGTACTTTTAGCAAAGTGCTTCTCTAAAGTTCCTGGTTGAAGCACTTTGTCAGCATAGTTTTCTTTTAAAACATACAACAAAATTAATCTTAATCTTTTTTAAAGGTCTGTCAGTTCCTCCTGATTAAGCCTAATGGAATTCAAAATTTCAAAATTATTTTAAAATCTTAATATTTTTAAAGACAAAAGTCAGGCCAGTATGTGTCTCCATTCAAGTCTGTTTAAGTGTGATCAACATTTGTTCTAAATAGTTCAGAGCTTAAAATTACACTAAGCATGCACTGTGGCAGTTCATTATTAAGTATTAAACATCCAAGTTTTTAAAAAGACACTCTGAATACAGGAGGCTTCATACATTCACAGTTCCAACTCACTGGTACCAGGTAACAAACAGCATTTCTCATTACGATTATAAACATGAGGAAAACACACCCATCCTCTTCAAACACCTCACTGGGATTTATGTCCTCTTTGATTACAGACAAAATTTTGGTCCTTTTGAAATGATTAGGAACACTTAATCACTCAATTGAAGCATTAGCTCTTTTTAAAACACAAGTCTTAGAAGAGTTTGCCATCATTTCCTATTCAACTTCCAAACATCATGCCAAGCTGTCTCAAACTTGTCTTAATTCCTGGCAACTGTTCAGTGTTTAATGGCACAATTGTTCAAGTCTCTACAACTTTCCTGATTTCTGAACACCTGTTGAGTCAGTACCTGATTCAATCTGAGCCAGAATCTGCACACCTGAATCAGTATCATCAGTTCTTTTGTTCTGAGACTGCCACCCTTCTCCCCCTCCCAACCCTCCCATGAAGAAGGGTGGTCTCAGTCTGGTTTATTTATCTAATTCTGCCAGCCAGCAAGTGTCTTAAGCATTAAAGCCACTGTTCATTTTCATGAATCACATATATGGCAATTATAGTATTTTACATCTTGTAAAAGAGATAGAACACTTACTGCTGTACTTATATTTATGACATTTCACACAACATTGGCAATTTGGGAGTGGGATGTAATTCCTGGATGCTGTGTCCTCTGTCCAGCCTCCTCGAGAAGGTGCATTTCTTGGAAATGCCTACTGAAGTTTAAAATCAGCTGTGCCACAGCGTTAAAGAGCAAGACTTTCTGTGATCCAAATAAACGAGTCCAGGTTTGTAAAATCCTAAGCATTTCAGAGAGAACTAGTCAAGCGTAGCTGCACGTCACCAGCTCCACAGCACAGAAACTGCAGGTGACAAAGGGTAATGGCATGTCATTGTCATTGACACTGACCCTTCCCACAAGGGACAGTAACTTGTCCGTGTAGGATGTGACTCGATTTATCCAGTAACAATTTCACATGCCTGTACTGTTTGATATTTGCATCCTTTTTAAGAAGAGGAAGAATAATTAGCAAAGACCCTCATGGATTACATGCAGAACTGCAAATTCCCCCGGGGGTAGAATGTTCTGTCTTTGGTAAGATGATTAACTGTGATTTTTATGTTTGATTTCCCTTTTCCTCCTACATTCAGTATATTGTCAGAAAGAGTAGAAAGCAGTTTCTTCTAAAAATGCTGTTGCTAAATCAGAAAATTATCTAAAATGCAGGCTCTGTGGAGCATCCTATTGATTGTCTGGCATTACTCATCCTGAAATTTTTCCCCATTTATTTTTTTATTAGTAATTAAGACTATTTTGCCTCTGGCTAGTTCTGCTAGTAGACATCAGCAATTTGAGATGACTATTCACTCGCTTTGAGCTCTAGCTTTTTTCGTTGTATTATCTGAGGAGCTAACATTTAGCTTTAGTTTGCAGGAGGTTTAAGCTTATCACTTATCAAGCAGTCTTGAAGCAGTGATTTAAATGAAGACCTGACAGTCAAGAAAATTATGAACCAGCCTGAAGGCACTTTAAGAGACAGGAGAGACAGTGCCTTAAGTAGTTTCTCAAGCATTCCCCCTTCCTGACCTGTGATATTTGATCTTGCTTGCTCAGTGTCAGATATTTCTTCTGGGCATTTCTGTAGTGATAGCCACTGCAACACAGAGAATAAATATTCTATCAAGTGAATTAATACACTGATTTGTAAACAGCCAATGCATATATTGATCCACTGCCTGGCTCGAGATTAAAGCACTTAATTACTAAGATTTTTTTTTAGTTAATGGTGTGCATACAAATAAAAATGGCTTGGTTGAATTCATTTTACTGTAACTCTTCAAAGGTGAAGAAAAAGCCTCTTATTCATTTTCAAACATAGAGATAAGGCTGCCCACATTTAGAATGAACTGCTTCCCTAGGATCACAATAAAAGTTGTCAGAGGCAGTAAGAAAGCAGTAACTCAACATAGAAAGGCTGAAACTACACAAATCTGAAGTCCAAGACAAAAATTTTGGCAAAAATGTTGAGTACAAAATGACACATTAATTGCTCTTGAACCTCATTACTGTTGGTTACTACCTTATAAACTTCTGCTTTTCCTTCAGGTGCATAAATCATTACAAATTCACTGTGTTTTATTCTCTAGAAACACAGAAAGCCAGGCTTCAGATTTTTAACAGTTATCTTTCCATTCTAAAGTTAGACTGTTTTAATACATGCAACACACTTGCTGCAAAACTAGGTGAACTCTCAAAAGAGACAACTCATTTGCTAAATTCTATGCCTGAAATATTTTGACAACTTATGGATGTGTGACCAGTTTGTACCTTAGCACTTCTGAAGTGCTGCTTCCTTTTAGATTGACTGGGATGTGCCAGAAAACCAACTTTTCTAAAACAGAATCAGCTTTCAAAGTCATTTGTTTATGCAGAAATCCAAATAACCCATTTTCCTGAACAACAAATAGAGAAACTTTATCTAGAAGACAAACCACACAACTGGACAAGAGGCTGGTTCAGCCACATCATAAAAAGTTTGAGGACAAGAGACTTCATGCATTGGTACCAAACCCCATCATCCTAGCAAGCATCTAGAAGAGGAACTCTGTCAGTGCCAGCTGGTATTCCAAAACATAGAGTTAACATGTAGACTGATTGTTTTAAATTTTTCTTTACTTACTATGGTCATACATGGAACTGAGCAGTTTTTACAGCCAATATAAATATCCCAAATCTACTCAAAGAAATATCTTATATTAAAGGAAGATGTGTAAAACTTCTCTCAATATAGTATTAGAACAGAGAAGAAACACCAGTACAGACCCCTTAAAGTCTTCCTCTCTCATCTCCAAAAAGGTCACGTGGAAAACCTCCACTAGATCAGTCTTTTTGCAACCTTGTATGCAGTGCTCAAGAGAATGGGGCAGAGATGTGATACCTGATCGAAGTTCTCTGATCTCTTCAGACAGAGAAGGCAAATTTTGTGAATGAGGTCAAGATGTTCAGAGATGTACAACAACTCTGTTACAACTTAGCTCAAACCATTTAATTCTAAAATCTTAAGTCATGCTGGACCTGTATGAATTTAAAATCTTCATAAGATCGAGCACTCTTCTCACCCTTGGCTGCTTGCAAGAAAAAAGAAATTACAAGAAGCATGTAAGAAGAAGAAAATTTGAACACAATTTTCCTTTGTAAGCATTTCTTGTAACCTTTCTTGGCTCAGTGACAGCAGTAAGAATTAGTTATCATGTTTTCTGGAACACTTGATAAGGTGAAGACAAAAATTATTCAGTTCTCTAAAGATATTTAAAATCCTAACTGCAATGAGCATGAGTGTCAGTATCATCATTAACAAAGTGGTCAGCTTGCTTAGAGAATGAATTTTAGAAGAGTGAAAAGGGAAAAGTTAATTTCATTAGTTCTAGGGCCTGATTAGAGAGCAGAGAGAAACAGACACTTGTTTGAGTCTGAGTCTTCTCACTTACTTATGGATTTTACCCATCTACAGATGTTGGAGTAAATTTCAACTACTGAGTCAGCAAGCAAGAGCAGAAGGACATCTATCTAGAAGCCATCCAAAAGAGATTGTAGATAGAGCAAAACAGTTATTGCCTCCAATCAGCTAAATGCTACCTAACCAGAATGTTGCAAGAGGATATAAGTCAACAATAAGCAGAAATTCACATATTCTAATGGTTTTCTCTTAAGCTACATGCTCTAAATAATTTTTTTCTTTATTGACTGCTCTTTGGCTAGAGTAACCCAGAATCTACTGGCAACTTTAAATGAAAATCAGTAACTGAAAAAAAAAACCCAACCCTCAGGACAACTCCTTTTCTCCTGCAAAAAAACCTCCTTGGTTAGAGTCTGCACCCCATCTTACAGAAGAGTAAGTCAGTGCAAAGTGATGAGGTGCTGCCTCATGCCTGACATTGCACTGAACTGAAGCATTTATGAACTGAAGCATTAGAACAGTTTCCTGGTTTAAGATGTGCATTTTCCACAACGAGGCATTTTCCAATTATTTTCAACAGAAAACTTGTCTCAAGCAGGGAATCATTCATATTAAGTATTCAAGGGACTGCATTTGCTTAGCACCAGAACAAATCGTGTTTCATATGCTGCACCTTCCTCAACTTAACACATCTTTTTACTATTGGCTCTGCAGACAACAGTTCTGACATTAGATTTCTAGCAAGATTTACATGAGCAAGGATAGTTAGGCCATCTGACATCTTTAATCACAGTATCTTGAGTATTGCATAAGGAACAGTCCCAGCTGACTGCTCAAAATAAGCTCTAGGATGCAAGATATTCACGGATGCTTAGTCAACAACTTCAAGGTAATAAATTAATTCAAGAGAAAAAAAAAATACAACAGTATCCTTGAACAAGTCAAGCAGAAAAAAAGAGGTATTAATTAGTGATTATTTATCCAGTCTCCCTAATGACTTCAACACATTTTTACTTGCTTATATACATCTAGAGAAAATGCAGTCAATTTATTGTGCCTTTCTTGAGCCAGCTTCCCAGCTTATGTTAAACAGCTTATTCTCCCTGGGTTCAGCAGTGGTATTATTATTTTACACCAAGTGTCTAAACCTTTATTATCATTATTCAACGATTTTTTTCACATTTTACATGGTGATTCATTTAATATTTGCTGTTTAACAATGACCTGCAGTATGCACAAGAGTCTAAAGGTGAGATAAAGGGTTCAAGCTTTACATTATTTGCACATCAAATCTACATCTCCAAGAAAAGAGCTTTTGTCCCTGTGCCTCTCCTTCTTGATTGGAGCAAGGTAACTATGAAGGACAAAACAAAAACAGAAATAGCATTGCTAATACCAACTGAATGGAAACTGGCATCTTTATTTCAGTGGCAGCAACCCAACATCTTTTCAGTTTCAATACTTTCAGTGAAATGTACTGGAAGGTTGCTGGAGAAACTCTGGGTGGTTGAACCATCCATTAAAGTTGCATAATTTCAAATGACATGGCTTGTTGTTCTGCCAACTCAAAGCATTTTGCTAAGGAAGAGAACAGAGTGTCCAAACAGCAAGATAATACACTTCTAGCCATTCAAACCCCAACCTTTTTAGGTAGTCTCTCTACTGGAAATAGTACTTTTCTGTAAATTTACTTGCCAAAATATTTATTCCTACTTTAAAGTTCTTCCTACTATTATATTAGCTTCACAATACTTGTGATTTCTCTGAATTCACATAGCTGCTAACCCCCATATGTCACTGGTGGGACTACACAGCAGTGATTTCTACCCAATAGAAGATTTCTAATTTAAAAGAGAGCAATTGGAATAATTCTACTTCTAAACCTCCTACGTGAATACAATTTATATGAATATAAACTACTTAAAACAACATTACATGGTTACTTTTCCTAGTAATTTTACTTAAACCCCACCTTACTTTGAAAATTCCATTTTTCCTGTGAAAGTGCAATGTATCTAATCACTGCATAAGGACAAAAAAATGTAAAATCCACTAGGATACATTTATTTTGTTCTAAAACGATGCTTATGTTTCCATGACAATCCAAACAACATCTTTACCTGGGTGTAAGCACCATTCCCCATAGAAATTAGTGACCTTCCACTTCACTACACATTTTTATAGTTATTTCTGTGTACATATTTCAAGTCAATCCAAAGTTAAGAAGACATTCACAGTATGTTTACTCATCACAGAGCAGATCTTTCCAACCAGTTCATTACTTCACATAAACTGATTTCAGGAAATCCATTTCTGAAAGCTGCACTCAAAATTCTTTGCACAAATCCAAGCACAATGATTACACAATGAAAAAATCTACAGGAGTTTTCATAATCCTGCTCCTCTAACAAAAATAATTTCTATAAAGATAGTAATTAAGACAGATTAAGGAATTCTGCAGTGGAAAGTCAGACAACTTTACAGTGTAGAATACTAGAATAATCCACTAAATTAGGAAATTTAGTTAGTTCCATCTGCATTAATGAGATAGCAAAAATATCTGCACTAATTCCAAAATTTGAGGTTTTCACTAAGATATTAATTTTATCTAATAGCTCTAGGCAGGCTCTAATAAGTAAGTTTTGTTCCAGTAAATCTCTCATGCTATTAAACAAAAAGCTTTTTTTTTCTTCCAACTCAGATACAATGATTTCTCATCACCTCATTTCTCAAGAAGAGATTTTTCTTTTTTGGTAAACCTGAAAAACTGCCATTTCCCTTTTTTCTAGCCCTGTATTCTTTTTCAATGGTTGCAGAGGACACATTTGGATTACAGAATGGTTTCAAGTACCTGTCTGAGATATTGACTGTGGTTGGGGATGTGGTGATCTTACAGTTCAATGGCCCAATCCACTATGTCAAGTCTGTAGTGCTTCCTCATAAAACCTGCACTTGTGTTTAGAACTCCAGTCAATTCAGCCAACACAGCAGACCACAAGATACTACACTGATTGTGAGTAAAATAAAAGAATGGTTCTTTTTTCGTAAAGATCACTTTGGAAAACAGAAAACAACCTTAAGAAACACGACCTGCAAGCCATGTAGCATCCCTGAGGCTCCTCTTATGGGCTAACAGGAACCATGACCCTAAGCAATATTGGTGTATTTCAGAGAAAAATACTTCTGCAGAAGTACTGATACAGCCTCCACAAACACAGTGACAGTCTGACAGATATTACATGCAAGCATTCAAATACAGTAGGATCACAAGCTACAGACAACATAACTTCACATCTCAACTTGCAAAGCAGAATTTCAAATAAAGCAGAATTTTATAAGAACCTATGGAATCGCTGCCTCACTTATCCTTTAAGACAACCACTGCAACAAGGTACTGGCCTTGGGTCAGACAGACACGTTGTGGTCCTTTGATAAGGAGATGAAAGGACACACGATGAAGAGAAAAAAGAAAAATTAATTTTCAGAAAAGTAGATACAATACAAGCTTTGTGGTGAGGCAGTAAATTACAGCAATCCAGACTAGGTATACCCATGTTGGAAAGGGAAGGTTACTAGCAAAGATAATTGTTAGGAAAACCATGGGTGATGAGGACCCCAACTCTCCAAAGTTTGTCTGCTCTTGTTTTACTCCTTATATTGAAATTAAAGCTCCTAAGAAACTTTAGATGAGACTGTCATCCTCTAATTACAGTCTTTATATGAAGATGCTATAGTTACACTGGGATAATTCTCACAGAGTGCCCAAGAGGCACATCCACTTTGTTAGTATCTGGTTTGGGTCTCATCTTCAGTAACTTGGCCAGCAGGATGTACAACACAAATGCAGTTACCCTGATCACAAAGTAGCTCTAAGAAGGTTCTGACACTACAGGCATGACAGCAACACTTTTGCAATACAAGTTCAGCCTAGATTTTCCATCTGAAAGTTTTGACCTACTGTGTTGTACTCAAGAACAGTTCTGGACTGCTTATAATGAAATGCAAGAGGTTCTAATCTGAACTGCAGAGCAGAGCTGCCACAGAATCTACCTTCCCCCTATTACAGTTCTCCTCTGCTTTTAAATGAATGTACTTATGAATCTGCACTAAGGACCTCCCGTTTCCCTTTAATGAGATTAGTCTCTGGTTCAATTAACTTCAAATTTATATTTTAAGTTAGCTCCACAGCCTCCCTTCATGCTCCCTCAAGTATATATACACATACACAAAACATTAGCCATGAGAAACAAACCAACAGCAATTGGTCTTGATTTTTTTTCCCCCTCTCCCTCACTTTCCCCCCTTGAAGTCACCTAAGATGATCGAGACATTTATCAGCCTACAGTTCATCAGATAAGCAAGGAAAACAAATTTGAATTTTGGGTAATTTTGACCAAAGAGCTTTTAAGGGCAAAACAAATCCTGTGTTTCTAAGATGCTCTGTTTTTCTCAACATGCCATCCCCTCATTCTTCTGCAAATGCAGATGTGCCACTGGCTATGCTCTCAAGAGTCACTCGTGTATATCAAGAGGGCTGTACAACAAGGGATAATATCCTCAGTCCAAGGATAATATTCTAAAGTGCCTCTTCTACCACAATGCATTTTTAAAGTTAATGATTGCAGAGGTCATAAAATACAGAACCTACTCAGCTCAGAGGTCAACAGATGCTTTTGTAGCCACATTTTTGCCAAATCACATGGTACGTTTCCATTTTCTTAAGTTTGCCATGAAATGACAGCCAGCCCTCTAAATCTGTCATTACAAGAGAATGGGAAGATCAAGGAGTGAACCAAGGTGCTGTGAAATGACCTTCATTTTACTATTACAGGCAGAGAGAGAATGAGTGTGTACAGGCAGACATTATCTCCTTGGAGGAAGAGAGGTTATTTCATCCCCTACATTAAGTTCATAAGAAGAAATACTACATTTATTGCATAACCAAAAAATGAACATTTTTGGACTCAGCATGATAAAATACTATTGTAGTGATGAACCTCTGCGAGGTTATATATATATATAGATGGATATATATACATATATATATATATAATGAGACTTTTAAAAAAACCCACAACCTTTACATGAATGCCAGCTGCTTTCTCACTTCATCTGACAAGGACTCTAAAGAACATTTTACACCCCCTTCAAGAGGGGTTTTACTGGCAGCATCAATTTCACTCGTGGAAAAACAACTCATTTACTGCATATTTCTGCCTTTGCTTTATGAAAAATTATTACCCAAATGCAGGTGCTTGATCTCCCTTAAATTACCACTATTAAAAGGTTACTAGTGGCACACAACAGGTTGATACACATAAAGCAGATTTTGTATCAGATTATTAGCTCTCTGCTAGGACCATATGAGGCCACTTGTCTGGGTAGCTTGTCAGTCTCCTTGCATTTTCTGTTTGAAGCAGCACAAAGAGGTGGCACTGTGAGTGACATCCAGGCTGGTGCCTGGAGTCGTTTTCCAGAGCCTGTCAGCCTAAAGACAAAGCTTCATGAAAGTGTTTTCTTTCACAGAGCAGCAGAGAAAATTTAGTGGGATGAGGAGAGACCCAGCAAACCTGTGGGAAGGTTATTGCCATTGTATTTCGTGGATACATTGCATAAACAAGGCTGATGTCTTCTGGCAAGCTGCAGTTTGAGTTCTTTGTTAGTGACTGGGTTTTGGGGAAAAAGAAAGCTACTCCAGAGGAAGCAGTTTACCACTATTTTAGTAGAGACCTCAACTGCTGTGGATGCCTACCACTGACCCCAAACTAACAGCTACTGGAATAAGAGGAATAATCTATTTACAACAATTAAAATTTGAAGTGCTGAACAGTATTAGGTGAAGCTGATCCCCTTCTGATCATCGGTTTTTTCACTTCTTACATTTAAAAGGCCCCTGAAATACAGGCTCTATAAATTTATTTCATAAAGCAGAACTGAGAAGTAGCTTACTGGAAAGAAGCCATTCAAAAAAAATCAAGCTTTATGCCTACAATGATTCATCAAACATTCATATTTTATCTGACATTCACATGGCAGGTTTGGGATCTCTGAGAAATGCATTCATTTGCTCATTAAATTATGAACAAGAAAGCCATCTAGAAGGATGAGCAGACAATTTCTGTACTCAGCAGCCTCAGAATCACAGAATAATTGAGGGGGGAAGGAAGCTCTGGAGATCATGTAGTGCAAACCTCAGCTCAGACTCAAACACCAAAGAGCAGACAACTCTTACATGCTTAAAATCAGCCTGCTCCTTATAAATCAATGTAATATCCTAATCCCACCAAGACTAGTGAAAATCCCCTACTTGGTATGTGCAAATTTAAATTTTCCAAATACTTAATTACATCTTTCTGTGCAGTTTAGACCCTGGAAATTTCAGCTGATAACTCTTCTACCTGGAGATACACATCTATTCATGAAACATTTTTAAACCTCTTAACAGAACATTAATGTCAGTTTTTAATTCATTAAAATCATTAAATTCATTGAAATGATTAAATTTACAAAGATGGAGCATATATAATTTTAGATGGCAATTAATTCACAATTTTAATTATAGCTTCACTGAAATATTCCTATTAGTTTTTAGAATTTGCCCCTGAAGATAGATAAGATCAGCTGCAAGAAGGGAAAGATCAGGTGACTAAGAAATGCCTGCGTGTCATTTTCCCAGAATTGAACAGAGCAACATTTTCTTTAGAGTAAATTCTTCAATAATAAGGAAAATTGTTTCATTGCATTTTCTTAACAATTCTGATAGCAGTTAAATTTTAATTACATTGGGTAGCAGCATTTTAAAGGCACAAAATTACCAAATTCAAAGGCAGGGATGGTCCACAACTTGAAGAGAGAGCATTCTTGAACGTTTTTTTTTATTTCTGTTTGAAATGACAGAATACTAGTACTGGGTAAATTATTGGGCAGAAAAGCAAATCCTTGCCTACAGGAGTCATGATGATATTTACATTGAAAAAGTTCTCCTAGAAAAATATTGCAAGTTCAAGGTTGCAAATACCATACTGGCAAAAGGCAGAGACAAGAGTGTTGGTGAAATCTTTCTAAACTGTATGACTACATTAGACTTTCATCCTTCCCAAACTCAGGTGCCAACAGCATGAACACAAAGATATAATCGTTTCATTCTGGTTTTTGACACCCACTATAGAAGCAATTTGACAAAAAGTGGAATTTACCATGAAAAAAAAAAATATCTCAGAATAAAATGTGGCATAAGAGTAATCTTACCCAAAAGGCTGTTCACCTGAAAAATTGTGTTGAAAAGTCAGTCTCAATCAAGACTTCCACATGTAACAGCAAGAGTTCCTCAGTTCTGAAGAGGCATATACATAGTGATTGCTTCCATTATCATTTAAAACAGGTTGGAGTATCAAAAAATACACAGGGCAGTCATATATAGTATCTGATCCTATATAGCATTGTGACTGCAATGCATATAATTCCTTCTCAACAACCATCTAGCCTAAAGAGCAGTTAAAGTATAGGAAAAAACTCCCACTAGCTTAAGGTGTAAGTCACCTACATAGAGCACTGCAGCAGAGATCCCCCCCTATTTGATTTTATCATAGGATATTTTGTTCATTTTTCCAACAGTATCAAGATAGACAGCCAAGTATCTCAGAAAATTGCAAAGAGCACTCTAAGCTTTTCTTTGCTGTGTTCAGAAATCACCTTTCTGACAGAGGCATCATCATAGCTTTTTTTGGTGGTCAAGAAGAATGAAAAACTATCTCAAAATGTCAGGTTAGTGTTTGAGTATGGCAGCATAATCACTCAAGGCTAACTGTAAAGCAATATAAAAGAAAACTTTCTGAGTACTCTGCTATTTAAACTAGAGCCTTAATCAATGGTTTTTGTCAACCCACAATCTTTCTCCACAGTAAAATTCAATTACATTCAAGCACTGAAATCATGTGTGCTTTTAAAATACTTTTGTCCTATTTCAGAGCTAGAAACGTGGCAGAATGAACAGCTCAAGGCTTATCATTTAGTCAAATGAAAAAGGAATAGATTGCCACCAGCACTTAAAAATAAGGTGAAATTTTGAAAACACAAACAGAAGTATGTAAATCATCCCAAAGAATTAGAAATCTGTACAAAATACTTACACAAAACTTCTCATTTAGGAACAAAACTCAAAGAACAAAAAAAATCCATGGTTAGCATTGGACATCCAACAAGGTGAACAATATTAACCAGCTAGTAAAAGCTTTCAAGAACATTAGTAGAATGATAAGGGCCAGCTCAAAGGTAAAAGCACTTGACCTTGATTTTTAACCAGTTTTTCCAGTAGCATATTTAAACCAGCTATAAAGGTAGGAAGCTGTAACAGTGATTTTGTAACAATGACAACTTGTATCCATTAAAAAAAAAAAATAAACAATGCTATATAGTTATTGCTTGTGGCATTTTGGGGGGAGGGTTTTCCTTCCACCCAGTTTAATTACCAAATAACCCCAAAACCATTTATTATTGCACACCAACCAACTTGGAACTCCCCTTTCAGAGTTCATGTAGGAAAGGCCTCAGTGGATGTAGTCAGTTTTTTCACTTAGAAAACTGAAAGCTAATATTAATTAGATAAAAGCCATGTCTTCCAGGACTCCAAGGACTACAAAAATCAGGCTACAGAGAATAAAAACTGATCTTTTTCCAGTGGCATTTTTTGCAAGCAGCTTAAGCATTTGATAGCAGGTCCACTTGTCAAAAAATAGTCATTCAGAACTGCAGAGAGAAGATTTTTCAGGAGATGGGTAATGGGATGCAGAGCATTAGATCATGAATGATTCAAATGTAATCCAGCTCAGTCCTGACCTTTAGTTGTAACTATTAGAAAGCCTGAGAAAATCAGCTTATGATCTCATTCTAGTCTTTAGCAGAAAGGTATCAATTTCACAAAACCACAGGCACGTTTGGAATTAATTGACACAGTGGCTGTCAATCAGCAGGAGGAGTTCATGGGTTGTGTGATGCTTCAGACCGCCCAAAGGCATTGTCTTGGCTCTTTAAAGAGAAATATTTCTGTGTTGAAACAGCTACTACATACAAACCATCCTCAGATACAAAGACAGCAAGGTCAGATACTTCAGTATTTCTGTAAAAGCTGAGAAGAGACACTTAACCAATGTAAACACATTATTTGGACATTTTTACAAGTATGCTGTGGGGTGGTTTTGTTTGGTTTTTTTTTTTTTTAAAAGGTTTTTTTTTTTTTAAGAAGCCAAGGGAAACGGAAGGAAGTATTCTGACAAACATATACTTCTGCTTCTGTTTCCAGCCATTAAAAAACCTCAAATCAGAAAGAACATCTCCAGTACCCAAGTACCTTTTGTAGCTCAAAACTCCTTTTAGCACTAAGCCATTTTTTTGACTTGACAGATTCCCATCTTCCTTGTTTCTACTCTCATTCAGAAAAAAAAAATAGGGAACAGAGCTGCCCAGGAGGAATTTCTAGTTGCAGGTTTCTTTGTTTTGGGGTTCTGTGATACTTAACACTTTCCAGTTTCTTGATGGAAATGGACCATCAAGACCATGGGCTTGGGATGGGGAAATTTCTCAGTGAAGACAGACTCTAAAAATATAAATTCATAATTACAAGTGAGCTTAGGCTGATTGGAAGATTTAATATTCCTGTAGAAAATTACATTTCTTGCATTATGGACTGCTGCATCAGAAATACACATGGCTTGAACCAGAGTACATGGAAATACAGGAACAGCACTGAGAGGACACCTTATGGAAGGATTTAACTTCACTGCTAAAAGACAGTTCATTGTTGAAATGCTTGAAAAGAACCCAAAGAGGTAGCGAAGGTGCCAAAAGTCTCAGAGTATAGCTCTGATAAAAGTTCATTGAGTGCCAGCATAAACAACTATTGCCAAGGTGCATAATAAGTATTTACACATTACTTCACTGACAAGACATTATTCCTAAATATTTATTAGCTTTCAAGCTAAAACACTGCTCTCCTCAGTTTACCATACTGCTGTTGAGCTGCTTAAATGGGTAATGAAACAGCCTTCTCCCCTGTCATCTAGAAATAATCACCATCATTTCAAAATAGATGCTACAAAAAAACTTGGCCTAAACATGCTTATTAAGCACAAGCTCAAACAGTAAACAAGAGACCTTATTCTCCAGATAAAACACACTGGCCTTTACCACCTTAATAATTCCAGTTCATAAAAAAGAAATCCGACACCATTATATCTGACTCTGTACACATATCCAAAATACAAAAAATTCACTGCAAATTTGTGCATATCTATTAAGCATAAAATTATCCTTTATATAATCAAGACAATTCCCAATTTAAGATGTCTGACAGAAAATGACCCACAAAACCAAAAGATTTACAGAGCACAAGCTAAAAAAAAAAAAAAAAAGCTTTATGCTTTATAAAGATTGCATTTCATTTTAAGAAGCCACCAACTATGAAACCAACTCTAAGTTACTGTAAACAATTAAACATGGTCCATCATTCAGAATTAGAATTCATTGTTTGAATATGTATTAAAAAAATATCAAGTAATACCTCTGCAATCAGCCACAGGGGTCTTTTTCTTAACTTTTGTGCCTCAATGAAAAGGAGATGAATACTTCCTGGTGCTCTTCTGTTTCAGTTCTGAATAGGAGTCACAAGGAATGTCTGTACCAGTTTATCCTTACACTAGATACACCACTAAAAAGAAATAACCTAAACTTGTAATAAGTCATACTTAACTCATTAGAACCATCTGTATAAACAGATTGTGTTTCTGCTTTTAATGATGAGAAGTAAATATCACTCTACTTCAAAGATAATATATGATGTATCTGTATTTCTGGATTCTATCTGCAATTATTTCCTTGGTGCTCTAAGCAATTCCTTTTTGTTAGTGGAGATGCTATTCACATGGGGAAAATCATACTTTGTACTTAACTTTTCAGTCCTTTGACAGAAGGGAGTACTGGGTGGAAATACTGGGAGTACTGGGTACACATACTAGTACATGGGGACTAGTACATGGGCCAGTCTGGGTTGTTACTCCTGTGTACTGAATAACATTTTTGAAACATTCCCATCTAAAGAGGTAAGATATAATGAAATGTGATTTGAAAGCTTAAAGAACAGAGATTATATTTTAACTACATAAAAATTGATGGTACTAATTTTTTTTTTTTGGTTTGGTCTTCACTTTCAGCTGTACCTTCCCTTGAAATTAGGTCTAATTCCACTGAGTGAGGGGGAACAGCTCTTCCCACTTTAAAATTTTATTTTAATAATAATAATGAAAATGCTGTCAATATAAAAACAGTCAAGATGCAATATTTTTCCTTTTTTCCCCTCACTGAAGACATCCAGAAGTCCCCTAAACAACTTCTGTCTGTTCATTCAGAAGGTCCTTCACAACCCCTTGCAGACCAAGAGGACATTTACCACTTCTCCCAGACAGAAACTTTGTGTTTTCCACATACTTCCAACCACTAATACTTTGTGTAACACTCCTGTTGTTTGCTTTCAACTTCCAGGTTCCATATTTGTAATTAGTTTCAATTTTTTTTTAGCATGGAGAGTTTTACCAATTTTGACATATCTCTGCCTGCACGTTTGCAACCCATTTAGAGCAGTGGAATTCAGGAAGTTTAAAATAAAAAGAAACCAAACCACAGATAGAACATTTTGTCTCACACCTCTCTTAACAAGAGACTGTCAGTGTTTGGTTATTTCATTTTACAAAAACAGCTGAAGGTAGGACTGTAATACATGTAATATATGTAATATTTCTGAACTGTAAAAGAGCAAACAGATCTTTCATATCTTCACACCTATAGACTTTGCCAACACAAATCATAGTTGAGATCCCTGCTCTTTTCACCAAGTACAGGATCAACACATACCAAAACCTTTTTAAAAGTGTTTGCTTATATGCAAGTTTGTTTGTATGTATGTGTAACAGGGAGTCAGACCTTGTATTCCTGGTACAAGACAATAGAGATTTCCTGAAAAATTTAACAGTTAATGAAAAATACAGAAAAAGATAAGGTGGTGTTTATTAAACACCTTTTCTCCTTCCAGTTAATATGGATTTACAGGCATTCATCTTATTACAAGTGTAACTTGGCAAGGATAGTCTGTATATACTAGCCCCTGGGGAACAACAAAAAACCCCAAAATACTCCAGCAAATGCTAATGCTGTTGGTAGGCCCCGTTCAGACTACTGCTACTGAAATCAGCCAAGTTTGAAGAGACCACACTTGCACTGGAATCACCCCAGTTCAAGTGAATTTATGGAGCAATAAACTCCCATCTAATGGTCCATCATTAAACTTCAGCTGCATCAGAACTGGTACATGCTGAATACTACAGAGACATGATACCATTTTTGGTAGTACTGTCCCAAAGGAGACAACAGGATAGAATAAAGCACCTCTAAGACACCCAGGTTAAATTCTCAGTTAAAATAAAGTTAAAATTTTTGCTAGGAGACACAGCAAAGTACCACTCAGCCCAAGAGATTTCTCAAGCATATCATGTTGCTTTCTAGTCTCCTTGCCATAGCTGTATTTTTCAAGTCCATTTCTATATTCATGCATAATTTATAGCCACATCAACTCACTTGACCTCTCTTGTAAATACAGACAGGTGAATTCACTAGAACAAAGTTGCTGTAGAAGCTGTAGGATTGTGTACATTTATACATATTTTTCCAACAATTATCCAAGCTGTTCAGTAACTCCTTTTGCTGGCAGCAACCCACCACATTCGTACCACTTGTATACTTTATATACACATTTTACAATTTATATTTGTATGGATATATGTATTAAAAACAGGCTGAAGAAAAATAAAGAAGAGCAGAGAGGCATATAATTCTGGTATTTTTGAGAAAGTGATAGGAGATGCATTGACCACCCAGCTGCTTTCTAAAAATTGATTCAAAACGTTATATAAGTGCTCTCTGAAGTACATGGGGCATGTGCACTGCCTGCCCCAGTTTAGTTTCTCTCATTGACTTGAAGAGCAAATGAAAATCCTTGTATTAAGTCACAAAAGGCTGATAGACCTCCAACCAGCCCATATAATTTGTAGAGCTGAAAATTTTCAAGTGCCTGTTATATTAGTTTTATCTTATCTTCACCATACATGACATAGCTGTTTTATCCCATTGGTGTCATTTCTGACCTTCTTGCAAAACAAACTGAACATCATTCCTGCCCCACATGAACCTGCTTAAAGCTATGTTGCTGGTCAGCAACCTCCTTAAAACTTCTTGCAGATTTATCTTCATTCATCCTCTCTTTTCTCTAAATTAAACAACTCCTAGAACTACACCTTTTTAATAGAACAAGCTTTACATAATTTTCAATGCTTAAGAGCAACAACTGACAACTCCAATGTCTTTCACCTTGTCCTTGCTCTTAGCAAGAGCCATCCCCTTGCCCCACTGCCATAACCTGTTCCTACACCCTTCAGGGAATGTTAGAAGACAGCTATGACTGTTGTTCCAAGTAAGAAAACAAGAAATAAAATTTAAGTTTGGGTTCCTGTGTCAGAGAACCAAGTCTCTATGCCAACAACTTAAAAACTGGACACTTCATTCCTAACTCAAGTCTTCCCTAAAGTGCTATCAGCACTACACTATGAAATTCTATTTAGAAATTAATCACCTAGTACATTACTCATTAGATATGACAATTTCAAACAACTGAATCTGAAAATTTTCCATCCTTAATTTTCCTGCTAGTATTTCCAGAGAGGAATTTAATATACTCTGCAATTAACTATATCTTTCCCAAAGGCAAACAGAAAATAGGTTCCAACCAGCTTGGATCTGCAGAAAAGAAAAATATTGGAAATAGTTTAAGCAAGCATAGACTGCCTTAAGGACCTCTATACAAGTGTTCCAGCTTGGATCATACACCAATGTTAATTCGAGACCTCTGGAAAAAGCTATCAGCTAAAGTGCCTACCATCTCTCCTCACAGTCACTACTTTTCTTACATTTTGTGACTGTTTTCTCAACTGCAGTGTTGGCATCCTTAATTTCCAAGCTGCAAGTAAACTTTGAAGACTCTATTTACCACTGGCAATATTGGCAGTTCTTGGTACGTGCCTAAGTACTCTTGATAGAAGAGAGACCAAAACACAAACACTTCATGGAAGGAAGTTGGAATAACTTCAACTGCTCTTTGCTAGTTTTGTAAATGCTACTTTTTGCAATTCAGTATCACTCCACATTTTTTGTAGGCCACTGGAAATCACTTCATCTATCCTTCTACAGGTGAAGTGCAACTCCTTTAAAGGCAGAGGGATTTCTATTATGTCCACCAACATCTTTAAGAGGGACAAGGCCTGAAGGATTACTCTTAATAAAACAATTAAATGGATGGCATATATTCTTTTGCCTTTCCTTTCTCTAATGATAAACTCAGAGTACTACATTTATATTAGAAGGTTAAAAGAGTGCAGCTTCAGAGCCACAAAGCCCCTGAAAATTCTATTTTATCAAAAAAAAAAAAAGAAAGGATTCCAATGACACAACAAAACATTTCCTTACTCCTGGATATAGATTCCTTGGCACAAATTGGGCACACACAGCTATGTTAAGGCAACAGGGTAGAGCAAAATAAACAAATAAAATTTTAAAAACCCACTTGGCTTCATTCCAAGGCTCACAAAAGGTCCACATGCCACCCTACTTGGGGAACCAAAGTGAATTTGACCACACACCTGGTCACTCTGCTACCCATTCTCTAACATATCACTGTGCTGATTAAGTCATGGGAACTTGAAAACTCACCAACCACAAGCACAGTTTCAAGATAGAGTTATATGAAGCTCTCTTATAATTAAAGAAAAACGTGAACTCAGCAAGACTTGAAAGCAAGAAACACAGATCTTGCAATAGCACATTGCACCAGTTGTTGTTAATGGCAGTCCCACAGCATTCTGAAGGAAGTTATGGCTGGGGAAACTGAAACTATTTCCTTCAAAGCAGCAACATGCTACTGGCCAAATGATTGGTAGTTTCTGCTCCAGTGCAAGGTAGAGCTAACACTGATCCAGTTATCTTTAGAAGTCACTGGACACCAGCAGCTTCCAGCTGGATCCTATTGCTGGCACTTCTCTAGAGTTTGGGCTCCCAGTTCCTGGTTATCCTGAAAACTGTTGGATGCAGTCAAGTTCCTTGAATACACTGTTGATAAAACTTAAGAATCAGGTGAGACAGAACTTGACAGCAGTCTCAGTTTCCCATCTTAAAATATTTTTTGTTGTGACAGGTAATTGACAGCCAAATCAACTTCAGTCTTGCAAAAAAGATCATTTAAATACACTCAATCCACCTAAACATATTCTAAACTTCCACTCAACAGGGAAGAATAAGTTTCTCTGTACAAAAAGAGTAGGTTAAGGGCATTCAGAGGATGTCTTGGACTTGGGGGACAGGGCTGGGCAATGTGGAGACTTCTTGTTTGATTTTAAGTTTCAAGAAGCTCCTCAGCTGGATCACCAGCCACTGAAAACTGACACAAGTGTGAATTGTCTCATCTGAACAGCTCTCACCTTCTTTTAGTGGCTTCTCTTGAGACAGACAAAAGTACTTCTTAGCACTGAGAAAAAATACAGCCTACTATCTCTGACAACACAGATTTCTAAAAGTGAGAAAACAACTTTAAACTTACTATAATATACTCCACCTTTAATAATGTTTAGTAACCTTTCACCTTTTCAAAGCTTACACATTAAGGAAATTAGTGTTCAAATATATTTCTTTCCTAACCTTAGCAAAAAAAAAAAAAAAAAATTCATTTACTTCAGAAAGTCTCAATTTCCAATGCAAAGAGCCACATTCTCAAACAGATTATGAACATGTGAACATTATTGAAAACAGTAAAAGCCAGCAGTCAAATTACCTTTTTCTTCTCTGAGGATATACACTATAACACCAGTATCTTTCTTACTCTCATATGCAGAGTATAAGGGACAGGACTGGAACACGCCAGCTAAGTCTGATGAGGACTAATGTATATTTGCTTGATAAAGATATTGACATGTTTTAGCTTTGTTCTTAATTCCTCAAATCCCTTGGGCCAAGCAAGAACTAGGAAACCTCACAGACTTCCTAAGGGTCATTCCCACCAGTTGTAATGGGACCAACACATGAAGCACACTGGGTCAGGCTGGAACTGAAGGCAGATGCAGTGTAACAGAGCATTCCTATACCCTGATGAGACACTTCTGCCAACAAAGCTCTTTCCACACAGATAAAGGTGAAGCTGCAATACACCTTTCCACCACAGAACACCCCCATTCACCCAGTGCAGGACTGGTGGGAAATATCTGAATTACAGATATGCTGCAATGACTGGCAGTGTGGCAGCTGCAGAAAGCATCACTCAGTTTCCATCATTTCTATACATTTTTCTCTTCATCGAGGGTGAAAAACTTACCTAATTGAACCTATTCTTTCTATTGCAAAGATGAAAGAAGGAAAAGCTGTCAGGCATCCACTGACACCGAGATAATAAGCCTTTGGAAAAGCACTTCCAATAACAAGAGGGTGTTCTCTTAATTTAACTGGCCTAACAGAATATATTGCATTAAGACAAATCTGAAAATAAATAGAAATAAAATACATCTTGTAATTTTTACAAGGAGTACCCAGATGCAAAAATACTATTTTTTAATGAAAATAAACTAAATACACACTGTGCACAGAAAATTATGTGAAATGAGAAGTGCTAACATTTTCAGACAAATTGGATGACATTATAGAACATGAATCTTTTTGTTACTTGTGAAAAGAACATGCTCTTGGTGCAATTGATTTCACACATAAAAGGCAATGGCTTGAAAGACCAATACTGCTATTTTGGGCCAGTTAGCTGAAACCGATTTCTCAAGCTGATAGCAGTTCTGACAATTAATTAAAAGCTAAAGATCAAGCATGTCAAATCCTTGTGAAATCCCTAGGCATGAATCAGAATCATACCCGAGTGCTTCACTAGAGTTCAGAGGAACTATATTCCTTCTTTTTGGGGCTCATCTTTCAGTATCTCTGAGCTGAATACTTTATGGATAAGATAAACAGAGCCTGGAGATATTCCTTCTCCTGAGTTTATGTAAAACATACTTAAATAAGTTGGGTGCTCATATTTACTACAGCCTGGTGAAGAGTGGAGGAAGATACTCACAACAAGTCTGTAAAATATATTACAGGGTAAATTGCAACTACATCCACCCAAGTCAGTCACTTTGTTTTCCACATTTAATAAAGGTGCCTTGTGAATCTGTGAAGGGGCAGTATGAATATACAAATATATTGAGGATAACAAATCAGAAACACTAAGCCATACCTAAGAGCAGGCTGATGAAACTGGTTCTGCTGCAAGCTAACAGTCCCAAAGACCTGACCCAGACATGAGGATGCCTCAAAGTGGTTCCAAAGAATGTTTATCAATATGGTGACAGGCATTTGAATTATATGAATATATACATATAAATTCCACTCTTCCAATAGACCGATCTTAGCAACACATCTGACCCTCTCCTGCAGAATTCACAGAGGAAACCCAGTGAAATTGTTTGGTTAAATGGAGTCATGTTCCCAAAATATTAACTGTAATATATTGGCACAGTAGCAACCTGAGGTTTTCCACAGTACTATAAAGTATGTGCTCCTAGAAAAGCAAAATGGATTCTGATGCCCCATTAGGGGTTTCTGGAAAGGGACTGCATGAACAACACTAGGTAATATGGAAGTGACCATCTCCAGGTTTCTTAAGAATGAAGAGAATGTTTGAAATGTGTTTGGATTCTGATTATATTCAGAAATCAGCTCAGTAAGAGAGATATTAGAAGAGCTTTCAAGCAGATAAACTAAGCCACTCTTCACTTATTTTCTTCCCTCTCTCTCTCCTCCTGGAGTCAGGCTCTTGTAATAAAAAAAATATCTTGGGAAGCTTCTGCTTAGTTGTACAAATACATATTGGTTTTTTGACACTATAATAATCAAAATCACTTGGGAGAACATAAGGGAAAAGAGAAAAATCCAGGTTCCGGAAGGAGATGATAACCAATTCAATTCTTTAAAAAATAAAATGCTCAAGAAATTAGCCACCCACCATGACTCACTTGCCTTTGACATCTTTTAGAAGTATATGGGAAGCAATGAGGAAAAAAGAAGGTGTACCAATGGTTGTAAGCAACCACAGTGCTGCCTCAGTGCCAAACTGCATCCCAACAACAGGCAACTTCTTAAAGCACTGTGACACTTAAAAGAGCACTAATTAATTCTCAAACGAATAATTATATTATTCTGGGGTAGTAACTTCGTAGGCTTCCTAAGGATTTACTTTAAAGAGTTCAGATTATACATTCAGAGAACAGTACACTTTAGCTTAAAGGATAAAGGCAATGGGTATAGCTGCTGAGCCACAAAACCCTCCAAAACACTTAGTACACAAGAGTAAAACTCATCCAAACTGTGCAGACAAAAAACCTCACACAAAAACCAGCACTAGAGAAGCTGTGGCTTTTCCCCATCCTCTGAAAGACAGACACAATGTACATAGACTGCCAGTAACCATGGGTCCAAAACCTCCCCAAGATACAGGTTAATATTTACATGGATGAGACTGTCAGTCCAATGAGCTATTTTCAGCAACAAAGAAAGTCAATCCTTCATGTCTTGGTGTTTCTGGACTCTATAATGCTGAAACAGATCTCATGTAAACTCTACAGTGGTAATTTTGTTATTATCTTCTCCCCATCGTAGAGCTACAATTTAGTCAGATGTCTGATAAAAGCATTTGTGCCAAAATGGGGAGCTATTTCTGGAACATCTTTCCTTGGCAGCTTTAAAGCAAAGTCAGCCCTGAAACAGGAGACATTTTCTAAGCCATGAAGCTACTTTTATTTCCCAAGGTGTACCTTCTGCAGCTAAGCAAATATTTCAGGCAGAAATTGCAAACTGATACATTTTGGCAACTATTCAAAACGTCTGCAAGTTTTGTATGGAAAGCTATTGGAAAATGACTAATAGAAAAAGGCTGGGAGAATAAATAACTTATTTCCACATCCTTGATGGCATTTACAACAGATAGGGTAGTCTACATCACAGTCTGTAACACTCCTACTGGAAAAAGACTTTAGATTAAAGGAGGTCATTCCAAGCAATAAAGGCATAAAGGGGTGTGCACACATTCAGATTTATCACTTGCCATGTAATGAAGAATATAACTGGCAGTGTAAAACATTTTAAAATGGTTTCACTTAAGAGTCTGCCACACAAAACTCTTGCCCCAGTGCCACGTAAGTAAACCTATCACACCTGGTAAGCACTGCACTTGGGAGACAGCAATAACAGATGGATTATATGGCACCAGCTAAATAGTTTACATCCTGGTATCACAACATGCTCTATTTCAAGATTTTTAAGTCTATTAAATGATTAACAAAATAAGTATTTGATGCAAAATATAAATACACCAGAAGGGGGACAAAAGTTAGGGAAAAAACAAAAAAATCGAAACACTACCACTTATTTCTCTGAGCACACAGAAGTTTCTCAAAATAGGACTTTGTCACCCTTCAGACTGTTGGACTATTGTAATCAAAAACAGAAGCACAGACAAGGGATGAAATGCAAAATAAAACAGAAGACACTGAAAGACATCTTTTACTTATGCTGTTTGAAGGTACATAACAAGTAACAGATGCTGGTTTGGCCCAGGACCTGAAAAAGTCAAGGTGTGACTCAGTGCTAAGTAAAAGACAGGTCTGAAAAAGCAATACCAAGAAGAGTGAAAATTCTGTTGCATTTTGGAGGGCTTTCTCAGAGTTAAAACTGCTCTAAACACTCTTACACCCTGATATGGGACTCATTTCTTAACAGTGGCCCATTAAAAATATAACTATACAGAAATTTCTCTCAAAATATGACTAAGATTAATATAAGCTAAAATATATGTATAACTACATATATCTTTCTTACTGAAGGCATAGTTTAAAAATAAAATAAATAAATAAATCAAGTTTTAAGAAGGCTGAAAGCAAAGCCAGCCTACTCTTGATCAATTTTTTACAGAGAGATACCAGAAGTATGCTCAGTGTATAGTAATTGCATCTTGGTTTTGTTCTGAGCCCAGTGGTTGGTACTTTTCCAAAAGAGAAAGCATAAAGAAAAAACCTAAGCATGATGACCTGTTTAAAACTCTATAAACTGAAGAACAAAGTTTTAATTAGAAGAAATGTAGGTGACTAAAATACTTTTAAAGCAAAAGCTTTGAGCTCCCTTTTTTGTTGTTTGCTGTTCATCAAAACAACATTTTTCCTCTGTTCTAAACAGTCTCAAAGTGCCTGATGCTGGAGGTGATGCTGAAGGAGTAGCTATTGATCAGTGCAGAGGATCAAGGTTACTGTAATCAGATTTCAGTGTCCCACAGTAAATTGCAGTTTATCATGTCATTTCTAATTAATAGTCCTTCATCTCTGAAAGATCCACATTCTCCTCTTTTTTCTGTTGTCTGGTGACACTACACAAATGGGAAAACCTATGGAAGTTCAAGGACAGTTCGACCCATTACATGAAAGAAAAATCCACTGGGATGTACTCTCTCTGTACAAACTGCCTCAGGAAGTCCCTGAGCTACAGATGTTGGACACTGTTAGAAGTACTTGAGACTTTTCATAATTTCTTGGGTTTATACTATTCCTTAAGTACCTGGTGCAGGCCATGGTCAAAGAACCACGAAGAAACAAAATCCACTGGTTCAGGTGGAGCCTGGATGTGACCCCATAGGACACTGATTTTTATTAGTGTTATATTAAAATGTATTAATCAGCTTATAGCTACTTAAATATCTGCAGACAGGTTTGCAGTATTTTGCTCTTCAGACAGACCAAGCTGAAGTATTTTTTTTATTCAGACAGAAGTCAGTACGTTTCCAAGTGGGACTGAAACCAATACCTTCAATATGATACAACAGAATCCAGCTTGGCATCAGGTAAAAGCCAATCTACTTCAGTCTCTTACCTAAGAGATATCCTACAAAGCTCTAGGTGCCTTGACAAACACCTAAATTGAAGCATTTCCAGGATGTGGCATTTTTTCTCTCCAGCACATCCAGTATTTGTATAGAGTTAAGAAAGGCCAGAAAGAAATAGAAGACAGCTAAGGGAAGGAGTTGCTCACAATCTGATCCATCTGCCTGCCATTAGGGAGCACACCTGGACTCTTCCCAACCCAGGATCAACCACCTCTCCTCCCTTACACCAAACTTACATGGGTTTTAGTTCAGTAAACATTAAAATATCTTCCATGAGGTAACATTTTATTATTGATAATCTATCAGTTCTAGATATTACCTCTATTTTCCAGATGGGAAAACTGTTTGAAGGGGAATCTAAGCAAAACTACATATTTCTAGGCATATCTCAAGTGATTCCCTGACCTCTTTTAACAGCAGACCAAAATGTGGAGTGTGACCTTTCCAAATAAAATCCCTGTACACCTAGAAGAGAGGCTTTGTCAAAAAAGGTAGGTTGGTTTTGGTTTTATATAGATGAAACCCAGTTAAGAAAACTTTCCTATTATAGAGAAAGAAAATGCCTTCCTGTAAGAAAAATATGCTCATACTCATAAAAAGGAAAAAACAGAAGTCATAAATATAAGACATTTTTAAATCAAAACCGAAAAATTGTCACTGCCAGTGAATTGTTCACCATCTGATTGTTTTACTTACCCCATTATAATCACTTCAGCCAAACATTTGCCAAATATTAACCCATGGAAACACCCATTGAAGAACCAAATACACAACTGTATCATTTACATCTGTTTTGGTACAATTATTACATGTAATACCATAGGCTTTCTCCAACTTTGGACAAACATGCACAATGCAGAAGGCTCTGCCAGACTAATTTGCTCATGGCTTAGACCTCAAGGGGGAAAAAATAAACCACCAAAAACCTAACAGCAAGTAATAATATGAAAACTCAACATTTATCAAGTAACACAGGAAGTATGTGGCAAACTTGCCTAAGAAAGACACAGCAAGACAAGCTTCATACCTATAGACTAACCCAAATTCAGAAATACTAAATATACAAAATTTGGACCTACCACTAGAACAGAGACTTGAAAAAAATCTCTGCTATGAAACTTCTGCAACCACCTTGCCATTTTATGACCTGCTTCTTCCTAAAAAACAGTTTCCAAATCCCTACCTCTAGACTGTTTGATAGACCAGCTAGAATTACATGTTCTGTTAAAAAAGCAGAAGTCAAAATTTTACTCAGCCAGAGACCCAAAAAGCTGACATATCATTACCTTGCATTCCTTTATCAGACCTCTCCTCTCACGAAGCACAGAAGTAGCACACCCGAAGCTTTCTGCTGTTATGAACCTGCCTCTGCTTCCCCTTGCAGGTGTTTTCTCTTTATAATACAATCAGCTTGAGTGATTATTGGCTGTGCCTCATTTGTTTCAATTTGATGTTTGCTTCAATAGTGACTTAGTATTTCTTAAAACTTTAGCCCTGTGGGGACTAAGATGAAATGGAGAACAGGAAGAAATGCAGGGCAAACATCATCTGAACAAGAACTATAAGAAGTTGGTTGCCCATCAGAAGTCTGGAAAAATTTCCCTCACAACAGTGAGGATCACACAAGTGAAACAGAAGCTTCAAAAAAATCTGAAAAATCATTTGTATAATTACATCCATCTGTTCTTCATTGTAATACCTAACAGGCAGGCACTAGAAAACCTTTGTTTTTACACTTTACAAAAGCTAACCATGGGCAGAAAAGACAAGCATATATTGTCTGAAAAAGAAAAAAATTACTTACAACATCCAGGCATATGGTAGACAGAGACCATTCCTGGATCCCTCAGGTAGAAGCACAATGACAAAACTACCTTGTAAAGACTCTACTGCCAAAACCACCTGGGAAAGGAGCACAGGTGTTACTCATGGAAGCCAGGAGAGTCTCTCTCAAGCAGTATGTGGGACAGCTGTGGTTGATTTAGAAGAGTATCCAAAGATGACAGTCACACAAGGGTACTTGATATGGCATGAAAAAGATAAGTCTCTATTTCTTAATGGACTGCTAAATTGAATAATAACCCCCAAGAATGTTTTTAAACAGTTTGTCATCTGAGGTAACAAAGAACTTGCCATTTAAAAAACTACTTTTCTTTCAAAAGTAAAATATCCCCTGTTTTAAGGAAAAACTCTATAAGTAACAACTCTAGGGCTGTTTTATCACCTTAAAACTAGTTTAGCATGAGTCATATCTTTACATACAGAAAATCTTAATAAAGAAATTATTAATATAACTTTCTCACATTTAGCTAGCACTGCTTTGTAAGGAGATTCTCCCAACTACATTTTCATTCCAAACTTAAAACATCCAGCTGCTGCAAAGTTCATCCTGGTCTTTGAAATAAAGATAAAGGAGTTTTCCAGGAAATGTTACCATGCAAATAAAAATATAGAAATCCTGAATCATTTCTGCTGCACATATTTTTTACTAATGGTGCTTCAAGTGTTTGATGTGAATTGTTACCATCTCATGACAATACCTACAACAATGTGAATACTATAGAGTCACAAACTATGTAACTTATATACATATAATACAAGAGTTTCCCATAAAAGATTTTTGGTGCATGAGTATTTAAGAAATCCTTACAGTTATTTTCTCTACAAGATTGCTGGTTCTCAGTAGAGGTAATAAATCTCTACAGGAAACATGCAATATGTTACAGACCTTAAAAAGAATGGAAGTGTGATTCACTCTTCTACCTCAAAGGATGAATGGTGATGGCCTGGCAAATATCATGGATTTGTGGATCATGGCTATTTGCAATATCTCCTACTTTTTTTTGCCAAGAAACAGTCACAATGAACTAGATACTTCAAAGTAAAGGCTTCTGAAACACTAACTTAAAATATCAGGAGGAAAGAGGCTATACAGACACCAGCTGCTGCTGCTGCCTTTAACATGATTCATTCTGTATAGCCACCATCCATAACCACCTTCCATAGAGATTCTCTTTATGTACAACTCCAGGCATTATGATGAAGTGACTAATTCTCTGCTGTATTTGGAATAAATGAGGGAACTTCCCTGTGTTAATGGTTCATATGCTCCCTTCACTGGAAACAGCACCCACAAGACCTTGACAGAGAATTTACTTGAACATCCAGGAGATCAAATTGCATAAATCTTCAAATATTGTCATTTCTAGTGTATTTTCTTATCATCATATGCTTGTAAGATCTGCCTATACTGCAGTATGAGCTATTTGGTCTCAACAATATTGCTATTGCCCTTTCCCTATTCTTACCTCATGGAGCTCATTCTTATCACTTTATGTTTCACTTCAAGTGTGTTCAAATCAAAGCTTCTCATTTTTTCTTTCTTTCTCTCAATTGTGTCTAATTATTAGGCTGCTTTTTTCAAGGGAAAGAGTCCTATTAATTTCAATAAATATTTACCCTGGCCTTTTATTTCAAGTGTTCCACCTCACTGTATCTTCAAAAGCACTTTTCCATAGGGACAGGGATGCATCCAAATAAAGATTAGTAAAAATGCAATTACTATGGTATTATTAATTGAAGACATAGGAGCAGATTTTTCAGTGTCAGTGAACTTCAATACACTAATCAACAAATAATATGGAACTTTCTTGGGTCTAGAATAGAAAAGTATTTACTTTAAACTAATCTGAATAATTTCCTCCAATATTGAGTAAATAATCAGATATAATTTGAAATTCAAAAATGTTTCCAGTGCTCCAAAACAAAGCTGAGTAAAATGAATGTAAAGATTTGTTTATCTGAACCTTTTAACTTATGAAGCATTATAGTTCTATTTTCATTTTGGTGTTTAAAAAACAACTCCACTGAAAGGCAAATTTCTACTCCCTCATCTGTCAGTAGATTATGTGACTTGCCTTGTGGGGAGTTATTCTTTCCACACTGCAAGTCTGAAATTCCCATCCACTTTGACAAACCTGCTCTTGATGGCACCCTGATGATGTGTCCTCAATCCAGCTCATGACATTGGGAAGATAAATGTGTGGAATGAAAATAGAGGTAGAACACTGCTATATGTTGCTTAGCTCAAAAAGATGCAATCATGCCCTGTCAATATTAGCTGATGTATTGCTGATAATACAAGGCAATTAAAGTCAATACATATTGGCTGAGGGAGGTGAATTACAGTTAAGTCTAGGAGGCAATTGTCTGAACCAGGAGATGCTGATTAATTGCCTAGCAATACTTCACTCTTAAGACAGATAGGTCTACTTCTGATCCACAAAGTCAAAAGAAGCAGTAGACAAACTGTACAAATAGTATTTAGACCAAATAATGTTTGCAGCTATTGCTATAGAATAACATATATTTATAGTGTGTATATATATATATACACACACGCACAGAGAATAACATTTTGTTTGATAAAGTAGATATTTAAGAGGAAATTATCAAATCAAGTAGACTGAGTATCTCCATGACACAGATGTATAACATTTGCACTGGAAGCCCCTAAAACATAAGGCTCAGTACTTCCCAGATCTACCCACTTTCTATATAGACATATATATTTCTATATATAATATAAACACCCCACACCTGAAGGTACAAGGAAGGAACCAGACTGCACAGCCTCAGGCTGGCATCTCATGCTGCTGAACTGAAGTATGTGGACATGAAAACACACAAAAGCTAAATCCAGCTTCAGAGAAAAAGATCCTTATGTTAATATTTATGTTAATTGACCAAATATCATTTAAAGCAGATACATGTCAGCTAGATAGAGCTATAGATAAAAGCTCTAAAAACCAGAGAAGCACTAAATTGTTGTCCCACAATTTTTTTCTCACTCCAGAATAGGGATAGAAGAAGGTGCAGAATTGTTTACATGCTAAACATGTACTCTGGAACAATTGCAATGGACAGAGAGAGTCTATAAAACTAGAGCAGCTTGTCAACATTAGAATCATATTTGAAAAACCACTTTCATTATAACTCTCCACACAAACTCTGAGACTTAAAATTTTCAAGTCTGGATATCTCTCTGCAAGCCCACATTGAAAAGAGTTGCCTTCCATTTTAAATGAAAAAGCCAAAGAAATAAATATGAACCATAAAAAGAAATGCTTGGAGTATTTTAGGAGAAAAATGGAACATTGTATCTTAGGCACATTGAAAGGACACATTGAAAAGCATTTCCTGTAGTCTGATGGTAATTTTTATCCATTCCTACCATAGCACTGACTGTAGAAGACTTTTGGCAACTTTCTGTAGAAGAGAATCCCCTGTGGGTAATAAAATAGAATTTGCAATGTAGTATTTAACAGTAATATTGCAATAGCTAACTTCACAACAGAGCATCAGACAGTTACCACACATCTCAGACTGACTTGGTAGAGGTCCAGCTGCCCTAGCAAGTGAGGCCTCTGCTAGCTCAGATCCAGAATCAAACTGAAAAGGTTTCCTTTATCTCCTTAGCACCCTTACTTGTGAATGCTGTCCCATTCCTTCCATTCCTGAGCTGGCTTCATGAGATGACCCCTAGCACTTGTACTATTCTCTCCAAAGCTTTTGGCCTCAGTACCAGATTGCTTGGCACCAGCTTGAATGTCAATGAACCTACCTTAAAACTTATTTTCACAATACATAGATAGCCTTAGTGCCATATTAGCATGGCTGGTTTTCAAAATTTAATTCTTGGGCATATTTAAAAATCTGAAGTGGATAAAGAATAGGACCTATACTTGCTTACTTCATACTAGGTAAAATTTCTGCACTCTGTGAATGCTTCCTCATTATTCTGTCTCTGCTTGCTAAATTTAATTTATTCATTTTAAAAACATAACAAGCCCATAGCAGTGCTGCATGTAATTAAACTGACAATTAATTATAAGCAGAATTTATAGTCAATATTCTAAAAGATTAAAAGCATATTTTTAATATCAAAACAGTAAAGAGCTTTAAAAAATAGTTGTCCCCTGACAGTACAAGACATTTCTCATTTGGGTATATATGCATTGCCTTTTTTTAGGCGTCTTTGACTTAAGAAGCCAGAAGTTGTTTTTTTTTTAATAAGAACAGCTATTTTGACCTTAAGAGAAAAACATGAAAAAGTAAAAAATTATTACATTAATATACAGAACCACAGTACAATGACACCTGGTAACAAAGTAAATAAACAGCTCCTAAATGCATCACAAGATCTTCATCTTACTGCACTGATTTTCAGGAAAGGCACTGTACTGGGAAGGAGAGGAAAAGAGTGGAAGATTGCTAAGACCTAGCACTGCTATTTCAAATATTTCAGACCTAAAATCTTTAATACATTCTTGCAAAAACAAAACATGGATCACAGAGGTACTTGAAAACTGTCTGTTTTTTCCATCACTGAAAAAACTTCATTCTATTTTTTTCACTAAATAAATGACAGCAAAGATACAAAACATCTCCTTTGAATTCTACTATCAGTTCAACAAACTCACTGGAGTTCTCAGTCCAGATATTTTCCATAAGAGAAACATTTGTGAATGCTTATTTGCTGTATAATCATGCACTCAGATTCCACCTCCTTGCTGAAGTGACAGCTCTTATCATCCAAGGATGATTCCCACTGATGTGATTGCTGCCTATGGATCCCAGTACATGATCAGCACAGGAAGTTTTGAAAATTGTACTCGGATGGTCAGTGGAAAGTTCTGAGATAAACTGAGCTGATTAAGAGCAATTAAAGTCATAATTCATAGAGTGTTAAAACACCTTTTTGTACAGTTCAAACAGCAAAATTAGTTAGTAAATAAACTGCAGTCTGACTACCTTCTGGAACCAGAATACCAGCATGTTTCAGAGGAGGGAATTTCAAGATCTACCTAGGAAAACACTTGAGATTTTGGTTCAGTTACACTGTGCATTTCATAGGGTCTGGCAACTAGCATGGACAAATAGCCAAGTAGTAAGACTTACACACCACATATTTGAGTCCACACACCTAATTTTGTCTCTACCTTTTGGATTTGAATCATAATTTCTCTCAGCTCATTAAAAGTATAGTAATATGTTCTTGGTTTACCTTCAAGATTTAAAACCAAGTGCTATATCTATGCAAGTATATGGAAAACACTTTTTTGTGTGCAAGCTATTTTAGCATTTCCAGTATATTTGATTAAGCTGGCAGGAATATACTCCTCTGTCCCATTCTGTTTTCCAGTCCTCCATCAACAGATAGGAGTAAATTATGCACAGGAGTCATTCCAGGCCCTACACCTCCTCCCTAATCTGGGCAGTGACTTTAAGAAGCCATCCATCAAGATGACAAACTGAGTGTTAGAGAACTATTGAGAATTTTGCCTGCCCTATTCCCTCCCAATGCATACACAACTGTTAGGGAATCTCAGAGGTTCAGGCTGGCATTATCTCTTGTAACCCAATTTATTCAGTCAGAGCTGCAATTTCACCTTATGTAGTTATGCAAGTTTCCATATTATAAGAAAAAAATAGAAGACAGGGGGTGAAAAAAGGGAATCTTGGGCATGCTGTTTCATCAGCTGCAGCAGGTACCCTGTAGTGGCCATGCAAATAAAGCTGGCAGGGACTGAGGAACTACAGTATGGTCAAAACTTCCAGGGACATCTGAGATAAATTGTAATTACTGTTACCTGATGCTGTGATCTCACCATGGCCCCTGGGCAAACACCCCTCCTGTAAATCATGCCATAGAGCCTTCAGTGACTGCAGCAGGCCAAGACCTAAAATATGCCTAAAATATGGTACAATGAGAAGCTCTCTGCTGAGCCTCTGGGTTCATTGCTGACTCAAGGACAAGTGTCACCTACTGAGTCACTGACACCTTTGCCAGTGGCATTCTCACTGACCTTGTATGCAAGACAGAGCAAGCCTGATCCTTCTTAATTTACAAGCTAGTAGAAGGCTGCAGTGCCAAGCAATGTAATCAGCAGCAGCAAGGAATTTTTTTTAAATTACATTCCTATTCCCTTCAGCCCTCAGCACACTTGAAATTAGATGAAGTAGATGCTTACCCCTCATTTTTGAAAGATACTAGAAATTAGTCACTGCAGCTTCTAAATAAAACCACAAACAACTTTTTATCTACATACTAAGTCTATAACAGAGAATTATTACCTTTAAAAACAAACAAAAGGGCAGTTCTAAAATGCTTTTATCTCCTTACAATGCTGATTTTCTGGAAAATACTTCATACTGGATGTCACCAGTTAAACCAGAAACTGAGAAAATAAAACTACTTGAACGCCAAAGTTTATATATTTGTTTCCATATTAATATTTTTTAAAATGTGAATTTTCATGTGTGACCCATTTATTTATTCAATGAATGCTGACCAGTGCCAGCACAAAACTTACTTACAGGACTTCTTTTATTATTTTAAGTGGTCTAAAATGATGATTATTCTGTATAAGTATTGAAGGCCATCTGCAGGAATTTTGTTATGAAATCTAAAAGTTATTACAATATCAACAATCTAAATTTTGAATGAGTGTTACTTTGCTTTGCATTCAAAAATGCAGCATTTAACAACTATGGCAACAGTAGCTGTATGACAAGGTTGATAAGGCCTTATGGGAAAAGAACTCTTACTGAACTGTGTCACACTTACCCAGGAAACTTTCAAGATATATTCCTATATGTAGAAAATAATACTTTTAATTAAGCACCCCAAGAAATTAATCAACAATCAACTTCACACATTGACTTTCTGGATCATTTGTTTGCATATTTGGAGAAGTTCCTTAAATATACCCTAAGAAAATAGAACAGATTTCTTACTAGTGCAAATGTGGAAGAAATGTATGACCTATGTGCAAATTTATTCCTCAGGGCTACAGTCATTCATGTGCTTCACTGTCAGTTTTAGATTAACTCCTGGTTTGATGCACCAACTGACCAATTTGTTGTAAATGCCTTTTCTTGCTTGTGTTTAGTAATCTTCTTCTCAGTTAAATAACTCTCTCATCTGTATGAAATTCCCTCCAGGATCTGGATCTCCAAGAAGGACTATTGCCCAAGAATTAAGCATGCTGTTCTGTGACAGTCCTATTCTATGATACATCCAACAAAATATATTTCAGAATCCTCAAGTACTTTTATAATTTATCACTGTAAACATTCCTTTATGCTGTTGAGTGCCTGAGGGAGTCAAAAGTACTTCTTAATCATTATTTAAGTATGAAGAGGCACAATATATATTCATTCCTAAGTTTTTGAAAGTAAAACTTTACATATTTATAAGTGGCATCTTCTGAAATTTACTTGCAGTACCTTGGGGACAATTGCAGAATACATTTGCCTGGTCATTTCCACTGTCTTACTACTAGAGATAGAAGCCATGAAACAGCAAAGTAGAAATCATTAATAAATGGAAGATAATGTCAGCCTCATAAACAGCTCTTGTTAAATGGTTCCTCTCTGCCCCAGCTGCTTTAAAATTACAGCTGTTTCCATCAAAATAGTGGCATTCTACTCAAGCATCAGTTCTCAAACATAAAGTACATAATTGGTCTATTTATGTAACACACAATTAAAAAGTTCACCCAAAGCATCATTTCTACTACAAATTTTTAAGTTGTTATGTAGCACTTCAGGGAACAGCCCATTATCTTTATCTACACTGAGGTTATACATTAAAGTAATACAACACAGCCCAGATTCAGCATCCAACAAAGTCAATGACAAAATTATGAAAATAATTCTTGAGGTGTGATTATAAACCAGAGCTGCATCATGACTTCACTTCTTAAATAAGAGAACCATTCATGACATTTGGGTGTTACACTTTTCCTGGAAGAGCTCGAGGAAAGGTTGGTTATAAAGAGTTTTATTATCCAGCCAACTCAGTTTCTATTTGGCCTTTGTATATTATATGTATATATGCCTTATATTATAAAGCAAGTTGTTTTTTTTTTTAAATATTCTAAGTAGTGAATACATAAAATGCCTGTTTGATAGTAATGACAACTCATTTACCTCAGTTTTATTCAAGATAAAGGTACTATTCAAGAATACTCTTGCTATCTGGAAGTCTTCTATTCAACACTCCTCAGTTTTCCTCAGTACATTTAAAATGCTGCATATTATATTTACCATTTAGCCCCTAGCACATTTAACAAGACCCTTTGCCCAGTTAAATTAATCATGAGAATCTCTGGCTATTTGTTGCTACTGTTTACTAAGATTAAACTATTTGTGGTACCAGAAAAGGCTTCCAACCTATTCTGCACAAAGATTTGTTCAGCTGATTTGACAAGTGAAATAAGAATGTGTTTGGAAGTGTATACTACTCACAAGTGCTTGGTGACCAAGAACTCTATTGCCAGGACTTCTGGGTCTTTCAAAAATATATTCCCAGCAACACAATTATCTTCCAGCTCACAATGACTATCTCTAAGAAGACCTGAAAAATTTTCACATGACAAATTTATTACCTGCAGTTTAAGTTTTGGTATGGAACACATGAGAAAACGTGAAGTTTGTTCGTTGTTTTGGTTTGGCTTGGGGTTTTTTTAGGGGAAATCTCAGCTGAAGATGGTGCTTATTGAAACTCTACTCAGTTACCACCCTGGAGGGGGCTGGGAGGGAGAGGAAAATCAAATTGAAAACTGACAGCAGTTATCTAAAAACTCACTACAAAAGAGCAAGACATCCTTTCTTCTGTAACCAGCAGCACAGAAAGGAAAGTGCATGTGCACCCCTGGTCTTGTCATCAAAATGAAGCTGTTCCTTTTCCTCATCCCTTGCCACTTTCCCCCAAAAGAAGAGAAAAATATTACTGTGCAAGTCTACTTTGCAATGAGAACTGCAGTGACAGAAGATGGCTCAAAAATGTGCCTTAAAAATGCATAGCTCCAAACCTTAATCCTGGGCTAATCCTTCATGAGGACAGGTAAATTCTTTCACATGCAAAAAGGCAACCTGAACTGCATTAAAAATCTCTAATCTCTCTTCCAGAGTACAGAACACCCAATTTTGCTCTGAGCCCATTTGTTCAAGCAGTCAAACACTGAGACTTTTCCTGAAAATAAATGCAAATTTGGAAATTAGAAAGAGGGCTGTGGGGACCAATAAAAGAACAGAGTTCCCATGTCTCAAAGACATTCTCACTCTCTGATTGTGAGCAATATATTTTTATCTTACCCTTCCTTTAAAAGAGAACATAGTTTTAACTGATATGTCAGTAACATTATGGGTTTTGTTTGTATTTTTTCAAAGAAATGTTTCAAATTGTACCATTAAATTATTTAAAAGGAATATTCTCCTCCAGCTTCCCCTTTAAATCTATTTTGCACCTTCAGTTTGATATTGACAAACAAGATAAATCCAAAAGGAAAAAAAAATTCAATCCAATGCTTTTAAAACTTAAGGTAACCTCTGCATATAACATCCTGTTTTACCAGTGTGTTTTATAAACCTGTGTGCACCTAAAAATTAAATTGTGGCTAATAAAAGCCTTCATGTACTCCCTCTGTAACATCTCCCCATGACCTGAGCATGGATATAAAAGTCAAAATACATGAATGTGTTGTACCAAGAGACTTAGAGATTTGGAGTAGCTGGCAACATCAGCATCATGTTGAGTTCATCCCTTATGATGATACCCTTGAGCTGTGTACAAGCAGTCAAAGATTAACATTTCTCCCTTCAGCTGCTTCAGAATCTTGCTGACTTAACCAAAGAATAAGTATATTTTCATTTTCACATTTGTTTGAAATGAAATGGGAGAAGAAATTAGGATAGTTTGAAGAGAAGAGAATTTGGAATGGTCATCCTTTAGTAGAGATGCTACTACACATACACTCAGCTCAAAATATGCACACTTGTTAAGCATTTTGCTTTCAGCTCACCTTTTTTTTCATTGGATAAGCTATATGTACTCCTAATAAAATAATTTGAAGATTTCTGTTAATGAAGATGAGCTACAAAAACCTCATGTTGTACATAAAATTTAAGTTTCCAGATTTTACCTGAATTTCAATTCCATTTATAATGTAACATTTCACATCTGGGCTCTCCAGCCTTGGAAGTGTGGAATAGGGTATCAAATAGAGTTTTCATCAGCAGGTGTAAAGGGAAATTTAGATAACACAATTCTACCTAAGACTACCTACCCCTGTCAAAAGTGACCCTCTAAAAAAGTAGCTTGCCTTGGTCATCAGTGATAGAGCTGGAAAATGAAGCTCATTCCTCAAAGCTCAGCTCTATGCTGAAGTCTGTGCTGCACTGAAAATTTCACCTGTTGATGGACTGGAACGTCTTTTGTTGTTGTTGAACAGGTTTATCAGATTATCTTCTCAGAACCCAAAGAAACTTTGACCAAGTAAGAAAGAGTATTTACTAATATTTAGTTGCTTTAAACCAGACACTATAATAATTCCTTTTGTTCTAGATTCACAACAAAATATTTTACCAGTAAAACAATTTCTGTACAGAATTCAACTCAGGCATTCACCAATTCAAGTAGTGAGAGACAATTACTATAAGTGTATGTTAAACCTTGAGCTGTATTACACACTCCAGCAAACCACAGGCTCTCAGCAACACCTTAAATCTCACTATTTCTCCTGACAGTCCTCCTAGAATTTGAGACTCATTCAGAACATAGTAAGGACTATAGCCCAGAAGGGAAGATTCTTGACATCCACCTGTTTTTGAAGGAGAAAGAAATACATTTACACAGCAGTCCTGCATTTACTGGGCCTCAGTTACCTTACACTGCATTAAAAAAATCTGACTTTGAGGCTGAAATTAGAGCTGCAAAATCCCAAAAAGCAGGGACATGGTATGTCCTTAAAAATAGAGGCAAACATCCAAAAAGCATCAAAAGCATACACTTAATGTCAAATTAAAGGTCTTAAGTACAAAGATCTAGTAACAGAAGAGTTAATCTATGCTAAATAATAATTAAAACAAAGTGTATCCACAGTTTTTTTTTTTCATTAAAATAAGAACCGTTTCGCCCTTAATACTGCTTTGTCTTCCTTCCCTTTTGATCTTAATATGAAACAATTTCTTAATATGAAACATCAAAATGGTGTTATATTAAGACTCTTTTTTTCAATTGTAATGCCAGCATTCATAATAATTTGCTTTTGAAATAGTCTTTGAGGAGAAAGGCATATTAAAATTATCATAATAAATCCACTGGAGGATTATTGTTGCACTGGAATACCAAAGATTTTAGGATGCATTGAGGATTTATTGTCATCTGAAACATTATAGTGTTAATATTAATGTGAAAATTTATGTTCTTCATTTGATTAAATGCTATATATCGTTCTGACAGTCTTAATGCTTTCTGTTTAGACTGATAAATGAAATGAATTTTAACTCACACTACTCAACATGCCTGCTAGTTAATTTAGAAATAAAACTATTTTCTTATCAATTGTAAATTGTAAACTATAGATGTGTAAGCACAGCACAAGAGTTTGTTTATGTTACATCGTGCACTGAATTATAAAATAGATTAAGAAATGTGTGGAACATCCCCTCTCAACACGAGAAAATTATGCAAGTTACTCTTCTCAACTGATGTTCCTCCTTCTAAGAAATATTTCAGTCCCAAATGATCAAGACATTCAATATTTGAATAAACTCACTGACTTAAGTAGCAGTACTTTTGCTTACAGCAAGGCATACACAGACCATATATGCTTCAGTGATTGAGCACATGGGACTTGCAAGTACACAATTATTCTGAAAAACTTTAAATCAAATAGCTAATGAGGCTTTTCAGCACAGATGTAAAAAGATTGTACATTGCTGCTCCATGTTATCTCTATTACCAGGTGATGCCATACAAAAGAAAACTCTTATGCTGACACAGCTAACTTTTGAGACTGCAGTATCAGGTCTAAACTGAAGGGTCAAAGTGTGTCCATGGGCAGGATGGGCTCAGCAGCCTTCAGGCAACCATCCCAGGAGAAGGAAAACTCTCACTCCAAACCCCAGGAGATGGAGCTCACTTAGCCCTGTAAGGCCATCCATCTCAGAGAAGGATACTCTAACTAAACCTACGTCCTGTCACCATCCAAGCTTGCTAGGCTGTTCCTCAGAATGATCATCCTGTTGCATGAGGATCAGTGGGGCCAAGTCAGATACGGTGATGCACTCTCTGAACCCTTCCCAATAATCAATGGTGTGAAACAAGGCTGTGTTCTTACACCCACTCTATTCAAAATCTTCTTCAGCACAATGTTCCAAAGGGCCATGGCAGACCTGGATGAAGAAAATGGCATTTACATCCCATGTGGTACCCAGGGGAGCCTATGCAACCTCAGGCAACTGAGGGCCCACACCAAGACCCTAAATCACCAGGTCCCAGAGTTGCTTTGTGCTGACACCACCGCCCTCGTTGCTCACACAGAAGCAGCTCTGCAGCACATAACATCCTGCTTTGCAGAGGCTGCAGATTGCTATGGGCTGGAAGTCAACTGGAAGAAGACAGAAGCTCTCTACCAGCCTGCACCACAGGAAGACTTCCATCATCCCCACATCCCCACAGGCAAATCAGAGCTTAAGTCAATCCAGCAGTTCAGCTCTCTGGGATGCATTATTTCCTCAGATGCCAAGATCAACAGATTAGCAAAGACATAGAGAGCATTTGGGAGACTTCATAAAAGAGTCTGGAGCAATAATCACCTGAAGAAAAGTACAAGGATTGGTGTCTCCAGAGCCATTCTACTGTCTACTCTTTCATATGGGTCTGAATCATGGGTCACCTACTGCCACCACCTGCGACTCCTGGGACGCTTCCATCAGTGCTGCCTCCGTACAACCCTAAACATCCACTGGGCTGACTGTGTGACCAATGTTCCTGTCCTTGAAACAGGCAGGGGTCACCAGGACTGAGGCCATGCTACTGAGGACACAGCTGTGCTGGGCAGGGCACGTCTCCAGGATGGAGGGTCACCACCTCCCTGAGATTGTGCTCTGTGGGGAACTCGCCAGCGGCTGCCGCAACAGAGGAGCCCCAAAGAGGAGATCCAGGGACTCCCTGAAACATCCCTAACACTGCTGCCTCCTTTGAGAACACACACAGAATCAGTCTGGAGGAGAACAGACAGCACAGCAAGAACCGTGCCTTGGCTGCCCCCTCACAGGACACTTTCTGCTGGGCCTTTTGCAGCCCCACTGCCTGTCCCGCATTGGCCTTTTCAGCCATCAGCGCGCTTGCAGTAAGGCTGGGGAGAGCCCTGCTGAAACCTTTGTTCACTAAGGCAAGCCATGATTCTGTGTCATTTAGACTTTGATACTCAGATTTGAACTTTTACCTGCAGTTTCATCTCATGCTTTTAGGCACCCAAAGCACAAATTCAGCGAGAATAATCACATCTGTTTTCAAAGACGCAGAGTCCTTGATAGTTCTTCATTTATCCTCCCTAAAATAACTTCACACACCAGGTTTTATATTGTAAATGGTCAAGCAGAAGGAAGCACAAATTTTCTTAAGAGCTATATGCAAATTAATCCTCTTAATCCAGTCAAATTGCTTCATGCATACCAAAGCTAGCAAGGCAGGCAGGAAAACCTTCGCAGCTAGGCACAAAGGTACAGAGAAATGCATTCTGCCACTTGAACAGCAATATAAGTTAATAAAAATCTTTCAAGAGCTTCCTCATATTGTTCACTTTTCAGATATATATTTAAATAACTATCCATCAAAACCCCACGTAGATCAGACAGAACACTAATGAAAAACTTACTCTGAATCAGACAATTCATGGTATCAAAGATAATACTAAATTGAAAGCAATAACTGAAAGTGGGCTTCATTTTCTCTTTTCATTAAAAGCTCATTACAGTTCTTTTAAGAAAACAGCATGATCTACACAGGTCCCATTTTCCCCATGTATGATGCAGTGGCACTCATGACTTGGATTCATATCAATCGTTCCTGACCTACTTGGACATGGTACAGGGGCCAGAACCCCAAGCATGGGAGGTACCTGGCAGCATCCTTTAAGTCATACACAGTACACATGCCCAGAGTATAAGTTTGTCAAGGAATATTCACATTTTCACTGCAAAACCACAAGTTATTTGCATTTCCAACACGTTTCTACATATGATGCTGTGCCATGCAATTTGTAACAAAATGGAGAAAACCTATAATCAGACTTCAGAGAATGCTTGTTGATATACAAGGTTAGTTAACCTCACCAGCATCAAGGCAGGTTAGTGAACTCTGATGCATTTGTCTTTCCCTAATGGAACCGAATAACATATTCTGTCAGATTTGACTGAGAAAATTTTCCTCTTCTACAAGGATATTTAATGTGACTTTCACATGACCCAACTGAGAAACACAGTATGAAGTGAAGCACTCTTTCTTTAAATAAACTATTTACAGCAAGGAAAACAAAAATATTGTTTAGAAAGAAATGCTCACACAAACTATTAGATTTTTGCCACTCGCCTTTGAAATTCATATTCAAGAGAGGACTATTATCACGAAAAGAGAGAAGGCAGAATGTTCCATATTCAAAATGATACTTATGAGTAAACAAAGGAGGATCCACAATTTCAGTTTAATAAATTTCACGAAGCACAATTCTCTATCTCAAAGAGATAAGTTTTCTGAGTCATTGTTACTCAGGTAAGACAGCCATGCTCTACAAGTTCTCCATCCCAAAGACAAAATTGCAATCCTGCAGAACAAGCCACTACAGAACCTGTCTGCTAGAAAGGCCATGTCACAGTGGTATTAGAGTCAAGCAAACAATTCCCTTTGTATAAGAACACAGGCTAATCTGAGCTCCCTTCATGTATATATTCCTGATGAATATTTTACTTCATTTAAGATTAAAAGACTCATCCTAATTTCTACAAACATCAGATCTATTTCAGATGTTCTTTACGATGCTGAAATTCTCATGACTAAGTCACTCCTGAGTTTTGGCAGTGTTTCATCAGCAAATCTGGATACACTTTTATGGATATGGATATCCTTTTAAAAGGATACCCAAGAGGACCTGATAAAGCTGTAATTTAGCACATACCCAAACGTGCACAAAACGGGGTCCTTTTAAAGGCACAGCAGGATGTACAATCTAATACCATATTAGATTATGAGACAAAGCATCTTTTGTTGTTGCTGTCTTTGGTGGTTTTTTTTTTTTGATTGCATGCTCATCCACAACACACAAGTTACTTCACCTTTCTGTACCATAACTATTTGTAGAACAAGGCTAGGTGTGGTTTTTTTCTGTTGCAAAGCACTGGCAGATCAGCTGTTACCATCTCAAAAAAAATTTTAAGAACTACCATCTCCATGATAAGCCTTTCTCAGATGTAGGTATTTTGTTATCACACAAAATAGTAGGTAAATATTTTTTAAATATTTAAGAATATTTAAAAAATAGAAATATTTAAACTGCGACCACTTGTGTATCTGCAAATTGTTTTCATTTGTCTGTTACTGGAATGCCTACAAAGTAGAAAGTAGAAAAGTAGACAGTAACTGCAGAATAATCGTGCATTAGCTCTGAATTTTTCTTCCACTGAGAGAAAGGGTGTTTACTGCCATCTTCAGGAATGTCTGTCTTAACTTACAACACATTTTTCTTTACAGTATGGATAGAGTCATTACTGAAGATGGAGAGAAGGTATTAAAGGTATGACAAAGCCCAAGCTAACTCTGCCTTTTTTCTCCTTGATAACTGGACCCAGGTGAAGAATTTCTGATGTAAAAACAAGCTCAGACTTCATAGAATTCCATCAAAGATTTGAAGAATTCAAAACATCTGTTTCATTTTTCATTTTAAAATCAAGTATTTGGACACTATTATTTCCAACACAGTCAAATTACAAGAATTTCAGAAATCTCATAAGTACAGTACTTATTTCTTAACCCAGACTGAACTATAACCATTGAGATTCACTTTTTTTTAAGCCAATAAGGCTTTGAGCTTATATACACACTAGCATCCTACTCTACAGAATTTTCTGACAGAAATTTAGTCCACAAGCTTGCTGAAAATGAAATTTTCAACAACTTCCACATTGCATATGCAGTATAAAATATTTTTGCTCACTAAAAAGGAAAAAAAAATCATTAGAGAACAACCTATGCAATACCAGGTGGAAGCAAAACATTAGACAAGATTGCACCACATCTTTTCCCTGTTAGCATTTACACCATACAAGGGTTGGTTACAGAGTGCAGAAGGAGCAGAAAAGTGGTGATGAAGAATCCTTACTTAATGGAAAGCAATATAGCTTGCCAGCCAGAAAATTTTTTTGTTGTATCATTTTAAAGCAAAATGAGAAAAGAGCTGCAAGTGACTAAGAAAATCATTCAAATTAATGAAAGATTATTTATTTTTAATAAATATATTTTTAATAACTACTAAGGAGCTGAAACGTAGACACTCCTTCAGGTCTCAAAGTGAGAACAGCAGAATTCTGTTATAGGTAATTATTAATTTATACTGGCAACTAAGTGTGTATACATGAATTATACATTGCATTTTAACTCATTCCACTCAACAAATTGCTCTCCAGAATTTTGAAACATCTTTGTGAATTCCTCACCCCTTTTTCTGATTGCTTTTAGAAGCTTGATGCCTAATAGGGATGTCACCAATAGCACATCAATAGGCATCAATCACACAAGAGTGGGCTAATCTGACATTAAAAAAAAATAAAAAAAATTAAACTTAGCTGAACATTTGCAACTAAAGAAAATTGCCAGAACAATTCCATACTGAGTCAACTCCAGATCTGTGACACTTCAATTAGGCAGAGCTACAAGTGGCACAGCTCTTGATTAGTTTCATGCTATGGCAACAACTGCAAAAAGAGGGTCAGGAACCCTGATTCTTGTAAGAAAGAAACCATGTAACTATTTTGATTATGGAAGAGAGTTACTGATTGCATTTCTTGTGTACCAGTTTATTTCAGAAGCCTGACAACCTATAGGAGTAGAAATTATCTGAGCTTTTGGCTAGAAAAAAATCATTTAGCATGACCTTTACATCACAAGCTATTATACATCATTCCTATCTTGAATCCAAATAAACTGCATAAGTTATAATTTCCCAAATAATATCCAGAATTAATTGAAAAACAACTTACTTCACTTTAATTTTTTTTACACTACCATAAAGAAATAGACTCCACCTTTACCACTGTTGGAGATGTGCTCTTCAGAGGAGCACATTTCCTCCATTTCTTGACTGTTCACTCTCTCCTCTTGATATTTTTCCATTTTTTTCAAAATCCTCTTATCGAGATTTGACTATTTAATTGGGATGTCACCAATACTGGTAACAAATGTCCTGACCTGCTACAATTAAGTTAACCCTTGCTTATACATTTAGTATCACTTGGGTTTCTTTGCTAAAGCATGACACCAAATATTCATGTTGAATCTTTAAGTATGATTCAGAAAGTAGCTTGTAACCAAAGAAAGCCTCTTTTCATAATCAGTTGTCTTGTTTATGGTTGAAAAAATTACACTTACCAGTAAGAAAACATTCTGTCTTTGTCCCATTCACCAAAAGTTCCAATCATTCTGCATAACTGCTTCACCTTTCTCATTTACCAAACCACTTATTCTTGTAATTCAAAATGTGTATCATAAAAATGTTATATTTATTTCCATTTCAACTATTAAAATACCTAGAGAAGTCCTCTGATGGTCTCGGATGATATTTCTCTAAAGACACCTCTTTCTGTGATCTCCTCTTTGTCAGTTCTTAATGCATTAAGTTGGGATAAAGTACCAGAGCAATTTCAGCTTTGTAAATTAGGGAATCATGGTATTTCAACCTTATGAAAAATTATGAAACAGGGTTTTTTACCTTTAAATGGTATTAGAATTTCTTTGCCTAAGTCCTTAGCATTCATTGAAATGCCTGCTTTGCAACATCAAATGCTGTTACTATCTCTAACATTCATTACTTTAAAAGGGTAGTCCTACAAAGAGCTTATAAAGCAAACACTGCTGACACTGGATCACCATAATTTTGAAAGCTTTTCATTTTTCTGTCTAAATGACACTTAAACAGATGTCTCAAAAGAGCTATGGTATCAGGAACTGGTCTATAATATGCTAAGCTTAGACAAAAGCATCCATTTCACTCTTAAAATTGATAATATTTTGAACTCCCACAAAAATACCTTCTTAATTATTTATTCTTTCATGTTCTGTGGAATGCTGTTCTCTAATAGGATTTTGAATTTATCATATAGCATTTGTAGTGGGATTATAACTTTCTGGAATTCTTCTATAAGGACAGAGCATATTCTGAAAATCCAAATCCAAATTAATATGCACAGAGAACACTTAGAATATCACAGCCTTGATTAGAAAGATGTATAAAAATGAGACAAAAAGGTTAGAGTATACTTCCCAGAGCACAAAACTGAGAAAGGCAACACCATCTAGGACATGATCTCTCTAATATGATCCAGACTACAACAGGGTTTGCTTGACATGGGAGCTGGTGCTAGCCCAGGGCAAAACCAAATAAGATTGTACCTCTGGAGACACCTCCCCTGTCCCATACACACATCTCTGTATGGGCTCTGGTCAAGTTCCAGCTGTATTGTACGTGGTTCCAAGAGTGTGGCACATTAAAAAGCAAACAAACAAATAACAAACGAATGAACAAACAAAACAAACAAAACAAACCAAAACAAAAACAAACAACCAGGGGATAATGTGCAGATTTGCATCCCTTTTAACTTTCCCACAGAACCTGTCTGAGTTTTCCAGATTTAGAAATAACTGTTAAATTCTCACTTCCTTTGTTCTATAACAAGAAGCTACCCATTGTCACTTATTTTCTGTCCCTAGTGGGAAAACATCTTTTTTAAAGCTAAAATTTACTTAAAGTATTCATATGCGCATATATACATATGGTAACCATATGAATTTTCAGGAAGTTGACTTGAAACTTCTGAGCCCTTTGTAGTAACTGTGTAAACGACAGAGTTTCCTGGGCCATTTACTCGGACCGTAGAGGAATCGTGACACCTTATGGCTGCGAACGGGTATGACCTACATTCGTCCTGAAGAAGCACGGCTTGCTCTGGCATCAGCAGAAAAAAAATAACCAGCTTAAATATTATTGGAGTCCCAGACATTAACGTACACCTCACACACTTTGCAGTGTCCCCTGATGCCCATTACCTCGGTGTCCTTCTGCTTAAGAGTTTTATGAGCCTTTCTGTCCCTCTTTTTGATTCACTATGACTGCCTTTGTTCCCTCTTTCTCACTGGCAGCAATGACAAACAATGCCTTGTGTCGATTAGAACCTGTCTCATCACAGCCACCCCAAACCAAGTCGGCAGATACAGAAAGTGCATCTCTAGCACAAAGAGGCTAACCACATATTTACACAAGGTGTAAGAAGCATCTCTTACTAGTACTTTAAATAATCATTGAGCACACTTGGCTTGTTCCAAAGTCAATTGCTAGGACATGATCAGTGGATATAGGATAGCTAATACTTACCAGCTTTTCACTGGAGTTCAACCAGCATATACTCACAGTTACAGCATCCATTCCAATAGCAACTTCTGCCTGGTTTCATAGTGCTCATTGTGCAAGACTCTGCTCTTGAGCAAAATTGCCAAAACTCCTCTGAAAACTTCAGGGACTTTTTTTCCCCTCCTCTCAAGTAGTTGCACAATTACCTGGGGAAAGGAAATGGAAAAAAGGATTGCTGTGAAACACATTCCTTTGGCAAAACAGAGTCAAGTAGCTCCACAGCTGCTCCCAGGAAAGGTAGCATAAAGTCAGTCTTGCTTTCAAAAGGTTAGATATGTATATAAACAAACACAAAATAATACACTTCACCTAACAACAGGTGAATAAAGTCTTTTTCAAGATAAAGGTCAATATATTAACCTACCAGCTTTCCAGAGGGCCACACCAGCCTCACTCCTCTCATTTCATGGGAAGAAAGGACTAAAAGCAGACTGCTTGTAAAGGCAACTACCTGCTTAGTGAATTAAAAAAAAAAAAAGTNAGGCAACTACCTGCTTAGTGAAAAAAAAAAAAAAAAAAGTGCTGACAAAGTGAAAGACATTCTAATGAAAAGCTACAGTCTAGAGAAAAAAGATGTTTTTACTGTCACAAAGCATGGTTAATTGCAACAGGTGATTTGGGTTCTAAGACTTAGCTAAAAAGCACAGGCTAATGGCAAGGTGTCATCACAACAAATCTAAGTTATGAAAAACAAATACTGTCACCAGATTTAACAGCAGGGGAATATTGTGACAATACTTGATTGGAACAATCCATGGATTTATAGGAGTTTATACTGAGAAATATCCAGTACAAAGTAAACCTTGTGAGAAGTAAATTTGTTTACAAAACACTTCAAATGAAGCACAGAACCCTAGGTTCTAAGGAAGAAACTTAACCATTAGTTCATATTCAGCATAAATTAACATTATAATACATTACAAACATAAGCTTCTCCCATGTGTCTGTCTTGGAAGCAGCTCCAGCAATTGTGTGGTTGAGAATGGCTTTTAATAAACAAATAAAAAAAAAATTCTATCATTTATGTAGCAAGAGAAGCTCTTTCCAACAGTGTTTTGTTTAATAATGCACTTAATACTGACACCACGAGATTACAAATTCCTACAATTAATCCTGATTAGCTAGGGACTAATTTCTTCCTGCAGTGATCTATGTTAAGGCTTTACTACATGTGTGACAAATATTCACAAAACTTTCCAATAGGGGAATTCAGTGAAGAAAAGAAGAGCCCATTTGATGTAAAGAAAGCATATAAACATAATATTTTGGAGAAAAAATAATAATACTTATTTAAACGTATTTATAGAGGTACTTAAAGCAAGCACATTTATGGATTTCTCATTTTTAGTATGGGTTAAACACATTCCTGGATGTGTTTAAGGGATGTTTAAATGTGGTGTTGGGGGATATGATTTAGGGGAGAACTTTGTAGAGTAGCTATCATGATCCCAAGGGTCTTTTCCAACCTGAAAGATTCTATGATTCTATGAAATGGCTTATTGCAAACAGTGACAGACATAATAATAGATGTCTAAACGTATAGAAATGCTATGTTTTAATTATTTGTTACTGGAAAGTCCACAGAATGAGCCTATTGTATGCTTCAGAAATGAAGTAAAAATAACAAATGCTATTAATTACTGTGCATCCTAGCCTGGAATGCACACTTGACCAAACCCAAGCTTTTCAGTACCCAGCACCATCTTTTTACAGGAATTCACTCCAACTGAAAGAGTACTTCTACTTCATTTCCACCTACAAGAAAACTAGAAAATCATTTGGGAAAAAAAAAAAAAAAAAAAAAAAGTCACTGAAGTACTTGAAATGTTATTTATGGAGTGCAACATGCTACAAAAGCAAGTTATTCCTATAAAATGTTGTTGTTAACTACATTCTTTGGTTATCTGCTGTTGCCATAAAAATAATACTGGTCTAAAAATGGAGGAAAAGGGTATTACAACATATATTGTTCATTGCAAAGGTCCAATACTTTGGACAGGTACTTTCAAGTCAGGATGCCAATTTCTAAGATTTCTGCAGCTGGGAAAATGAAGAAGGCCACATTCTTGCCAAGTAATAGGACTAAAGAACAGGCCTGCAATGAGAGAAGTACCCACTGATCTCTGCTCCCTCTCAGGCATCTAATGCAGTCTTTTCCTTCACCTCCTTGTGTAAATGAACTTCTCTCATCAGCACAGTAGTTCTACACAAAAAGTGTTACTCTCGCATTTCAAACACGTATTAGCACACACTGAAATTATTTGTCTTAAAAGTGAGGTGATTGGTACTTCTTGGTTGTTTGTTTTTAAATTCCTAATTGTGTGACACGGAAACTCGGAGCTTCCCTCAGAGCAACCACCTCACGGGACTTCTCTGAGGAGAAAAGTTTACACACCACTTTCTTTCTCTCTTTAGCTACAGCATTCTGTCTCACCTGGATTTCAATCTCAATATCCAATGGTCTTCTGGCAGCAGAGAAATCAAAAGTTCCCTTTTCCCGGCCGTGTAGGAAACCAACAAGAAGTGAGCGAGGAGACAGGTGCAACAAAATGGCGCCCGTAGGGTCTCGAGCTCACCCTGACCGAGAGCTTCACTGCTCCCAGGGGCTCTGTACTCCCTTGCAGGGCACAGCTCTTTCCCTACACAACGTTCTTTGAAATTCAGACAAGTCCCACACCCCAGAGGTGCAGCCTGGTGGAACTTTGCCTACGTCTGCTCCATCAGCCTTCCCGGTGCATGGTGTGGCCACTTGCCACAGCACCTTCCCATCTGGAAATATTAAAAATACTGTTTGGTAGCAGCTTTTTGCTTTCTTTTCACCCTTTCTTTTTCAGATGCCCAAGGCTTTGCAAACCATTTCAGGAGAAACGTCTGAGCTCACTGAGAGAAGCAGTCTCACACTTGGGTGCCCCAAGGGCCACCTCAGGCCTCCCTCAGCCATGAGGCTACTCGGGCAAGTTCCAAGGGCAACTGAGGAGCAACGGGCTGTCCCCCCCAAAAATATGTCAGTGACAGCTGTTACCTCATCAGTGATGTGGCAGAAGATGTCATAGCTAATCCATTATTACCTCACCAAGAGGCTGAAACCATTCCATTTGCCTACCAACTCCATATACACACCCTCCTTGGACTTATGTAAGGCCACGCCAGCCTCTCCTCAGCCTTTCCCGTAAGCAAAAAGAAATTATACATAAATCAACACAGCAAATATCACCACAGAACACCTTTTATTTTCCCTAAGCTCCTAACAGGGATTACGAAACTACCTATGAGACTCCCAAGAACCCTCCATATACCCTGCCCCTCTCTCAGGATAAGAGCAGATAATGTGATCCAGGTGGCTCTCATTATTAGCCCGAACATCACCAGGTCACTAATTAATTATTTTCTTATAAACCCCTCTCACTTGGCAGCTTTCTGGGTTTACAGGAACATGTGGTGGGGTAATTAGAACAGGCTACTGCTATTCCTGTTTGGGCATGTTAGAGGTGGCCTCTTGAAAGGAAAAGAAACAGGATTCACCTCGAGGGAGGGGATTCTCCCCCTTTGCTCTCGTGAGACCCCACCTGGAGGACTTTGCCCATTTCTGGAACCCCTTTCATAGAAGAGACATGGAGGTGCTGGAGTGTGTCCAGAGAAGGTCCACAAGGATGATCAGAGGGCTGGAGCACCTCTCCTGTGAGGACAGACTGAGAGAGTTGGGGTTATTCAGTCTGGAGAGAAGGCTCCAAGGACACTTTATTGTGATCTGAAGGGGTCTATAAGAAAGCTGAGGAGGGACTTCTTAGGATGCCAGGTACTGATAGGACCAGGAGGAATGGATTTAAACTAGAAGAAGGTAAATTTAGACTAGATGTTAGGAAGAAGATCTGCACCATTAGGGCAGTGAGACACTGGAATGGACAGACTAACCAGGGAAGTGGTGGAAGTCCCATCCCTGGAAATTTTTAAGGCCAGGGTGGACAGGGCTCTGAGCAACCTGATCTGGTGGGACATGTCCCTGCCTATGTCAGGAGGGTTGGAACTGGATGATCTTAAAGGGCCCTTCCAACCCTGAAAATTCTACAACTCTATGTTGTCTTTGTCAAGCTCTTTCTGACAACTTAGAGCCTATTGCTCTGTTTCAAGACAATTTGGTAGAGGAATGGAGACCTACAATGCTGTTTTAGCACAAATATTGTGAAAAAAAGGTAGCTGGGGAGATGGAGAGGGCTAAATGAGTGTCCTTGCCTGGAGGTGTGTGGATTCTTCAACTGCATAAGAAATACCCAGGTGAGTAGGAGTAACAACTGTGCAGCTGGTTCCTGATGGAGAAGAAAGAGTCTGAAAACTGTTTTTTTTGTTTTCCAATTCAGATGTAAACTGCAGCTTTCCAGCTGTGGCTTTTTGAGTTCATCCTAATTTTTTTCAGAAAACACATAAGTATATTTTTCTTTTGGTGGAAAGAATAGTACAATATATCAAGTTTGGTTTATTTTTTAATTGTGGAAGGTGCACACACAACACGGGGAAACAACAGTTGGTAAAGTACAAGGGGCTCTTGGGCTACCCATAAACACCTTGATTATTCACTTGTCACTCATTCATAAAGCAAATAATAAGAGCTAGAGTAATGATCTTAAAGTGCAACAAAAAAAAGCAGGAAGAAATAATGACATTTGAGTTAATCTTGATGTTTCTGTCATGATTTAGGATTTTCTAACTGAAATATTGTAGGTAGTACTGGCTTGTATCTGCTTATCATTCTGTCCTCAGCCAATTTTAAATCTAATGCTGAATGTAAATGAGAGCCAAATTGCAATAATTCCTAGACTAGAAATAAATTACTGTTATTCAGCATTAGATGGATAGATCTTTTATTAAAAAAACAACACAATTTTATTAAAGAACAAAGATTGATTAGCCTGCTCAACTGAAAGTTCTGGACATGATTGGTTCCTACAATATATTTCAGACCAAAGTATATTTTTTCCTCCCAAATATTTAGTACAAAGTAATTTATTTTCCAATTGCATTTGTCAGACATTTGTGTCTCAGTCTACCAGACATCACCAGCAAGAAGTTCTTCCTGCTCTTCCAGTCACTCTGAAGAACCAGTCAAGCATGTGGGGATCTGCAAGTTCTGCTAAAAAGGAACTTGAACCAAAATTTAAGGCAGTTTCATATATGTTAGCACAGAAATGGGCTTTACTGAGTGTTATACTTGGAAGGTTTTTTATTGATCCTGAGTTTCAGAGTTGGTTTAATAATTTTAGTTGAAGAAGTGATCAAAATAAAAAATTCATAATGTGATCTTGCACCACTGTGTCACGGGTTAACACTGGCCTGGCAATTAAACTGAGTAACAGATGCTCTCTATCAATCCCCCTCTCCTCCCTGATAAGGAAAGGAGAGAGAATAAGGGAGAGAGACTTATGGGTTGGAAACTAAACTACACAGATTAAATGAAACAGTAATGATAAATAGGAAAAATTACTAAATATATACAAATACACAGGAAAAATTGATCCCATGTTCCTCCCCCCTTCCCCCCAGTAACTCTCACGTCACCCCGGAGGCTGCAGGGCAGCCCTGGGAAAGTCCAGGCTGGACTCCTGGGGTCAGCAGCAGTCGGGAGCTGGAGGCAGGAACACAGGGATTCAGGCTGGCATGGATCAGGACCACAGGCAGAGGAATGGATGGAATCCTCCCAGGATGCCAAAGCAAACAGGGACAGGGGAAGAAGGGGAAGCAGGAAGGGGTTTGACCCTGGTGATCCCTCAAATTTATACTGAGTGTGATGTGTATGGGATGGAATACTCTGTTTCATCAATTCTGGCATCTATTTTGTTCAGTCCTTCCCAAAGGAGGGTTTCAGGTGGGACCTCTTTACTCCTTCTGGAGGGCAAAATGTTCCTCAGAGCTGAGCAGTGGCCTTGGCTCTGCACACCAGGCTCTGGCAGTAACTATAAACATTGAGTGTTCTCAGTCCCAGAAGCAGACACTGCCTGAGAAACTTGCTGAAAGCAAAAGTACAAACCAGAAAATCACATTTATCCTGGCCCAAACCAGGAAAGCACTGGAAGACATGAACTACTTAAATGAATGGTTGAATGTATTCACACTGCAAAGCAGGCTTTTGTAATCTATCAAATTATAATAATTTCCATTAATTATTTCAGACCATGAGGAGAGGAGGCAAAATTGGAAATAATACTAACTTTGGAAGATACCAATGAATTTTGCTGCAAATACAAGTCACAGGAGAGGAATTAGTCCTCACCCAGCACTTGCCTCCACTAATTAGTGGGAGCTTGACTAACTTAAGGCAGCAAGGCATCCTAAACAAAATGCACTCATTTCCAGACTGAATTCTTCCTGTGTTAGGCTCCAACTATTGTGTGCTGCTGTGTATTTTCTGATGGTCAAGAAGTCATTAGCTATTAAAAATCTCTTAGCCCATGTAATAAAGTATGGTTATTAATCAATTAGCCTTTTAGACCTTTCATTGCTTCATGCTTCTTTGATTCTGATCTTAAAATCTCAAGTGGTATCTCGTATATGAGGCAGAGTCAGAACTCCACAACCAAAATATTCCATTCTTTTTGAGCATACAAGTGGCTGGTACAGTTATGTAGCTAAGCACCCTGAAAATTATTTTATTGAACTATTTGGCTATTTTGTGTTGTGTATGTCTGGGTACTTAAGTCTTGGAAGAACAGCTTGTTGTTTGCTCACAGACCAGCCTGTTTTCTTACCTCTGGTGCATGAGATCACTAAAATAGGTCTTGTTATTCAAATGTTTTTGGACACAGGTTTTGCCAGAAGTACAAAACTTGCTGAGGAACAGAAGAATCCTTATCTAACTGTACAAAGTATGAAGCTACACCATAGCAAGATTTAAGCACTTTAAAATCAAAGGAAATTTGTACTGTAATGGCTGAAACAGACAAAATGTTACCATCAACTAATACTTTGATATTAGAACATTTTTCAGAAACCAAAAAATGGCAGATCTGGATGACATATGTTCCCCACACGCATCCCATTATTTTTTAACAGTTTTTTCTAGTCATTTTAACTGACACAGGTACCACTCACAGCTAACAAAGTACCCAACTTTTGCAGCTCTCCACAAGTGGGAAGAGTGATGAAAGCCCACACGTGCAAGGCACAGCATGAGAAATGCAGCAGTGCCTGTCAAGGCTAAGAAACCCCATGGGATTTATGTACCAGACTGCAACCATCCTGTCAGGGATCTGGGATCATTTCACCCTTTTTACAGAAAGATTTCTCCTGTTCTTGGTGGAATCCAAACTCAACGTGGCTCTTTGACAGAAAATGAAGATCAATGGAAAGCCCATCTTCCCTCAGGCAGCCTGCCATTGTTGTACTCAAACCCAACCCACCTCTCATGAAGTATGCAAAGCAGAGTGCACCTCCTGCACACAGTCCTGCTTATTTGCAAAGGACAATTTCTGTAGTTTTCCTGAGCAGTAGGTAGCTACTGTCCAAGCATCTGAGCTCTGACCTGCCAAATTCTCTCCTGTTCCTCACTAGTGACCACGTGTCAATGCATCCACCATACAATCAGAGGTCAGCACTCCAGTTGCTTCTGGAAGGCAGCCTTTGGAGAAATATGTATTTGTCAAGTGTAAGTCAGAGGGGGAAAAAAGATGACCATGTGCCCTGGTTTGGGCCAGGATAAAGGTAATTTTCTGTCTTGTACTTTTGCTTTCAGCTCAGTCTCTTGTACGTAGCTGCACTTGCTGAAATGAACAGCAAGTTTCTCAGGCAGTGTCTGCTCCTGGGACTGATAACACTCAATGTTTATAGTTACTGCCAGAGCCTGGTGTGCAGAGCCAAGGCCACTGCTCAGCTCTGAGGAACATTTTGCCCTCCAGAAGGAGAAAAGGAGTGAGGAGGTCACACCTGAAACCCTCCCAAAGGGAGGAACAGACGAGACAGATGCCAAAATTGACCAGAGTATTCCATCCCATACACATCATACTCAGTATAAATTTGAGGGATCATTTGACCCTGATCATCAGGGTCAAACCCTTTTCCTTCCTTCTTCCCCTGTCCCTGTTTGCTTCAGCATCCTGGGAGGATTCCATCCATTCCTCTGCCTGTGGTCCTGATCCATGCCAGCCTGAATCCCTGTGTTCCTGCCTCCAGCTCCCGACTGCTCCTGACCCCAGGAGTCCAGCCTGGACTTTCCCAGGGCTGCCTTGCAGCCTCGGGGGTGACGTGAGAGTTATTGGGGGGAAGGGGGGAGGAATGTGGGATCATTTTCCTGTGTACTTCTATATATTTAGTAATTTTACCTATTTATTATTACTGTTCCATTAAAGCTGTGTAGTTTAGTTTCCAACCCATAAGTCTCCCTCCCTTATTCTCTCTCCTTCCTTTATCAGGGAGGGGAGGGGGATGAACAGAGAGCATCTGCCATTTGGTTTGATTGCTGGGCCAGTGTTAACCCGTGACACTGTGCAAGTGGCTGACTTCAGGTATGTTTATTACTTGACTGTTGCAGCACTCTGGGAAAGTTGTTTTTCCCTGACAACCCCTTGTCTAAGGTTTAGGTCCTCTAGGATGCTACTTTGTAGCTGACCCTAAGGAAGTAATTTCTGTTACCAAGCAGCTCGGTGGCCTCCGTCCTCACCCAGCACTTGCTTCCCTTCCTCTGGCAGTGACTGCAGCACCAAACCCTGACCCGTTCCTGTGTGAATGCACCATCCCCTCACCNAGCCTCGGGGGGCTGAGGGAGTCCATCCAGGCTCAGGGTCCAGGTGAGGGAGTGCAGACAGCTCCTCCATCCATCTAGCCATCCCATCCATCCACCCATCCATCCATCCCAACCATCTATCCATCCATTTCATCCCTCCCATCCATCCATCCATCCATCCATCCATTCCATCCCTCCATCCCATCCATTCATCCCTCCATCCCTCCATCCATCCATCCCATCCCATCCATTCCTCCATCCCATCCCATCCCATCCCATCCCATCCCATCCCATCTCCTCCATCCACCCGCCGCTCACTACGGGAACCATTCCCACGGGGGAACCGCTCCCTGACCACCGAACGGCGGCTGCCCCAACACCGGGCAGGGATTCCGCGGGGCAGCCCCGAACCCAACACCAACACCAGCCCCGTTCCCGGTCGGGTCCGGTCCGGTCCGCAGCTCTCGCCTCACCGTTGCCCCGCCCCTCAGTGACGTCAAACGGAGCGCCCGGCGCGCTGCCTGCCGGGAGACACCCGGTGAGTCTCTCGCTGCCCGCGGGGTCGGTTTCGCCTCTCGGTGGCGGCGGAGCCGGAGCCGTCCCC
>JAAWXA010000005.1:5610206-5635110 GCA_038090715.1 Florisuga fusca | reverse complement strand
GGTGTGTGGGGGTGGTTAAGCCCCGGGGGTGCGGAGGTGTGGGCCCGGGAGGTCGGTGCCGCAGCCCAGCCCGGTGTTCCCGGGGGATGCTGGCTCCCTTGGCACTCGCAGCGTTGCCCACATCTGTCACATCGCCCTTGGAGCTCTGCCGGCGGCCCTTGGAACTTGTTGGGGCGGGGGTTGGGTGTTCAGCCCGGATGTTTTCATGCCAGAGCTGAGGCTTGAGGCGGAAAGGTGATCTGAGAAGAGTGCACGGCCTTGTTTTCTTTCTCGTCTTTAACCCTTCTCCATCTCCGTGTTCTCCTGTGTTTTCCGAGTCCAGCTCTCTGAGGTGTAGGTTGGCATTTTTCACTCGGTTTAACCCCCGCCTTGTTTGCTTTGGGTTTTCTTTGGGGTTTTTTTGGATGCAATTTGGCCTGCGTGGTTGAGGAGGCATTTCCTGGAATAACAGCTTAATGAATCTTTCATGGAAGTTGACCACAAAATAATTTGAAGACCAGTTGGTGATATTTCAGATTGTGTTTGAACTTATGATGCTCAATTCCATGTTAAAATCGAATTTTGAAAAAGCCTGGCAGGCATGTGTGTGTGTTACAGGTGTTAGGATAGCCATGCAGGTCTTCTGCTAGGCAAAAAACAAACAAAGAAAAGCTACACTGAAAGTACAAGGGGAAGAATAGTTATAATATATTAAATGTTTGTCTGCACATGTGGGCATGAAAGACAGTAGCTTTTCAGCTGTTCAGGCAGAATATTTGTGAATTGGGAGTATTCTTTTAATCTAGAATTCCAGAATATTATTGGGATGTTCTGTGGAAACATCAGCATAGAGTGGTGGTTCTTGCTTGTAGTTGGCTTCAGTGTTTCTAGTGTTCTTGCTGAATGCAGCTATAAAGGAAAATTCTGCTTTTTATTAAGATGATCTGAAAGGAGAAGAACTTGGATTGATTATTAACAATTATTTCTGTTACATAAAGTACACTGGGTTTATATATTCCATGTGGCAGTTGCCAAGGAAATCAAGCATGTGAATGATCTATTTTCTTTTCCAAATATTTATTTTGACAATTTACAGACTTTTCAAATTAGCATAAAGTGCCAGAGGACTAGCTGGTGCTGACAGGGCATAGGTTGGGAATGAAAACAGAATGGCTCTGGAAACTTGGAAGTGTTTACATTGCTTTTATAATATACTTTTTTTTTATTGTTTGTGTTTCCAAAAGTCTGTTTGAACTGACACGTTATCACAGGGTGAACAGCTGTAACTCTTTCCTGGAAGGAAAAAAATGTTATCCAGTCAAAGGCATGGATAGGCTTTCAGTGAAGGTATTTCAGTTACAAAAAGTCATTTATGCTTCAGAAACTTGTGTGAAAGTGAGCCTTTTTTTTTTTTTAATGAGACTTTTAATAGGTTGGGTACAGAATCCTGTCTAACAATAAAACTGGAGAGGGAGAATTGGTTCAGGCAGTAAACAGGATAAGTAGAAAAACCTGCCTGGACTTGAAATCAGGGGAAGACTTAACTTCAAACTAATACAGTTATAATATGAACAAATTAAACTACTTGATAATAAAGTGATATGTCCCACGTGGCAATATTAATCTGCTGAGTAAATATATAACATTTATTGAAGATAAAGGCAATAACTTATTTCAGGGAGATAGGGGAAAAAAGCCCACATTATTTATGGCTATTCAGTCTTCATATTACTGGGGTAGTCACCAAAAGCCTCTTGTCCTTTGCCATGGAGAAGCCTGAAAGGAGTGTATACATTCCCACTAATATTTGGACTCCAGTAGGTCTAAAAGGTGATCACCTATCCAGTAGGTGATAAAAGCAATAGCTCACACAAAATGGGTATGTAAAGCATGTAGTAGCTTCTTTTGAAAAGCAAATTTTAAAGATGATGGGAGGGTTCTGAACATTGTCCATACTGTTTCTTTAATTGCATGTGTAGGTAGAAATAGTCTGGTTAGACTATTCCTGTGTTTAGACAGAGGAAATAGTCTGTTGAGGAGTGGCAAGTATTTTCTTTTGTACCAACTCAAACTTGTTTGAATTAATATGGCTGTATTTCCCTCTTGTTTCAGGACAAAACATTTGGCCTAAAGAATAAAAAAGGTGCAAAACAACAGAAATTTATCAAGGCTGTGACTCACCAGGTTAAATTTGGTCAGCAAAACCCACGCCAGGTAAGCATTTGTTCTGCAGTGGTTTCCTACTGGGTAGTCAGATCATCTTTTACTGTATGTACAGACTGTCATTTAACACTGAAGTAGCAAAAAGTTGAGATGTTATTTGACCAGTGTGTTGTGAATAGCACAGATGTAACTGGTAGTCCTTTTCTAAAGCTTGTCTAGCTGAGAATTATATACTCATGTAAAGGTAGTACTGAGGATGGGGCTTTGTTTTCTGGGGGAAAAAAAAAAACAAACAAAAGAAAGCACAGCAGTGCTGCCCCCTCCCCCCCCCAGACTCTAGTAATAAGGGTGAGGTTTTGTTTACCCAGTATTCTGATAGTGACTTAACTTGTAAAGTATATCTGAAATTAAATTATAGAAACTGCTTGTCACAAAAGTACAATTGCATGGTATCTTTTTGTCTTTAATTCCCACATAATCTAAGAAATAGTTAATAATAATTGTTACAAATACTAAAACTGGAATTGGGTGAAGATTAAAAAAAATGTAAGCCCATATGTGTTCTTTTAATCTATGAAAGCATTTATTATAGCTTAAAGTGAAAAAAATTGTGACAGGTCTGCAGCTATTTGGTGAACTGGTCAAAAAACCTGAAATTTTGAGCCAGTCTACAACTTAGCTCTTTTGTATGATGAAATAAAATGTGAGGTGATGGAAAGCATTTAGATTATACTTTAATCAAAAAGCCTGGATTTCATTACAATATGATGATAATAGCAGTGAGGCAGGTCTGTTGTTCTTGCAGTGCTAGGGAAGCTGGTTGCTAAGGGTTCACTCAGCTTCTTGTTCTGTGAATAAGGCTGCAGATCATTGACATTAGCATGAGCTAAGTTTATGATGTTGTAATTTGTGTGAAATTCCTTACATAACATAATGATGAAATAACAAATGTCAAGTAGAACTTTACTTTTAAAGTTGATGTTCAGCTCATTAGATCTCATAATTTCTTGGAGTGGAAAGGATTACTACTTGATGCCACCTCAAAAACATCAGTTTTACTTGGACAGTCCTGAAATTTCTGTATGAAATCCCTGAACCCACCATGGATAGGAATGCCAGGATATCAATTGGCCAAATTAAAATAATTTGTTTCTTAAGTGCATATAACTTTTGACTGATGGGTTTTTAGAAGCTCATGTTTAGACCTGATTATAACTTTTTACCTTGTAAAATAGTTTTCGTGTAGGGTTGTCACTGAGAAAGAAAAAAAAGACTAAAGGAACTTTTTTTGTGTGTCCTGAGATAAAAATAGAAACACTGTCAAGGTTTTATTGGTGGGTTTTGTTAGTTTGTGTTTTGGTTTGGTTTTTAAAAAAGGCAAGCTTCATCTTCATGCTTTTAGAATTGGTAAAACAGGATCATACTTAAAGTACTGCTTTTTGTGGTTGACACATGTGGGTCTACATAATAGGATTTGGGAACTTTCAGTATGAAAACTGACCAAACTAATCAATTCCCCTTATAAAACAATTTAGACTGTTTTTTCCATATTTACCACAAGCCAGAGCTCTTTTTCTTTTTTTTTTTTTTTTTTAAATACTGCACTGTATGTTACCAATTAAATACCCCACATATTTGTTTAACCTTAGGGATAAGAGTCACATACTCTAAGGTTTCTCACATGTCCTCTTCTCTTTCACCCATCTTCATCCCTCTCTACCACTTTGGTATAGTTGCAGGCCTTTTACTAGCTTGTCCCAAAAGGCAGAATCAGGGTGAGGGGTTTTTTAATATACAAAAGTCTCCTTTTTTAGGTGTGTTTTTCAAGAAGTCCATGGCCCCTAGTACCTTGTCTTATAAACCACTGGTTATCACTGAAACCTTGATATGCTGAATTAATGTAAATTCAGACAAATAGTGTCCTAAAAGCAGATTCCAGCTTTTATGAACAGATTTCTTAGAACTGCTAGCAGGATACATGAAGAGAGAGAGCAAAGCAGCACGTAGGGGACTAGGATTTGGCACAACTCTTGTACTGACTGCATTTAATAGTTGTACTGCTGGTGTATCACAAGAGGAACTACATTTTCCTCTCCTGCTCTCTGTATCTTTGACTTCCACTGTGAAGATGGAACAGAGGGACCTGGGAGCTAAGGACCTCCCAGCTATCTCTCCTGTTTGAGAGGTCGGTACCACTAGATGGCACTGTCCATTTGTGCAAGGGCAGGAATTCTGAGACATTCAGACATTCCCTCTTCCCCCTAGAAGCTAATTTAGGATTAGAAGCTAATTTAGGATATTTTGCCCTTTTAGGGTTCATGTGAAGTCAGTAATGTTATTCTGATTTTATAATAATAACTTTAAATTTGGGATCACTATAGGCTGCTCAAACAGAAAGTGAGAAGAAATTAAAAAAAGAAGATAAGAAGAAAGAATTACAAGAATTAAATGAACTCTTCAAGCCTGTGGTTGCTGCACAGAAAATTAGCAAAGGTATGAGGAAATTAATTATCTTCATTGATGTTCTCTTATACATGCATCTACTTCAACTGAAAAAAAAAACTAAAAATGTCAGTTCTATTTTCTTTTATAAAGTTGATAGCTTTGCCTGCTTACCATGTAGGTTAAGGAAACCTTCACATGTCAGTAATGATCTGATGGTTTTTTAGGAAGGGGTTTCTGGATCATTAGGGTATCAGAAACTACACTGATATTCAGAGGAAACTTGGGTTCAAATTGGAACTGTAGAAATTTTCTAATGACTTCTGTCCCACCTTGAAATTAACAGTAGGACTTTGTTTCAGAAGTATGGTATTCTACTCAGTTGCTGAACAAACCAGTTTTGTGATCAGATACAAGTCTAAGAGTGTTTAGGACTTGCAGGAATCTGTATCTGGCTGCTGTGTTGGAGGAAAAAAAAATAATGATATGTTTAGGAATGAACTAAATGTTGTCAGCTTTTCACTTTATTCATCTTCTGAAATTAATGAAATTATGCGTAATACTTTTTTACTAAAGAATTGTGATTTCCATTTATGTCTTTAATTGAAACCTTGTATTTGTTGTGGCACTTGAGCAGCAACAAAGGCCAGTTTTCTGTTCATGATCTGCAGTGGTCAGCTTTCTCCAAGTAAAATAGCTCTTGACTTGAGGTTATTTCAGAAAAATAACACTGTCCTAATTGAAGCTTTGGCTTTCTATTAAGATTGCAAACAAGGAGAGCTGTATTACCTCAAGTTCTTTTAGGGATCCACTCAGAGTTTAAAAACTGGATTTTTATTTAAGTTTTTACACAGGTGTTGATGTGCATTCCCCTAGTCACTGGTGTCTTGCACCAAGGGTAAATCAGCAAGTGAGCTTAAAATCTTAATGAATATTACAAGTATTTCTCATTTACTTGTCTCATAATACATTTCTACCTGACTTCATGTCTTTTCTCACTTTCTAATGGTCAAATAATTCCTTTAGTGAGATGGTATTTACTAACTGTAGTTAGGTTGTCTGAGTAGTTTGATACCATAACAACAGTTGCTTCTTTTAGGGGGCTCTGAGCAGCCATCTTATTTCTGTTATTAAAGAAAGTGGTGTGAATGAGCGTAGGTTACATTAATAATATATTCTGGTTTGTTGTTGATCTGCCAAGGAAAGGCTGACATTCAGAAGATTATTTTCTGTGTATTAGGCAAAAATAGCTTATTGTATAGGGAAGAAGTTGCAGAGTGATGTGTCATTATAAATTAATGAATTATACACTCAGGCACACAACTGTCCATAGTTATTTAAATAGCCAAGTGCCAGCTCAGATGTTTATTGCAGATATCATGCTGTACAAATATGACTCACTCAGGACAGAGGAGTATTTACTTGTGATGAACTTCAGATGAAATAACTTTGATTTTTAAAAACCTGTTCTCATTGTCTGAAGATCCTAAAGATCAGGTGATTCTAGACATTGCTCTCAGAATTTACAATACACAGCTTGTGCTTAAAAATAGTATTAAAATATAAAAACTTTTTTCACTCAGGTGCTGACCCCAAATCTGTAGTCTGTGCTTTCTTCAAGCAAGGACAATGCACTAAAGGAGACAAGTGCAAATTTTCTCATGATCTGTCTTTGGAAAGGAAGTGTGAAAAACGGAGTGTCTACATTGATGCAAGAGATGAAGACCTTGAAAAAGGTAGAGTGCTGCTAGAAAATTACTACTAAGCTATCCTGATTCTGAAATTGGATTTTTAAACTTGGGTCATCTTGTGTTGTGGTTATGATCCTGAAGAGCCTGGTCAAGGACAGGCAACCCATACCATCATGGTCCAAATTATGAACAACAGTGATACTTGCTTTAAAAAGTGTGCTCACAAGTATTCTTTGGACCCTCCTTAGAAAAAGTAGTATGATGTGATGATATTGGATGGTGGTTTTTAAATTTGGCTGTGTTGAACAGGTTGAACAGTATTTGGTCTTTTTTAAAGCTGCTAGTTTAGTTATGTAAACTGGAAGTGGAAAAGGAGAAGTGGAATGAGCAACCATAGCTTCCTTCCAGAATTAGTGTTTGCCCAGATTGCATAGTTCTAGAGATACTTGGGAATTTTTTCTGTGACTCTTTCCTGTTCACAAATCATGTTAGCCAAGTCATCTGGATTTTACTTTTACTTAGCAGAGGTTAGAGATTATGTAGTCAAAATAATTTCTTTTGGTTTTACACAATTCATCATGCCTTGGTGTTTATTTGAATTTTGGCCTCTGTCATCCTGAAGGAATATGACAGGATCCCATACATCCACCTTGGGTAATCCTACTGCTCTTGATGGTGCCTTCTTTTAACTTCAACACAGAAATTTTTGAAACTTGAAGACTGAAAGAGATAATATCATTATCTGTATTTCTGGACATGAGCCTCCAACCTTGTCTTTTATTCACTCATCTTCCTTCTTTTCCCTTGCCAATGCATGGTAGTGTATAGGTGGAATGATGCATTTTTTTAGTCTTTAACTAAAAGACTGCATGCATGTCAAAATACAAATTTGTAGAACTTTTGAGGAAATTGGCTGGTGAGCAGCACAGGAGAGTTGGAAAACTTTGTAATAAAAGACTGATTTTATTTGACATTCTATAAACCAACTAAAATGTAGGAATTGCATACTTAAACTGATATTAGGGACAAAAAGCAACTTGACAGCATTTTTTAATATTTGGAATTGTGAAACTGTCTGGCTTTTTTTAGATACAATGGATAACTGGGATGAGAAGAAGCTGGAAGAAGTGGTGAACAAGAAGCATGGTGAGGCGGAAAAGAAAAAACCCAAAACTCAAATAGTATGTCTTTTTGTTTGTTTGTTTGTTTTCCCCTCAAATGAGCTGTACTAGAGAGAGTTAACTGCAGACTGGTATTAGATATGTTTGTTATTTAAAGATTCCAAATGGAATACTGTGACAATGTTCTGAGTGTGCCGTTGGGCTGATAGTACTTCTAATAATGTATTTGGAAAAAAAACCCACCACAAACCCAGCCCCAGGGCTGTTTCAGTCATTATGAGTTGGTTTTTTTTCAGGTAAAATATAAGTAGAGAGCAGATTAAATTATTTCAAAATAGAAGTGCTGAAGAAGTCAAGTAATATATTTATGCCTCCTCCGAGCTTAGAAGATTCAAGCATTTTGATGCCTTAGGTCTGTCATCTCCCTCCAGGACTGCCATATATATTGGCTGCTTTATGTACTAGGTGACATAAACAAAAGTTTAAATATTCTTCCAAAAGCTGAAATTTACTAATTGAGTCATTTGTAGTTCCTGACCTCTAACTTCAAGGCTGTTCTTTAGCTTGTGCACTAAATGATACAGTATCTTAATCCTTCTTCCAAACCCTTTTGCCTGGCTTTCAATAACAAATAATTAAGTATTTTGATACTGCCTGAATTTGCAAAATTTCAACTTTGACGTAGCTAAGTGTGAATTATGAATTGCTTGTTAAAAGTTTCAGAATGGCACCTTTACCTCAGGATCTTGAGCTGGAAGTTTTAACAGCTGAGGCAACATCAGTTTATGTTGATGAAAAATACCCTGTTGGTGGTGGTGCTGTTGAGGAGGAAGAGAGAAACTGCCAGGATGCTTTTAGATGTGCAGCTGGGTTTACACCAGTATGCAGTTGCCAGTCTTCTGAGTCATCCTGGGTTTTTTTGTAGTGGGATTATGTTAAAGGGCAAAAACTGTTGACTGCAGGAGTTTTAGATAATTAGTTGCTCTTCTTCTGCCTGCTTTTTTAGTATCAATGCATTTTGAATATTTATTCTGTTTTGAGCACAGATGCCTTGGAGTTCCTGTAGTTCTGACATGCAGTAGCTATAAATGTTGTGTAAATGGTTGTGGATGAAAAGAGAATGCAGTGCTAACAACCACTGTTTTACACAGGTCTGCAAATACTTCCTTGATGCTATTGAAAACAACAAATACGGATGGTTTTGGGTCTGTCCAGGTGGAGGAGACAACTGCATGTATCGCCATGCTCTCCCTCCAGGCTTTGTATTAAAAAAAGACAAAAAGAAGGAGGAGAAGCAAGATGAGATTTCTTTAGAAGACCTAATAGAAAAAGAGGTAAAGTTGCCAAGCAGGTACCTCTTGGTGGTGTTTGTTTCTGTTACTCTGAAGAGACAGTTGTAAATAATAATTTAAAAGTATAAAATGTTTTATACATATATGAGCTAGGGTGAAAGATGCTTCATATTTGATTCATGTATTTGTTTAGAAACTGCCTATTGAATAGATTAAACTAGAGCTGCATACTTGGTGCAGCTGTTGCTAGTCCTCTTTAAGGAGGCTTCTTACTGCTTTTTTTTCCTCTGTTAAAACTGTTTCTGTGGGCCTGTCTCATCCCCAGCTCACTGCCTCCTCAGCTCTTGCTTAACTCTGTAATGAAGCAGCAGCACCAAGAGAATGGGGCCTTCTGAAGGTGTTAATATTTCTTCTTATTTCTGTTACCACTGCCTGGCAGTATCACTTTGAGGAGAAGCTGAACTATTTTTGTTAGTTTCTGTCCTCTTCCACTTTTCTTGTTAACTTCGGTGTCAACTTACATTACCAACTGGAAAATCATGTGTGGAGTTAAACTTGAAGTTGATGGTGTGTGTTTAACGGTGGTGAGAATGAAAAGGGAAGTAGACAACAATGTTTTCAATTAGTTTCTGGAAAAGAGTATTATATCCCTAATTTATTACAGCCTGTGGAAACCAATTCTAACATTAATCAGTCTTTTTACTTGACAGCGTGCTGCCTTAGGACCAAATGTTACCAAAATTACTCTAGAGTGTTTTATTGCATGGAAGAGAAGAAAAAGACAGGAAAAAATCGATAAGGCTGAGCAAGATATGGAAAGGAGGAAAGCAGATTTTAAAGCTGGCAAAGCACTGGTGGTACGTTCTGCACTCCAATTATTAATGCAAGTGTAAGGCATAAGAGTAAATAAGTTTTTGTAGTAAGGTGGCTGACTTGGAATTGCTTTGCATTTTGTTTCCTTTTTAACAGCAGTATAAATTCTATCAAGTGATAAATTAATTTCTTTTTCTGTGGATAGATTAGTGGGCGTGAAGTCTTTGAGTTCCGACCCGAGCTGGTTGATGCAGATGATGAAGAAGCAGATGACACTCAGTATGTTCAGGGAACAGGAGAAGATGATGAGGTAAAGAACAGTATCAACTCAAACGTTTCAAACTAAAATGAAGTTTGAAATCTTGAGCTCTTCCAGTGCAACTAATAAGCTGGGTTCTTAGGTTAACCCTGCACAGTGTGTTTTGTCAAAATTTTTGTGTTTTAAGGAAGATGAAAAAAAAAAGGCTTTCTACAAAGCTTGCAGAAAGAAGAATTTGTAATTCATGCAGAGCATGTTGGTTTATTTTTCAGATGGAAGACCCTGTGTGCATCAATGATGTAGATTTGAACCAGTATGTCCCCAAGGCTGTAGATGAGACTGGTATTACTGTGGCGAGTCCCGAGCGATTCAGCACGTACACTTCTGTAGAAAAAGATGGTAACTTCATTGTTTAGGCCTCATTAATATGGGATTGAATCCATTAGGGCTTCCCAAAAGTTAGATAGGAAAGAATTAATAAAGCTGCTGAAGGGAAGAATTTGTTCAGAAAGGGTGAGGGAGTGAAATTGCTGTCTGTATATGTAGTAACTGAAGAAAAAATTTGCAGTAAATGCTATGGACATTATTTACCTAAATTCAAGTTTTTAAGTAAGTGTTTATGGACACTTGAAGTAAATCCTAAGGTGTTTGTTTTTACAGGCTGCCTTGTTTTATTTTTTTCCCCAAAATCATCAACAAAAATCCAAGCTTTTCTTCATATTTTCTAGCTCTAGCATAAGTTAGCTTGTAACTTCTTAGAGCAAAGTCTTGACTTTGCACAAAGTCTTGCACTTGTGGAATGCATACCATGATCTTTAAGAACTTGAGTCTTCCAAGTGCAGACATTAAGTAGGAGCAGTTCATTAAGTGTGACCCAGTTCTGAAAATGGGAGTTGGAGTTTTTTCCAACCTGTGTTAATAGTTGATGATCCAAGTCTGCATATTAATCAGGAACATAGAATCTAAGCAATCTAAGTCTGCCTGCAGAAATTTCAAATAAATTAACTTTTTAAATTTCAAAACTTTAGAGCTTGTTCAGTATGATTGTGGGTTAGTTATGAAGAAATTTGTAAAGCTGAAATGTGTAAAAATTATTTTTATTTTCAGATAATAAATTAAGTGAAGCTTCTGGTGGTGATATAAACAGCAGTGAGCAAAACGACTTAGAGGAAGATAATGATGGAGATGGGGAGCTGGAAAATGGAGTAATTGATGCCGTTCCAGTTGATGAAAATCTTTTTACTGGAGAGGACTTGGATGAACTAGAAGAAGAACTAAACACTCTCGATCTAGAAGAATGAATTAAAAAGCTCAAGTGAGAAATTAAATCTATGTGACAAAGTGAAAACTGACCACGTTTTTTCTCCTTTTTGAATAGAATTCTTAAACAGGAAGTTTATGGTTACCCAGCTGATTCTGATGGGCACGTCATGTACCAAGAATATTTTCCTTCAGTCTCACCTACTCGGATCTTGACTGTGCTCACAGTAAAACACTCAGAGTTAGTTCAGGATTACCCAACAGCTGAATTTGCAGAAAAAGAGATTATAACTTTCCACTAAAAGTAGGAAGTGTAACTGCTTTGCTGGTGTGGAGGTGTAAGTGGGCAGGTTGCTACCAGGTACAGTATAAAAATCAAAGTTACACATTCTTCACCAGAACTGCAGTTTTATTAGTGATTGTATTGATCTCAAAACTGCCTGAAGTGTGTTCAGGTATACTCTAATGGAGCTGATGCAGATTATTCTTCCTTAGGTGGTGATTAGCTTTATTTGATGGCCTGAATTCTGGAGATTGTGAACTGATAGATCATACAGTACAACATGGTGCCCTCTGTTCAAAATGTTTTGAACACCGCCTTTTGCCAACAAAACTGTAAATAAAAACTATCAACTTTAAAATAACCTGTGTTGATTTTTCTCTGTTAAGTTGTCATACTGAACTCTTAATGACTTGATTTTCCTAATACAATGATAAACATTCTTCTCTCCAGTTGTAATGATGTTGGCTTCAATTAAATTAGGGCTGACTGCAATTAAAATTTGTTTTTCTACACTTCATGCAGCAGCTTTTTTTCCCCATTATTCTTCCCTCCTACCCATCCATTAACTGATTTAATACATACTGTGTAGCTTATTGCTATCTGAAGTTCATTCTTCCCCTGCTGTGTTTTGCATGTTAGCAAAGACTTCAAGCTCTTCAGAGCAGGGATGTTGCAGTCTAAAAAATGCCTGTCCTGGCTTTTGTGTTCTATAACTAACACAGAGTTGGGCAGTAGTGAGTTGCCTCTGTGCAGAGCAGTGTTGTACCCTTTTTAAAATTCATCAAATCCCTTCCATGAGGACTTCTCAGTAGTGGTGCTTTTCCAAGGGGGCTGTAGGTTGTGTCCCCTTGCCATAATACTAATAGTATCTGCAACAGCATTCCTATACTAATGATACTGTTTCTATTGACTTTTTTTTTTTTTCCTAAAGCTTTTAAATTATTACTTAAATGCCATTAAGATTTGTGGTGGTGTTAGTGAGCATTCTCAAACTGCTTTTGGATGGTGATATTAGCTTTAATGGTTATTTCTGACACTGCTCAAATGACTCTTGTATCCTGAATGCTATTTCCAAAATAGCTTGACCTAGCCTCTTTTCTGCCCTTTTTGGGATCTCTGTGGAATTTTTCTCCTATAGGAACAAGCAGCAGTGTTTGGGAGAAAGAGGCCTACTGAAACTGACTTCTAAATGTAAGTGCTTAAGGAAAAACTGCAATATCAGATATAAATACTTATTTATGGAGATTTTGCTCCTATGGCCATGAATAAAGAGTGTTGACAGATTATTGTATTAAACTGGCCAGCAACAGGACACCTGGGTATCAGGACACTAAGAATGCAATTCCTATTTGAATGTATATTGCATAATTTTTCAAAGTTGTATATTTTAAATGGGAATAAAATTAATTTAATCATTATTAAGGATCACAATGGCTTTTTATATTTTGTCTTAGAGACTGGTGTGTTGTATGTAATGCTGATTTCTGTAATACTGATGCAGTTCACCCATCTAACCAGGTTAAACTTTCACCACAGTTGTGCCATTGTTGGTAAGTAATTACATTTTACAGTGGAGGAATGAGAGAAACTCAGAGTAATGCCAGCTAATAATTAGATCAATGTGAAGAGAGGGAGTACCTGTGCACCCTTCAGTCTAAAGGGCTGAGTTGTGTTGCATAACTCCTTTGTGCATGTGTCATTTAAACACTGAGAGGTGCCTTGCAGAGTATTTTAATACGTTGAGTATCCAGAATTTACCTAAAGAAAAACTTATTTCATTGGCAGTAGTTTTTGACAGGTGGTTTCAAGTGGTCAGGAAAAAATAGTTGGCTCTCCCTCTTTGCTTTCCATCCTTTCCTCTCAACTTCTCCAGCACTTCTCCTGAATGGACTTGTTCCAGCCTCTTGCTTTGGTTGGTGTCTCTAGATTTCTCACCATGAAAGCAAGGTGAGTGCTTTTAAAGCAGGCTGTTAGTGTAACATTCAGGTGTAGTTTTAAGGGTTAGTAACAACATGCTACTACTTACTCCTGCCTGGAGATAGTCTTGAATATAACCTGTTAAAAGTTCTTAATCTTGTGAGTTAAAGAAGCCTAAATTTGCAGCTTACAGGGAATTTCAGTCAATAAATGCTCAGTTAAAAATGAATGCCAGAGGCCTTATGTAGGGAGATGAATTACTAATATTTTGGAAATGAGCACTGTGACAGAATGAAGTCCACCTGAATGTAACTTAATACTGTTTCCTGTTGATGCAAGTTTCCCAAAATTAATCTGGTACAGTTCTTAGGGGGTCTAAAATAGTTTTTCACAGGTACAAGAGCAAGAAGAAACATCACTGGGTCAGGGTCAGGCTGCAAAGGAGCGTAAGCCAGGAAAGCAACTGGAGAAATACCCCCTAAATAACATCAGTAAGAATACAAAGATGATTGGAAAAATGAAAACTAGGAAGGCAGGAGGAACTGCAAAAGTGCCTGGAACAGCAGCTGCAGCCCATCAGATGAGGAGACCATTCACCATGTTCCAAAAACCAGACACATGGGGAAGAAAGGTAGGAAAAGAACAAGCCCAGGCACTGCTTGGGATCACTTGTCACACAGAGCCTCTATTTACAGTCCAGAAGATTTTCTCAACCAGATGTACTTTATCCCTCAATGGCTTTCTCTTCCAAGGATGTTCCCTGCTGTCTCCTTTTAATCTCTATATATTTTGGCATCATTTGGAAACTTAACAGTTCCACAGCTGTGCTGCATTGTTTTGAACAGGAGTTCTGCTACCTTGTACTAGCTATCTAGGCAAAAATACTTGGAGGAAGTGATAGATTACCCTATGCTTCCCTTTGCTTTGACTTGATGCCAAGCAAGGATATAAAAAATGGATACAAAAAAAGCAGTCAATATATTTTCAGTTTTGAATAGCAGAATCTCGTGGTGCATTTCAGTGCTAGAAACTTTTTCCTTCTTCTGCAAAATCAGAAGCTTTCTCTCTCAAGGTGACCAATTCTTTGCCTTAATCAGCAAAATCTTTAATGAAGCAAAGAGTCCTTTCTTCCTGGTTATGTACCAGAAGTATTTTCTGTAGCTGTGATCACATTAAGTGCTTTTACAGTGATATCTGCAAGCTGCCATTCTCTTAGTGACCTTGGTCTGTCACTTGTAGTTCTCTCATTTCAATAGATGCTCTGTCTTTTTTACAGAGAGTGGCTGTTGCTGATATTAGCAATAAGGCCAAGATGTTTTATTCAGTGATGATGTTACAGCTCTAATATGTGAAGACAGTAGGCTCCTTCATAGCATATCACTGAAATGAATGGCAAAAATAATCAGTTCTTTTGATGATAAAATGGTAGTGCTTCATTTGTCTTCAAGATATCACAGAGGTGTTTTTGCTTTATTTGTAACTGAAATTTGTTAAAAGCATTGTAATACATGCAGACATAAGCTTGAGCAAGTCTGCCTTAAAACTGAAAAGTTCCCAAAGCATTCTAAATCAGACTTGAAAAATGAGGGACTCCTGAATTAAAGCAAGATGCAATGGAAAAGGAAGCATCATGAATTTCCTTTTAAAAAGGGAATGTTCATGTTTCATCTCCAGTCCTGTTCTATTTTCTGGTTTTCACAGATTGGTTGGATCACAGATGTAGTAGTGTGGTCTCCACATAATAAAAAATGCCATTGCAAGTCCTCAGTCAGTGTTTTCTACCAATTTTAGTAATGTCTGACGTGCCAAGTAGTTTAGTTAGAACAGAAGACTGAAGAAACAAATGAATCAACCTCCACTTGAAAAATTTGATGGCTGCAACTTAATGCCTCCTGAAAATCAGGTATCATCAATGTTTCTAATCAAGAAATCTTTAATTCTCACTCTTCAAAACTCTCCTTTTGTTCACCTTTTGAGACCTCTTCAAAACTGTCTCCTCTCCCAAGTATAAAGATGACAGAAGGGGAGGCTTTTCTGACTGACCTCTCTAATCCCTAACAACTAGTGCTGGTGTAAGCCAGCTGGCTTCTTCTCCCTTTGGGCTGCCCCAGCAGCACAGGATGGTGGTGCCAGCTGGGTGCTCTCCTGATGTGGCTCTAAACACTCCAGGGTTCTGTTTGTAAAATGGAGAGAAGAGGATTTATGAATCTTGGTCAGAAAGCACATTGCAAAGATCTTAACCTCTTACAAACATGTCAAACTAGAGTGAAAAATAAGGGGATAAACTATAAGGGATCACAAGGAGTTTAACTGCTGTTGTCTCACCTATGTGAACTTTTCCTTTAAATGAGAAGCTGGTTGGTGTCAGATTTACACTCTGTGTAGTCTCAGCCTTATGCCACAGGCTTTTTGCTCTTGTGAACATAAAAAGTCTGTATTCTATAAATAGCAAATGAAGATTTTGTGTCCCCCACAGAACTATAAAGTTGTAGTTCTACAGAATGCTTGCTGTACAGAAATAATTGTCCATTCTTTGTATGTATGGGGAGGCAGGAAGAAATGGGAACAGGACTTTTCCCCCAGGACAGCAAAAAGGAAAAAAGCTTTTAGATGTGCTCTTTGGTCAAAGCCCAGAGCATCAGCAGTTTCTATCACTGATAATTGTTGTCAATATTAACAGGTAGGCTTCTTTTGGCTAGATTAAAAAAAATTTGTATTCCAGAAGTTTCCCCAGCAGCACCCAACAAGGAGTCTATTGGAACAACCCCCTAGAAACTGCAGGTTAATGTGTTGAAAGCAGAAGGTAACTTTAGGTTTTTTTATTTTAAATAAAGAAAAATACATTCAACAGCCCCCTAAGACCCCCTGTTGGAATTATTAGACCTGATTCTGTATTTATTTGTTTTCTTTAGCTTTATTCCTTGACTTAAACATTGATTCTTTAACCCAGCAAAGCCATAGTCACCAGTATGCTTTGTAGATAACAACATGGCTTTGGTTTAATATTAATGCCAGACAGGACAGTAGTCTGTGAAGAAGACCAAAATACAGTGGTTTTCAAATTGAGGGTGGAAATCGGGTCTTTGTTTGGGGAGAAAGGAGATTTTGGGATGAGGAAAAGAGAGGAAAGTTGAACCCTGGGGAATTCTGCAAGGTGGTAACATGTCCTGAAGGCAAGAGGCTGGAGGTGATGGATGAGCCCAGATGCCTTGGCTCAGGAACTTGAAATGCTTTTTGGGAGAGGGGGAGGCAAACATCTTTTCCCATGTCAGTTTGTCTTACTGCCATCTTATAGTGCTTTTGTATTTCAGCATAATATTGGGAATAACAGATGTGGTTTCTCAGAGGATTTCTGAAGCATTAGCACATCATGATATCCCTTTCCCTTTGCTGTATAATTCTTCAGCCTGTTTAAAATCTGAACTCATTCCCAAGCCTAGAGCAGTCTGAAGACTTTTTTTTTTCATATTGCTCTAAGATTTAAGCTTAGTTTTGTTCCAAATCCTATAGCAAGGATGTAGAAGTGTCGTTGTAATACAGGAGCACTGGAGGACAGATGTTTCAAGGCAAGACATGGCATTATGTTTCTGCAATAGTAAATTAAGAAGCAAAGATGACTGCTCTTTGAGACTGAGCTTTGTTCAATTACTTTGAAAATGAGTGATGAAAGAAATCACAGGAAAAAAATTGCTGAAAAGTTCTCAAAAAAACAGGGAATAAAGTTACAAATAAATTGTAATGCTTTTACTAAATTGATTATTTGCACTAACACCAGGAATGTCAATATCCCTGCAATAGGAAGCAGTGATCTCTGGTATTTAGGTGTAACAAGAAGGCAAGAAAACTAGAATGTGCTTCTTGTCTTCTGGAAATTCTCCATAAATGGAAACGTACTAGAAAGTGACCCTTATCTTCTGAGCCCATAGATCCTGGTTGCAGGGAAGTGTTCTGTTTCTTCACTCCTGGCAGAATACTGATTCACAAGTGTCTGCCAAGCATAGTCACTTCCACTTTCTAAATAAAAACTGTCTGTTCCAGAAACGTGCCCTGTGTGCATTTGCTGTGGCTGGCTTGCTCTGGTCAGCAAGGTTGGTCTTTAAAACAGTATGAAAACCATGACAGGCAAAGGTTGTTAGGAAAGAAATTTAGATGCTAGTAATAATAAGATGATGAACAAACACTGAATTATTCCTCACTTCTGGTGAACTGTACAAAAGCAGCGTGTTCTTGGGGATCTTTTTTGAATGTAAAAAATAAAAGAATTAAACTCATGGCATACAATAAGGAATTTATCCTCTCTGGAAAGGAAGAAAAGATGGAGGAGAAAGTGATGAAGAGGTAGAAGGGATGTTTGTTTATTCAATATGTAGTACTCTTGTATTAATTGTGCTGCTGTGTGTTTACTGCCTGTGCAGGATAAAACCAGAAGAGTTGGGTTAAGAAGAGGCACAGGTCTGACCTGAAGGCAGCATCAGCCTCTGAAGGAGCTGCCGCTGCAGCAGTGAAGGGCTGGCATTGGATAGCACTGATGTAGCTGGTTCAGTAGGGAAAGAAGCAGAATGCATAAACATCACCTATACACTAATTCCATGCAAGATGAAAGAGAAGTAAGCCTGTGATTCCACTGTTTCCTCCCAGCTCTTTTTTCTTTTCCTGCTCTAGAAGCAGGAAGCCAATTCCGTGAATCTCTCCAGATGAGCAAATGCTCCCCACCCCCTTCTGGAGAGCCATGCTGTGGCCTTTCCAAGAAGACACAAGACATCTGTCCCTTCCTGCCTCTCTCCTGGAGGTTCTTTTCACCGTGGTCAGCTGAGGGCACCTTGCTGATCATGGAGGTAAGTGCTGGTGTGTTCCCACACCCTGCCCCTCAGTGGAAAAGGTTGGTATTTATCTCTCTATTACATCACATATAGAATGAAAAAAATGAGAACATTTTTATTGAGATTGCTTAGAGAGCATCACAAAGGTGAGGTTTTTTCTGCTTCTTCTGTATTAACATTTAACATATGAGAGGGTGATCAGGCATTGGAATGGGCTGCCCAGTGAGGTGGTGGATTCTCCATCCCTGGTGATATTTAAAAAGAGACTGGATGTGGCACTCAGTGCCATGGGCTGGGAACCACAGCGGTGGGTCAAGGGTTGGACTTGATGATCTCTGAGGTCCCTTCCAACCCAGACAATTCTATGATTCTATTATTTCCTGTTGATCTTTTTCTTTAGAGTAAAAAATACTGTTTAAAAATACTTCTTAAATATATTTCAGTCTCTAGGAGTGGTACTGAGCAACATGAGGATACATTTGTTTGTTATATCTGCCAACATGTTCTTTGAAGCAATAAAAGGAGACACATGATTTATGAAGAATAATTCTGTTAGACTTGAAGAAATATGAATTCTCCTGTAAAACAAGCAGAGCTACCTCTGAATTTAATGGTATATAATCCTACTGTGAAAAAAAGTAAGGTGAGTAACGAGCATTCTGTAAAATGCAAAAAGGGGATTGCAGACACACATTGACTAATACTAAAGTAATACAGCTATCAGTACTGAAAAAATCAGAAAACGTTCTGGTATGACACACTTCCTTTTGACCAGGAAGATTTTAAACTATACTAAGAGCTGTTCACCAGCTGGCAGCTGATTTTTAAAACCAGTCATACCCTCATTGTCCTAAAGACACCTACCTATTCCTGTAGCCTTGGGCTAAGGACAGCTTTTGCCTAACAGTGAAATGAGACTTTGCTGAAGTGGTGAGTTGCTTGTAGGCAAATCAAGTTTTCAAGTCGTTGTGGTGGTTTCCTTGTGTTTCTCCCCCAGTTAATGCTTCCACCGTTTTCAAATGTAATGTTTGTGGTTTTATTTACAAGTAAATGAACATGAAACAAAATAGAAGACATTGACTGACCAAAATGAAGTAATATTTGATGTTTTGGGTCACGTTAGCTTAGCTTTCTACTGCTGCTTTACAGGACCAAGTGTCTGGATGGCACAAGAGCAAACTATGGAGTAAAACTCCTGTCAATAAAAGCTTTTCTGGGAGACTAACAGTAATATTGATGAGCAGATCTGTAGGAATCTTTCCTTTGCTCCAGATGTTAATACTACTGATCCTGTAAAGCACTGGATCTGCTAAGAGGCTGAAGCTCACAGGAGATCTTGCTGAGCCTTTCAAGCAGGACCGTGGGGGCCTGCACATTTGAAATCTCTACCAAATTATAGGACTCAGTCCATTTCTTGCTGACGAGTGTCATGTCATGAGGAGGAGACATAATTGTGGAGAACAAGTAGGAAATACTCTGTCCATGTTACAGGCTGGAGGTTTGGGAACAGCAAAACTATGAGTACTTCTCAGCCAAAAGTGCTTTTCACCTTCCAATCAGCTGTTATTAACCAGTCTGAATTAAAACTAACAAGACTAACAACTTGTAACAGGATTTCTTTTTTCTATTAAATAACAGAAAGCAGTTCTTTAGACTCCAAAGAATTCCAAAGTCATTTTTTTCAATTACAAATACAGCTAAAAATTTCAGTATCGCTGCATAAGGCAACCCAGTTCTTCTGCCCACTTAGTGGTTCATTATCACCCCAGCATAGCTTAGCAGCCTGTAAATCGAAAATTAGGGATAACAGGGGAGTAAACACAGAAATATATAATCCCCTTGTTTATATTCTGTAATATGATCTCAGGACGTGAGATCTACTATCTCAGCGTCTATCTGGTTGTTAGTCATGCTGAGTACTAACCGAGCTAGTAAAGAAACCCTGCCTGCTGACTGAGAGGCTGTTTCCTTCTTTATGGTGACAGCAAAGTGTGATTCAGACTTTTGTTCCTCTCCTGGTGATTCTGCCAGACGGAGCAGCTGAACACAAGAAATGGAATCGATCATTTGGTCTCTTCTGCAGCAGGAAATACTTTTATTTCATTTACAGTAACCTCGCCTTTGATTAGATGTATAACCCCAAGCCTGTACATCTTTTTTTTTTCTTTCTTTTTTTTTTTCTTTCTTTTTTTTTCCTTTTTTTTCCTTTTTTTTCCTTTTTTTTTCCTTTTCTTTCCTTTTCTTTCCTTTTCTTTCCTTTTTTCCTTTTTTCCTTTTTTCCTTTTTTCCTTTTTTCCCTTTTTTTCCCTTTTTTTCCTTTTTTCCCTTTTTTCCCTTTTTTCCCTTTTTTCCCTTTTTTCCCTTTTTTCCCTTTTTTTCCTTTTTTTCCTTTTTTTCCTTTTCTTTCCTTTTCTTTCCTTTTTTTCTCTCCCTTTTTCTCTCCCTTTTTCTCTCCCTTTTTCTCTCCCCTTTTCTCTCCCCTTTTCTCTCCCCTTTTCTCTCCCCCTTCTTTCCTTTTTTCTTNTGGGGCCGGGCTGTGGGTCTGTCTAGACGGGGTTAGGGTCAGGCAGCGGTGACGCCGCCGCTTCCGCTGTGGGGCGGTGACTGGTGCGGGGGAGCGGGGCTGGGGGCTGGGTGCTGACTCGGGGAAACAGAACTGCTTCACCTTTCCTGGCCCAAACGATGGGAGAAGGCAGGGAACAGCTGCTGTAAAAGCAATTATCTCCTTGAAGACAGGAAATAGTTTGAAAAACGACTTCCCTAGGGATGGGTAACCCCCGGCTGCTATTCCTCTGGCCTCTCTTCTAGCAATGCGCTGACAACGAGCAATCCTTAGGAAGCCAAAATCTACCATTTGTAAAACACCTTAAAATTAACTTCTCCTTCACCATTAGTGTTATGTTGTGAAGTTATCAAGGCGAGAAAATAAATCCTCCTTTTCCCTGAACTACTGACTTCCTGATCCATGTGTCCATAAAACTTCCTTTCAGTTCATTGCCTTCATTTGCTAGAATTGGGGAACTTCCTGCTGCTTCACTTTGATCAAGTCTGTAGTACAACAGCTGTGAGACAGCAGTCATTAAGTAACAATAAAAGTTGATCTTATCAATTATTTTCTTTTTGCCCAAGAAGAGGCAGCAAAATGAGGAAAACTAGTAGCAAATACCAAATGTGTAGGTATAGGAACTCTCCTTCTATTCTTGACAGGATAAGGGTTTGTGAATTGGGTTCCTTAAGACATTATTATTATTATTATTATTATTTATTATTATTATTATTATTATTATTATTATTATTATTATTATTATTATTATTATTATTATTATACGTGCTACAGGCTAGGGACAGAGTGGCTGGAGAGCAGCCAGGCAGAAAGGGACCTGGGAGTCTGGAGTGACAGGAAGCTGAACATGAGCCAGCAGTGTGCCCAGGTGGCCAAGAAGGCCAATGGCATCCTGGCCTGGATCAGAAACAGCGTCACCAGCAGGTCCAGGGAGGTGATTCTGCCCCTGTACTCAGCCCTGGTGAGGCCACACCTCGAGTCCTGTGTCCAGTTCTGGGCCCCTCAGTTTAAGAAGGATGTAGAGGTCCTGGAACAGGTCCAAAGGAGGGCAACCAGGCTGGTGAAGGGACTCGAGCACAGACCCTATGAGGAGAGGCTGAGGGAGCTGGGGCTGTTCAGCCTGGAGAAGAGGAGGCTCAGGGGAGACCTCATCGCTGTCTACAACTCCCTGAAAGGAGGCTGTAGCGAGGTGGGAGCTGGACTCTTTTCACAGACGACCTTCAACAAGACAAGAGGACACAGTCTTAAGTTGTGCCAGGGGAGCTTTAGGTTAGATATTAGAAAGAATTTCTTCATGGAGAGGGTGATCAGGCAATGGAATGGGCTGCCCAGTGAGGTGGTAGATTCTCCGTCCCTGGAGACATTTAAAAAAAGACTGGATGTGGCACTCAGTGCCATGGGCTAGCAACTGCTCCGGTGGGTCAAGGGTTGGACTTGATGATCTCTGAGGTCCCTTCCAACCCGGCTAATTCTATGATTCTGTGATTATTATTATTATTATTATTATTATTATATTATCATCATCATCATCACTTGGTAGCAAGAAGAAGTGACTACAATGCAGAACTGGCAGAGGCAGAAGAACCAGGTATTGATTTACTGGAAGAAACCACTTGCTTTCTGTGTGCTGCTGTCTGGGGAGCTGTGGTATGCATTACTGCTGACTGGGAAGCTGGGAGAATGAGTAAATGGAAATGTTTGGGAGGTTCTTCCTTTGTAGACCATGAGATGGCTGAAAAACCTATTTAAAACATACTTTTTAAAAGTATAAATATGAAAAAATTGTGTTTACTGCTTACAGTGGAGCAACAGTACTGCAGGGTTGCTCAAGTATTAAGATGACATGTGTATCATTAGGTGGAAGGAAATATTTCAGACCTAAAGCAGTTTTAAAATGGAAAACTCTTAACGTGCAACCCCTTTTCAATAAGAGCAATTTACTGTTAAATCCTCTCTCACTTCCTAGCCATGTTTTCTTTTTCCCCTATATTGATAACAGAATTTTGAACAGTAGATTAAGTAGCAGCAGACTTGTCAAGAATCCATAGTGTAAAATATAGCTTATATATATCTTATATCCAGCTTTTAAAAGATTGCCATTAGTCAGGGCCTCTTTCTCTTGGTCTTTTCTGTTGGCTTCAAGGATACTTAATTCAGCTTGCATGTTAATATAAAATCTGACTCTACTAAGCTATAATAATATTAACATGTTAAGTGAAAGCAACTTTCTCTGTTCATTTAGTGAGAAATTTAAATGCTCAGCCAATATCAATGTTTGGCTCTTCCCTTTGGAATCCCTTCTGCATTACACATTGTTTTCTTGTAAGCCTAAATACCAGGTAGCAGTGAACACAGGCTGATTGGACATTACTGGGGGAAAAAAACAGTGACTGTAAATTTTCACTCCCATGGGATAACAGGAAATAGATACTAATTGAGATCTGACTCATTAGCTAATGATGAAGTAAACACTTTTTGTGAAAGGTCTTTGTGTTTTTAGAAGGAATAATTCACTAAAAGGATGAGACAGACAAAGTTGAACACACCTACTTTTAAAAGTTCTAATATACCACTTGTTCTATATCTAATTATTTTCACCAAAACTTCAAGAATGCTTTATGATTATTAAATAGTCTCTCTTCAGTAGGTTTATAAGCAGTTCTTCTACAGACATGCTTGTGACTGTATTCAGTAAGTTGCCTACCAGTATTCCTGATTATATTCATTATTTTCTGCCATGGTAATTGTTCTCCATTGAAAACATCCTCAGTGGCTTCCAGCACTGATTTCTGTTAATGTTGTAGCCTCTACCCACATGATGCACCTTATTTTTAGAACTGAGCCTGAAAAAGTCCACTTACACTCAATTTAACAGGTTTCAAAGCAAAATCATCTCTTGAGGAATTCAAGTCCAAAATTCCACCAGTGGTTCCTGTGCCCAACTCAAAAGTTTGAAGGGCATTATTTTGGAAAGCCACTCTTAACTGATGTAATTCCCGTTCTCTAAATCAAGCAAATCTTTTAGGGGAGGTCAGCCTAAAATTCATCACCTGTATTCAGCATATTCTCTGCACAGCAGGACGTGTTTTCTGAGACTTCCTTGTATAGTGTTGTGGGTTTTCATCTCCTTTTTACAGAAATTATTTTCTTTCAGGAGTCCCTTTATTCTTAAATCTGTCCCTTGGTAAATATGGTATGGGGTGCTTTTATTTAGGGCTTGCAATATGTTCATCTTTAGAATGCTCACATGAGAAAAATAAAGCTAAATGTCAACCCTGCTTGTGGCAATAGTGTGACACTGGTTACATGGCAACAGTATTGGGTTTTACAAAACAATAATCTGAATTAATATGAATCAGTTCCCAGTTACAGGTGTTCCATCATGTTGTCTTTTTCCTGAAACACTACTCTGCTGAGCAGATGTTGACCTTGGCTGTAGGTTGATGCAGGCAAGGCATGAGAGCTTGGAGAACAGCCTGCAGCTGCCCCAGCTACCATGAGGGCAGTGCTGAACTCTTCTTATTGGTGACAGATGATACAAAGGCCACAAACTGGGACTGAAGAGTTTCCACTGAAGAAGTTTCTGGGCACTTCTTCCCCAGATGGGGTACTGCAGTGGTCAGTAGGATATCGGAGGTCTCCAGAAGGAAGGTTTTGTAGACCCAGCTCTTCACAGCCCTGCACCCTCTGCGTGGGATTTTTAAGTCACTTAATATCCTATTAGCTTGTTGGTTTGTTCCATGGATGGGTCCACACTGGGCACTTACTTTGCTCTTGGCTCATGTTCACAGCTTTCCTGAAACAGATTTGTCTCCCAGATTTTGTAAAAAAGGCTTCATTGAGAAAGTCTCGCCAAAACAGACCTTGTAGGATGGATGTCTCCCCCTCTTTTTCTTAGTTTTAGCACTCCTCAATAGCTCTCCACCTCCTCAAGGCTTCGGATCCACCAGAAATTACACTGTAAAACTCCGGTGCCTTACCCAAAGGGAGATCCAAAGGCGAGTACTTGCCAGCAACCACCCCCACCCCCCCCCAATCCAGCTGACATTTGATCTCCCGGAGCGGGTCCCCCTGTCCCTGTCCGCGCTCCCCGGGGGCCGGGCCGGGTCGGGCCGGGCCTGGAGGCGGAAGGGAGCGGCGGGCGGCGGCTGCCGGGCCGGGAGCGGGATGAGGGCCCGGAGAGGGATGAGGTCCCGCCTCCGGCACCACATGATGCCGCTTCTCCTTCCTGCCGCCCCTGTCCCGGGGAGAAAAGGGAACTGGGCGCCGGGCGGGGAGCAGAATCACTTCTGCCCCCCGCC
>JAAWXA010000005.1:5451939-5610186 GCA_038090715.1 Florisuga fusca | reverse complement strand
GAGAAGCTCCTGGCCCGGTCCGGCCCGCGGCTCCTCTCGGCCCCGTCCTGCCTGCCCCGGCTTTGCTCTGCCGGGTCCCGCTGGTACCAGCCTTGTCCCGGCGCGGACAGCCCGGGGGAGGGTGAGGAGGAGGAGGGCGATGCCGGCCCCCTCTCCCCCGCATTCGTGTCCGCTGGCGACGGCTCACGGTGCGGGCTGGGGGAGAGAAAAGAAAGCCATTCATTGAGGAGAACCGGCTGCTGCTCCCGGGCTGGACGCTCCGGTGGCCGCGGGGCCCTGGACCCATCCGGGTCGTGGTACCGGGATCCCCCTCCCCGGGCACCGGGACTCCTGCGGGCTCCGGCACAGGGGCTGGGCAGCATCGCTTCTCCCTTCTGGGGTGTCTCTGGTTGATGGGACCCTTTCCCCGGTGTGATTTCACCGCCCAGCGTGATTTCGTACGGTCTCTTCGCTCTCTGACACGGCTTAAATTTTGCGCCGCCGGGTTTTCTGAGCAGCCTGATGGGTCTGTGGTACTTGCGACTGATGGGGATAAAAAATGCAGCGTAGAAAGATGAAGCGTTTTGCTTCGTGACTTTCTCGTCCCTGAGGTTTTGTCCCGTGAAATTTCGGAAGTTCTGCTGTTCTCTTTTTGTTTTTTGGCTGCTCGTTGCACAAGTGCCGTGTTTGGGTTGTGCTGTGTCTCTGCGGGGCACACAAAGCTGCTGGGGAAGAAAGTTCCACATCAATAAGTACCCTCGCCATCTGCTTCCTGGATGAGTTCTCTTTTCGTGTTTAAAAAACGACACAGACAATGTTTGGTAGCTGGTGTGTTTCAGACTCGTGAAGAGTCGTCTCACTGACTTAGTGAATTAATCTGTATTTCTCAAGTCTGGGCTACATCAGGATCCAGCTTCTGCCACTTTCTTCCTTTCCCATCCGAAGTGCTGTAATGCTGGAAAAGGTGTCTTGCATCATGCTTGAGGAGATTTTGTCTTTTTGATCTTCAGCTCGTAAAACTTCGTAAATGAATTCTATAGCTATTGAGCAAGTCGTTTTGCAATACATCAGCTAGCCCTGTTAGCATTTATTGCCTACAAATATTAGAAGTCATCCTGTCTTAACTTGCATGTGTTGCAACATCTTTCTGTGCTATCTTAATCCTCTAAGTCTTAGTACTAGGAGAAAAAAAGGTTCTCTTTGTGTCCTTGTCTTTAAAGTCAGCATGTATGGGTCTAAAGTTATTAGGAGACTGATAAATGCATGTAGTAAACTTTCTTCCTTGCTTTCTGATAAGGAATTATGTGACCCAGCTCTCATTGAAGCCACTATCTGGAACCTTTCCATTATTTTTATATTAACAAGTGATTTCAGAGTGCATAGCTGTAAAAGAAAACAGTGTTGGCTTATTTTTTAAAGCAAACAACAACAAAAAAACATCCCAATTTTGAACACTACTGGCGTTCAGACAGCATGGATGACTCCTTCATATTTTTAAGGGAATTTTCTTCCCTTTTTTTTTGGTGTGACAAGAAAAACTGTATCTATTTTGCTAAACCTTAAGAGTGCACTCTATCTTAAATTTAAGCTCATAATTGAAATAAAGTAGCTCTGCAGCTATTAAAGGTAATATGGCTCTAATGGTGTTAAATTTTGAGCCTCGGGAGGATGATTTTTGGCTTCCAGAAATGGCCACTTGTATGCAGTGTCCTCAAGACATAGGGCTGTGTCTTCCCCAGCATTCAGGAATCAGAAGCAGGCTGGAACACCTTCAGATTCCCTCCAGCTGTTGGAGAGGAAAGAAAGGTGGTGACAAGCAGTGAGCTCAGAAATGTCTGTAGTTGAACTTCTGGTAGAAAACTGGGTGAACTCTTCTGTGGCATGATCAGTGAATGGTGTTTAGTGAAATGAGACTTGTTATATGGTTTCTACTGATTGTCATGTGTGTCACTTGGTTCCTGCACCTTTGTTTTTGCTTTGGTGAGTTGTTATTTATCCCTTATAGATAATACTAGAGATTAAATAAATTTAAGTGAGATGAAGCTATTTGGATTGACTAACCTCACAACAAGGGAGTGTCATGAGTTCTTGAACACTCAAGCTGCTGTTTCACAGTCTATTTTGATCTGGATACCAAAATAAAGCATATTTAGAAGTCCAGTATCAAAGACCTGTTCCTATTCCTGTTTCAAGCAACAGCCTTGTACAGGGTGCTATGTGACCCCTGGCAGAGAGCATAACTGTAGTTCTAAGTGACAAAACGTAACTAAAAAAGGTTTCACAAACACTGTTTGATCTGTACACTGGAAGACTGGGTACCAAATAAATGCAAATATGTGGAAACCCCACTTCCTCTCTATTGGCCCATGGCAAAGCACTGGCAGGTGGTTACTGCTGTAAGCATGCCTACTGGTGCCAAAATGCCAAGGATGTCCACATGCTCCCGGTCCTGCCCACAGCCTTGTGTTGGGGCAGATGGTTTCATCGTGTAGGAGATGGGCAGTATCAAAGCATAGCTGGGAGATTCCCAGGGGCATAACAATGTTGCCTCTGCTCCAGCTTTCCTAAAGTACATGGACCAGAGACTTCTTTGTATTTAGGTAATTTGTGTAGTATTTTAAGACCTATGATAAAATCTGCTTGTTTGGTCTATGATTATAAAAATGTTTTTTTAATTTTTTTTTTTTTTTCATTGAGTTCAGTTGATTTAACCTTTCTGGAGTTCCATAACAATTTATAATCTTGTTGATAAACTGCATTACCAAGATTATTTTAAGAAAGAATGTGTGACTAGAATAGGAATGGTTTATTTTTTAAACAAGTCCTTCATCTGGGGGCGTTTCTCAAAAGCTAGTGATATAAGAATAAAGGGGAGGCAAGCTACCACTTGTTAATAGATTGTAATTATAATAATGAATGTGTTTCTTTACTTGGCATTATGATAGTTATTTTTAAGCACTTCTATTACACCCAGAGAAAACATCTTAAGTAGATTAAAGCGTTTCAAATTCTTGTTCTTGGAATCTAGAGTGTCTAGCAATGGCAACAAAGGAAAACAAATGGATTGCCAATTAGCTTAAATTTTCTATCAAGGTCCAGACTGGCAAATTTTTAATGTTCTGAGTATTCAGAGAGTTTGAAAATATATGGCTTATGTTGGTTTTCATATGAATTGAACTTTGATGAGGTGCTACATATTTAAACCTAGTGTTTACACCTTCAGAAATATAAACTTAAAGTGAAGTCTGGAAGATGCCTCTGAAAACCAGAGCAAGTTTGGTAAGTCTGGATCTGCCCACCTGTAGACATTCTCTCCAACCAGTCCTGCAGCTTGTTCAACTAACCCAATTTCAAAACTAAATAACCACAATGCCTGATAGAGGATGATAAGACTTGCTCTTGCAAGCTGTATTCTTTTAAACGGTCTAAATGGAAACAGCAAAGCAGATTCTCTTGGAAGGAAGCATTTAGTTTTATGTCTTCTGTACATCTTTGTCAATATTTCAAATTGACTTCCTCAGGAGAGTGCTGATGAGTCAAATGTGTCTCAGAGGTGTCAGAGTTCCTGGAAGATGTTAATAACCTTGCTGGAAGATGCCAGGAACTGTGTTTGGTTCTGGCTTTTTATTTCGTCTGTTTCTCACTTCACAACTTCTGAATTTTGCTACCTGCACAGGTATAATCTCATAGCAGTTCCTGCTCAGAGTGCACTGAACATGTTCATATAAGAAGAGATTTATAAAAGCGTGACAGATCTTAATAAGAAAATGATTAAAGTGAAATGAATTTCAGTAAAGATTAATTATTGTGCAAACTTGTGGCTGACAGTCACTTGGATATTGGGAGATTCTTTTTAAAACAGCATTCACTAATATTAGGCTGACTTCACTACTCAGTACCTTCTGAGCTCAGAACCATTACTGTTTTGTATGTATGTTATTTCCAGTTTTGACAGACTTGCTAGAATTACTCCTATGTACAAAATTAACCAGAAATAGTGCCAGCCAATGACTTTCTTAAACTAGAGAAGTACATGGTTTCCTGTTCTGTTGCATACAGTCATATTTTAGAAAGGAATAAAGAATATAAAAGGTGTTTATCTCATTTAAAATACAATTTCAAGTAAAAAGAAAGGTGTGGTTTTTTTTCTTTTTGCTAAATCTTTGCTTCTTTCTTAGGTGTTGAAACCTTTGCTTTTTTTTTTTTTTTCTACTGCAGGACATTTCTCCTGGTGGGAGCTCCAAAGGCAAACACTACCCAGCACAACATTGTAGAAGGAGGCCAGGTGCTCAAGTGCAACTGGAATTCAAACAGAAATTGCCAGCCAATTATATTTGACTCCACAGGTAATTTGTAGCTCACTGTGAGGGGAGAGATGGGGTGTCTCATGTGAGAGACCAGAAGGGATTCACATTGGGTTTCTTGATGGTTGATCTGAACGTGGCTGGTTTTGGACTGGAAGCTAGTCAGGGCTTTGTTTTGGTTTTCTTTTTTTTCTTTTTTCCCTCCTCTATTTAGAATGCTGTTGTCCTTGCTATGGGCTGAAAGCCTGAATGAGCAGTCATTCTTCTTTTGTTTTAACCTATTTATATTTCTCCTCTGTACTTTCCAGCAATTCTGAAACATTTGGCAACCTAATTCCCAATAAACCCCAAGGGGCTTTTTGTCTGTTAGCAGCAGGGCATGTGAGGAAAGAGTCTTTTTAATATCAGCAAAGGTGGTTTAAGCAGAGGTCCTCAGAAATCCAAAACGAAACTGGGAGTATAAACTTAAAACCGTGGAAGAAATTTTTTTACCTTTCCCCCCAGATGTAGCTTGACAATATATGTGACATTTAGGGTAGCAGCACTTAAGGTGGCTCAGGTCAGAGGCACTGGGTGCCCATTTCTGAAGCGTGCTGAAGCTGAGCAGCAGCTATGCCAGCATTAAACATTGCACTCAGTCTTCATGCTCTGGTTCACACAGTGATTTCCACGAGCTGTGGCAGGTCAGCTGGGAGTGCACTGCATGTGCTTTTCTGCTTCAGCCATTCAGTGCTGAATCCTCTTTTCCACAGCATGTTTCAGGCCAGCAGAAAAAAAAACCTTTCCATGTCATGGGAGTGGATTAGCAAGACCCATGTGGTGGGGCAGAGGAAACACCTGTGCTTTTAAGGTCTAGTTGGTTATAATTCATTCTTGCCTCTGCTGGTATCTTGACTTGGCAGTCCAAAGGCTATTAGGTTTATGCAGTGTTTGGAAATTGTGTATGGTACTGTGGAGAAACTCTTCCTCCAGCTCCACTGTCCAGGTGTGCCACAAAATGTTCTTGGTGTTTAGCTTTCTGAAATATCTAGGTGTTTCTTTGAAAATTACTATGTTACCAGTTTGTTACCAGTTCTTAAAAAAAACCAAACAAACCAACAACAAACAAACCAAAAGAAAATGCCAACACAAAAAACAACAACAAAAATCAGGTACATAATGGTACACACAAACCCCAACTGATGAGCAGTCTCATCACTCTCCAGGGACCTTTCTTCCAGATGACTTACAATCTCTAGTAAACTGCCAAGTGTGACATTTTAGCTGCATCAGTGTAAGACACCAAAAATAATTTAAAAATATGATTGATGGTGATAGTAAACAAACTTAAACAAAAAAACCCCCCTATGTGTTGTTTCATTGTTTCTTTGCTTTAATGGAGGACTCTAGATGTCCCTAATTAATAATCACAACTAACATAACAGACAAAAAACTTCTAGTAAGGAAAGATGAGCCACCCAGGTAGGTTCTAGATGCATGTTCCAAAGGGAACTGGAGTGCATTTATATTGTGAACTTTTGAAATGGGCTTCTCCCCATGCCAGGCAGAGGTCACACTGCTTTGGTCTGTGTCTGTGCCTAAGCTATATGCTACTGTTTTGCTTACAATTTGCCTTTAAGTAACAGGCATGCTAACAGCTTGAAATTTTAACAGTAAAACTACAGGTCATGATGGCTTAAGAGGATTTCTGTCAGACACATTTTAACTCATTCCAGCTTCGTGGCAATGAATTAGGAAATAAGGCATTTGTTAATTATTCTCTGGGTGAAAAGGGGCATTGTATTTCGGCGTAATAAATGCACTGAGACAAAATAAAATGTCTTTTTTCTTTGTACATAATACAATGGTTGATTCCCTACGTTGTGATGACAATGTCTTACTGCCAACACAGTGTAAACCCCCACTCTTGCCTGTCCCTACCTCACAACAAAGTTTAGGGAAGGTGTGAGACTCACTTCACAGGAAAAGGAAGCAGAAGATGTGACCCCTGATTTCTGATGCTGAAGCAAAGGTGCTTTTTGCAGATGACAGAGTGGAACCTTTGCAAGGCTTCTGGTTCATCCATCACTATTCATGATTTGTAATTCCAGAGATATTGCCTAGCCCTGCAATACAACTTAGTTCCTTCCCCCCCACCCCGATTATTTAGATGTTTTGTTAATAGAAAAAGCTGTACAGGTTCTGCAAGACTGCTTAGATAGATTTATTTGGAATTCTTTTCTGATTGTCTGCAGTTAGTGAGAAATGTGACCTGTGAAAATAATGAGAACATTCACACCTGTGACTTTTGTCTGCTTATCTGTTGATGCCAAAAAATCTAATTACTAGAACTCAAGGCCCTATTCCTTCTATGTGGCCCTGGGCCCCTCAGCATTACTGGCAGACCCCTGACCAGACCCCTGAGCAGGCCCATCCACTGCATCTTGCATTTGGTGTCTGAGAGCATGGAGAGGCCATAATCCTGTGCTGTAAATGCAGGAAGGGGATGGAGGAAAGAGTGAGTCTTTTCCTGGATGTGTGAGGTTGTGTTTGTCCGCTTGTCTCATGGTTGTTATCACAAATAAATATAAAAGTAAGGTTTTGCAGAGGTCCAGAAAGCATGTTTTGTCTTTTTTTTCTCCCCTCTCAACTGTTATTTTTTCTTATTAAACATAACTTAGTTCAGTTTTCCTCCAGCTTTCTGAGTTATTTTCTCTTCCCTGTCTGTAGAAAGGCCACACACAGAGTTGGGTTTTACTTTCTAACACTTGCTTTTGGCTTAAATATCATTTTGGCACAGAAGTGTGGTCATTTACACGAGACAAATGCAAGAGCTATTACGTGGCCCAAGAGAGGAGGTATTAGCTTCTTTATTTTAATCTTTGAAGGAGGAATTGTTCCAGCCTCTTCCATTGCTTGTTACATTCACTCTCACCCCAGCTCTTTGGTGGAAAGCTACAAATCATTAAGCTCATGGTTCCTGGTAGTACCAAATTTACTACTTTGTTTCTTCCTTCCTGAGGCTGACAACTCAGCAGTTTCAGGAGAGAAGCTGGGCACTAGCAGTACATGCTGAAAATATATTTATTTTCCTGCCTTTCGTGCCCTGCCCCTAGCCTGTGACATAAAGAAGACCCATTAAAGCATACATTACAATCTGTAAACTGCTGGCCAGAAAAAAAAAAAAAAAAAAAGTTGTAAAACTGTTCCTACACAGCATATTTTCTCATTTAAAAGAGCAATATATTTGCAATGGGGAAGGGGAAGTCTCTCCATGGCCTAGATGTTCCAGTGCAATGGTTACACTCATGTTAAAATACACTAGGGAATATTCTGTGTATATGTTTCTGTGCATGTTATACTAATTGCTTTCGACATTCTGGTAAACATGGTGGCTTTGGAAGGCAAAATGTTTATATCACACATTAACACTTGCCAAATGTAAAGATGCTTCGCTGTGGGGGCTTCTCAGCATTTCAGCATTGACATCAGTTGGCTTTGATTTAACGTGGTTATGACTATGTGAAAATTGCATAACAAACATATGGTAGAAAATGCCCTCAAATTCAGGGGTGTGTTTAGCTGTGCTGCCTGTGCTTGTGTGTACATGGCCAGAAAGTCTTGTTTTCCTGAAAGGTTTTCAAGTATCATCAGGCATGCATTTCAGGCTGGTTTTTCTCTTAAAAGCACACAAAGGTTGACTTTGAAAAGAAATCAACAGAGCAAACTTCCTGACAGGCAGACTGTTGCTGATATTGTTGCAAAGCTGAAATGCCAGGCATTGCAACTCCTGTCTGGTACTCTGCAGGGTTATGCTGCAGATCTACATAGATCAGATTGAAAAACCCTCTGTAAACACTGAACCTGCCTTATTCCTGTTCACCTTGTTAATTCAAAAGCTAATTCTCCCACTGGTCACAAAACTAAGGTTTCTGATATTCTGGTTTTTTGTATCTTGACTTCTTACTACAATTGCCACAGCATTACCACAGTTTCAATTGAACTGTTTGGTAAAATACTTGGGATTTTTCTCCTCTGCCTCAATTAATTTTTACATTTCAGAATGTGTAGGAGGCTGTATTTCTTCAGGACAAGAACTGGGGGGGAAATTTACATTCTCAAGATAGTATATTCTTCAAAATTGTCATAAGCATAAACAATACCAGTAAATCCTTTCCTTTGCAAGGTGTTTGACGTTTCACATTCAAATCACAAAAACCCCACAAGTACACAGGTCAAGGTGGGTAAAGATTTGTCTTCATTTTTACCTCTCCTCCACACCAGATAGTTTTGTGCCTGAAAATCTAGTTTATTTTTTGTTTGTTTTAAGCCAAAGCAATAGGGGAATGTTCTGAACCTGCAGAGAAGAAAGAATGTGGAAAAGCAAATGGTGGGAAAACAGCTCTTACAGCTTGCTGAGCCCTAGTACCACCCTTTCTACAAGACTGACCTGAGAGGTGTCTCCTTTCTTAGAAAGCTCAACAGTGTCTAGTGAGCAGCTGGCTTCAACTCCCAGCTGCTTAGCAGCTTTTTCCAGGAAAAACATATTTATTGTGTGTAAACTGTAAAAGGAATGCTCTTAAAACAGCAGTCCATTTTCTCTTTCTGGTAATTTTTGAGACAGAGGTGCAAACCCATTTGCATTAAAGGCACATCAGTTATCCCTCCCCTTGTCTCCTTCCACAACCTCTATGGACCAGCACAGCAAAGCTTACATAGATAGTACCAAATATTTCTGAAAGTATCTCCATAACCTTGCTCAGGGAGAAAATTCTTGAAAAGTTAAAGTTTTTTCTTCAAGTTGAATTTCCTTTGTGTAATGTCCATTTTCTGTGGACATTATGGACATTATATTAAATTTAAATGGGTTTTTTTTCTGTGCAGGAGGAGGATCAAAAGCTCACTTAGCTCTGGTTTATTTACTTTAGAGTTTGGCATAGATGGAACAGCAGGGCAGATACACTTAGCTAACTGTCTGACATCTAGATAAATACTTTCCATTATTTGGCCATGGAATTTTAGAGAGCATGATCACTCTGATTTTTCATTCTGAAAACAATTCTTCAGAGACCCATGGAACCAGTTGGAGTTAATCAGTCTGTACACATGTGAGCAATATGTACCAAATTAATGCAAGTGAAATGAGTTTCCTATGTGCTTGTTTTCCAAAAGGAAACAATCTTCATAATCATATTATTTTATTTTTCATCTTTGGGATTCTAGCTCTTCAGCAGTCAAGAACACTGGCAAGTGGGTTGGTACAAATTACATTTTTTCATGCTCCTGTGGCTTTTCATAAAAACCTTAACTAAACGGTTTTGTCATGGTAAAGTTTTTCTTGCAAAAGCCTCCTAGTTTTTAAATTAAAACTTTAATTGCTCCAGTATAGGATGCTTGAAAGCACAGGTCTCTGTCAGCATTGAAAAGTGCAATACTGTGCTTCTGCATTCAGAATAATCTGATGAAATGCAAACAGCTCCACAAACTGTTACAAAGAAAAATATGCTCATAAACCAACTTTGAACTTCAGTGCTAATGAATTGCAGGTTTCTTGAGCAGCTCTAGTTTTTAGCACAGAAAGATCTGCTTGTGCAAACAATGTATTGCTTTACTCTTCTGAGACACACAGTAGAAACAGACTGGCATGCTGCTAAATTGTCATTCCATCTTTTGGTACAAGCTTTCCATACTGCTTCCATTCTCTATTTCAGATCTCAAAACTCTAGGCTGGGGAAACTTACAGAAGCTGTTGAATACTAAAAACCTCAGAGTATCTCAAATATTTTCGGCTTTGTCATGTGTTTTTATTGCTTCAGAAAAAGGATTTAGTGCAGCCCTTGGCTGCCTGAAGTTTTAACACTGACAGTTGTGCCATCCATCCTTTGCTCCTCTCCCTGGTGTTTTGATGCATCAGAGTAATTTAGAGATATGGATTGTTCTTGAATATTTTTGTATGAAAATCTTTTAGGACTGGTTATATTGATCTGTGCTAAAAAAGGAGAAAGAAGCTTTTGAAAAGGAATATATTGACAAAAACTCTCCAGATTATTCCTTATATTTCCACGGTTCTCTCTTTTGTTTTGTTTTTCTATCCCCAAGTGGGTGATTCTAGACAATAGGAGCCTTTGTTTGGAAGCCTAAACCACCAGTTTGGCATGGTTGTGTCTTTCTGTGACCTATTTAGTTTGAAGTGGGTATTTTAACTGCCTTGTGCAGCTTCATACTGTAGCACTGCACAGTGTAAATATCTGCTGATATTTGGAACTTATGGCAGGAGTGGGTGTCATGAGCTTATTTTGTCTTTTGGAGATTTTTATCATTTGTGCAAATGCGTCTGTTCAGAATTCCATCTTTTCCAGTTATGGAATAAGGAGATGGGGTTGGTATTTTGTGAAAGTAACATGCTTTGACAAAGCACTATTTTTTTTTTAGCTGACTCTTTTACTGGCTGCAATCCGTGTGGGGATTTCAATCTCAAAGGCTACCGGGTTAGCCAGCAACTAAGCCATAAACTTTGTGAAGACCATTCATTCATTCATTTGTAGTCAAATGGATTGATTTTTATCTCACTCAATCTATCATTACCTCAGTCCCACTGAAGTGTTGTTCTTATCCTTATCAGTCTGAGTGAAGCCTGGCTGGGCTCTGGGTAATGCTCTGAATACAAAAGAGGGTGGCAGAATTTTCAAAGCCTCCTCCGCATGTTGTGGGAGCTGACAGTGGAAAAATGCTCATGTTTTTGTGATTAGGTGGACTCCTGCTTGAATACTGCTGGCTCTCTCTCTGTGTAGCTGGATCTCTACTGTATGACAAGTTGGAAAAAGTAAAAAAAAAAAAAAAAGTGTCTGTCTTATGTTAGGCAAAGGGAAAAGATACTTTTTTGTTCCAGCACCACCCAGGGAAAGAAGTGGGAGTCATATCTCAGAAAAGGGAAGGAGTAATGAGAAGCTCTGTATTCTTGACTCTCTGAGTCATGAGCAAAACTGTGGCTAAACCAAGGTTGCTAAATCATCATCTCCTCACAGCATGGGGAGTTCCAAGTAAAGATAAGCTCCTACACACCCGCTCTTGCCTCATTACCTAAGGCTGAATTGGCTGGAAGGCTGCTGGCTTTGCACCACCTCAAGTTAGCAGTCTTGCTCTTGCATATTCTTTAAGTTTATCTTTCTTTTGGCTAGCTGCATAAAGTTTCACTTTACCTGGAAGGGGCAATCTTTTTTCTTTTGAATTGGCATAGTTACCAAGAGGTTTATTTTTATGGAATTGAATGACTTGTTTAAGCTTTGCAACTTCTTAAATATTCCCAGTGTGATGACACTGAACCAGGCTGCATCAGTTCACTGCCTCTTGCCTCATGATATCTCTGTTAAGTCTGGCACTCAAGATCAAGGGGAAATGTTTTACTTCAGTTTTCTCCTTACCAAGCCAACAGGTGGGCTACAAGTTATGACTCAATCCACTTACTCAGCTGCAATCATTCTGTAGTAACACAGTTGTTTCTGTAACTGATAACATTTACATTGGACAAAGGAGGAGCTGACAGTCCAAAGCTGAGAGCCAAAAGAAATTCAGCACTGAAGAACTTCTGATCTTTTTGTTATTACTTGGAAGATGGCTTAGACTGTTACTTCTACTCAGCATCCTTCCATGTTAGTTTCCAGTTTTATATTTAATCCTAAGTAAATGACAATGTCCCATTTGTGCAGCAGCAACAACACACATCTGTAATGGATTTTTTTGAAAAACAATTCTTTTCCTGTCTGGACAAATCCCCTCACGCCAGCTGAAAACTACTTTCTGAGACAAAGCACTGTTGACTTGGCACCTAAGCCCTTTTTCCTTACCTAATGAAAGAGTTACATAAAATCATCATGTGATACCTACTACAGTGAGAAGGCACAGAGGAAAAACCATAAGCTGCCTCTACAGAAACAAAATAATACCCTGTGGTCAAATGACATAATCCTGGAATTATTGACCCATCAAGCAGAAGTCCGTGTAGCAGCTGTATTTTATTCTGACAACCAGCATTGTGTAAAAACTAAATCTAGCCAGAACAATTTGTATCACCTACATGTATTTGCCCAAATGACTGTTTAAAATGTGGGTCATTGATTTAAAGACATTTCTGAGGTATTCTTGAGACACTCTAAATGAAGAATAATTTATAAATACAAGAAAAATAGCCATAAAAACAGTTACATCAAAACATTGATCTGGATTAATAAATCCTGTATTGCAGTTTACTTTATTTAATGTAGGTACTGTTTTTTTAAAGGGCATTGAGGAAGGCTTTTGGGGTTTTTTGTTGGGGATGTTTTTTTATTTGTTTGTTTATAACCACCACTGAGAAGTTATACCATAATAAAAAAAAATAATAAACTCAGGGTCTTTATTTATAATACAGAAGTGCTGAAGTCAGTCCTGTATCTTCCCATGGTAAATCTACTTTACAGTACAGCTAAAACACCTTATTTAACTCTGATTTGCTTCAGGAAGGGCTCATATTTAAGTGTTCTTTGTCTTTGCCAGACAGGAACAGAAACACAACTGGTTTCTCATTTAAAATGAGGGGATTTTTGATGACAGAGTATTTTCTAGAATTCCTCATAAAACCAGTTTCTCTTCTGGACCTGAGTGAAAGGCTCAAAATGTCTTTACAGTGTTTTCCTGGGGAGAATTTTGAATGGGGGTTGGCAAATAAAGATTGCTTTTCTTTATTAATAGAGAGTTGATATCAGATTTGACCTGTATTTAATGCTTGTGATCTCTTTTTTCCAAGTCCTTGTTTACAATGTTTTTTCCACTTGATCTACTTTTCATGTATTAATGTACACAGTCTCCAGCTGAACAGTAGCCCCCTCTCCCCAGGACACCCCCTCTTAGTTTTAGATGACCTCTTGAAGCTTTGAATACAGAATAAACTCAGTGTAAGGCATCTTAACCTTGTAGCAGATACTGTTTTATGTTACCTGCATCTGCACTGACGTTAGACAGTTTGGTTTGATGTTTGTAAAATCTTTTTTGCAATAGTAGGAGGTTTAGCCAAATTGACTAATGGAGTACAAATGACTATGTGTTGAGTTTTTTTATGCATAAGAATTCCTAATTTGTTATTTAGGCCTTCAGAAATTGTGATGCTGGCTTCTGAAGTCATGACATTTGGAACATAATAAGCTTGGGGTTGTGTTTATTTGCTTTCTGATTTGGAGATTTTTATTTTTTATATTCCAGTTTTTGAGTATATCTCAAAACCTAGATGCTTACTATTAAAATAAAATTGAAGAGAGGTTTCCAATACTATTGTCAATTTAGAGCTACATCAGGGCTTTTTTTTTTTTTTTTTTGAAGAAGTAATTTTTCCCTCTAAAGACCGTGAGGGAAAAGTTTTTGTAGCTGCCATCCTGGAAGTTGATTTTTTTCAGGAATGCAGAGGGAGAAGGGAGAAGGCAGAAGGCAGAGAGGGGCTGGTCTGGCAGCATGTGCTGGTTAAACTCTTCTCCACTGCAGTCAACAAGTACAGAGAGATGGCACCAGTAAGCAGTATTTTGAGGTTTTTTATTGCTTTATGCTGTCTCAGCTGATCTGGTCAGTTGAAGTTTGAAGGAAGTAATTTCCTTAACATCTGTGATAAAATCAGATTGCTGATAACACTGAATGGCTGCTTACCTGCTGTTGCAACAAGACTATTCCTTCTACTTACTGCCTGTTGTTTTAAACTTCAGTGGGGGGGTTTACATCACAGACACTTTTTTAGTACCTACCACAACAGAACTTTGCTTAATGTTATGAAACTGTCACAGTATGTTTCGTTTTAGTCATAGATACCCAAGTATCCAACACTAGAGAAGATGTAAAATGCCATGCCTTAACTGCTCCCAATTTTTATATTGCTTGAAGCTTTGTTTGGCAAGTAAAGCTGAGAGATTTTGTATTTGAGAGTAGCTTGACAAATAGAATGCAGGCTGCATAACCTTGGGTGTGGTTACAAGCAGAATGAACCAATTTTAACTCCCTGATGCTGCCAAAAAGGATATAGTTTCCAGCCATATGTTTCTGTCTTCTCCCCAGCATCACTGGGGTTAGCACTGATTCCCTCTCCAGACAGTCAGCTGTGTTGGTCCCTGATCCAGCTGATTAATTTTTTTTCAGTAGGGTTCATTCTTGGATGGTTGAAATTGTGACTATGTGACCAGAAGGTAGTAATAATGCCAACACAGAGCCTGGCAACAAGAATGTAAGGAGAGGAGCAAATAGGAGCTGCTTCCTCTTCTGCTGGCATCTTCATCTGAAACTAACTCAGTTGTGCAAATGCATCCTTTGAGCAAAACTGTCCTCAGGTGGATTTTCATGAATTAAAGGCAAGGAAGGGAAAGGGTGATGGTAAAACAGGGATTTTAGAAGTGTACTAAAGACAATTCCATTTTTGGAAAACTTCTTGATCTGGTTTTCTGTACTATGAGAAGGTGATATGCAGATCTCCAAACTATATTTCTGTCTGTGCAAAGGTGACAGTGTAAATGTTCAGGTATCCATGAATCTGTGCAAATGTGCTGCTTATCAGACCCTCCACATCTTTAGCATCTCTTAAATGAGAAAATGGAGGAGAGGGTGATACAATAGAGTTGGGTTTTTAGAGTTGGGGGTTTTTTTTAGTAACTTTTGAAATTAGAAAAAACCACAATAGTTCTCTATGATACTATGCACTTGGCTTTGATTTCTATATAGCTCTAACCTATGAACAATAATAGCCCAGGTACTTGCTTGTTTTGGCTGACTCTGCAGATTAGAATTGCTTTTGTTCTTCTTTTCATGGGATTTTCCTAATTGACATAAGAGTGCTGGAGACAAAACCTTCTTTAGAAGGTATAAGACAAACAGGGAAGTTTTGATTCAAGTGGTCTGATTCACAGTGGGGTTGGGTCTGGGGATTCCCCTCAGTGTCTGTGGAAATGATGTATGGCTGTTGGCTGGTGTATGGCTCACTGATTCCTTTAGCTTTGGGCACTCTAAAGCAGTGATTTAGGTGACTTTTTAAAAAGATGTTTTCCAGAACATTACATAAATTTTCTCATTAGCCTGGTGAAGTTTCTATTGTTGTTCCAACAAAACACTAATTACTTAATCATAGAACCACAGAATAGGAAGGGTTGGAAGGGACTTGTAAGATCATCCAGTTCCAACCCCCCTGCATGGGCAGGGGCACCTTCCACTAGACCAGGTTGCTCAAAGGTCCATCCAGTCTGGCCTTCAACACTTCCAGGAAGGGGAATTTTAACATCCACACTTGCAGAAATACCACTCATTAAGTTGGTTCTACTGACCTCCAGCACCAAAGAGTTGACACAGGGACACCAGTGCAAATCTTCCTTAACTTGCTCTCCTGTATGGTGCACTCTCAGCATTTTTGTTATTGAATTGCCCTTTCACTTTGCTTGAGGTTTGTGACCATGCTAGTTGCCATGCTTTGTACACTGCAGTGATGCTCAGAATACAGATGTAAACATTTGGTAGAATGTTAGAAAAGTTTCTGTCCCAATTCTAGCCAAAGACAAAACTCTAATTAGGGTAGTTCTTCTAGAAACATAAGTCCTGGCTTTGGCACTGATTCCTTAGCAGTGCTGTAATCTGTCTTGAAAGTCAAATATCTCAAGTATGAGGTATTTACTGTGTCACTGTCAAAGATGTTGTAAACTTTGTGCTTTTACAATGAATCAGTATTGTGCTAATGCTTCATGTGTAAGAAATAGCTGCATTTGGCCCTAGTTGTAGAAATGAACAAAGCCTGTTTTCATCAAAGGATTATATCCTCCAGTGTTGCTGTGTTTTCTGCTTTTCTCTCTCTGTGTCAAAACCAATAGCTTAGCTTTTTTTCATTATTATTTTTCCTGTACAGTTTCCTGTGAAATTATGCTGGTTTTTCATTTTCTTTGTAGGCAACAGAGATTTTGCTCCTGATGATCCGCTGGAATTCAAGTCTCATCAGTGGTTTGGAGCCTCTGTGAGATCCAGGAATGATAAAATTTTGGTAGGTTTTTGATGCCCTTCAAATGCCTCAATACTGGGGTATTGTAATGGAAAAAAATGTGAAAAGATCCAGATAACTCAGAATTTAAACAAAATCCCACTAGTCAGCATAACTTGTCTTTTTCAGGCTTTGTTGTAAAGCCTTTTTGTAACTCTAGAAAAACAAAGGTTGTATCATTTTTGTCTTGAGGAAGATAGCAGGATGAGTTTGCTGAAGTTAGAACATGTTATAAAGTCTTGGTGTGCCCTTTACAACTGTTGCTCTGAGAAAATACTATTTCTAAAAGGTAATAAATCAGCTACTTCAAAAAATACAAACTGGTGATACTTCTGCCCCAGCACTGATAGCATTAGTCTCATTTAACAACACATGATGCATCTGCCAAACTACTTTTTGGTTACTATTTTGTAGAAAATTGGAATTCTGCTGTATTATTCTGTACAGCATTCTGAAGATGAGTTTGGGTTCTCACTTGGCATGTGTTCTTCCTTAGGCCTGTGCCCCACTGTACCACTGGAGAACTGAAACAAAACAAGAGAGAGAGCCTGTAGGAACTTGTTACCTTCTTGCTGGATCGAAATCTGTGGAATATGCACCCTGCAGGTCAAGTAAGTGTCGGGCACTTTTGTTGTTTTCTGTTCAGTTTCTCTTCTGTTACATTTTGTGTACAGAAATGGGATGTTTTACGGATATTTCTTCCTTCCATGTGTAGCCTCATAAGAATGAGAAAAAACCCCAAATCTAGATCCAGACATTTGAATTCTCCTTCAGTTGATGTTCAGGATGCAGACCTTGATTTCTTTACTGCAGGCCAAAGGAAAAATCTGTTATCCAATATCATTGGAACTGAGGACTCCAGTTTTTGGAAGGACACTTCTGAAGTAATCACTCAAGCAAAACTATGTAGCAATTGTTTTTTCAAAGGCCAAATGTAGGATTTTCTGAAGCTTTAATTATTGTTATTCAAGTAATTTAAAGAGAAATTTCATTTTAGAAAACAAGGGTTTGCAGAGGCAGGTTCTGGTTTCCATGTATACATATGTACATAATGATGCATTGTTTTAACTATTTTAATTGTTGAACATTTTGATAAGTTTAATAAGCATATATTAAACTAAATCATACTTGTTAAGCAGTCACACTTGGAGATAAGGGGGGCTCAACATTTCTACTCTGGAGCTGTATAATCCTAAAATCCCTAAGATTAACTCGACCATAACAATTCTTGATGGGATGAGTGTCAGGATGTTGAGATTTTTTTCCAGCCATGTATGCTTTTTTTTTGTTGTTCCAAGCCAAGATTTGAAATAACTTATGGTTTTGGACCTTACAAATTTTTGTTCTATACCAAAAGAAAAAATTATTCACTGCTTTCCAGATAGATTATTTTGAATAAAAATTTCAAATATTTTCCCGGAAACCTTTGAAGATTAAATACAGAGGAATATGGAGTTGCTGTTTAGTTTGACTGTTAGGCTAGAATATATGTTAATGTTATATGTGTGCTAGACCAGCCCTAAAATTGTCACAGCATTTGATTTTGATGATAAAGAGAAAATGCAAATTTAGGAGTAAAAAAATTCTAAGGTTCAACTTAAGGAGCATAACTTTACTTGGGAAGATGCATTGGGAAGTATCCTTGGAATCATCTAATATTAGAGTACTGATAATATTTATTTATTTTCTCTTTCTTTTCTATCCATTCTTTTATGCAGCCACTATTGATGCAGATGGGCAGGGATTTTGTCAAGGTGGATTTAGTATTGACTTTACAAAGGTATGTGATTCTTTCTCAGCTCCACAACCCTGATACAGGCTGCATACAAGCACTATGATGAAACTAAATTTAAGCTACCATTCCTGGGGGGAAAAACACAACTAGGCACATTCTTGTAAAAAATCCAAAAATAACTTCAAACCACTCTGGTGATATAAACTTGTTCCTCCTTGTATATTCAGAGCAGCAAGCTTTCCCTTCTGGTAGGGATGATGTCCTGAACAAATATTTCAATTTTCCAGCCTCATGCCATGCACCTCTGCTGCAGCTGGTCCTCAAGTGAAATAGCTGTAGTAGTCAGGTTTTTTGAGAGTCTTCTTTTGAAGGGATTGGTTCATAGTGTTTCTTTTTGAGGAAGAATGCCAAAGGGAGCTGGTGAAGCGTTCTTGAGAATTGTTCAGTTTTCCTCATCAGCTAGCTGAAGTAGACTCTTTTTTGCCACCTGTCTTATGTTTCTTCTCCTTGCAGGTGTTTTGTGTTTGTTTTTTATAAATTCACAGTTTTTTTTAAAATCCAAGTTCAATAAAACTGTGCCCAGATCAGAGAACTGATTTTGTTCTGGATAGCATACTCTGGACATATTACAGCCACGCAAGTCCCATTTGTGATGTGGCAATTTTAGGGGGTTTTCACACCTTATGATTGGGTCATACCCCTTCACTATTGGCTGGAGAACTCTGGTTTTTCCTTTGGAGGAAACTTTGCAATGTGCAGCTTAGGACTGTAAGTGTTTGGGTGATTTGGCAGTCATCCCTCAGGCTCACTGTGCAGGCTGAAGCCCCAGTTAAAACCAACTTTGGGCTATACTCCAAAAGCCTGGCTGAGTGGGCAATGGGTGGGGATGAGGTATTTCCAAATCTCTGACCTAGATTTGATGAGTATGGGAGGTTTTAAGCTAAAACCCAGAATAAGTGGCTTAATTATGCAGTAAAGCCTATGGCCCAGTTCAGTATTTATGGAGCAAATTCCAAGCATTGGGATAGTTAATGTGCTTAAAGTTCATGAAATGATTTGTGATCACAGTTGTACTGAGGACCATGGAGTGGCAGAATTCTGAATTAAATAAGTTAGAGAAAGTGGCAGGACAGAAGATTAAACTAGTTTTGTTATGATTGCCTTTAAGACAAGAAAACTTGTCTTTGAGTTTTCTCCTAATTGTACTTCTGTTGTCTTAGATTTATGTGGATAGAAGGATCTATGACAGTAAAAGCAGAACTCTGACAGGAATTTCAAGTGGGTGAAAGAGAGAAGCAAGTCATTGAAGGTGGATTGTTTGTTATCTTAGCCTTTTACAGGATGCATTTTTAATTAATCATTTCTTAAAAAAAATAAATGTTTTGGGGTCAGTGAAGCTCCAGAGATATCCATACATGGGATTAGTTCCCTTAAACATAGGGACATGTTCTCTTATCTCCAGTGCATGTTAATGTGTTTTTTCTTCTTTTCCCCTCCAAGGGAGACAGAGTGCTACTTGGAGGACCTGGAAGTTTTTACTGGCAAGGTGAGATACATCACTAAAGTCACAGAGATGACCTCTTTGATTTTTTTCTTTATCCCCCTCTTTACACACATTTGTATTCACTGTCAAAGTCTTCATCAAAAAGGAAACTTACAGAAATATTTTTTCTGCATCCTTCAAAATTATTTGCTGAGTAATCATGGCAACTGCAGATTAAAGCTGAAGTAATAATTGTATGGATGTGTCTTTTGCCCTTTAAATAACTATAATTATTCTAGAGGCATTTTCCCAGGATTTAAAAGTGTTTAATCAGCAGGGTAAGGTTTCTTTAGGATATATTCCTTGTTGTTTCAAAATCTGCATGCTTTGTAATTTGCCTGTTTTTTAAAGTAAATACCAGTGTTTTCAAAAGATTTTCTTTATCACACCAGCCTACAAGTAGCTAAAGAAGCACAGAAGGCTTTTTTCCAGTCCTGTGTTTTAAACTCTGAACAGAATGGATTGATTGAAACTAAACTGTGGATATAGTAAAACATAGATTATGTTTGGGCATGCATTTTGTTGCTTTTATGGCAAATGTGACAGATTATCTGCCAAAACAACCTTATTCTTGTCTGCTACAAAAAACCCCCAACACTAAGTAGAAAACAATAGTGTACTACTAAGTTTTATTCCACATTCTGGGGGAGAAGTTTTCCCTATACTTCATATATGTTTCAATATGTATGTGAAACAAATCCTCCTTCAGAAAAAGAATTGTTTGTCATGCAGGATGTAATTTAAACTCAGAAGAATGTAATGAAGTCACCACCTAGTGGCTAGAGAAGTGAAAGCAGAGAACCGGGGCTGTACAATTCTCATTTTACTGGCTTGTTTGCCATGTTAATCTCATGCTGGAGGATTTGAAGGAGAGATGACTCAGTTCTGCAATAGCAGAAGCACTCACTTGCTGATACCTAACCTGAGCAGTCCCATTAACATCCTGGCTCATATATTGGAGTGGCTTCAATTTTCAGTGAGAACTTTTTGGTTTGCTGTTAGTATATGCCTGAAATATTTATATGCATAACTCTTTGGTGGAGTAGGATCCAGATTTTCACTTTCATCCTTTCTAATGATGCTGCTGTTGACTATTTTCTGGTCAATATTGTGGAACAGTTGTTGCTCGAGAAGGAAGCATTCTGTAAATCAGCCCTGTTGCTTTTTGAATGATTGCATGTATTTTTCTGTTGTTTTTAAGCTGTTTTCTTTCCCTCTAGGCCAACTTATTTCTGATCGAGTGACAGAGATTGTGGCTAAATATGACTCCAAAGTCTACAGTACAAAATATGATGACCAATTAGCAACCAGACCTGCCAGTGCTGCTTTTGATGACAGCTACTTGGGTGTGTAGTTTGAAAAGGAGGAAAACCTGCCTGTACTTGAAAAACTGCCATTCCTATTTATATCTAAGTCACACTACTACTAAATTTACATTTGACAAGTGACTAGAGCTGCATGCCTGAAAATTCACTAATTTATGTATGATGGAAGCTTATTTGTTTTGCCATAGGTCTGATTTAAAAAGCAGCTGATAATAAAATAAATGAAAATATTTCCATAAATTTTTGTGCTTTGCAATCAGGCTGCATTTCCATCATGAAGTATGACTTACATGAGCAGTTAGTCACATATATTTTTTTTTCAAGAAAAGCAGCTGCTTCTAAATAATCTACCAAACTGAAATAAAAATACAAAAGAATAGTGTTTGGGAAGAAAACTAATGAAGAAAAGTCCCTAGGTGAAATGGGAATTCATCATTTAGCTTCATATGTGTCTCCCAGGGCTCAGGAAAAAAGCCAAGGTAGACCAGGACTATTCCTAGGATGATAATTTTAAAATTTTCATCTCCTAATCTCAAATTCATGGATGCTGATGAACTACTACACTGCTCGTGTAGCTGCTCATGGCCTAAACTACTTAGAGACAATGTATTTCATGTTTTAAGATAAAATGAGAGGATTGTGCACAGAGATCTATGAAGAGTGCAAAGAGAGATGAAAGGTTTATGAGGTTTTTAAAGTGATTTCCTGATTTTGTCTGTTGATCAGGTTATTCTGTGGCTGTTGGAGACTTCAATGGTGATGGCATAGAAGGTAAGACCCTCATTGCAGTTAAAAAAATCATGTTGCTGTGCTGGGCAGGTCTTTCAAATAAATGGTATAGAACAAATGATATAGTGCAGAGGAAAACATAAAGTACTAGGAGTGTTTTATGCACTCTGTGCAAGTGAAGACTGTCCTTTGTGACCTGAATGTTATCTGGGTGTTTTATGCTTTATCTTTCAGACTTTGTATCAGGAGTCCCAAGAGCAGCCAGAACTCTGGGCATGGTAAGAAATTTGAAATATTAAACTTCATGATAAATAAAAAGATGAATATTGTTGGTATGCTATAATGTGCTCTTCTTCATGTGCAGGTGTCTATCTACAATGGGAAAAACATGTCTTCCATGTACAACTTCACTGGTGAGCAGGTGTGTAGCTTCATTCAGGATGGTGGGTGACAAGAGGCCACTCCTATGACATGATTAGAGAGTTTTTAGGGTACTAGAGTATATAATGTTATTACTTGTGCCAAAGAAAAGTGTTATAAAGTTTGTAGAAATCCTAAAGGTGTACGTTCTGTGAGTTCCCATTTTGCCTGCCTGCTCACAGCCCCAGTTTTGTTTGGATGGGGTAAATTCTGCCTATCCACAGAGCTGGGAAAGAAGACTGGATCATGAGAGGGGGCATGGGGAAGGTAATCCAGCCACTTCACTTTCTAACAGTAAGGAAAAGAAAGGAGACAACAAAAATTGCAGTATGTGTCATCTCCCTAACACCTATTCTATACAGCTCTGTATAAACCTTGTATGCAGGTTTGTATCATTACAGTTCACAACTTTGTTTTGAATTTTTCTTTTCAGATGGCTGCCTATTTTGGGTATTCAGTAGCTGCCACAGATATCAATGGGGACAAGTAAGTGCCCTCTTCTCCCCCCTGTCACCCAACCTGTTTCTGAACAGAAAAAAATATTTTTTTAAAAAAAAGTCTATCTTACAGTATAGATTTCTGTCTTCATCATTCGTTTAATATGAGTGTGCAAACACACTCTTTTACTGGTGCTTAGCATCTGTTTTAACAATTATATAGATTTGGGTTTTGTATTTATTCACATAAATACACATTTGTATTCATATGCTTTAAATGTATTAAACTCTGGTCTATTTGTGCTTACTTTGCCTTCAGTTGTAATTTAAATATAGAAAACTTTCATCTTAATACTGATTTCTGTGCTGAGCTAGTCCTACTAATGGATACTTGAGAGAATGACACGATCTTAATTCTGTTACTGAAGAACCTTATCATTTGTGGTCCAGTTATACAGATCTGTTTATTGGAGCCCCTCTTTTTATGGATCGAGGTTCTGATGGGAAACTTCAAGAGGTCGGCCAAGTTTCCGTTTGCCTTCAGCGAGCCTCTGGAAGGTTTCAGATCATAAAGATAAATGGTTTTGAGCTCTTTGCAAGATTCAGCAGTTCTATTGCACCTCTGGGGGATCTAGATCAGGATGGCTTCAATGGTAGGCTATAAATCAGTATTTATAGATCGTAGATGAAATGTAGACTACACACTGAATGTGGATTCTGCACACAAACATTAAGCACTCTGACCATGACTGAATGCTGGACACCAAGGTCTAGACTCCTTTCGATGCTTGTATGCTACTCCCAAGAATGCTAACAGGAGTTACATCTATGCATCGAGCAGAGACTATACCATTTGAACTACAGCATGGATTATTTTAGCTGTTACAAGGAGGAGTTTCCTAGTATGTGCTAAGTGCAGTAGAAGCCTCGCTGAAATATCTGACTCTCCGCTGTGACTTGTTAGGACATCTACAATTTAATTTCCTTTTTTCGTTGCTTAAAGTCAATCTTTCTCTCCAGAAATACTGACAAATTACTGAAAAGAAGAATTTGTTTTAGAGATCTGGTTAAAAAATGTTCTGCTGGAAGAGATTTTTGTCAGAAAAGTCAAGATTTTTAATTTTTTTTAACCAAAATGAGTCTGGTGAAAATATCCCATAACCAATACCTGAGTGTCTTGAGAAAGTATTTGGATGAGAAGTCTGAGTCTGATACCACTGAAGCTCTCAAACCCTTTGCCAGTGCTTCACAGAATTTTCACTTAGGAAGGACAGCAATGCAACAGATGAGAACTGTATCATTTGGGGGCAAAGACTTCCAGGAATCCCAGGGAGAACACTTTGTTTTGCGAGTCCTGTGCCAGTTTTTTCTAGAGTGGTAGGAATTTGAGTTCCACACAAAATGCTCATGATTTTGTTTTTTCCATTCTGATTCCATGCCAAGATTTTTTCTGAAATATCAAAAATTATATGAAGCTTATATTTGGAATTCCCAGGCAGCTCTAATTTATTTTTAATGAAATAATTGTCATTGTGTATAAACTTCAGCTTTCTTTTATTGCCTTGGAAAGATTCTACTTCTTAAAATAGTTTTATTTTAAAAATACTGTAAGAAATAGAGAAGAGGTGCAGAAAGCAGTGTGTGTTCCAGCAACTAATGATTAGGTCATGTTAACTGGATACATGACATCCACTATCAGATAAAATTTTATTTTATGCCAGTGATGAGTACTCTAACTTTGGAGTCTCTTTTTGTAGCCTACCAGTTTGAACAGGATATTTATTTTGTAGCTCAAAATATTTTATGCCATTGTTTTTGATGAGGTTAATGTTTTGATTTTTAATTGCTAATAGTATACAGAATTAGTGTGAAGATGCAATATCACTGCAACTATTTACAGAAGACACTGGAAAGGTTACAGCTGAGAGACAAAACTCAGTTGATGAGATTATCCAAATAGTGTTTTGATTCCATCATATTTCAATCTGCAATACACAGTAGGTGAGAAAACCATAGTGAAATGTGCCTCTTCTTAAGATGAATTGCCTTGCTATTATTCAGTCTGGGTTTTTAAATATTTTCTGTTCTTTTTCCTGCTGTGATTCATTTTGAGAGTGTTAATTGGAATGCTTTCTATCATAGTATGGTGCAAGATTGGAATTTCTACTGTTTTCACAAAGTCTGTAAAGATGAGTCAAAATATAAAAATGGCAAACTTTGGAGTCCTTGTTTTTTTAATGTAACTTTCTCAAATTTAAGGCAGGAAGAAAGAATAATGTAATTACTCTCCATTGTGTTAAATATTTAAAAAATTACCGTGTTTGAACCGACTGGAGAAATGCTGACTTCAGCTTGTATATACATTTCTAAAGCTGTATTTACAACTAGTTCAATTAGCATTTTGTTTCTTGCTAGTCATTTGTCACTTATAAGGAGTACTCTCAAATTATGAAGCTTTAGGAGAAAGCAAAATCTCACTAACTGCAAGTTTTCCATAAAGTGTGTTGCCAAGCCATGATCACAATAGACTGCAATGTACTTGTAATGTTGTTTTAAGATGATTTCTATTTTCCAGAATTATCATAATGTCACGCCCTTTGGAGGAACATGAGTGCATTAATGAAATGGGCAGAGAGACTCCTTTAGTTTTTTGGTTTGATGCCAACAATGACTAATTCTGGATGTTTAATACTCTCAAAAGCATCTCAAATCCATATGATTTGGCTGGAAGTTGGTGACTGAAGCTTCCCCCCCCCCCAGAGGAGTCTATGATACATTAAACGTTTCTACTTTTAGAAAATCCAGCATCCAATTAAAAAAAGTATTGCTGATGAACATTTTAGAATCTGTTTGCATTCTGTCCTTGTTGGTACACATTGAAACTTCAATATCAGAAATTAGTGATCGATTGTAAGCACAAATGTGTCCTGGTCTGTGTATGGAGATGCTGACAACTGTTCTTTTGGTTTTACAGATATTGCAGTTGCTGCACCATATGGTGGAGAGGACAAGAGAGGACTTGTCTATATCTACAATGGAAGAGCAAATGGTTTGACTGCAGTCCCATCTCAAATTCTGGAAGGGCAGTGGGCTGCTCGCAGTATGCCACCCAGTTTTGGGTACTCCCTGAAAGGAGCCACAGATGTGGACAAAAATGGATATCCAGGTCCTTTGGTCTAAAATGTCACTTTAGAGTAACTTTGTAGTAGCCCTATTATCTCTGACTGACAGCATGTTTTAAAAAATAAATTGTAAGGTGTAATGTTTCTTCTTTCTTCCTAGACTTGATTGTTGGAGCCTTTGGTGTTGACACAGCTGTTCTGTATAGGTAAGGAGCCCTCTATGTGTTCACCTAAGTGCAAACAGAATGAAAGTCTTGACTTACAAAAGAAAGCCAGATCAGGGAAGCCTGAAATTCTGCCACTCCACCTTCCAAATTGCTGGAGGTAAAAATAAGGCTGTATTGCTGTTTTCAGTGAGTAAATCTATAGTGTGCTGTCTGTTATTTATCTTTCTCAATGATCTATCAGTAAGGGAAAATAAAAATAAGCTGTTTCCAGGGGTTCCTGAGTGACAGTTTTCTAGATTCTGATACATACAGGGTGCTGCTAGATATTGCACTGCAATCCCAGAAGTCTTACCCAGGTTTGCACATTCTGGGAGAATGCCTTACTTGTCTGTGCTAGAAATAGATAGGTCTTCTTAACACAGTTCTCCATGTTCTGAAGGTAATAAAAGGGCACAGAGAAGCTTCCTGCCTTTTCTAACCTACTTAGTGATTGTTTGTTACACTTGCAATTTCACTAAATATTGTCTAGAGTATGTATGTTTCACAATTTGATGGGGAAGGTATTGGCTGTCATGGTGTTAAATATTGTTCAAGAGGATGTTTTCTTTGCAGGGCTAGACCAGTTATTAGAGTAAATGCTGCCCTGGAAGTTAATCCAACCATTCTAAACCCAGAAAACAAAGCCTGTTCCCTGTCAGATGCAAAAGTTTCTTGGTAAGTGGGGTATCTTTGTTTTCCTTTGAGGGGAGGGAACTATCTGAACACTGTTTTCTTAAGTGTTCAGTTTTGAAAGGGCTCAGGAAGTCTGGTCATCTAATTGAAAAAGGCAATCAAATACAGATTTTTCTGAAAGTACAGAAAATACAAAATAAGAACTCATTGACAATAGTGGGAGAAACAGCCTTGTCTTGAATAGATGATAGACTGACTCCTAAGTTACATTCTTCCTGCAGAGATTGTCAATGTTGAGCAAAATGGTCAGAAATCACATGGCTTTTGAAATGTTTTCATCTATTAACTTACTTTTTGGATGAGAAATAGAATGGGTTTATGGAAGACAATTGGGAAATTATCTGCTCTGTAAACTGGTTTTGGTTCTTGTTCCTAGACTGTTATCCAAACCAAATTTTCCTTCCTAGTACTAATTTCTTTTTCAACTCAGTGTGCCAGTTCCTTCTAGCTTTTAAAATAAATGAGGCACATTTGATTTCAGTAACAAACACTGTCCCAGGTGACTGTTCCTACCTAAACCAAGACCCCAAAGCTTTGCATTGCCATCTATTTATAAATAGGTGGTAGATTCTCTCCCACCAGAACAAAATACCTTTTGGGAGTCTCAAGAGTCTCAAAAGAGAATGTCTTTGAACTGAGAAAAACAATAAATAATTTTAGAAGAAAAAGTGTGTGAAATTAATCTTTTCTTTTCCTCCTAAACAGCTTCAAAGTGAAGTTCTGCTTAAAAGCAGATGGCAAAGGAAAGCTCCCAAATTCACTCAGTAAGTCGTGGTAGTTTAAAAACTTTCAAGGCTTTTTTATATTGTTTGCAGACATGAGCACTGCTTGTCATTCTTTTTTCTTATTGAAACAGTTGGTTACCCTTCACGGCACAATCCTGCCAGTCCAGTAACCATATATACATCTATATGACCATCTTAGCATTTTTGGTTTTGTTTTTTTTTTTTCCCAAGTGTGTTGCAGTTGGTGGGATTTGAGCATACTTGGGACTTTAAGCATATGTCTTAACACTTGGTGAAACTAGTCTTGGAAAGTCCTTTATGTTTTACAGAATTGAGATCAGCTCTCATTGAGGGAAATTTTAGACAAGAATATTCAACTGTGTACATTGGTAGGCCTGAAAAATAGACAAGCCAGAAGGGGAACTTCTCACACTTTTGCTAAAATAATGAACTTCTCATTGGTATAGCTGATTTTTTCATCAGGTTCCCTGGATCTGTATCCCAGGAAAAGACTGTTTCAAACAGGTTTTTGTGTCTAAGATTTTTGTAGTGTGGCAAACAGCCAGGTTTTGTCTACTGAGTATAAAATCTTTCATATAAATAGCTGTTACATATTTTAAATTTCATTATCTATATCACATTTGTCCTGTAATTAGATTAGCAATCTAATTTATGTGCCAAATTGCTTTAAAATATTCTGGAGGAAACCCCCTCCTACTTCTTGATTGTAACCATAAGTTGGAAATGCATCAGTGCTCTCACTTGTTTCCAGTTTTTAAGGAACAAGCAGAGTCTAATTTAGGACAACAGTGCTTGTTAGTTACTGTATTGAGAATTAATGTAACAAAAGATGTTGTATTGAAAGAACTGGAGCTTTTAAAAGTTCCAAGCACTTGTGTTTTCATTGTAGCTGAAATCACCTTTCAGCTCCACTTCTGATGGGAATCTGCACTGTGTTGAATTGAATGAAATATCCCTAACCTAAATGCTTTGGATTGGACAGATTTCCAAGTGGAGCTGCTTTTGGATAAACTTAAGCAGAAGGGAGCTATAAGGAGAGCTCTCTTTCTCCACAGCAAACAGCCCAGCCACTCTAAGAACATGACTATTACGAAGGGGGGCAAAATGAACTGTGAAGAACTTGATGCCTTTTTGAGGGTAAGCAGCCATTTACATTTTAGACAAATAATTCTTGGTGCATTGTCTTTTGCAAATTCTTTGTGGTGGGTGTTTAAACAAAATAAATGCTACAGAAACTTCATGCAGTATGGATAGACTTAAAATGGCTAAAACCTGGGTTATCACTGCTGTCAGAGGGTGAGCAATGGGTATTTTTGTGTCTAAGATCTTGTATTGGATTGGAAGTTCAGTTCTGAACTTTGCTATTGACAACTTCTGGCACAAAATTAGTAACTATTTTTAAGGAAAAATTGTTAAGTAACAATTTTTGGCACAAAATCAGGAAGAATTTCCAACAAACGTGATAGTCTATAAGGAGAGGATGTGCTTCTACTTTGGATCTAAAAATGAAGAAAAATACAGATCTGAAACTGAAAAGCAAGTAACAGAGCACACAAAGGTTGAAATATCATTTGCTTTTTCTCAGTCTTTTCATTTTAATCCTCACAAATGTTAACAAATAAATAAATACAATAAAGCAATACAATAAATGCAGATCTGCTCCATGTTGGTTTTGGGATAACTGTTGCCATTAGAGAGTTCTGAAGGGTATTTTTTTGTTGTTGTTTTCTTCAAATCTTTTAATTGTAACTCATATATTTGGTTTCCTCAGGACGAATCTGAATTTAGAGACAAATTAACTCCCATTACTATTTTTATGGAGTATCGTCTGGACTACAGAACAGCTGCAGATGCAACAGGATTGCACCCTATCCTCAACCAGTTCACTCCTGCTAATATGAGCCGACAGGTATCTTCCTTCCATGGTCTGTGAGGAGAGAACCCAGAACATATTTTCAGCCTTCAAACTTATTCAATACTTAAGTTCCTCTTAGCACTTTCAGGATATCAAAATACATGTCTGGGCTTTTGTCTCTGATTTATGGAAATACTGATGGTTATTGTATGGTTGTCTTTTTTCCCTCCTCTGTGAGTCAAATTTTGTTTTGACATCTTACTCTTCAGTGCTGGACTTGTTTTTTCACATACACAAATTTAAGAGTTTTCTGGAGGAAAGGAGTTGGGTGTAGTATTAAAGCTGTTAATCTGGAATCATCCTCTGCTCTGACTATGTCGCTCTATGTATATTATATTTATCTTAAGGTAATAAACATAGTTTTTCTCTTTCTGCCCTTCATACAAATTTTGGCACTAATTTGCACAGAGAATAGTGGCGATGCAACTCAATGAAGAGATTATTCAAAGTATGGAAATAAGATGAAGATAATGTAGTCCTAGAATTCCAGTGGGGCAGGATGAGGCAGTTCCCTCATATGTAAAACCTCTTGTTCTCTTCTGAGATAAATGGGATGAAGGTATCTCATAACCAGCTCTTTAGAAGTCTTTTTTATTTGGTAGTGAAATGGAATAATTACAAATGTATGTTAGAAGAGATGCAGGACTTCAGGGTTAATTACAATATATGTTTGATTTTTGCATAGGCACATATTCTGCTGGATTGTGGTGATGATAATGTCTGCAAACCAAAGCTGGAGGTTTCAGTAGAAAGGTAAATACGTGAGAAAAATACTCCTAGGAAAAGTAACTTTCCTGCTTGAATTCTCAACTTCAGGAGTTTTTCATACTATTGTTGAAAGGTTTTAATGAAATAAGGGGGGCTCCTCAATATATACAATTTAAACTCATGGTTATTTGTTTGAAGGAAAACCCATTTTCTGCTCTGTAGCCTAGTATGTTTAATAAGTAGTACAGGGGTAACACAAAGCCCCACCCTGGCCCCCACTATAAGTACACAGCATTTATTTGAATATTTGCTAATCTGGACATGCATAGAAAGCATGAACCAGTGTTAGCTGCAATTGTACTACTGTTATTTAATACTAGATAGACACATGGAGATGTAAACAGGTATGGTTTTATCCAGCAAGGGATGGAGTAGGGCTCTGTTGTCACATGCATGAAAAAAAAAGTTCATATTGGTAATATCTTTTGTTAAACCTGGAAAAAAGAAACAAGTTTTAACTCATAATTCTTCCATGAATCTGGGCTGTATGTGCTTTTTATGCCTGAAAGCCATTCTTAGTGTGTTATCTCTGCTCATAAATGTCAGCTTTTTTTTTTTTTTTTAATGCCCTTTGTGCAGAGCTTAAAGCATATGCACATACATTTAGGCAGTACACACACTAATTTATGCAAATGCTTTGGAAACATTTTACATCAGTGGAGTTACAGTTAGGTTCCCTTGCAGTTAGTGAAATGAAAATACATAGTTTAGAAAGATATTCTATTTTTCTCTGGAGCAAATGTGTTACAGAGGTCTTGACTGCATTCTGTAGTTGACCCTTCCATCAACTTTTGTTATAAGTGTTTGCTTGTACCTCTGCTAAGGAGGCATGTGATTCAAAATGTACACCTTGATTTAGCTGTTTGTTTGTAATTGCTTGCTGTTTGTTACAGAAGGTGTCCATGGGTTTGTGGTTTCTTGTAAATTTTACAAAAAAGATTCTTACAAAAAAACGGCATGTAATATTTGCTTCATTTGTGTAATAAAAGACAAGTTTTTGTTTTAAACATAGTGTTTAAAACAGCTCTCCTGAGATTCCTGAAACTGCCTCTAGGTTTCTCTAATGTCTTTCTGTAATTTCAGAATGTCTCTTGTTTCTCTTAAGTTCTGCCAGTTCAATAGATTTTATATACTTGAATGTAGAGCTCTTTTTTACCCTTGTTTTTTGTAGTGATCAGAAGCAGATCTATATTGGTGATGACAATCCCTTGACACTAATTGTCAGTGCTCAGAATCAAGGAGAAGGAGCCTATGAAGCAGAACTCTTTGTCATTGTTCCACCCCAAGCAGATTTCATTGGTGTTGTTCGTAACAATGAGGTAAAATTCCAACTATTTCATGCTTTGAGTAGTCATATTTCAGGTGCTGCTGTGGAAGTCTGCAGGAGAGCATCTGTCCGTGGTGGGGTTTAGACTTCATTCTTAAAGCAAAGCACTGAAAAAACTACAAAGTTCTTTGAAGCCCTGAAGCTGGATAGCACCTGGCTGGCTGGTTCCAGGAGAATAAAGAATAATCTGTGGGATGTAGCTTGACACACAGAGTTTGTCTGCTACAAGTCTTTATTTTCATAGTGTCCTTCTTTTATTTACATTTAGACTTCACATGTCATGCTGGGCACCTGTGAGGAAAAAAGTGATGTTGGGTATTTCCATTCTCATCCACCTAAGTATATGGGAAATCTTGGGTGTCAGTTATCCTGACTACACAGAATATTAAACTTTCTTTCCTGACTTTCCTTTGTTTTCATATAAAATGTCTTTGCAAGTTCTATTTCAAGGCTAGGTTGTATGGGGCTTGGAGCAACCTGGAGGTGGGGGGTATCTATCCCTCCCCGTGGCAGGGGGGTGGAAACTTAGATGGTCTTTAAGGTTCCTTCCAACCCAAACCATTCTTTGAGTCTGTTTCTTTAAAGGCACAAGCATAATCTCAAGTATGTGTGGGATTATAGACATATATAAGTAATATACTTTCAAATTTTCCTCATCCTTGTTTTTATTTGGTGTGATCTATGATCAATGGGTGTATCTGACTGCAGAATGTTAAGGGGAAAACTATTTTTCCCCTATATCAAAGGATTGCAACTTTCTACATACTAGGTCCTTCCTACATTTTGGACCAGGCCTTTTTGATTCTCCAGTTTGCCTCTGCTACTCTACAGCTTTGTGATGTGGTTTTATCCAAAATCTTACAGCTCCTCCAGGACCTTTTTTGGAGTAAGCAAATAGGTATTCATGTTATTTAGTCTTCCAATCTTTTTTTTTTTTCCTATGGAGAGTTTTAACCCTGGCCTGATCGCCAAAGTTTCTTCATAGTGGTTTTAAGGAATCATGTGGATTAATACTTGAGGGTACAAAAATCAGTCCTACCTGATATAAGAATATTGAATTTTTCTTTTTGTGACCTTGGAAAGAGCATCTATTTCATATCAAAACTATTTGTCTCCATGGAGACTTTCATACTCAGATTTTAGTCCTTTACTGTGTTAGGACTGAGAAATTATATTGACATCAATGCATCATATCAAGAACTTATCTCCAGACTTCCATCAAGGTGTCCAGATTTACAGAATAACATTCCTTAATATTTCTGTTTTATTGCAGGCTTTAGCAAGACTGTCATGTGCATTTAAAACAGAGAATCAAACTCGGATGGTAGTTTGTGACCTGGGAAATCCTATGAAAGCAGGAACTAAGGTAAAGTTTGCTTTACTTTTACCAGCAGATGTCTGGTAGCTCAAGCAGGCATGCAGTTGGCATTCTTCTTAATCATGGTAGTGTTTGGGCAGGATGTTTATTCACAGGAATTTAAGATTAGATCTAGCTGACATTTAGGTGCCCACATATTTGGTTACTTAAGTGGTTTCAATTTTTCAGCTAAATTAATGGCTGAAAGGGAGTATTCTTTAGTTTTATGATGCAACTCAAGAGGAGTAGTTCACTAAACAGCAGAATGAATTAACTCCTGTCCCTGAAGAATTTGTTTTGAGATTTAACTGATATGGATTTTTTAGTATATAGTAAAGAACTAGCTCATAAAGACCTCAGCACTTCCACCAAATCTAGCTGAAATTGGATGAATTTTAAAAAAAAACAACTATTAGTGGGACCTAGCAGATGTTAAGATGATGTGACATAGTATATCTTAATTTCTGAGGAAATAAAGTGAAAATAATTCAAAATTAAAAACAATTTGATGGTGCTTTTCTTTCAAGAGACATTTTATATAGGTGAATAAATGTTATTTCCAAAGTCTTTAAAAGTGTACCTAGTTGAACTGTACAGATATTGAAGCAACTATTATGTACTGTGTCTTGCTCTACAGTACTTTTTTGCAACACATAGAGGTGCTGAATTATCTGTAAAAATGGCTGAAGCAAGGAAAGTAAGCATGATGTAAACCTTACATCACTGCCAAAACCCAGAAATATATCTGCTGAAATCTACAGGGAGCTTTCTGGTCTTGGTGAACTGGACAGGTATTATTTGCCAGTTCTCCATCCCTGTTCACTTCATGACCATGTGCCTCGAGCAGTTTCATTGCATTCTAGTAGTACTAAAAAGCTTTTATGGTGTGTTTTATTGTGCCCCCACTGAACCATGGTAATTTTTTTCTGAAGCTCCTAGCTGGTCTGCGTTTCAGCGTGCACCAGCAGTCTGAAATGGATACCTCTGTGAAGTTTGACTTGCAGATTCGAAGGTATGGAATTCTGTGAGCATGCACCTCACCTGCCAGATAACATGCTGAGCAAATAGAGTGTGAACTGCCCAGGTAGTTTCACTCTGGACTAATTCTCTGGCCTTTGCCTTGTCGTTGTTTAAAAAATAAACATCTTTTTAATGAGTAGCATTTTCTAAAAAAGATAAAAAAATGTAAGAAAACAGTTTGAATACAGTTTCTTTTGCTTACAGCTTTCAGAGAAACTATGGCACAAGTGAAATACTAATAATGAGGAACAACATTATCTGAATGATTTCATGAAAATTCTATACTTCTGCATTTTCTTGGGTAGTTCCACAGGATGACTTTAGTCTTTGGGTTTCTAGCCCTGTTTTAAAACTGAGGTTTGAGCTCTGAATTCCTTCTGATGTAAAGCTACGATTTCAAATTTTATATGTTTGAGGATGACGTGCAAGTCTTTCAGGAAAGATAATGTGTGTGATGGTTAGAGCAGAAGCAAAATGCTGTGAACCATTTGAAATGTTGGATGGTAGCCAGCCTAACAGAGTCAAAAACATAAATGGAACAAAATAGTGTTCTTGTTAATAAGATAAGCACAGCACTTTCATATAACTACCTGAATTTATACCTGTTAGAGATGACAGTTAAGATTTGGAGAGGTGATCAATAGGAATCTCTTTATCCAGTATTGTTTTATATTGCTTAATAAACAGTACTCATTATGTTCTATACAATTGTTTTAAGTTTTGGGTTTTTAAAAATAGTTATATTAGTTTCTTAAATGAAATAAGCTATTTTTTTCTCTGCAGTTCCAACCTGTATGACAATCTAAGTCCAGTAGCATCCTATCAGGCTGACCTTGCCATTTTAGCAGCTGTTGAAATTAGAGGGTAAGCACTGATGCTATTTTAATAAATGTCTTTCTCAAATAAGCATTGCATGTTTGCTGCTTTATAAATAAATGAATTTTTTTTTAGGTCTGTGTAAAGCTTTTAAGAAAGCCTTGGGGAATTTTATTAATAAAGAAAATATGGTTCTCTCTAGCCACCCTTTGGACTTTCAGATCTTGAATAATTCTAAATAATTACAAAATAAATTTCAAAAAGGAATGTTGTGCCTCTGTTACTAGAGGTTTTTTAGAAGGGGAAAAAAAAAAAAAGCCCCTCATTTTTGCAGTTGCACATGTCTCCAGATCACTTTCCTCCACAAACTGACTGGGGTTTCATCCCAGAACTCCTGAAAGCAAAGTTGAAAAATCCAGTTGAGCCTAAGTTTGCAGTGCCCTCATCTTCTTCAGTCTTAAGGCTAGTACTAATGTCATAATGACTCCATTACCTCCATTACAGCTGCTTATCAGAAATCCATACTTCACACCTAAAAGCTATACAATTCTCTTGCTTAGTCAGTTAACTCGGATTCCTAAGTCATAATTTTTAAAAATATCCACTGCATTCATTATTGCAATCTAATTTTCTTAATATTTGAGAGATGGGTTAATGGCACAACTGGAAGTTGTACTGATAGCTTCACCATTTTCAGTGCATGTTGAATTATTGTTATGACTGTACCCATTAAGTGTACATCAGCAATATTTGTTATTATCCAAGCATTGTGGGGTTTTATGACATTAGTATGTCATTAAGATCTTAATTCTCTTAAATGGTTTATTAGGCATTGTAGAATGAATTCAAAGTTTAGGACAGGGAAAAAAAATGTTTCTACATAGAAAGGTGTAGAGAAGAAAGCAGAACGTTTTATATGTTCTCTGATCAGCTTTATAAACTGGAGATTGTATTTTAAGCATGTTAACTTTTTTGGAAATAATTTATCATTATGTATTTTATAATAATGACTTATTTGCTCCACTATTCAGTGTGTCGTCTCCTGATCACATATTCCTTCCAATTGCAAATTGGCAGCCAAAGGAGAACCCAGAAACAGAGGATGATATTGGACCTCTAGTTCAGCATATCTATGAGGTATGCAATTACTACCAATTCCAGTTGCACAGTTGTGTGACAGATTAAAAGAGAGAGATGATCTGGTGTAGCTTTTCTCTTGAGTAAATTCACAAAAACTTTGTTTTTTTAATTCTGGGTCAATAATTGGTATCTGCAAGAAGGGTTAGAATGCCTGCAATTAATTTAACAGGAGGAGCAAAATAGAAAAGGATGATTTTTTTAAAAATTATTTTTATTTTTTTATTTTTTTTTAAGTCATTACACATATTTTCTTCTCTAGGCTTTTGGAATTTAGATAAAACATTTGAAGTGAATTGAACTCAGAAAATGACTCATGGCTGCGAATTATCCAGTATCATAATTTGTATTCCAAATGTTTTGAAAAACAAATTTTGTAAAGTCTTTTGCCTTAAAACATGTTAAGTATTTACAAAATAATGATCACAGCTGTAATCTAGATTGTTTATTTAAATAAAATTTATTTACCCAGAGAGCTGGGTGAACAATAGTTCTAGAGAAGTTCTATTAGTCACTACTGAAAGAGACCATTTATCTAAAGAAACTTATGGGTGCATGTCTCTGTGCTCAGAGCATCTTGTCTGAGACACGTACACTGATGTGAATACTGCAATAAACTACAAAAATTTCATATTTCAAGGAAAAAAAATTGTATTTCTTCAAGGAAAAAGCCCCAAAGCCATATAGCTTTTCTTAGAAGCAAATTTTATCAAATTACAGAAGCAGCTTTAAGTTTTGCCTGTCAGAAGACTGAATTTTAGCTGCTGTTTTTAGGTAAAGTTGATGATGCTATTGCCATAAGGTCTCAGGACTAGGTGTAGCAGAAGTGTAACTTATGGTTCAAATCTAAAATAATAACTAGATGCACTAGAGTAACAAAAAAAAGGCAGCATTGTCTTTCTTTTTACATCTGTTAACTGTATTTTCATACTCAGCTGCGAAACAACGGTCCAAGTGCCTTCAGCAAGGTGATGATGACTCTGCAGTGGCCTTACAAATACAAAAACTACACACTGTTGTACATTGTTCAGTATGACATTGATGGTCCCATGAACTGCACTTCTGATATGGAAATAAACCCATTGAAAATTAAGGTAAGCAGGACTGGTCTTTTTGAGTGTAACAAAGTGTGCTTGTCTGGGGAACAGGCTCAAAATACCCAAATTGCTGAGAACATTTAATTGCTGAGGTTTCATCTGTTGCTGAGGAGCAAGACTGAACTCTTTGATGGTATTTGCCCATGTACAGAGCAGGTGAAATCCAAAGTAGACAATAGATTTGCACCCAAAGACAAATTGTTTTCATTTCTTTTGGTGTTTTTTCTTGAAGATCTGTATTGTATGAGTTCAAAGTCCAAAGCAATGGAATTAATTTGAAAGAGGTTGTGAACAAAGACATTCCCAATGTTTTCTCTGTTTATGTAAATTTTCTGGGGTTTATTGCTTTGAAGAAAATGGCACTGTTTTTCTATTACTTTCTATTACTCTATTCTATTACTTATAGCTCATCTATGTAGGCCCTCATCCAAATGCCAGAAGTGAATAGGGGTGTTTCAGTGGGGCTTAGAAGGATGCTACCACTGCCAGCAAAACATGCAGTTTGCAGACCATGGACAAGAAGAAACCTTTTATTCTTAAGGTGTACTAGGCAAAGAAACAGTAGGAAAAAAGCCATTAAGTTTGATTAAGAGTAGGGAGCTGAATTACAAGACAATTTTGGAACAAGTAGAAAAATCAGTGTAGTTCTCAAAGAATTTAAACAAACTTATATATAAAAAGCCTAAGGTAAGATATTAAATGTACAGAACAACAAAGAATACACATGCATCTTTGATAACCAGAAAGCAACTTTAGTGTATGTATTAATGCAAATTTCCTGTGCTTTTGCTATACCATTGCTAATAATATATTACTTAAAATTTTCTTATGAACTTTCTCATAAATTTGATATGTAGAGGACAAGGAAGCATGGCTTTGCCGAGTCCCATATATAAATTTGCAGTTTTACACTGGGATTTTCTAATGGATTACAGAAATAATTTATCAAACCAACTGCCTAGTTTTTCAAGGCCTTCCTAAAAAAGTTTTTGTGTATGTCTGAATATGTATATGCAGGTACAGTGGTATGTGGTATATCAATACCATAGTAGAGCTATTTTTTCAGAGTTAAAACCTGAAATGTTGAGGAAAAATCTTCAGTAACAGATTAGAAAATTGAATTATTTATTGCAGTGTAAGAGTATCTTTTTTTGATGCATGAAGAAGTTGTAAGATACTCAAGGCCCTGCGTTAAATCTTAATAGAAATTTGCATCAATGATCTAGAAGTAGTTATGTTTTTATTACAGGTGCAAGTAAAGCCAGGTTCTAGAGAACAGCTAGGATAGAGTGGGAAACCTTGTAACTTAGATTTTCTTTCCCTTAAGTTTGAAGACTGCAAATATCTAAATAAAAGAGTTATTTATTATTTGGGCTTCCTTGGTATATCCTAGATTTCTGCTCCTAAAGATGATGATAAGAATGAAACACTTAGCAGGGAAGATAATCATGACCATCACATCAGTCGAAGGGATGTAAGTGCCATTGAAGGAGACGTGCACACTTTGGTAAGCTTTCCGTGTAGATCTGTTGATAATATTTTTGGAGGGTTTTTAATGGAAAGATGAAAGCTCTGCTAGATGAACAATCATTTCAAAAACCCATGTCCTGTATCTGAACAACTAACAGACAAAATAGTCATATGCTCTGGAATTGTTTGGTTTTATTTTTCCCCAATGTGCATCACTTTTCCTCAGGGTAGTAAGATTTTTATCTGTGTGTGTAGATGAAGTCCATACCTTCCTGCTAATGCCAGCTCTTTCACCTTTGGGATCCAAGTGGTTCACATAATATTTTTCTGAATGCAAACTTCCAGAACACTACAAATAATTTTTAAATACTGGGGTTTATTTCATATATCTGAATAGTTCATGGTGCTTTACCAGAAAAACTCTATGCGTATGAGAAAAATGCTGCCACTAATGACTTTCCAAATTTTTTCATATTTGGAATATCCTTTCTGTTATATGCAGGGCTGTGGAAATGCTGATTGTTTAAAGATAGTCTGTCAAGTTGGCCACCTGGAAAGGGGAAAGAGTGCAATATTATATTTAAAATCACGCCTTTGGACCCAAACTTTCATGAATGTGAGTGCCTGAATATTCTGTCCCTGCTCCTAAAACATAAAAAGGGCTTTTGTATCCATATGCAATATTAATTTTGTGTTCTCTTACACAGAAAGAAAATCAGAATCATTCCTATTCTCTCAAATCATCTGCTTCTTTCAATGTTATAGAGTTCCCTTATAAAAACCTTTCCTTTGAAGATATCCACAATTCTACAGTAGTAAGTTATTTATATCCAGCTTGAATTATGATATGTGATTACTTAGAAATCAATACAAAGCCAGTGACTGTCAGGTAGCTTTTTTGTGGCTTGGTATAATTGTAATTTTATAAAATATTTGATTTGTGTATTAATTCTTTGTATATACAAATGTGTATATATAGATTTATACACATACAAACGAGATTTTCTTGAGCTAAAATTAGAGCTAACAGTATTTGTTGCTTTAAGGACTTTTTCGTAGACACTATAGCCTAAAAGATTTGAAGAAAAGGATTCAAAAAGCTTGCCATTAATTTATTTTTAATGCGGTTATGGTTTCTCACGCCTTCTATTATTTTCTCTCCCAAGACTTATGGAGTTCATTTTTTTGTTGCTGTTTCAAGGCAACTTTTAAGGAAAAAAAAAGGCTGCCTTTTAAGGAAAAAAAAAAAATCCTTGAATTTTTCTTTGATTACCACCCATTTCCAGATTATTACAGTTCTACTGAAAATAATCAAGATTACAGAATACATGTTGTCATTGTATCACTGATTGCAAAAAAATCAGACCAAACCAACAAACCCTCCAAAACCCCCAACACCATTTTTATGTCATTTGAAAATCCTATTAAATTTGGGTCAGTGAAGCCTTTATGTTACTATTAATCTATAGCTGTTTACTCACAGTGGAGAAAAAAAGAGTTTGATGGATTATTTTAAACACTATAGAATAAAGATAAGCAAGATTTACCCTGCTTGAATGAACTCAGTGTGTCACTGCTGTGCAAAGTGTGATTTATTGTGTTCTTCTATTAGGTTACTACAAATATTACATGGGGCATTCAACCACAGCCTATGCCTGTACCAGTGTGGGTTATAATTTTGGCTGTCCTAGCAGGATTATTGCTCTTGGCTGTTCTAGTCTTTGTTATGTACAGGGTAAGTACTGTATTTGGGGGTTTTGTATTCTTTTACCTACTAGTTTTGCATTCCTTCCAACAGTACAAGCAGCTTGCAGGCATACTTTGGTACCCCAGGAATCTGAATTGTTTAAGTTTTTGGATAACTGTAAAAACTTCCCAGCCTTGTCAGGAAGAAATTGAATAAAAGAGTATGTCTGTGCTGAATTACTCAGTTAAATTTTTCAGCTTATATTGGCTTTGGATTTCAAAAATAAAAGGAGAGTAGGAGGGAAAAAAAATTCAAGTAACTAATCAGTTAAGACCTGCTCAAGAAGGAAAGAGAAATGTTCATCTATTTTCAAAATCACAGTGCAATTTCTTCCTTGTTCTCTGAATCACAGATGGGCTTTTTCAAACGTGTGAGACCACCTCAGGAAGAACAAGAAAGAGAACAACTGCAACCACACGAGAATGGGGAAGGAACATCAGAAGCTTAAGCAGAGTTTTATCTGTAAGACATTCTGAAAAATATAAAAATGCCTACATCTTGGTTATGAATATTGGTTTACCCATTAAGGAGAAACACTCATGACTGCAGAGTTGCTGGTCTTGGAAGGAATCAGCATGTACAAAATAAGAGCAATATATTTAAAACCTCCTTTTTGTATTAATTATGTTCATACATGTGACTAACACATCTGCACTGATTTGTGTCTGAACAGTACTATGTACTGCTAAGATTTTGCTTATTGGGTTGGAGGATATACTTTTTTTGGTTCATGGACTGATTTTGCATTATTTGCCCACACAGATTCTGTGTTTGCTCTTGAAGCCAACAACTTCCATAGATACTTGCTGGATTACATGTTTAGTTTCAATATATTTTTGATGGAGTACACTACATTTCACTTCCTAGCTCTTGCAAGCTAGTTGCACAATAAAAAATGAACACAGCTTGTTTTACACAAAACTGAATAATATTCTTTGACCCATTAATTCTGCTGCTGATTTTCTTCATGATCAAAAAAACATTAAAGAAATGAATCAGTGGAGTCATTCACATCTCATACTTATTATGCATGCCTTTTCTCCTTCCTGCTCAGCCATCTGTCTTGTGGTTTCCCTCTGGACTTTACAAATATTTTTCTCCAGGTCCTAGGTCTCTTACTGTAGGGACTGAGCCTACAGAAACTTACGTGGGTGGCAGAAAGCTGGAGATGATGTAATTTCTATGGGATCTAGTGAAAAGATTCAGAGCAAGATGCAAAGACTCTGCTGTGGATTTCCAAAGCACAGGGCCCAGGTATTCCACAGAATTGTTGGCAGCATGGATCTATTCAGACAGTGCCAGGGACAAGATGTTGGATTGTGGCTGTCAACAGACATGTCTGTTGAGAAAACTCACAGCCTTTACGTTCAGAAGTCAGACCTTTCCAGTGTTTAAAGTTAAGTCTGTGTATTACTCAGGACAACTCTCAGTTTCTGGCAAACCAATGAAGGGAATACTTAGTGACAGGTTACCTGATGCTCTGTTAGAATTCTCCTGTTCTGTGGTTGACCATGTCCAAGAGCAGGATGGAGTAATAGAGGGACTGTTTAAACTACACTGCCAGCCAAATTATGTAGGTTACATCCATATAGCCACACTCCAGCCTGCCTTGCCACCTGCCCTGAGAGAACAGTGAGCTTGTCAAATGAAGCAGAGTGTAGCTGGCAATGCAAAAAGCTTTTAAAAGAGAAGGTGGATTTGGGTGTTTCATGTCATTCATTGTTTCATTCATTGTACATTTTGTTGCACAAAAGACATTTCATTGCACAAGACACTTCATTATGTTCAACACATTTCATTACCAGAAAAAACACTAAAAATTTTGTTTCGTTGTCTTTTAAACATACCAAAAATTCAGTGGTTTAAAGCCACAGGTTTACATCATTCCTAGCTTATTTCCCTTAGCACTGGTGTGGTCAAGTGAAGCTTCTTGTAGTTATGAGAGAACACAAGAACATTGTCTCCATGCATTTCAAAGGACATGTAATGGCAAAATAGGAGGTTGTCTGGCTTGCAATCACATGTAGCTGTGTTGCACAAACCTTAGAGGTTAAACTACTTAACCTTAAGTAGTAGTAGCTTAAATTACTACAAAGGTGTATAGGAAATGTGTTTATTCTCTATTCCAGAAAGGTAACAAATTATATTATAAAGTCCCTGTAGGCAGCAAAATACAGAAAGGAAAACTTCTACTGTAATTATAGCAGTGAGATTTCTTTGTAGACATGCTCTTAAAAGGATAAAAACTCTGGTTAGGTTTCTGCACTTGTATCTTGGGGGGTTTGTTCAAAGCAACATCTCCCCATAAATACTGCAATGCCTGGTCAGCCCAGAATTATCTGGAATTAACACTTGGATTCAACTCTCATTTTTGTACCCTTCCTGAGATTTGAAATCCACAAATGTCTTTCATTGTTATGTCCATGCTTACTCCCTGAACCGTGATGGCATTTCAGTCATTGAGAGACACAGCACAAAGTCTGGGGGGGCCAGTATGTATATCAGATCTAGGCTTGCATATTTATCCATTTACATGGTTTTGTTTTAGAAAAAATTGTTTAGTTATGATAAGTTTATAGGAGGGCATAGGGCATCAGTTCAATTTCACTGAGTTTTCAAATTCTTCAGTATGGCCAAGGTTTTTTTTTTCTTTACTTTAGTACTGTTGCTAGCAATAAAGAATCAGGAATCAGGCTTTGATCCTAGCCTCAAAATGTGACTTTTATAAATAATTCCAGTTACTTACATAGGCTTCTAGTTCACACGCTTTGTCAGCTGATTATCTATATGCAAGGATATTTTTTTTACCCAGTCTAAATCTTGGTAGGTTAAGAGGTTTAAGAGACTGTCAGATTAGAGCTCTAATTCTTACATGTGTGCTTTCAGTACATGTACACACTGTGTTGACTTGAAATTTATTAGACTACTTGCATGTCTAGGCATTATGAGGAGATGAAAATAATAATAATAAACCCAGCATGATCAAGATCTCTTCAGCTCACATAGAAGGGACACAGTAGTGTTGTTAATGTTAGTGCTAACTACATCTGAATTTTACTGTGGCAACTGGAAACTCTTATTGCCAGTTTTCAGGATAAAAAGGTACATTTTATTGGTACAACTACTGTAGCTATGGAAAGTTTCTTCCATTTATTGAAGTTACATAAATTAAGACTTATTTAAGTGTTTTTTATTTTCTTGCATTCTGCTGGACAATAAAAGCAAATTGTTGCTTCTCCCCTTTCCACTAATTTCCAGTTTGGTTAAAAAACCCCACCAAACATTATCTTATGTACATGCAGTATACCAGTTACTTAGAGAATATAGATATAACACCCCAAATTCTGTTTAAAGAAACATTTGTATTTCAGGAAGATTCTGAAGAGGATGTTTTCCTGAATGGGGGTACAGCAGCAAAGCTTTTATAGGTTCTAGATTCAGCAATAAGATTAGACTATATATGTATTTGCATCAGTATAAATTTTATAATGACTTTACAGGCATTGTTGTATTCTTGTAGCAAACATTATAGAATGAGGTTAAAACTTAAAAAAATGTATGTTGGAATTACTTTTATGTCCTTGAGTTGAAACTGATTTGCATAAGATGCATACTGCAAGCATTAAAAAACATCCAAGACAATTAATCCTCTTTCAAGAGTTATGTTTCAGAAGCATATTTTTCATGAATATAAAATCAAAAGCTATGTAATTATTTAGATAATAAAAACATTTTAAAGAGCTATATCTTTTATAATGACACATGAATTTAAGTACTACAGTTTGCAATTATTGCAGCATCTCATGATCAGTAGTAAAAAGCTACTTATACAAAATGCATATTATCTATTACTATGTTTGACAATATCTAGAAAACATAAAGTAGGGAACATAATTTATAGGTTTATATTTCTTTCAAGAAAGTTCCAAACTGTGGAAATAGCTTTTGTTTAAACATAAATGCAAAGCCAAACACAGGATACATTTATCAAGATAAGTTGAAATCTTTGAGGAACCATTTGCAGTTAGGTTTATAATTTTATTTGTCCCATTTTTCTGTTTTAAATTTTGATTTACCCATTAATCTTTGATTCATGTAGCATTTGTGGAAATCTTAAGAAAGTTTTTCTATATGCTCTTTAAAAAACATTTACTTCCAACAAAGATGTTTAACATTTAGATGTTTCCAAAGTTATGTGCACGCCTAAGTAGTCTTGAAGGTAAACTCTCATGGGATTTTGAAAATATTTTAGCTACAATCAGCATGTTCTTGGTGATTTGAAGGATTCATGTTGAGCTTAGATTTTTTACAACATTTGCATTTGCTGTTGATTATCCTGGCATGGGCCCTGCAGTCACAGAGCAGCATTACTTTGGTGAAAATCTAGTCAGTTGTTGTCTTTGGTCCAGACTAAGACTTATCCCACAGTCCAGCGAAGTCACAGAAAACCTGAGATTGACTGCAACTGGCTTAGTGTAACAGCCAAGGCTGCTGGCTGTTATTGAGGGAAAAATAAATAAAGATGGGATTTTATAAAAGGAAAATTATAATGCAAAAACTAAAAAGGTGGTGGTAGACTACAGTTAAGCCTTTTACATCAAAGAGATGTTTTGGTTTTTTGTTGTTTGTCTGTTTCTGAGCTGGGAAGAACCCATTAGTTCTCTGTTGGCAGTAGCCTCCTACAAACAAATCCCACAATTTGGACCATGATTGTATGCTGGACTCTAATGACTCTCATTGACTTGAGTGGGATCTGAATTCCTTGGTATAGAATCTCTAATCCAGTTCCAAAGTGCAATATTACATGATCAGATCTAGTTCATTGCCAAGTTGTCTGATTATTTTTGTCTGCCTAAGAAGATGTAGCATTTGTTGACTTGCAGCAGTCAGTATTTTTAAGGACATTATCAAAACCAATGTGTTAAATTGGCATGATAAATGAGTGATATAGAAAGTTTTTGATCACCCACATTGGGTGAAACATGATGTATATTCTAAAGGGTATCCATTACTAACTCTTGAGTTACTGGGAATTGGTACAGAATCTTTAAGTCTACTGTGGAAAATTTGACTAGAGACTATACAATAATGGGTTAACAGTAGTGCTTCTACTCTTTCATGTCATTATTATTTAGTATTTTGATCTGTTTTTTTCCAATGTGTAGAGTTTGTCTATAAACCAGGAAATCTAACATTTCATGCAATGACCTTCTCCAAATGATCAACTTGAACCTTGGCTTTTGCAAAATAAATGATGATTTAATGTAGTGTTCGGATCTTAAAAAAACTTTTACAGGTTTAGGTGGCCCTTTCTAGTCTATAAAGGAAAACTGTATCTGCTGTGATACAAATATATTGAAAATGTAACCTTTTATTTCTTTGTAATAGAATATTTTCACCTTTTTTGTGTGTTTGTTTTGCTTGTGTATTAGATCAGTAGAGCATTGTTTGCACAAGCACAAAATTAACATACTAATGAGAGTGCTGCATTTCAGGTTTTAGTCGTACTAAATAATTGTAACGTAAATGGAAATATTTTCAGAGACTGAACTTTTTTCAAACGTCTTCGGTACATTTAAGGAGAGCAATATACATTTAAAGTCACCTTATTTTTATTAAATTATAAATTTTGCAAAAAATATGGGTAGCGTGGCACAGTAATTTTGTACTGAGACCAAGTATATAGCTGTTAAGCTATGTTTTTTCTTTCAACTCATTCTTTTCATCCTAATTCAAATTTGATTGAATTTATGAGGTTGTATTTTTCTGTATATGTATACAATTTCAAAGTATTATGATTGGATAAAATGAAAAATGTAAGTATTGAGTTGATTTTGTTATTTAGAATTTTGGAATAAAATACCTCTTAATTAACAGGAATTCTGTTTTGTTTTTTAATCCTAGGTGTGTTTTTAAATATGCACTGAATTCACCTGAAAATGTTTTATAGTATATGTTTGTAATCAACAGTTGTCTACAAATTATGAAAATGTCACATTTACACAATTTTTACATTCTCAGCTAAAGTAGCACATATTAACCTGAGTAAAAAAGTTTTGTAGTTACAATAAGGAAGAATCTAGTCACAAATTATATTCGGTCACCAGAAAACTGATTTCCTACTAAAATTTTTGTATGCCAAAAAGAAATATTTCAGATTTTATAGCTGCAACAGCACTGTAGAAAATAGTGAATTCTTGTCCTTTGGTTAGGAAAATTCTCAGAGAGGTAGGTCTTTTTTTCCCTGTATTGTTAAATTAATTTTATCTTAGTATTACATTCTGATTAACAGTCATATTTATTTTTGTGAGTGGGGTGACAGTAAGTATTTTGTGTCACAAGAAAGGTATATATGTTTACTTCACAGTGCCAGAAAACTTAATAAGAAATAAATGTTTTTGCTTATAAGCACCGTAGAAAAACTCCAAACTACTGAGTTCCCTGGGTTGTTAGTAGAGAATTTGTTAACCTAAAGAAAATAATTAAAAATTACACTGGAAAAGATGGAAAAAAACATTATTTGCATTTTTAATTAGCAGCTTCCAGTGATCTCACATTAGCTACACCTAATATGCCAGAGAAACTTCAGAAGCAGTAGTCAAAACTATTTGCTCAATACACACTGCAGCCAATACAGGGCTAGTTTTTAAGCAAGATACCTTCAGTTAGCAGCACAGTGATCACTGCATGCATTTAGCAGTTTCAAACTGAGGAATTATTAATAAATCAGTGACACCAGCTGAGTATCACAACAAGGCAACAGTGGCTTTTCAAAGTCTTGTGCCATGACCACCTTAACCAAAATCAGTCCACGTCTTGAGGTTATTTACACCTACACAGCTCCACTGTCTCCATTTGAGTTATGCTGTTTGACATTGTCTAGGTTTCTGGCTTTTTGTATGCATGTGTGATATTTTATTGTATGCTTTTATCATCAGTGAGTTTTAAAATTAATTGCTAATACATTAATACTTTATTACATATTACTACATTAAATATTTTTAAGTTGGCCATTCAAATAATTTTAAGAACGTGGTGAAAAATTGTAAATGCTTTAAAAAATAGTGATTAGATGAATCAATACGTTGTCTCCTATACATAAAGAATTAGCATTCCTGCTGTCAGCAGCCCATCTTCTCACAAGGTATTTCACAATCACTCTGTTTTACTTTCTGTATCTTTTCTGATAAACATTCTAAAAGTTAGGTGCTGAATCATTACCTCTCTTGACAGACATACAGGACACACTAAGCTTGCAGGACACAAACATTGTGACACAGACCTTTTAAATGTGAGAAGGAAAAAAAATTGCAGCACAGTACCACATTATTAGTCTTCACAGTTTCACAAGCAGACCACATCTGTGTGTTAGTGTTTTTCAGTATCTATTTACATCTGTGTCACTTGTGTACACACTTTTCAGTTCCTGACAAAATAGCAGCTGCCATGTTACAACCCTTGAGTGGCTGGTGACAGTTGTCCTTTGTTTGAAGAGTGTGTGAACAACCATTAAAAACTGCAGGAGGTACTGCTAGACATCTTTCCTCAAGTAAATACTCAGGTAGTTGAGATAAATGACTTATTATCAGCTTTCTTCTCTTTTCAAAGACAATTCGCTTAAGAAAACACAATCCTGATTGTTTTATTTTTTTGTTTGGTTTTGGGTTTTTTTTTCTGAAATGGATGTTCTGTGATCTAATACCTTCTCAGTAATTTATCTAAATGCAGTACAAATGATTAATTTCTAAAAGTTATTGCCCTTTCAGAGGTATTTTCAATAAACCCTTTTATCACACATTTAATAGACTGCTTCAGAACTTTATATGAGTCATTGCACGTATTCAGACCTTCAGCATTAATTTCTTTCAGAATATTAAAGATGAGTAATTGTTCATAGTCACATCATCGACATTAAGCTGAAAAGTTGCAGCTGCCAAGTTGGTTTAATTTCTCCTCCTCAAATAAACCTAATTTGTATCTTTCTAGAAGCCCAAGTCTACAAACATTTGGAAATTAACATATATGTTACCCAAAGCTTCCCAATAGCAAGTACTGATTCATCAGACAAACTCATTAACAAAGGAAGCAAATTGCTCCAAGTGTTAGTTAGCTTTCTGTAAACCTGTTTCTCCCACCAAGGAACATGCAACATTGCAGTTTCCAAAATAAATTCAGCTATAACAGAGCCTGTGCAGACGCAGCCCTTTTTTCTTCTCAGTGCATAATATAAGACTGAAATAAGAAGCTGGATGAAAGATGTTAACTAGGCAATCAAGCACTGAACAAATGTTTTCCATTTAAAAAAAAAAAAGTCTATACAAAAAAATGTTTTCTAAACAAAATCTCCTCTCCTTGGGAGCTGCTGGAAGAGAGTTTCAAATGGGGTGAATGACTTTTATTTGTTTTTGCACTCTTTTGCTTACTTTAAAAAAAGATTAAATGAAATGAAGAAATTAATGACATATCCAAACTGTTCTAAAGAAAAGTATTAAAGGGTACCTGCTGGGGAGGGTGTAGGTTTCCCACTGCTGCACTACTCTGCAGATGTAGTGATCATTCACAATGCAGGGTGGGTGAAGTCAGTCCATTCTTCAGCTGTCCCAAAACATAGCAACAAAGTATCAGCAACTACCATAAAAGTAAATTGTATTTTCTCTGCTAATCCCAAATCTATTTGAGGTTGTTCTTAATGCCAATGAATTAATTGCATTATACTGTATAGAATGACATTAAATAATACAGAAAAAAAAAATGTTTCTTAGATTTCTTAGAGACATCTGTTGAAAATATGCATTGATAGCAGTTCCTTCTTTCAGTATGGAAAAACTTCTTCTCCTCTATAGATTGTAACTCTATTCACCTCCCTGTTCCACTGAATTGAAGAAATTTTGAGGTCTGAAACCTGCACTATTTGGCCTAATGGGTCAATATGTGTAAAATAAATATTTTTATTTGGGCAATCTGTATTATAAGGAAAGTGATATAAGTTTATACTTTAAAAAGAGATATATATTGACTATTCAAACATACAAAGAAAACTTAGCATTCCAGCTCTGAAGGTCCTTGGAGTGAATGTTTGCCTCTCTGAAATCATGGTGTGGACACACTCATCCAGAGTAGTGTGAAGTTCATGGTGATGTGGTCCCAGCATGTGTCTTACCCTCAAGCCCTGCAGATGGCTGCATGCTGTGGCTGAGTTTGCTTTGTCCAGATGTGCTGCCTTTGCTGAGATGTAGCAGTCTTACCTGTTGCACACAAACTTAGTGGGATTCCACCCTCTACAGATTTCATTTTATCAATGTTCATGTTTAGCCTTAATTCTAAAAAATGAGTGTTGGTGTGAGGGCCCCTAATGTGAATAAACTGATGTGTGGTAGAATCAGGATTTCAGGAGGTGCTAGTGCTAGGGTTAAGATGACTGCCACAACGACTGCCACTTACCAGCACCTGGCAGAAGATGATTTTGAAGTTGACACAAGGCAATCCCCAGTGGCTGCCCTGTAACCCACGGTGCGCTGCTCTGGGGTTGCCAAACTCTCAGCAACAAGTGTGGGAATTGCCTTAAACGTGGCCAGTTCGGAGGGCTGGAAGGGCCCATGGGGCGGTGTAGTTTCAGGGATAACTGAGTTGAGGGGCAGTGTAGTTTCCAGGATACCTCAGTTCAGGGATGGTGTAGTTTCCAGGATAACTGAGTTGAGGGGCAGTGTAGTTTCCTGGATACCTCAGTTCAGGGACAGTGTAGTTTCCAGGATAACTGAGTTCAGGGGCAGTGTAGTTTCCTGGATACCTCAGTTCAGGGGCAGTGTAGTTTCCTGGATACCTCAGTTCAGGGACAGTGTAGTTTCCAGGATAACTGAGTTCAGGGGCAGTGTAGTTTCCTGGATACCTCAGTTCAGAGGCAGTGTAGTTTCTAGGATAAGTGAGTTGAGGGACGGTGTACTTTCCAGAATACCTCAGTAGTTCAGAGGCAGTGTAGTTTCTAGGATAAGTGAGTTGAGGGACGGTGTACTTTCCAGAATACCTCAGTTCGGAGGCAGTGTAGTTTCTAGGATAACTGAGTTCACGGACGGTGTAGTTTTCAGGATAAGGGATAAGGGCTCAGGGCTGCAGCCCGGGCAGGCCCGGTTCTCCCTCACACACCGGGGCCGCGCGGCGCGCCTCAGCCGTCGCCGCCAAGGGCTTTGCTGCTCCAGAAAGCCGCTATCCCTCATCTCCCGGGCCTCGAGAACCGGAGCACCGCCGGCGGAGAAGCGGCGAGAGACTCCCATGCTCAGAGAACTCCCTGCCCGGCCCCTCTCCTGCCGTCACGGTCCCTGCGGAGCCATCGCTCCGCCCCGCGCCNCTGCTCCTGGGGCTGACGGCCGCCCTGCTGTTGCTGATGGGGCGGCCGCCCCCCGTCGACGCCGCGGCCGCCGCAACCCGCCCGCAACAGCAGCAGCAGCAGCAGCAGGCGGCGTTACCGGGGGTCACCCCCGCCTCGGCCTCAGGTACCGAACCCCTGCTTCCCTCTCCCACCGCCGGGTAGATCCCCCTGTTTTCCGCGTTCCCTGTGGCTATTTCTCCTCATTCCTTCCCGGGGGGGCACGCCATCGGGGCACCCTCGGGCCGCCGTTTCCCTCTTCTCCGGGGCAGGGGGTCGGTGACCCTCGCGGTCTCTTCAGACCGGGCTGCTGAGCGGTTCCCGGGATGCAGCCGGTGCTGGGCGGTGGTAGCGGGACCTTGTGGTACCGTGCGAGGGCCGGGCGGCGTTCCCCAGGAATCAGCGGAGACGCCGCGTTTGTAAGGGAGCCGGTGGCGGTGGCTGCTGCTGCGGGGTGAGCGGGATCCATCTTTAATGTCAGGAGATCCGCATGCAGCTGCTGGAGCGGGGCTGTGGCCTGGGGAAATGGAGAACCCCGACATGGTGCAGCCTGCTTCTGACCTGGCTGGAGATGCTCCCTCAAGTGCCAGGCAAATGGCCTCGGGGGAAGAGCGGCTCTGTGAATGCGTCTCTGCTGGCAGGGGTCACCAAAACAAGATGTTTGTATAATATATATATATATATACACACATTATCTCCTTATCTATCTATCTATATGTATATCAATATAAAATAAATCATGCTGGTGGCTGTGCAAGCATTTTAAGCCTGCCAAAGGAGTGATGAGGCTGGTGAGCTCATTAGTTTTCGCGTCTCCTCTGTGGAAGGAGGGAATACATCATTTATCTCCAGCAGCTCGGAGTATGAAAATAATGGGCCTATTTCAGGCCCTGGTATTATGCTCAAATGTGTGAGGTTACCCCTTAGCAGAGCTGGGGCGAGTGGTAAGGTGTTAGTTCTAAAAAATGTGTGTATTCTGAAGTCTTAGTAGCTTAAATTAGGATGAACCCAGTATTATTCTAGACATACTGCATTTCACCAAAGAATTTCAAAATGGTTTCGACCATGAATTATTTAAGACCTTTTAGCACCAAGGCTCTGTTTGGACATATCACTAGAGCATATGTTTCCTTCTTAACATAAATGCATGTTTCTATTTCCAGTTGACTTCAAGAAGGTATAAAATGTTCTTCCTTTCAGGCATATGGTTAGTATTTTGCTGAATTGAAGCCAATTTACAAAGCTGCCAAAGGATGTATGTTAATTAGGAAATAGAAGCAAAGCTATTGAATTGTGGTCTTTACTGAACTTCTTAAAGATGTTGTAGAAGAAGAAACTAGATTTTTATAGAATCAGAACACACTTAAATTCTCTGGATGCACTCTTAAAATGCCTTGGTTTGCTTTTCAGTTTTTTCTGTGGGTTTGGTGATTTAGCTTTGTTTGTGTTGGGTTTCTTTATTTCCCAAACGTATAAATGAGGACTTTGAAGGAGGGTCTTTGAGCAGCTTGGTTCTTGTTTTTCCTTTTAAACTCTTAATTTTTCATTGTTTTGTTTCCTATCATGCTTTTAGAGGATTAATCACAACGAACCCCATTTAAAAGGCATTGGCAGCATTTCTAAGCTGTGCAGTGAGCATTTTGCTCATTAAAAATTGAGTGGCAAAAATAAAAGGGGGGAGAATTATGACAGTTCTGTAATTCAACAATCCTCTTTGGTTTCAGGTATTGATTGCTTTTCAAGAAGCTCTGTTACCACCTTCATCCCTAGCCAAAATCTTTGTTGGTGCCAGACAATTTGATGCTGATGCTATTGATTTGCTGTAGTTGCTGTTGCAGACCCACGTGCCCAGTTACTGCTGCTTTCTTCTCTTTGCTTATTGTGCTTCATAGGTTTTGAGGTATGAGGTCCTGAAAGTCTCTTGTAGTCTGCAGCTTTCATGATCAATCCCAGTTTACAAATCTCAATACAGTCTGAGCTGATCCTCAGCATTTGTTATCTTAGCTACAATATATTTAAAGCTTTATTTCACTTGTTGGCTGGCTATTTAAAGGGTCTTGATTAATTTTTTTCTTTCCTAAAAATTGAAAAAAAGCCAATAATGATTAATCTAATGACTTCTATTAAACTTCAGTTATTCTGAAGGAGCTGCTAGGCATCTTTGGTTTTGTATGTGGAATTTCCTTTCAGTAGAGCAGATTATTTTTAAAATTTAAAAATATCAATATAGCAAAAATAAATTAAGAGTCTGGCTCCAGATAGAGATATATCAGATACTAATGTCTTTTCCCATTAAATTTATGTTTTGATAGTTTACAGCTGAAAGGTAGGCAGGATAAATGGCTGTTGCCTTTCCAGCAGAAGACTGGCAGCAGCATAATCCTGAAGGGGAATGATCTGAAGAGGAAGTAAGGAGTAATCTGGCTGAATATGGATTTATGCTGTGTGTTTGTGATCCTGGTGTTGAGAGCGAAGGAGCCTTCTAAAACCAGGAAGGTGGAGAGCTAAGGCTGAATTTCACAACCTTTTCTCATTTGATGTTCCTCTATTGATGTCCCTGTTCTGTCAAAGCTAATTATACAGTTTTACAGGTCAGTTCTCTCCTGGATTAACAGACTTCTGCCAGTGTAATAATTATTATGCTGTCTGAAAAGAGAAGCTAAAGCCAGCACAGCTGTGTACAATGGCTTGGAGTGCAGACTCTACTGCTGACATGTAAATGTAGCAGTGAGAAGGTGGTTGTGCATCAAGACTGAACAGGTTTTTGTAGTTTATATCTTCTTTATAAGCAACAAAAAACTCAGAATGGCCAGAAAATAAATCCATTCTAAAGACATGACAGGGAAGACGTGCAGAAGAGGGACTAGGTTCACATGGAGTTACTTTGACACATGTTATCCAGTGGGTGTAGCTATTCTTCCAAATTCTAGAAAAAAATATTCAGAAAGAGAGAGGTGGGCCTCTCTGGTTAGGGTTGTGATTGCTGAAGTGGAGAAACCTGTCTTGGTGCCTTGTTATTCACAGTGAGTTTTCCATTTTCTGTGTGGCACTTCAGAGATCTGGGCTCTGGTGTGCAGAAGCAACTGCAGCCACTGGGAGCCTTGAATACTCAGCATGGAGGTCAGCAGGCTTGAGCACACAATTCAGTAAGTTAGTCATGGCTCTGATCCAGGCAAACCTGGTTTTGTTTTCCTTCTTCCCCTTTGTTTACATTCTTTACAGGAGGTATGGGTTGTGTATGTATGATATTCATGATGCTTGAGATATTCTGGATGTGGCGTGTTTTTATTCTCTTTATAATGCAGATATTAAGCAGTAAACAGAGCAGAGATCACTAATTTAGTAAGTGATGCTTAACTGCAGCAGTTCCATGGCAGATCTGATGAGCAAAATTCTTCTGGGAAAAAAACATCAGTTGTGTAAATAGATGCTGTTGTCATCTATATAGACAGCACATAGGATGATATACACCATCTTAATGTCAGAAGTCCTTTTCCATGTTGAGACTTGAAATTGAACTTGAAGTTGTGAAATAGGTGTTATTTTTAGTTTTTGTCATACAACTGCGTGTTCTATGCTGTGGGTGCACTCCATACCTTTTGTAATCCCAGAATAAAGAAGACAAATCCATTCCCAATCTGCCTGATATTCCCATATTTAGGGAATTTTTTTCTTTTTTTTTTCTAGGCAGCTGACTTGGTGTGTAATGGGAAGATTAGCTTGACTTTTGTAGGGTGAAATTGAGAAGTAATAGCAGCTAACAGTGGTCCTGAACAAAGGAGAGGGGAGAATTGGAGTCAGTTATGCATATTTATGCAGTTAGTTCTGTTTGTTAAGGTTGATGAGATAGATTTGTGATTGTTGGCAAACCCATAAGACAATAAAAGATGACTTCTGTACTTGTTTAAAATGAATGTGCTATCTTGCTGCTGTCTGTGGAATTTGATTCTGTGCCCACTTCTCAATACTATCTGATTGCTTGTGATGATGAGTTGCTGTCTAATGTGAAGCAGTATTCTAGGCAAGAGATAAGTAGTTTTTTCTAAACTCTTGTATGTTGTCTTCCTGAATGAACAAAGAGGAGGTAACTTTCTTATGCTTATTTCAGCAGTGGAGACATCATCAAAGGCCAATTGGTATGTTAAAACATTCATGGAATTGCTGTCAGGGTAAGAAAAATGCAGTTCTGGATTTGGAATGCAACTAATATCTGGGTCAGTGGGGATCTGTAGCATGCTTTCTTGGTGAATCAGCTCAGTAGATGAAGTCTTTGAAGACAAGCAAAGATCTGAGTGGAAGCTTTATTCAAAATAAACTTAATTTTGGCATGTCAAAACTGGAAAAATTGCTCAAGTTACTTTGTTATCTTGATAGTTGTATATTTTTATATGCACTGTATCATTCTTTAATGAATAGAGATTTGAGGCACAATGTGACAGAGCAGATGTCACATCTCTATGACTCCTCTATAGTAAGTGTATACTTACTATATACTTATAGTATGTAAGTATATATACTCTCTATTACTCCTGATAATGTGTTTAACTCCTAATTCACAAGATCCAGCAGTCTCATATGCTTCAGGAGCACCCAGAGCCTGTGATCAAGAATTTACTTTGCACCATAGGAATTAGTGTACTCTTGAGTAACACTTCTGTGTTGAGTTGGATGAAATAGCCATACATAGCTCCTCTGACCTTAATCCTAGCTTGCCAGAGGTGTTCTGGTGCATCCCATGGGTGCTCCTAGACTGTCATCTTCCAGACATCTACAAGGAACTGTATTCAGCAGGCTGCAAAGCAGCCATTGCATTTATTGGCTTGCTTCTCTGGCACTAATTGTTGAATAAGTGATGTTTGAAATAAATTTTCCTGTTAGCCCATGCTGGAGGGAAGGATGTGAGTGTGCACAGCTTTACAATTACCAGTATGCAAGTGTATTTGCTGAAACAACCTGTGCTAGGGAACTGAAGTTTAGAAAGTTCAAGGAAATTAATTAATCTTCAGGAGTGCACTCTGTAAGGCAGGTGTTTAGCAGGGGAGATTTCACTCAAGCTGTAGCTCATCTTTTCAGTTGAAATATGTATTCCAGATGCATCCAGCAGAAGAGCTGGGTGCCTGGGAGAGGGCAGACCTCCCAAACATCTGAGGTGGCACAGACAGGATGTATGTTTGTATGGCTCCTGCACATCTCCCTTTTACATCTACAGAAGAGACTGTACAGGACACCTTTGGTGAATGTTTTGTCCTATCATTTTAGGAGGGACATGGATCAGGAAGGAATGATTCTTAGACATATATATGTATCTGATATATTTCTTAGATATGAGAGAGCACATATATACTGTAGTGTGAGGAGATTCTTGTGACTAAGATATAGTTCAGTATGTGTGGAAAATACTCCAGAGGTACAAGTTACCTTAAATGCAGCTTCTTGGACAGAACATGGGACTCGAGTGTAGCATCAGCAGTTCTGTCAAGTAACAAACTATATTATATGCTTTAATTTCACAAGCAGTTGTCAGCTGTCTGTAGATGATGTGGAGAAACTCTCCTTTTCCCATCTCAGTTGGAGCATCTGCCATAACTTTTCAAATGATTCTGCTTGCTCTCTAACTGTAAGCATATTATGCATTCTTGTAAACAAAATACTGAGAGGTCTGCAGCTTACAGTACATGTATGGCATGACCCTGGTGATGTGTGTTCTTGTCTGATGTAGCTCCTGGGAGCCATCCTGTGTGACCTGCTGGGATTGCCAGGGTTTGGTAGGGATGCTCTTACCTGTCTGTGCATGCATGAGACCCCTAAGGCTAACCAAGTGTAGCTATGAATCCTGTCAGGGTCTTGAGCTATCCTTATTCCTTCTCCCTCAATTTCTTGTCCTTCTTTCTCTTTCCCAAGGCTGTGATTGTTCTTTATCATGTGGGCTAGAAGAGAGCCTTTACTGGCTCAAAAGATGTAAGTCAGACTTCAGGGCACAATTGTTTCCCTTTTCAGTGTAGACATGAGACAGCTGAAGATCAGATCCTACTACTGGACTTTTCACGTGACCCTTCTTGCTTCAGCATTCTGAATTTCCTGTCAATAGCACATGGTACTTAAAGACAGTGCAGTCCTGGCAGTGGAAGAGGCAAGAGGATTAAGTTCTAGTTCTTAGAAATAGAAATAAGTTCTAGCTCTTGGTGGGTTAGAGAGGAAAAACAAAGCAAAACAAAAATCCTGGTCCCTTGCCTTCTGCTTTTCCTTGTTCCATCTTAAACAATGATGATTTTGGTGTGGTTCTTACCTGACCTGCTGGCAGCTGTAGCATGTTAACCTGCATACAGTGGCCGATTAGCTGTGGTGGAGAGTGGGATTTTTGTGTTGCTAATGGTGGAGTGGTTATAGGGTATCAATGCATGGCACATATTGAACCATGTGCATTAGGAAGTCATGAGGTATCAAAATACAGAGAATCTCAGAAACACTTCAACATGTTCCCAGCACACTCTTGTTGAAATGCATTATTGACAGGACCACGGCACCCCAAAAGTGCTCTATGGTCTGTAGAGGGTCGTTCGATTAATGAGTGCTTCAGCCTGTACAGTGCAGTGCTTGCTTGAGTGCTTTTACTAAAGACAGTGTGGTTATAGCAAGATAAATTGGAGCACTGACCCATTTTCATGCAGTTAATTTGTAGGAAAGAGTTGAATTTAGATTTATTTGATGTTAAGTTTCTAGATGGTTGCTAATAGTTCATCTGCAACGTTTTCCTCTGGTTGACATACATTTATTTCTTTATTTTTCATCAGTCTTTTGTCTATCTGAATCTCTAGTCAGTGACTGAGCTTTCTCATTAGAGTGTTCATGGAACTTTTGGGTTTCGTGTTGTAGGTTGGTCTGCTGCAGTGGGTCCAAGTTATCCTTTCATTAGTCAAACTGATCTTAGTTTCAGAATCATCAGCACTTATGTTTTCATTGACTGCAAGTGATACCAAGTAAGGCCATGCAGGGTAAATTATATCTTAATGATCCCATTTCCTTGATAAAGCATAGAATTTTCATTATCACTACAGGATGCTGTATTCCTACTAAAAAATCCAGCTAGATTTGCCAAGTGTATTAAAATTAGCAGCTGAAATTAACCACAAGTGAGGGAAGATGATGCTTGTTCTTTGTGGGTTTTTCTTTGAGTGCTTTCTGCGATTTGGAATCAACTATAAGGACCTGGAATCACAGAGTTTTGAATCACCCCCACATTCAGGATGGAGGGGGTATTAGGAGCACTCTAGTACAACCTACTCAAAGCAGGGTCAACACTCAGTTCAGTCCTGGGAGCTCTTTCCTGTCAAGCCTTGGAAATATCCAGAAATGGAAAACCTCTCTGGACAACCTACTCCAATGATTATTTACCCTCAGAGAGAAAATAAGTTTCCTCCTGTCCAGTCAGATCCTTCCTTGCAATTTCTGACTGTTGTTTTTTGCCATCTTGCCAGGTGTCAGGACAGACAACTTGACTTGGTCTTCTTGGCAAGCTCATGAGTATTGGAGAGCTGTTGTTTAGGTCACCCAAAGCCTTCTCAGGGTTAAACAAAGCACATTTCTGTCTGTGGGTCTAAAGCTGAATGCAGTTTCCAGATGCAGTCTAGTGTGTTCTAAAACAGAGGGATTAATTATTTTTTTTTCTTGCTCTGTTTGCTAGGATGCTGTTGATGCAGTGGGATGTGCTCTTAACCTTCACTTCATGTGCACTCCTGCCATCTTCAGCTGATTGTTCACCAGGACTCCTGGGTCTTTTCAGCAAAGGCACTGCCCTGCCAGTCAGTCTTTTTCAGGTACTTCTGGAAGGGGTCAGATAGATAATTTTGCATTTGTCCCAGCTGAATTCAATGAGGTACTTGTTGACCTGTATCTCTAAATCCTTTGGAGCATATTGACTGCATGCTCATCTCATTGCCACCTACAGACTTGGAGATGGTCCATTTTTTCCCCTCCTCAAATCTCTGACGTGGACTTGTACATCACTGTGGGATAGGTGAGCTACTAATATTCTCTTGAAACTTCTGCATTTCATTTTGAGTTGACTATTTTCTTCTAGTGCATGTAAATTAGAAGAAAGTGGAATTATACCCTCTGCTGGAGATTTGGGGCTGTCTTACAAATATGGTGTATACAGTTGGTTCAATCTGTTGAAATAAACACTAGTGCATAGCATAAACTGTCTGGCTTCTGAGAAGCTTGTCTTGGGTTATGCAATTTGGTAAGGCACCAAATTTAGTCATTATTAATTATTTATTATTAACAACTTTATGTGGGCAAGGCTCCCAAATGAAATAGTGATTGCAGCAATCTTGTGAAAGTTATTTTCTATGAGAGAGCAAATCTGTTTGCTATTTTTTGTGTGCTAATGTGAGCTAAACTGGAAAAAAAAACCAGTGATGCCAAGATATTTGAAAATACAGGCCATGTTGCTGGAATGAATAAGGAGGTGCTTGTCCCTTCCAACTATTATAGGCAGGAATGGAGTTATACAAAGCTTTTTCACCTTATTGTGGAAAACGTTTTTCTTCTGTTCTGGAGCCTTTAATTAAGTGACTGAACAGAATAATCAGTTTTACTTCAGGTAAATGCAGGAAATCAGTTGAGTGTGTGTTTGGAACAATAAAATCTATTAATAATGGGAATTATGACTTGTGATAAATATCACTGGGGCTTATTTCATTGTGAGAGAGAGGGAGAAAACTTTTTGGGCTGAAGTAGAGATTTTCTTTGCATTATAGGGAAGAAGTTGAGAAAATTCTTTACTTAAGTTGATTGGAATAAAGGCCCAGCAAAACAAATGTGAGAGATTCTGCAGAGTTTCAGTGAAGTGTTGGTCAAAAGACTGTCATGGCTGTTTGCCTCTTAATTAGTAGTCAAGTTCTTTTCCCTCCCTTTTGTTCCTAAGCATAGGATAGAAAACCTGTCTTTCTACAATTCTATCTCCTGGTTTCATAAATAGATTGTCTTGAGGTATTTATTTAGGTGGATTTGATTCCCCTCAATCCATTTGGCACAAGATCAGAGATGCTGAGTGAATCTGAGTATTCTGGGGGAGAAAGCAGTGTTTACTCCCCAATTCTTAGTGTTAACCCAAATATTTCTGTCACCCTAGAAAGGTTTCCATGGTGCTAAGTTCTTTTCCAGTTATTCCCTGCAGGAATTTGATCACTTGCTGATAAAGCAGAACTTGTGTGTCTCTGGTGGTGGTGGTTGTTTTGAAACACAGTCAGTGGGCAGGTAATAGCATGTTCAGCTCTAACAGCTGTCTGTCAGCTGGATTGTGGAGCACTTCCCATTGTGCTGTGCTGGAAAAAGGCAATAATGAGTCAAAGTGACAATGGCTGAATCATTAATATATTCACTATTCCCACTTGTTTTGAGGGTGTCCATGTATGCAGAAGAGTTGTATTAATGTGGGACCTGTCTTCAGGTCAATTGGTTTGTTTTATCTTTGGTCTAATTTGACAGATCCTTCTTTCTTCGCAATGTTCTGTGGCATCCGTGGAATTTTAATTAATTAAAATCAGTAAGAACCAGCGAGGACTCTTCTAAAAGATGTCATTTATTGTTGGTTTGTGATTTTTAATAATTTACTTAATGAAACTTGAATAAAAAAATTTATATAGAATAGATAGTAGCTCGTTGGGTGATCTTGTTGCTGCAATATGTATTTCCTAACTAGCACATTAAAACATAATATTAAATATACAGGACTACAGTTAGGAAACATTAGCCTGCAAACTTTCAATTGTATTTTCTCTATGTATGTCTTTACACACTGTCCTTCTTCCAAGAAGCTAGGGCATCTTTTCCTTTAAGTGAAACATATACATTGCTGGAACATTGGAAATACCTTTCTTTAAGTAGCGTGAGATTTTGCAGCTTTTGGGGAAGAAAAGTATTTTCATTGAACCAGCATGTTATTGAATGATGTCATTGAATGCATCAGTAGTTTTCCTTTGTATTTACTGAGTAACATGCACTGATGTTTGAGTTACTACTTTGTAGTTATATTTTACCACTGTGATTTTGTAGAGGCTTACTTGTCCTAAGGTTAAAACTTCTAGAGCATTTTATGTCATGTTTCAAGAGGGTACTGCTTTGTTTTTCTATGATTATTTTTAATTTCTTTAACTCAGCCAAAATAAGGGGATGTTTGAACACAAACAGATGTTTTTTGGGTTTTTTCCAGCTATTTCTACTCACTGGCCACTACAAAGAATACATAAGAATACATCCTGTACCTAACCCCTTAGGTTAAAATGAGGTAATTCATGCTACAGGGTTACTAGAATATTTTCCCTCTGCCCAAGTATGTTGAGCATTATAGGGTAATGTTTATCTGATAATGACAAATCATTACAAAATCTATAATAATCAGTCTCATTATAACAAGGAGATAATTCTGAATGATTTTTTTTTTCTGCTTGCATAATAAAGGTCTGATTTTGAAGTTTGAGTGGGAAATGCCTGCTATTTACTTATCACCTAACAGACATTTGGCCATTTTTTTTGAGCATATATAATACAATGTGGGCATTTAAGGTAGCATATTTTAAATGGGATATTATGCAATATGGGATATTATTTTGATGCTTCCCTTGCGTGCTTTTTTCCCCAGTATCCTATAACAAATTGTGAATTTTTAATACTAATTTGCTCATTCCTTCAACTCTGATGCAAGGCAGATTGATACAGGAAGTCACTCAAAAAATGAAGGAAGAACATCACAGATATATTATTAACCCATGAGTAAATTGAGATGAAAAGAAAAATCTAATAATGGCCTCTGAAGTGCCTGGACAAAGGTTTTCTGTTTTGTAGGCTTCAGAAATTGTACCAGTAGTATTTACTTGCTCATTTAATTCTCTTCCACTTGCAAATTTATTTTTATTTGATATATAAATTTTATTTGCAACCTTGAAATACTAGCCATTCATCTCCCTTATCTAGGATTTCAGAAGATTATATTTGAAATAAGTGAATTCTAGAGGCTGTGCAAGCTGCAGCACTTAAGTCCTTTCTGCTACATATCTCTTTTGCCCCAGAAAGGTGAATTTCTCAGCTTCTGGCTTCCATAGTAACCAGAATTCTGAGAACCAGGCTGGCTGATGCAACAAAGTAACACCAGGAAAAAAAAAAAAAGGGAATTTGCTATGGTAGTTTAATTGCCATGGATTCACTAGCAGGTGTCAATTTTGAATTTTAGTGAAATTTTTATTATTTATGCCTCTATACCAGTACAAGACATGTGAAATATAATTATCTAGTGAAAATTCTGATTTATTATATCCCTTGAGTTCTCATGCTGTGTCTTGGATAGTGAAACATTCTGATTTTAATAGTTAAACTGAATGAAGAAGGCATCTAATCCTGAAGAAAATTCATCTAACTACTTACCAAATGAGTATCTTACAGCAATACACAATATGCACTAAAAAATATTCCAGTGTTGGCTTTTTTGTAATGACGTGTACCTCACGGCGTTAGAGGAATATGGGGAAAAAATAATCCCATCTAAATTTCACAACTAAATTTTCATGTCTAGCTCTTTCTCAGATAGCATATAAATATATTTAAAGGGGAATGCTTATTTTCTTTCTATTTTATATATCTTATTGTGTGTACTTTAAAGTGTTTGGGTGTATATTCCCAGCAGGTGGATGAGTTGTTGGCAGCCTTCTGAATTTGCCTGATGACATTGTTTCTTGTGTACTTCTCACAAAATGATCACTCCAGGAAGGTGTTTGTTGATTATACAGGAGTAATCATGAAAGATACAGCTAATAATGATCTGTTTTCTTTATTGATTTTACAGGGCCTTAATTTCATCAATACTTGGTGTGTGTCAACAACTGTGGAATGAATATAATGATTACTCAGGTTTGCTTATGCATCTGGTTTGAGGTCTTGGTTGGACATGTAACCACTAGCAGTGCTATTACTGAGCTGTTGGTTGTAAAAGAGTGTTGTTTTGTTAGTTGGTCTTTTAAAACTTTATTTAAATGACTCATTAAATCAGTCCACTCTTAAATGCAGCATATCTTAAAACTGAAGAAGCTGAAATGTTAATACAGTAGTTAGAGATCCTGAACTTTAAGGCTGTCTAGATCATAAAATCATTCAAACCCAACAAAATAAATACAGGCACTATGAGTTTGCATGTTTGAAGTGTGTTAATTAAAAAAAATAAAAAAGAACTTAAGGTAATGCTGCAGTCTGTATCTGTACAGTGCATCATGCACGCAGGTAGCTGGAATCTATTAGAGCATCTATTAGAAAAGTTTTGGGAGTTTCTAAACTTGTGCTCCTCAGAAGAATGAGCTCATGCCAGGCAAGTACATTCTTCATCAAAATGTGATCACCAGAGTTGTCAGTGTGAATGTTGGCCATCAGCAGTACGGATTTAATGTAATTTTTCCTTTTAGTTGCTTCAAAATTTTGAGGATTTACTTCTGAAAGTTGTGGGGAAATCAGTTTAATGATGCACATTGACCTAATGACTTCACTACTTTGAAACTGAGTGCCTAAATACTAATGAAGGATAGATTTTAACTATTACTTGAGGGCAAGATTTTCTATTAAGAATGTTTTGTAATTTTGCTTACCTCACTCTTTAAAAAAAACAAAATTCCCTTTTGTTGCTTGCTTAAGATTTCTGTTGATATATGCACACACATCCATATAAAGTATAAAACCCTAAAATATGTTGGTATAAAAGGAAAATACTCTTTCTGTTTAAGTAAAATAAAATTGTTATAAGCAAATAAATGTATATATTATAAATATTTATAATTTTTTTTGTAAAAGCATCAGTAAAAATTCAGTGTTAATGTTATGTAAGGAAAAGGTTCTAAAATACCTAGAATATATGACGGAAAAAGTAGTGTTAACTTTTTTATTTGTTCCTATTTGCTACCAAAATCCCTTTTACAAGGGAAAGAAGCCTTGTTCATAACTGTAAAATATGTAACACTTTTTCCAGTATTTTAGTAGATTATCTGCTTCTCCATACTGTATGATATCATTTTATTATAACATGAAATTAGATTTTGTGTCTGCTTTGAGCTAAGTGAGTAATTAGTCTTTGACCTATTAATTTACTTAGAACCTTGAAGTTTGCTCTGGATCATGTGCTAATTTGCTACAGGCAATCCCCTGTAGTTTTTCAGTCTGCTAGATCTGAAGCTTCCATTTAATGTGCATGTCCTAATGAGTTGGATTCAATGCATTTAATTTTGTGTAAGGCTTGTAGTACTGTCTTCTTAGTTTGAATCTTGCAAGAAAGTTCATCTTCAGAAAGAGTATTGATCTTCATGATCAGTGACCTTCATGGGCATGACAGGGAATTGCATCAGGTAGGATGGGATGGGTGCTGGTAGAACAGAGGTGGAGCTCTGCCAAGAAAAGAGGACAGTGTGAAAGACATGGGAACTAGTAAAGATAGTTTTCAGAAATTAATGAATGAGCAGAAAGAGATGAGAGCAAGGATGCAATGGTTTTTACTTGGGATCTCAGTAGCTTATTTGGTTTACAGCTTTCCTATGCTGCTTTTCTATTAATTCCTGAAGAACAAACATACTGAGTTGTTTCAAGAGATGTGGTCTGGCCTTGATTTGGAACTGAGCAATCAGCATAGTGTGTGAAATGTATTCTGAAGTACTATTGGTTTTTTTCTCAGTAAGGTGGTAAGAAGGGCCACAGGAGGACTGTAGGATGTGCTGAAACAATGCATATATCTTTTTTTTTTTTTTTCTTACCAATGCACAGATGCTCAAGAGCTCTGGCACTGTGGTCTGCCTGTGCCTACCACAGCATAGACTGCTGAAAAGAAGTGTTTCTCTCTATCTGAAATAATGCTTTATTTGAAACAAATGTAAATGAAAAAAAGCTTGATTGTTTTTTTTTTAATCTAGGCAAAAGCTCACATGAGTAGCCTGATGGGTGACAACCCCCCCACTTCAGTAACAGTATGCTTAATTTTTTTTGTAATTTCTAATCTGTTATGGTTTCTCTTGAATATGAAGCTTTCCTGCAGACATCAAAATTTGACCAGATTGGGTTAAACTGTCTCCTGTAAAATGAATGTAGCAGTGTTTCTCTGTGCAAAAGGCACTGCTTGTGCCCCTCAGGATCTAACCTTAGCTCCTTCATAACTGGGAATTTGTTGATGGCTTCTGTGGAAATGAATTGACCAGAAATAGGGCAGTGTGATTACTGTGGTGTCCTAGTTTCCCAGACCTTGTTTTTCTCCTTTGTCCCTTTACTTTGTCAGTAATGTGTTCTGTGCCGCTGCAGAAATTTTTGCCAAAGCTGTTAGTTTAAATATGTAACTCCAATGTTCAGTTTTGCATTAAAATATTTTAAGGGCGTGCTAAGCTCCAGAGCTGTACTGTTTAGTTTACATGATAGTATTGCCTCCTCAGGATGGGTTGTTCATATACAAATGGAGCAAATGTTAATTAGCTCTGGGCTCCAATTTAATTTAATACTTAATTTTTACAATATCTTTGTATTGCCTAAAAACAGTTTTCTGGATGTCTCTATTTCAGTTGAACTCGATGGGACCACGTCCCTGCCATATGGCAGTAAAATGTCAGCATCTATCTTCTGTTTTTCAAATGCATTTCAAGGAACAGTCCATACTTGATTTAGCATTAATCAGGCTGCCATTTCTCATATTAAACAAGGGCAAGTTGTAGGTTTTGCTGTAACCCGAGTTTTATTTACTGGTCTCTTCATGGTTATATTTTGTTACACTTGTTTGTTAACTAGATGGGAGTTTTAACTCCCAGAGTGAGTGGTGGTGCAGCTTTCATCCTTGCATTTAGCACAAGGTTAAAACTGTGTCAGCTTTCAAGTGTTTCATCTTTTCAGCCAGCTAACCTACATGTGTTTGTTGTTTGTATCTAAATACAAGGTTTTCTTCTCCAAAGAAATTTATTTTTACAGCTTGCTAGGTTTTTGTCGTCTGAGTTTCCTCAGACCTTTTGTGAACTGTGGGAGATTTCTTTGCTGCTCAGCTCATTTGTGCTATGTTGAAAATAAAATGTGTGGCTTGTGCCTGTAACTAATTAACAAAGACAAAGTTAAAATTGCACAAGGTGAAATATTTGCAGTGTGTTTGGTATTTTGGTAATGTTCCTGTGTCATTGTAGGGAGAAAAAAAAATTTTTGCTTAAAGTTTATTCTATCACCGGCATAAAGGACCAGCATATAAACAGCATACAAACATTTTCTTTAAAGAATCATGTATTAGTTTTTAAATTAAATATTCTATAGCCAATTTGGAACATAGAGATTTATTTGTATGGAATTAGAAATATCTTTATACATGTACGTGACCATCTGTATATAGGGTCTATTTACAAGCACAGTGGAAGGCAGCATAAAAGAACATTGATAGCTGCAAATGAAGACTATGTTAGGATGCAGGGGTTAGTAATGAGATTGGCAGGTTATCTGATAGCTGCAAGAAGCATAATTGAAAACTGGTCAGAGAGCTGACCCTGGTATCTGATAATAGCTCTCAGAATATAGCCATAAAATAGTTACTAGAGTTTAAGGGTCACCTATTGTTTCATTTTAATGCACTGTGCAGGGCAGAAAAAGCTGTGCTGTGTCAATGCATTTTACCTTAATAGAGAAGAAAAGGTAACCACAGACTGATGGTGTGCTGTCATGAGGAGGGCTTCCTTCAGTGTTAAATCACTGCTGAGTCAGTCGCTGCCACAACTCATCCTCATGTACATGGATTTTTAATGAGCTATAAAGGTATTATAGGCTTTTACTTTTTGTAGATATGCTTTTGTAGTTTGTTACTGGCATTAGTGTAGTTTTAAGGCAAATTTAAGGAGTCATGATTTGTTTTTTGAGGGCAAGAAGATTGTTTTTATATGAACTTTTTAACTAAATCCATGTTTGTGTAGATTATGTATTTCATTGATTTCCCCACCCCCCAAAAGGTGATACATGTGCAGTCTTTCAATGAATACTAAAACCTTTTCTTAGAATGTGTGATTCCATCTTTACAGATCAGTGCACCTTTCATATCCCTAATTACATTAAGCCAAAAAATAGAGGGTTCTATGGATGTAAAATGTGGAAAAATGATTGTTCAGTCAGCTGAGACCAATCTGGGAGCATGATAATAAAGTGTAGGCAGTTTCCATGTAACATATGTAAGCATGTGTCTTTTCCTGCATGGATTTAAAAATTCTCTAGGCAAAGATGAGAAAAATGTCCTTCTAAGGGTGGAACTAATGAATAATTTAATTGTAGTTAGTGCTCCCTGCACTTTCTAATGTAATTGCTTGGATGGTTGGTTGTGTGTTTGAGAGGAGTAACTGCCTGCTTCAAGCTGTGGGCTTGGGTGACAGGTTGCAGAATACATAGGAAAACCTGCTGGGCAGTGCATGGGTGTGTGTGTGTGTGTGTGTGCTCACTGCTGTATCTCACAGTTAATGAATGAATTTATAGGTGCCTGTAAGGTGTCTGACCTTGACCATGTTAATTAAATCTCAGATAAACAAGATAATCGGATGACACACTTGCCTGCAGGTAAAGCATTAAAATGAAGTTACATAGGGGTAGAACAAAGAGATTTTTTTGCATTGCTTTGTTTTGTACCTAGCTTGCAATTCTAAGCAGTTTTTGGCTTAATTCTGTGATACAATTTCTGAGTTAGAACAATGATGTGAAGCCAAAATCCAGGCATTAGCTGTTTTTGCTTGAAGAAATGAGGTGTCATTTTACTGGCTGTGATATCTCTGAAATAGCTGAATGTGGTAGAAGGCCTTGTTTTCCTTTGTCTAAGTAACTGATGCATTTGTATGAACATCTATCAGCAAACATTGAAATGTCTTAAAAACTGGCATTTCCAATGAACTTGACAAGAGACAAGCTTCCCTTCCCCTGAGGCAGCACAAATCAAATTAGCTAAGACTGAGTTCTTTCTTCTAATTGTAGGACTCCTGTCAAATCTTTTTAATATTGGGATACAGCTGACCCATTTTGGGCAAGTGTTAGTGACCAGAAAAAAACGCACGTTTCATCTATAATTTAATTCATCAGCTTTGGTTCTGTTAAACAGTTAACTAGCAGTTCACTTTTGCATCTGAAATGTGTTCCAGTACGTTTGATAGTGATTAAAAAATCCTACTGCAGTCTCCCTCATATTTGAGTGTCCTTAAGGGTTTGTGCATTAAGATCTCCATAAAAATAAAAAATGGAGTAGATGTCATGAATGTTAATAGGACATTGTTAATAACTCTGTGCCATAAAATGTCTGATAAATTAGCACATTAAGTGGAAGGAGATTGAATTGAACAATAAACTCCCTCCTCAAACCAATGTTCAATCTACACAGCATTCATAGGTGTTGGACCACCACTGCACACCCCGTTTGTGCAAAACAATAATGAAACAAGGCTGTGGGGGAGGAAAGTTCATTGGTATTGTTGGATTCTGCCTTTTTTAAAATTATATTTTAACTGGGATTATATTTTATATTATATTTTAACTGGGATTTTTTACATCCTGTCTTTTCACTAGCATTTAGTTCCAGAGACATAACATGTGCACTTCTTCTGCACTGTTACTCCCGAAGAGTGGAAAGGTGCATTGTGGTTTTGGGGGGGTGTTTTTTTAAAGGTATTTCCAGAATCATTGTACCCAAACTTCCAAGGTCTTGTTAGCGGAATATATTCTGGTTGATACTAGAAGATCTAAATGATTTGCTTGTATATATCACTTTCAGGGAGAGAACAACTCCCAGCGATTTTGCAAGCTTTCTCATGTCAGGAAGACTTGTTAGCACAAAAGGCTAAAAGCAATGAGAGCTAGGGATTGAAACTCCTTTAATTTTGGACTTAATATTAGTGGGTGTGAAGTGAGCATTTTTCACTTGAGTTACTGCTACTTGCATATGGCAGTAACACATGTTTAACTGATCTTCAGAGCTTAAATTTCATTCTAAGACAGGGTCTGTTTTCACTTGGGAGACCTTTGTCTCTCTAATCCCTCCCCCAAGGATTTCAGTCTGAATTTAGTACCAGGCTTCTGCAACTTTTCAACAGCATTTCGGGCTGAGTATCTGTTTTGAAAAAATGCTGGGGCAATTTCTGAACCCATAGGAGAAAGAAGTAATGAAAGTGTACTGTAGCTAAAACCAATCAATGATATTTGTCAGTTAATTATGAGAAACAGTAAAAATAATGTAGCTTTCTACATTTTTGCAGGTTTGGGGTTTTTTTTCCAAACCAAAAGCTTCAAAAAAGTGGGTTTTAATAAGGCTATAGCTGAAGGAGATCAGAAGAAATATTTTTGCACAAAATAACCTCCTCCAGCAGTTTGAATTTACTAACTGCTGGAGGGAGGAATGCAGTGATTGTCTCACCCCTGTGTTCTCATGAGGCTTTTTGTTAGTAAGAAATGGAAAAACACACATTAACACTGTGAAATAATTGAAAGAAAGTGCCTTTCTAAGTACATAGTAGGTTTTTGGGTTTCATGTCTTATTTTCAGCTGTTAATACTAACCTTGTTCTTTTGTTTTGGTTTTTTTTTTCTGATTTGATTTCAATTATTAAAATACTAGTTTATACCAGGCATTTCTGGTATTGGTCCCTACTATCAAGAAGCTTCAATTTTGTATTCCTGAATTTCTTATTTTTTAAACACCATTTCAAGAGATTCTTCTGGCTTCCAAGCAAGTACAGGATCAGAATAGTGTACACAATCTGTTTTCTCTACCTAGAAGCCTTTTAAATGGTCATTGGCCAAGGGCAAATGGAAACCACTGGAAATCATGCTAGTGTATGTATAATGGGGTCAATGCCTGAAAGATCTACTTAGTAGTCATAATTTGCACACATGACAATTTTTAAAAATTATGTTTTAAGGCTCTCTAGCAATTGAAAAGTAATTTTATTTTTGAATTATCACGCATAACAAAAGACAGATGGCATTGTTTTGAGGTGATTGTGCATTTTCTGCTTAAATCAGTGAAATATGTTTGAGCACTGCAATATTTTCTCTTCATTTGAACCTATATATTAGTCTACATGACAAGATTTTTTTGTTGCACTATAGAGACTCAGTCTGGCACAGACTGCTATGGATGCAAATAATAATAAATCGAGGCAAATGTAGCTTTTGATGGGGGGGAGTCATTTTTTTGTTTGACTATATGGTATGCTTCAGGCATACAATAGATCTAAATAGTTGTTTCAAAGAGTCCTAACTTGGATATCTTTACTACATACTGGTTTTTTATGGATTGTGCTTGGCTCCTCAAGGCTTTTTCATTTAAATCAAGGTCAGTGACAGTAATCTCTTGGTGCAATGTCAGTCTCAGTTACAGAGGAGATAACAAAATTGAACTACAGTTTTATGCAGAGAAATTTCAAGCAAACTTAGCCTGACATTTGACCTAAATAGAAATGCATGTTCATGCTTAATATGTTTGAAAATATTTGGGTATAGTAGTTTGTAACTATTTCAAACAGTTGTGAGTTTGTAACTGTTTCAAACAGTTGTGTTGAATGGTAGTATATTTGTAACCAAACTACTGGAAAATTGATGCTATTTCAAATATCTTTAACAGTGTTCCACAGATACTTTAATTTATGTTAATGTGATTTCACACTGGAAATAGTATAGAATTCTGTCCATTTTTCAGGTACCTGTTGTCTATGAAAAAAATCCCTAATAGTTTATTTACAATTAAGGTGGGACAAATGCATTTAATTCAGAGCATCGTGAGACTCTTGTTCAAGCTAATGTATTTTTTTCACCATACTGCTCAGTCACTGTAATTATGATCACTGTAAGATACTGTGGATCATAAAGGAGTGTCAGATCCTCTAATTAGCAGCAGACAAATACTAATTGGAAGTTGCAATACAGAAAGGTGACAACTAGACCAGAAATGTAAATCTTTGGATGCTAAATTAAACCAATCAAAGGACCTGGATGCATTTGGTTACTTTATAATAATTTCACTCTTTTAAAAATAAATATGTTATCCCACAGCCTTTAGACATTAATTTCTCTATTTTTAGAAACTCAAGGTGCATCTTTAAATGTGGGACCAAGCCAAGGGTGACACTGGGTAACAAGACCAGTAGTACCAGTGTGATACTGCAGAGCTCTTGCAAGGCACACTGAATCTCACGCTGTCACAGATGTATGGTTCATGCTTAAAATGGGAAAGGGTTGCTTTTTCATTTTGGTTTTGTTTGGGTTTTTTTGTCTTGTTTTTGTTTGGTTGGGTTTTGGTTTTTTTACTGGTTAGGCATTATATTTGCTGAGTTTGGTAAGCACGTCTTGATGTTTTTGTGTCCCATTTCAAGGTTTTTTGTTTCCTTCTTCTCTGGTTTTTAATTGTATGATTGCCCCTTCCTTTGGCCAGACAGAGCCTGCCCTCTGCTGAGATGGAGATCACTGAAGAGTGGATGAATAGCTGACAAGGGAACTGTAGGGCTTCTTCACAAATTGACATTACAGTCCTTATGATACACTATGACCTTCTGTTTTTTCTTTCTGTTAACAGCTTCTGTTTTTACACTAAAAGTTCAAGTAAATGACATCATCAGTCATCAGTACCTGCGAGAAGCATTTGTAGAAGTTTTTGTGAACTACACAAAGACAAATTCTTCTCTTACTGGAAACAATGGAGCAGTGTTAATAGCAGTTCCCTATAAATTAGGATTAAGTTTAACTATCGTATCCTACAAGGATGGCTACATCTTAACAACTTTGCCTTGGAAGACTGGGAGAATGCCAAGTATGTAAGCCTCTTACAGTCCTATTATTAAACTGTATGTGTCTGTAATTAAATTTCTCTCTTCCTCAGCAGTCTGGGTAGTTACTGGCAGCTGAAAATGACTGAATGCAGTCAAGGAGGATGGTGCCTGTCAGTGCACACGTAAGGGTGAATGCTCTGCTAGACTTGGCAAAAACCTTGTTATTATAAAACAGAAAACAGCCCTTTTTAAACTCTAGGCACAATATTTTGAGTGGACTCTGGGAAATTTTCTTAGATTTAGCAAAGGGCTGGCAATGTGTTTTGACAAAAACTGTGTTGTCTTTAGTGATTCCTGGAGCGTCAGTGCATTGAGTCTGTGTAAAAGGGTTGTTATAGCTTCCTTCCAGCAGTGTTTCCTCAGTAGTTTTCCTGTTTAACTTTTATATGCTTTTAAAAAAAGTTGATTTTTTTTATTTATTTATTTTTTAATTTTTTTTTAAGGATAGGGAGTCTTTAGAATTCTAGCCACTTCTTTATCCATAGAAGGCATAAGACAGTAAGACAGTGGCAATCATACAACAAAGATGTTCCTGCCTAACCACTGAAATTCCTGCTCCAGACAAGAATATTTTATGCATACTTTCTTTTTTTTTTTCTCTGCTCTATTCACTATTGCTTCAGGATCAGATCTTATAGGATTATTTTTTTTTTCTGGTTGCACAGTATAACAGATATTATCACTTTCCACAGTATACTCATCTGTGACGCTTTCATTATTCCCACAAAGTCAAGCTAATATATGGCTCTTTGAAGATACTGTCTTAATAACTGGAAAACTCTCTGGTAAGTTCTGTGTATGCAGACTGTAATCTAAACACTTTGTGATAGCTGTGTACATGTACAAAAATAAAAAAATTAAGTATGTTCATATTCTCATATAATATCTATCTACTCAAAACCAGATTTTCAGTTAATTGTGTTGTTGTCTGTGTGTCTGTGACAAGTGCTAGGCTAGAAATATCCAAACCATTGAGAAAGTGGGTAAAAAGAGGATGTTATGCTAAATGGATTTTTGAGCAGTAATAAAAACACTTTTTATGTTTTACCATTCCTAAGACAAAATGTTACTGTTTTACAGATGCCAAATCTCAACCAAGTGTTCAGTTTCCAAAACATTTAATAAAGCTTCCCACGAATCATCATGTCACAAATGTTACAGCCTATCTGACAGTGCCAGAGCAGTTTTTGAGAACAGACAGCTTTCTTTATACAACAGGAATTCTTCTAAATAAATCAGGTATGTAAATATGTTGTTAAGCAAGTGTTTTCAAAGAGCAGTTCTTCAAATTACAATCCATATGAGTGCACAGTGTTTTAGAAAAGCCTGTGCTTAAATTAAAGGGCCCTAACCTGCTTCCATTGCATCAAATCTCAAAGTTTTTTTCTGTAGGAGTAAGCTATAAACATATCAGGTAAGTAACTGATGTCTGTCTTTTTATCTTGCTTCCTCTAGTATGAGAACATAACTCACTACACTGAAATGCTACTTCAGAGTCTGCTTTATGTATTTATATGAATATAAATATATAGGTGTATTGTATGTTCAGGATTTCATGAAACTTGAATTGATTTAGTAAACAACTTAAAAATAGAGTTATGGTCAGAGTGTAAGCTGGGAGAACCTAAAGAAATGAGTCAAAGTGCAACAGTGGCCTTCAGCTTTGGGGTTTTTTCTACATTCTCACTAGAATGGTCGGCTCTAGGAGCTTTACACTAAGCATAAATATTGTATGGAAGCTCTAGTTAGGCTCACAGACAGTTAATTTGCATAAGCCTGTTTGAAACCAAGTAGTCACTATGGATAAAGAGCACAATTGTAATCATGTTTTCTGCTTGGCTGTTGCACTGCACAAGCAGTAAGTGGCTTCATGAGTCATTTTAAGTCTGCAATTGGATATTTTAGTATTTGCTGTTCTATCAGGTATTTTTTTTTTTGCATAAATGCAGTAGTCTCTGGTATATTGTACTGTCTGCACTTCCATCTTTCTTTTGTTCTTCTCTTTCTGTTCCCAATGGACCTGAAGCCTCGAGGCTCTTAAATTCATCACAGCGCATGTGGAGGCCACTACACTATTTGAACTTGTCATGATTTCTTCTTTAATTTTCATTGAATTAAAATCATCATTTATATTGCTATCTTGAATTGCATATTTTGAAACCTTGCTTATCTAAATTCCACCTCTTTAAATGAAAAGCATAAGATAAATGAGCAGTGTTTCTCCCCTTTGCGTTTTCCTTTAAATCTGTCTGGTATGTGTGTTAAATTATTCATAAACTCCTAAAGGAAAAGGCTTCCTTCTAGGGCAGGTGGAAGCTAATTGATATCTGCTGCACCAGTAGTTTTCTCACAACCTGCTTCTAACAGCTTGCATAGATTTCACATTATTCTGGTACTGAATAATTCTGTTACAGGTTCTTTCACCATCCTGTCATATTGTGAATTCTGAAGTATTTGCAAGTCAGTGTGAGGAAAACAAAGGAAACAAACATGAAGGCTGCATTGCAAAGCTTGGTATATGCAATGTTTCATTTGAGGGCTTTGACAAGCCTCATGATTAACTATTCATTTAATTATAACTGTCAAATTAGAAAGTTAAGCCATACATGAAAGTTGATGAGGAGGACTGTACTACTGAGGAGAAATGCAGCAGTCATGTATTTGCATATGTCTTCAATGTGATTCAGTGTTATGTATATTGCAATTATATGAAAAAATTATATTATCTATATTTCTCATACATTAGCTGTTTTGTAATCAAATTATCTGAGGGGAAAAACCCTTCTTCTCCCACCTCCAAGCCAAGTTTTGCCTAATCATTGGTTCTACAGTGAGTATTGAACCTTTATGTTAAAAGTCAGTTTCTCTTACAGATTTGGTATAGAAATGACTCATTTAATCAGAAGAGATGAAAAGTCCAGAAGACAAGAAATGTTGATTTTTATTTTTTTTAATATATATTTATTTGGCGACAGCTGACTGTAGCTGGCTGTGAATGAGGGCTTGCTTTTAGTTATAATGAGGATAGTTTCTTAATTCTACTTTTTTTTTTTTTTCTGTAATTTACTATGAATGGAGAATTACAGACAAGATATATTTCTCATTCAGGTTTCAAAAGCATGGAATTAACTCCTCTTGCTGCAATATGTGTAAACGTTCTTTTGAGTGGGAAAGAACTGAAAGTAAATGGTCCCATTGAGTTTACACTTCCACTTGCCACAAGTACTGTAAAACCAGGAGATGCTATACCTGCATGGACATTTGATATGAAAACTGGTAAGTGGAGTACAATATTTGTTACTCTTTTAGCACATGTAACTGTTGGCACATGATGCTGTTTGTCATCTTAATGAAGAACAACCAAAGAACATTAATTTGAAATAAGAAAAATGGCTAGTTTGTCTCTTGGAAAAAGATACAATAGAGTAAGCTTTGGCATAGAAGATGAAGTCTGTCTGTGCATCTAGAAGACTTAAGAGTGGTGACTTCCTACTGGTGATAGGAGGTAGCCTTATTCATCAAAGAAAGGGTGCTAGTCTGACATGGTAAAATTGCACAGGGGTTTTTAATTCCTTGCTGCCACTTTAGCCAGCTCCTGTGCTTACCTGTACCTATGCTGAGCTGTTTTAACTCATTAAACAGAAAAATAGGTCAATAAAGAAACTCAAACAGAAAGTTGTCAGAGCAGCTTCACACAGGCTCAGAGTATAAACCAAGTGTAAGGTGTGTTTGTAGGTGTGGAGAGGCCTACTCAACATGCTGATGCAGGTGCTTGCCTTGGGAGCAGAGCAAGAGTAGGAGTGTAGCATGCTGACTCAACTAAAACAATTGTTTTTTTCCTCTCAGATGGGGTGTACACTGGTAGAGGTTCCATAAAGATAAATTGTGCTGGATGGGTGCTCACTGAGGGGTAGTGTTTGATTGGAGCCTTCACTGCTGCTTGTTGAGGAGAGGACAAGGAGGACTGGATAAGGAGAGAGATTTTGGGGCCATAACTCCACTTTTTCCTCCACTTCTTCATCTCTTTTCTCTGGTGAAATTTTGCAACTATGTTTTCTGTTCTGGATGTTTATTTCTTTTTTTCACTTTTGACACGTGCAAAATTACTTTTTTCAAAGGTAACTGGGCAATAGCAAGGCATTCCTTAGGCAAGTTTCTGGTGACTGAAGACAGCTGAACACCATGGCTGTACAGCAAGGATTCAAGAGCATCTAGAAGTAGTAGTAGGATCCCACCTGAGCTGAATGGAGAGCTACCATTGCAGGGAATAACAAGGCTCTGGCATCCAAGATGTTGCATGCAGTTGCATCAGAGTGTTAACACACACTTTTAAACTCTGAAGTCCTTGGCTAATATGTCATAATTGTAATCAGAGCTTCCATGTCAGTATTGACAGTGGTAAAGGAAAGGATCTGTATTTGATATTGTGTAGACTGATCCATGTGCACCAGAAAAAAGGAAGAAGCTGCTCTCATATGTCTGCTTGTCCTGTGTTCCCTGCTGTTACTCCAAGTGCAATAGTACAGGGGCTGCTTCTGGAAAAAGAGCTTTTGTAATTATATTCCAGCTGCTGTAAATGCAGAATTTCTTAATGTTTATTGAACATGGCTTCCTTCTTACCAAGTATTTTTGCCTTATTAGTACCAAAAATACTTTGTGGATTTTAATAGAATAAAAAAAAAAACAAAACTGCTTGCACTGCAACATGTACTTGAGAATGACATCCCTCTGTTTGATACATTGAGGTAGACAGTAAAGATAGTACAGTTTCTTAAAAATTTATTCGTTCAAGATAAAACATCTGGAAAACTAGAATTGATCTTTTTTTTAAGTAGCCCACCCTCTATACATGTAAAGCAGTATAGTGATATCTTAGTTGACAGGGAAGTGATATCTTAGTTGACAGCCCTAGAGTTGACAGGGAAGAAAATTTGAGGATCTGTTGTTGTTGCCTCCAAATGAGAGGTAGGGATGGAAGACTCTCCTGAGTCTGGACAAGAAGTTTTCCAGGTAACTGAGTAACCCCTTCTCTCAGGACTCTAGGTAGCTGCAGCTGCTGTTCACTTCTGTTAGTCATCACAAATACTTGAAGGAAAATTGAAATTAGAGAGCTTATATGAATTACTTTTTTTTTTTTTTTTTTTCATGCTTCAGTTACTGCTTCAAAAAAGCTCATTGTTCTCTCTTGTTTTCAGCATTTGCAGTTTGGAAATGTAAGGTTGTCTTTATGAGGCTCTTTTCTGTCCTTAGAATTTCAGAGATTGCACACATTAGATGTGTTCAAGTGCATTAAGTATAATTTTCTACTGCATGCTTTATAAATTGCAGAAGCAAGCACACCATAATACCTGTCCTTTGCATTGCCAAAGAGCTGATGGGAAATCTATGTCCTAACAATAGCCCTTCAGTGGCCTAACTGAAGTGTTACTGGGATAGGAAGAAGGAAACACTCATGACAAACATTGTTTATCCTATTTTAGTTTATTAGATTAAATTTATTTCCCACTAAGTGTTGATAGCTAATATTAAACTTGTATTTATATGCTTAAATTACCCACTTCTTGATTTTTTTAGTCTTGGCCTTCATACATGCTTCAGCTCATGTAGTAGGTTTGTGAAATTATTTGTATGCTTATCTGTGAATGACTTTTGTTAATAGAAAACGAGTTATGTAATATTAATTCAGGTAAGTAATACCAACACTTTGTTTCAAAGTAACTCCACAGAAGGACAATGAAATTGTCAAGAGATAAAGTTTGCGTGTTTAGCTAAAACTGTGTAATAAATGATGTATAGCTCAGAGGTTCACGTTTTTCTTATGATCCTGTATATTTTTGGTTTTAGATTCATTGCTAATGGTTAAAAGTATAGAAGAATCCTACATGGCAAGTGAAATATTTTGTCCTTTATTTTTTTTCTCAGGTGCTTGGGTAAGCCGTGGGCTAGGAATGGTAAAGGAAACAGATGGTCAGTTAGTGTGGACATACACTGCTCAGCACTTGGGCTACTGGATAGCAGCTCCACTGCCTGGAACAAGAGGTAACAACTGGTAAAGAAATTACTGAGTGAGCTGAGTAACAATCTGTCATAAGGCTGTCAGTTTGATGGATCTATTGAGCAAGATTAAAGGGGAAAAAAGACATGCAGCTTCAACATCTGGGTAGCTTTTGTTTGAATCCTGGAGTGTTCCTTTTGGCTTGTCACCATTTCCTAGAACTTCAAATGCTATAGGTGAAAAGTGCAGACTTCTTCTTAGAACTTACATGTTTTTATTGTTGCCATCTTTTGGAAGAAGCTTGTAAGGGAACTGTGACTATGGAGAGATACAAATCAGTGAAATGGTATTGCTTACTGTTGAGAATCATGTATGACTGCAGGAAATACAAGAAGCAGCATATTCTTAGGTAAAATGGTTCCAGTGGATTCTGTTTTATGTAGACTTGTTGCATATTTTGCAAATTCATGTGAAGAGATGCTGACAGAGAAATACAATGTCCAAATTTAAAAACTTTCTAACACAAACACTTAATATTAAATGTAGACCATGTTTCTAAGTCAGCTTGGACAGCTAACACCAATGTAATTTGACTGACATTGAATAGATGTCATCGTAGGTCTTTAGTAGAGATGAACAATTGAAGTTCCATTACATTGTAAATACTGTTTGTATATTTTCTAGTTTGCTGAAACAGCAAGGTGAAAAGAGAAGGATGAATATAGTGCCATAGGAACACAAAATCACTGGGAAACTGTAGTTTAATTTAGTAGATACAGCTCTGCATAAAAAGAATTATTTGGTTTTGGTAACTAACTCTTGTCTGGTTTTGTTTGACAATCTAGAATCCATTATTAGTGCAGTTTCCAAGGACGTAACAGCCTATCACACAGTGTTCCTTACAGCCATTCTGGGAGGTACTGTTGTCATTATCATTGGATTTTTTGCTGTTCTTCTTTGTTACTGCAGGTAAGCAAAAAGAGAGGCTCTAATAAGTTTAGCAAGAATGTAATTTCAAGTTGATGAAGTAGTGTTTTGAAATTGAGACTAGTTTCCTTATACTGTGTAGCCTAATATTTCTTCAAAAATGACACTTATTGCAGAACATTTTAAGTTTGTAGTATAACATTTCTCTGTAACTTCTTAACCGTAATCTTCAACTTTGGTAGTCAACTGTTTCATATTTCCTAGTGTGCTCTACAGTCACCTTGCATCTCTTTTGATAGGGATAAATGCGGTCAGACACAAAAGAAGGAAAAAAATACAACTAAGCTGGAGGTCATAAAAAAAGACCAGACAACATCAACAACTCACATAAATCACATCAGTGCTGTCAAAGGGTCTTTAAAGTTGGAAGATAAGTCACAGTTATATACACCGAAGATTTCTTCTTACAGCCCTCAAAGAAGGGTCTCCATAGACACAGAAGATGGAAAATCACGAGAGAATTTTAAAATCTACACAGAGGATGCTTCTTATCAGTCATCCTGTCAGACTGGTCAGTCAAGAAATGCAGCCCTTTCATTTGATCCTAATAATGGAATTAGGCACTTGCAGCAGCCTAAGCATAGTAACAGTGCTATTTCACAGGCTCCTAGGGACATTCAAGACCAAAACAGATACCTTTCACTGAAAGAGGAGATGTATGGGCTTTCCCATATCCCAGAACATCTAATGAATATTTACAACCAACCTATTGCTATTCTTCAAGCCTCTGACCTTTTCCACTCCCCAGAACAACTGCATCCTGCTAAATCAGCAACTTTGCCAAGAAAAGGCCAGTTAGTGTACAGCCCCATGATGGAACCCATGAATCGTGACGGTTACATGCAAACATTACCAAAAATGCCAGTGCACTCTCTTCCACAGCCTTCTGTCTGCAGAGATGAAAACAGCACATTAGACAGTGAAGAGGGCTTACCTTCTCAACCACCAAACTGGGGCCGGTACACTAACAGCTTACTGGAATCTGTCTCTGTTCCTGGCACACTGAATGAAGCTGTTGTAATGACTCCGTTTTCATCGGAACTTCAAGGTATTTCAGAACAAACATTATTGGAACTCTCTAAAGGAAAACCATCTCCACACCCTCGAGCGTGGTTTGTGTCCCTGGATGGAAAGCCGATTGCTCAAGTGAGGCATTCTTTCATAGATCTGAAAAAGGGCAGAAAAACAGAGAGCAATGATACCAGTCTGGACTCTGGTGTGGACATGAATGAGCATAATCCTAGTAGGAAACTGGAGAGAGAGAAAACTTTCATTAAAAACATGCCACATTCCAAGATCCTTTACTTGGAAGATCTGGATCTGAGCAGCAGTGAAAGTGGGACCACTGTTTGCACTCCAGAGGACCAGGCTGTGAGGCACGTTCTGGAGGGAGGCAATGGGCCAGCCACAGAACAGCATGGTGAAGAAGGCCAAAGAAGAAAAACTGTATCAGGAAGTCAGGAATCTGGTATCCCTTCTGCTAAAAAAAGGGATAGACCCCCTATGACAAAAAGAGATAGCAAAACCAATATCTGGAAGAAAAGAGAGGAGAGGCCACTTATTCCTATAAATTAAAACACAGTGTGCTTGGTGTTGTTGCTCTCCCAGCTGTTTTTTGACCTTTTTGCTGCTTGTGTAATTCTGCAGTGCTGGGTTTACAAGGGGAATGTTGTTTTCTAGTATCAAGAGAAGTTACATTTTTTAATATGCAGATTGAGTTAATAAACTTCAACTGGGCAATTTGGCAGTATAAGGTAGGCCCACATTTTAATTAGCCTGTCATTCTTGGACACACCTCTGGGAATGCATGGTGGGAAATGGAGGCACATGTTTTAATTTTTTTGTACTCGTTGCTAATGTGTTGGTAGACTGGTTAAAGCCATTCCTCAGCCTTGTTCCTAATCAATGTGACTGTACAGTATTTTATATGTGAAGTTTTCTAGGGATCTGTTACTACTTCTTTCTATCAGGTAAGATGTTCCATCAGTTAGTCCCCCAACACCAGCAGATGAGCTCTGTTGGATTTCTGAGCAGAGCTCTATAGCATTTCTGCCTTCCTCGTGTGTCTTAAGATGTTGCCCGTGTGCTTTGTTACAAAGTGTGGACATTGAAGATTGGCATCTGCTTTGAAGTGTCCATATCCAGCATAAAAGGACTGGAGCTGTTAGCATCTGAAGCTGCTGCTACTACTGATACCACTGTCTTGTTTTGGCTTCAAAAATTTGTCAGTTCAAATCTTCTGCATGCTGGTGGGACCTTTGTGCTGTACAAACTAGTCTGGAATCCCTGTAAATTTATAAATGAAGAGTTTGTCCCATACTGAAAGAGGATGCAAGTTTAGGGAAGTTACAATAGTTCCCTTTCCAGAGAAGTTTGGCTTTGTTTCTTTTTATTTTATATTAAAAAAAAAAAAAGGAAGGTCATTGAAAGTTTATGTGCCTACATTTTGCCAACCTGAGCTTCTTTTGTCTGGGTTGTGTATCAGAGTGGTTAAACAGGCTTTAAAAGTTGGAGGTTTTTATGAGCATGAGTGAGAGCAGATAGCAAAATTTGGCCTATAATGCAATTTAAATACTACTTACAACTCACCGAGTTATATTTACCAAAAGTCATGAATGCATGAAATATAACTAAGTTATGTATAGAGGAAGGAAAAGGCCATCAGAGTATTTTTATTTTTAATGTTCATCTTGTCCAAGTGATTGTTTCAATTTTGGCTAACAGAAAAGTAAATGCATCCCTTAATGTGCTTTATATAGTGTATAGAATGTCTTTCTGTGGCTTTTAAGCTGTTTCCCTGATGAAATAAGTTCCAGCATTTTGGCTTTGGCAGTTTGATTATAAATCATCCTTAAAAAGCTTTATAAATATTTCCCTTAGAGCTTGGTTAAGGTTCTATATGAAGGCCCAAACACACAATGCCTGTATCTGAATTGTGGAATGAGCTGTACCAAGTTGGCTGCCCTGTAGTGGTACACTAAAGAGTTGGGAAATATCCTATGCAGCTGGGCTTCTGGGAATATTGACTCAGGAAATATTACTCTGAAATAGTGTCTGTTATGTTGGGATTGTCAGTTGTCTGGTCCTGTTTCAGAATGGTACTAGCAGTACATCAACCCAGTTTCTTCTGGTGTGTAGTTGCTTCATAAACAAAAGACTATGTTCCTGTTGAGTTCACAAATTAGAGCAAGATATGCTTGAGGTATGTGCAACTAAATCTTATCTATAGTTAAAATGGCCCAAAGAATCTGATTTAATTATATTACTCATCTACTTTGGAGGTGGAGATAGCTTGTCCCATTAGCATGCCTTTGGTAGTCTTTTTAGGGAGCTGTAGTTCAGTTTTTATATGCTGAGTACATTTTCACAACACTTTTTTTTCAGGTAATGCAGTTCCACTGGATTTTGTGTATGAGTAATTCTCTAGGCCTAAATACTGATATTGTCATCCTTTGCTTTATTATATACATTAGTAGGAATCAACATATATATTTTGTGTAGAAGTACATTTCTTCTGAAGGCTGCTTTGACTTTTGAGGTTTAATATTTTTCTACTCCCTGAGTTGCATCAGTTCTAAAGCCTCCCTTTTCAATGAGATAATATATTCTGAAAGTTTCAAATTTTGCTATTGGTTGTGAGGTGTTAATATTCAATTGATATTGTCTCTACTTAAAATTTCATTCATCCACAGTAACTTCAATATACTGATATTTTTAGTGCATTTTTTTCATTATTTTTCATTTTTTCATTTTCATTTATTATATGAAAAAGACCTAATTCTTCAAACTTACTTGTGTCACTAAAAACTGCAGACTACTGTAAATGCCTTTATTCATGTAAGTTCAAAGGAATTAAGTTTTGCACTCCAGTGTTCTTGTTCTGCATCAGAGTAGTATTTGGTCACCAAAGAAAAAGTATTAGAAGTGCTGAAAAGACCAGTAGGAACTTTGTGACTTTGAAGTAGCAATGCCAGAAGCAGTACTGAGGTAGTGCAGATTCTTGTCTGCTCACCTAGCTGATCAAGAGCAAAGAGCAGAGTTTGGTTCTGTTCCATCATTCAAAAGGAGCTTTTGGCTGCCTGGATTTAGTCACGATCTTACCTTGCCACATCTATTAGTGCAAAATGTCCCCTATAAAGGCTGAGACTTAGTGATACAATTCAGCTTTCAGCCAATAAATCCAGATCTTGCCAGAGTTTCCCTGCTGGTAGGCTCTCAGTTGTAGGAAGAAAGAATAATAGGCATCTCATCACATATGGGATGGATTTCTCTAATAGACAGCAGCTCCTCCCTTGCCAAATGAGGGTGTAGACATTTCTTTTAGTGGGTTATTTTGACCATTTTTTCTGGAGAGCATGTGCTGCAGTTCTGGCAATGCCATTTCCAAGGCTTTCATTATCTGTTGCTCCTATCCAGGCCAGTCAGGCAGCAGCTATTTTTGCTGGCTTTGTAGATCCCATATGCCAACTTTTCTGTGTGTAACTTGCTAGTGTTTATCACATAATGCCTTATGCTACGTGTAACACTTGAAAAGGCTTTTTTAAAGTCTAGTTTTATATTAAAAATATATTAATAACTTGTTTTGTCATGTAATAATAAAACTGATCTGTTGAGGCAAATAATTGCTGCAGTTGTATCTGCAAAGATAAATGCTGCATGAGAACAGGTGATGCCCTTAGCCCCATAATGAGCATAAATTGGAATAAAAAAATTCTCTGTAACTCTAAAATCATTCATACTTATATTTAGTCTTCACAGAATATACTATATGAGTCTTTGTGTTCCATCTGTATGCACTGGAAAGCTGTACCACCTATTAACGACTGGAATCCTTTTTTGTTTTAGATCATTAGAAAAAAGATTTTTTTAGGACTTACTGTAGACAAACTATAAGTCCAGGTTTAACACACACAATGTGTAACAAATGTGGAAAAGACAAAGTGATATCATGAAATTTTTCTTTGTTCAAACTCATGCTGTTCTGTATTTTTAGATATTAGATGTATTTTTAGATTTTCAACATTGGATTTTATAGGAATCACTGGATTTGTTTTTTTAAGTTTGGCATTGTTTTCTTTTATTTTTTTTTAAATGTTGTTGGCTCAGTATTGCAGCAATAACAGAGTGCTAAAATGCTAGTGCTAAAATCAGGTCTATAGAAAAAGTAATAAAAATTCATGGCATGCTGCCCTTGGAAAGGCCAGGGAAACATTCAGAGATTTTGACTTCTGAATCTGGAGGTTGCTTACCTTGAAAAGTGAGCCATGCCAGAAGCACCTTTTAAGTAATCAGACTCTGAAGGAAGGGGGATTGGGTGGGAAAACTGGAAAGGCTGCAGCTTCTTTCTGATGCTTGTTTCCAGAGTGATTCTGTGTCTTCTTTTGGTGGAATCTTCTTTTTAAAGAACATAAATGTTTGCAAGAATTGTCGTGGTTCTTCACAAGATGCTTCTTGAGCTGTCAGGTTTTGAAAAAAAAAAAAACAAACAAAAACCACAAAGCAAACCAAAATGCATACATGTTTGTACAGTTTAAAGTAAAAGCTGTTTGTTATAGATAGTCAAGACTTAAGACAGAATTTTGTCATATATTTAAGGTGAAAGGTGGTTAATGAACTTCAAGACAGTTTCCCTGCCATGGCAGCAATACATGAGTTTGCAATTCTTCTTGTAGAAGGGCATATCAGTTCTAGGTCTTAGCTGGTTTTGATAAGGTGGTTAGTGGAGTTAGCCAAGGTTGTTTCTGCCGATCAGTTCAAGTAGCTTAGGTCAGCAGTTTGATGTATCATAAATTCATGGAAGTGCTCAGGCTAACTAGTGTGCAGCTGTATGCATATTGATCTGGATATGCTACCTAGAATAAGCTAACTGACTGTATTATTCAGGTTGTTATCAAATGCTACACATTACAGAAATATTTTTTTTTTAAGAAAAGGGAGGAGTATCACATAAAAATTCCATTTGATTAACAGGAAACATCTTTATAGTACTGTCAGGAAATAAAAAAAACCTCTGGTATCTTACCAACCTGAAAGCACAACTGATTTGATGAATAAGGATGTTTTTTACTAATGTAGACCTAGAGATGGTGCACAAAAAATGAATCTAGGATGTAGGAATGAAAATGCTTGCTTTTGGGTTTATGCAGTAGTTTTGTACCAAAGAGGATGAAATGAATGGGCACCATTCTAAACTCTTCTCATCTAAAAAGTGAAACAGGTCAATAGTATTACTGATCTAACACTCTGCAAATTAAAAGGCAGCACACTGTATCTGTTGTGTAGTACTGCATCTTAGGAAAATCAATCAGAAGATAATTTAGCCTGCTGAAGTGCCTTTCTCTTTCATCAGACTTATTTTATCAGTGGGACACCTGACTGTTTGAAAAAGCACATTGGGTTTTTTTTTTTCTGTTAGCCAAAAACTCCCCTTCAATTCATACTTAGAATTATGTACCTTTTATAATATTTTAAAAGGTGGATCTAGTGGTTTTTACGTTGGAATTCTGTCTCCTGCATGTTGATGATGATGGTAATTGTTGTAAACCCTGGGGTTTTTTGTATTTTATGTTTGAAGAGAAATTAAAAAATGTATCTTTAGCAATCTGAGCACTAGTATCTTTTTTAAATTCACATCTGTGATCCTATTCAACTTCGTCAGTCAAGAGTAAGCATCTTGAAGTCACTGGATTTACAGGTATGAAACTGACTGCAATTTTAACTTCAAAAATGAAATTAATATATTTTTTATATATAAAATCCTATTATAATGATGAAAATAATTTTTCAGCTGCTGATCTTCCTTGCCAGTAGAAGTAGAAAGTGTATGGAGATAGGTACTTCTTATTTTGTAGAAGCAATTTTTACCTCAACTTGGAGCCTAACCTGCATTTTTTATATAACCCAAGTTTCTGGTTGTTAATGTTTTTTTAATTCAGTGGAATGAAGCAAAACAGTACTCTGCCTACAGAGCTAAAAATGAGCATTCTTTTGTAGTAGTTTGGACTAACTTGTGCCACACTTTTAACAGTAGGCAGCTATATTTGTGTTGAATTTATATGAAAGGGGGTTAAAATTGCTCTGATATGAGCTTCATTTTCTTTTAAAAGCAGTATTAAGTGTATTCTGGTTACAAAAAAAAAAAAAAAAAAAAAGCTTGAGATTTTTTTTTTAAAGACTGGCAGGGGAAAACAGTGTCATTGTTTTTAGTATTAGAACTCTCAGCTTGAAAATTATTTTACCAAATGATTTTTTTCTCAGTCAGTTTAAGACTTACTGAACATTCCTTATTCCTCTTCCCCAAAATATACCGGTACTTTATTCCCCAGTTAAATAACTTAGTTCCTTTGAAGCACTTGTTGCACTTCAGTCAATGTTAGAAGAGGAACATTGTTACAATATCTTATTGTGTGGAAAGGCACTTGTTAGTGCTTATTAGACCATGGAGTTCATTAAAAGCCTGGCTCTGAGATACTGAAAGGTACTGAGCTGCTGGCACTGACTGTGCTCACCACCTTGCATGTTGGAGCCTTCTGTTCAGCAAACACTTCATTACCTTGGCAATCATCTTCAGAACCACTCTGGTATGGGTATCATTCACGTAAAACATTCTTGATATTCAGCATCCTGGTTGTAAGAATTTCTACCTTTTTCTATTGTGCCAGAGGTATGTTTCATCTCTGTATTTCCTACAGTATTGGTGTATCTGTTGCTGAAAATATAAACTAAGGTTTGTAAAATGTTACAGCTTATGTAATACAGTAAAAGTTTAAAAAACTCATCAGTGCGTTAACTTTTATTTGAATGCCTTTGAAGTCATACATTGTTTAAGAACATACCTCTCAACACTTACTTGCCAAATATCACTAAAATTATGAGTTTCTGTCATCACTGTAATTCCAGTGATCTAAGAATGGTGTTATCCTTAAGTCTACAAATTCTCAGTCATTCTCTGTTCCATTTCTACTGAAGAAAGATTACTACAGCCTCATTAAATCTGAATCCTTAGTGCAGCTAAGATTATTGTGTTAATTGATTTTGTTAAAACTGGAAAGGGATAGCCAGAGAATATTATTTCAGGTTGTGTTCTTGTGTCTGGTATTGCTCTTCTCCATTCTCCCAATTTACTTTCTGTGGTTCTGAGAACAAATAAAAGATTATTCCTCTATGTGCACAGTGCATAAGACAGGGGCATGAATTCTGGCTGCAAATCAACTCTAAAGTACTTAAATCCAGGTGCAAGAACAAAACAATATTGTGATAGAGAAGAGCTTAAGCCACATTTCAGGGTATAATGACCTAGTCTCAAGCTTGTTTCTTTTCTAAACTTTACAAAAGCCACATCTCAGTGTTCAGTTCAGAAACCCTGAAATTGTCTGAAGTTCTTCTTGTTCTATGTCATCACAGAAAACACAAAATCCATAGTATACAGATTACCCATTTTAATATGAGTTGAAGTAGGTGTAGTTAGATAATGTTTTGTTTGTTCTAAGCAGGTTGTTAAACATGCTGTCACATTTTGGTTTCTATTAAAATGTTAAGAAAGAAAATCGGAAAAAGCCAAGTTGCAAAACTAAGTTTCCACAAAACGTTTCAATTTTTCTTCGATTTTCAGAATAAAACCTTAAAAAATGGCAGGTGCTTATTGCACATCTCTGTTTAGTTTAATCAACAGCTGGCAACTGAGTTAAAAGTATTTCTCATTCACTCAGGCTTTATATTTACATATATTTCAGGTACTGAGGTTTAAATCTTCATTACACTTGTTGGGAATCTAGAACTTAAACCAAAAATGGCTAACATTTAAATTCATCTATTTTATTACCATTTATGAAATAATTGTTAGACTCAGGAATTCTTTGGCATGGCCACAACTGAAAATGGCTGAGTGGTTCTCATATGCTGTTTTGGAGCCTTAGCTTTTCTTTTCAGGATTAACTATCAGGAAACTGTAGCACATCATACAGAATGTAGCTGAATACTATAAATGGGGTTGTTTTCCAGTTTCTTTTACTATTGTACTTTTGAAAACAGCACACTTGTAATTTCTTTGAGCAAGAGCCATTACCTAACTGTTCTTTCAAGACTGTAAGGGCTTTCTGCATGTTACATTTGAGTAATTTCCTTGACTGAAGATTCAAAACTTGCAAATAAGAAGTAGTGATGATTTTGCAAGTAAATGGCTATTTCTTGAAAGAGCTCTACACCAGTCACATCAGTTCCTCTGTTTATTTGAGAAGATTTCATATGAACATTTCTCTCAGCATTGAGCAGCAATGAGTTACTTTTTGTAGTACTTAATGTTGCATCTTAATCACTGATGTTTCTTGATCTCTAAGAAATCCTTTGTGTGGAGTATACAAGTTAGAATTACGTTATCTGAAACAAGAAAATAATGAGCCAATATGCAATTGAAATCCTTACAATAATAAATGTATTGGTTTGAAGTTTCAAAGATTAGGTGGTGGTTTGTTAGGAGCCTCCACTGATGGCAGGCATTTCCCAAATCCTACTTGTTTTTTTTTTCTTTTTAAATGGCTTGATGTGCACAAATTGTTTTTTAAAGTTCATCTTGGGACTCTTAGAATTGGGATATCTTAGAATTGTGAAATTATTACATTGTTTCAAAAAGTAACTGCTTAATATTGCCACAGTAAGGCTGATGCTGGCTTCTCAGAGCATTGTGAATGTCATCCTGTCTTAGGGCATCAGACTTCCCAGAAAATCTGCTTTCAGAAGAGCTCAGAGACTAATCCTTAGGATGCCAGGAAAAGTCAAACTGGAAAAATCAACTATACTTCTACCACTGCTCTGACTGGATTTTCCTAAATGGAGGTTGCTAAAACTTAAATCCTTTGGGGACTTTGGCACATCTTTGTTAGAAAGTTTTTATGGAGCTACTTTGAGAACTTTCTGATGCACATTCAGATTTTATTTCCTTGAGAAACAGCCCATTCTAGATATCTGGCTTTCTGGTTCCACTTGGTTTTGTAAGTTAAAATTTCTTAATTCTTCTAGATGGAGCCTTAGAGGTGCAAGAGACTTCAGACTCATTCTCCAGTTCGTTTTGGTGGACAGCACAATTTTACGTATGAAAATACAGCCCAGAGAGCAGGGGACAACTACTGAGGCAGCAGGAAACCATTTCCCTGATTTCTGCGTGACTCTTCACGTACGGGCATTGCTCTGTGCCTCCATTTGCTGTCCATCCAGATCCTTCTGGGGGATTCTTCCCTCCCTCCCCGCCGGAGCTGAGGGGAAAGCGGTGCGGTCCCGGCACCGCGTGCCCAACGGCCGTAACGGTCGTCACCGCCGCGCGAGGGCAGGGCCGCCATTACCAGAGGCCCCCCCAGCAGTCGCCCCTCGCCTCAGGGCTGGCGCTGCCGCCGCCATTACCTCAGCCCCCGCAGCGGACGCTCCTCGGCTTCTCGCCCGCCTCAGGGAACCGGTAGCCGGGCACAGCCGAGCGGAGGGGGAGCTGCAGCCTCTTTCCCTCCTCTCCATGAGGTGGTCTCGGTTGCTGTGTGTCTCCAGGCTCATGCGGAGCCCGCTACAGTGTCGCAGCTTGTAAAGCCATGAACGTGCTCAGTGTACGGCTATTTTTCAGTGAGAATTTTGTTTTTTTTCCAAACGAACTTCAAATACGTGTGTTTTATCACGCGTTTTTTATAAAGCAAAACGTTTCTGAAAACGTACCAGAAATGTGGCCGGGGTTCTGTTTTGTGTCGCAGTCGCTAGGGGGAACTGTTGCACTCCCTATAGTCCTGGAAAAATGTTTGTTTTCACTTTACCTGAAACATTTGTATCAGTTCTTCAATTAACAGTCACCAGTCTTTTCGTAATGTCAGATTCACTTACGCAATTTTTATTTGTATATAAACAATGTAAGATGTAGTGCGGTAAGGGGAGGGGGTTCAACTTCCCATTATGTCTTTTAAAGTTACAAATGTTTTGTCCTGTGCAAGGCTTCTCTGAAATGCCTTTTTATTTCAGAAATGCCTCAGCCCTGCTGGGAAGTGTCAGAGATGAGGTAGCTCCCAGAAATGCAGGAAGAGTCAGCAGAGACGCCCAGGGAAATTAAGATGAAGTTATGGGAAGGCAGTAGGATCCTGGGCTTGGCGCTGTGCCTCATCAGAATAGATAACCCCCCATTGCAGATGGTGGAGGAAAAGTGCTGATGAAGAAAAGGTCACCTAACTTCAGGACTCTGATACAGATCAGTGTGGAGGTGAGAACAAGATGAGGTAGGTGGGGATTTTTTTGAGTGCTAGGTTCCCAAAAGAAGTGGCTGAGACGCTGTTGCCTGGGACAGAACTACTGTAGAGTAGCATGGAAGGCACTAACTACATAGGGACTTGACACAGTGACAAAATAGAGCAACTCAGGTAAGTTGGTCACAAGCATGACCTGAGTCAACTCAAGTGGACAAGTCAAACTGGAAGGACTGAAAGAGCAAAATGAAACAAGGTCTGGAAGTGACTGTAGTCAGTATCAGAGTATGCTGAGGACACTTAATTACAAAGTTGTGTGTTAAAAAATTCTCAGAGTTTGTTTTGATCAATCCATAAGGCCCCTGCCAGCTAACAGTGAACTGGAAGAGGATCAATAGACAAAGTCTCATGCTGTGACATTCTTAAGCGAAGTCGTCAGGGTGTGATTTTTTTGGTAAAATCTCCTGAACCAACATGTTCATGACCTTTTTCTTCTCTTCACCATGGTGTCATGTCTCCTGAATGAGTTTTATAAAATAAAAAACTATATTTCAATTATTTTTTTCTTTTTTCCCCTAACTACATTCAATATGTTATCAGCCATACACAAACATGTAATTGCTCTGAGGGAAGAAGAACTTTAATAGCTCAGACCAATTCATTGTCTTGTGATTTGTGCAATTTTCAATGCCAGGTTTGAGAAAGATACGTACACCTTGCTAAACTTTTGAAGGATAGAGTTATAAACAAATACATAAAGGACTAAGTTTCAGAGATTTTTCAGGGAAAGAGCTTCAGAAAAGAACATGTTGCAGCAAATGTGACATTAACAACTTCATTGTGCATATTTTGGACCCACAGTTTTCCCAAGTCACCATTCTGGAGCGAACAGGGAATATTGTTACACACACATGATACATACCAGTCCCTTCCTATTGGCAGATACAAGCTGTTCCCCTGATGACATTTGACTCTTGATTTGTTTTATTGTATTTTATGGCAATTAAAGCTTATTTTTTGTGCCAGTGCATAAAAACTTCTTGAACCCCTAGGTTTTGTTGACTGTAAAGATGAACAGGTAGGTGGCATCATCCTTCTGTCTTCATCCCTCTGAAGTGTTATCATAAAGGATTCAGAGAGCAGTGGATTATTTTGTCCTTATGGGATGCAATTTTGAATACAGCAGAGCCCAATGCTGAATTTAATTTTGAAGTGGAAAGCTAAAGACAACGTTAATTCCCACCTTTATGGAAGGTCAAGATTTATTTAGTCAGAAAGCAAGAGGGTAACTTTTTCTTGCTTGTTTATATAAAGGTTTATGCACACATTTTTTTTTTGATAATCTTTCTCTCTTAAACATAATTGAACAAAATATGAAAAAGCATCAGATAAATATGTAACCTTAAATATTTCTTAGTCCAGGTAAGCATCCTAATTATAACTTTATGCTTTATTCATTATATTCTCCAAGGAGATTTTGCTTTCCACATGCCAGAAGCTGTTTTACAATGAAGGCAGAGAACGCCTCTACCTCCACTTCCTTTCTCTTTTCATCCTGCTGAAACTTTGAAGTACTCACCTTCTGGGGCACGCTTCTGGGGAGAAGTCTGTGTCCACCTTAGGGTTAGGTATTCTTTTATATCCCTTAGTACTTTACTATAAATATGTTACCTAAATAATACCTATGTAGGAATAAATACCCACATTGTGCTTAAAACCTCAGTGATTCACAGGAGAAATATTTCTTTTCCTCTGGAGTTAAGTCTGAGAGGATCTCCTTTCCTTGGTTGAGAATTCATTATATCTATTTCCAAGGTATGTGTCACAACTACTTTTCCCCAGGAACCTCTCTATACTGTGGAGCATAACAGTAAGAGATTTCATTCTGAAGGAGATCTTTAATGAAAACAAACAAACAACAAACCAAATAGAAAACTTTGCAAAAGAGGATCACAGATTTTGGGAATCAAAAAGAATTATTAAATTTCTGAAAGCTCCTGTAAATGATGAGAACAGAAGATATGTCTCCTGTCAGAGATTGTAACAGTGGTAAAAAACTTCAGTATTGTAAGACTTAAAAAGTAGGATGACCTTGTGTCTTAATGGTAGAGCAGGACTGAGAAGAATGTGATCATCCTGGTTCTTCTACAGACTTCCTGAGTGACCTTGAGCAAAATCACTCAATGCCTCAGTTTTTCAATCAGGACTATTTCCTTTGTCCTTTTCCCTGCCTTGTCTGTTTAGGCTGACTGCCATTCTTAAGGAAGGTGGAGTCAGGGCTCTCAGTATATATTGAGTTCTCCCAGTATATATTGCCAGTGACACAAGGAGTCCTGATCAGCTAGTTTCTGCTTTACTAATAATTATTAAGCAATGATCATAAGTTTGGGATTTGGTTTCATTCAATATAACACTGGCTTCTGTCAGCTCCTGGAACTGAAGATTCTCAGTAAAGCCACACTTGTACTTATCTCTGGCAGACATTCTTTCCACATAATTTCAGAAGCTATAAATATGAGAAAAAACAACAAAGACCCCAAATTAGAAAAAAAAACCCCCACTTTCCCTCTTCCCCTCCACCAGAAGCATGAAGCTTGGGTTCCGAAAGATACCTGGAATGGAGAGCAGCATTGATAAACTGGGGCAGATCTGCAGTGGAACATTGCATGTTCAGTCTTGCCAATAATCTTGCCTGGATGTTATTTTAAAATATCCTTTAAAATAATGCAAGAATAATATTTATTCTTGCTTAAATTCTTATATTGACACCATCAGCATAATTTCCAGTGTCACTTCCTGATTGTTAATATACCATTATTTAGGAGGGCTATAGTTTTCAGTGTGAAACATGAAACTTTATTATACAGTACTGTATGTTAATACTGGAATAGGAGCAACAAAAACCCCAACAAAATAGTCTTTTCCATGAAAAGTGGTGCAGTCACTGAGGCCTCACTCAACAATTGCAGATTTAGTTTTCTTTCACTTACCTAATGAGAGGATGATGGTGGATTTTTTTTTCCTTGAATGCATCTTCAGTGGAATTCACCAGAGAGGTTCCTTTTTATGTTGCTGGAATACTAAAAAAATTACTTTTTAGCTAGTGGTGTCATACCCACAAAGTCAAGGCATCAAAAGGAGGAATCTGATTTCCTGAATCTCTGCTCATAACTTTTTGAACCTTTTATTTGTTGTTTCTATTTTGTCTGGTTTTTTCTTTCTTTTTTTTTTTTTTTTTTTTTTTTTTTTTTTTTTTTTTTTTTTTTTTTTTTCAACAACCAAACTCAACCAAAAAAAGTTTTTATTTTTAAATTCTATTTATTTTTATTTTAACTTTTGTGTTGATACTATTTAACTGGTTTTGTAACTATATCGTGCACGGTGAAGCAATAAGGTGTTTTACTGATTTAAAACAGCATGATTATTGTTAAAAGCTGAATACACTAATGCTGCCTGCAATATCTGGCAGGACATTATCTTAATATGAACCTGCAAATATATTTTTCATTGGATATGTGTGTTTTTTGTGTAGGGCCAGTCTATCACCTAACTTTACCAGAGTTCATCTAGAAGGTCTTGCAGATAAACAAACCCCTCAAAAGGTCTGTTTAGTGGGAAAAGTTGTGTATAGTGTTTTATACATTAATGTATAAAGGTCAATACATGACCTTTAAAGGTCTGCTTCAGAAGTGGAGCAGAGAAATAATCACTAAGAAAATTTTATTTTGGCACCATAAAATAAAGCAGTCTTGATATTAGTGGCTACTGAGTCATTTCAAGGGATATGAACCTAAGTTTAATGTATAGAATATAATTCTTCCTCTCTTTTTCAGCTTAGTTTGTATGAATGACATGGCCTAGCAGGGACCTAGATTTGCAAAAGTGCATTTTTAATGACATGACAAAAAGTTTAGTACTGACAGTTTTTTTATATATATTTCCTATGTGGGGCCAACTCTTCCAGCCCATTTCCTTCAGTGATATCTGGAGAGGATCTGATAAGCTTTATACTGCTTTTCACAGGTCAAAGGGCATTGTCTTCCCCTTCACTCCAGCTGCCAACAACAAAGTTAGACATATGTTATCATCATCAAACAGGAAGCTGTGAGCCTGCTTGTGTTCAACAAAGTACAAATACAGGAAGAACGTCAGGTTAGTTAAGAGCTGATGGACTTCTGCTAAGGTAGTATTTAGCTAGTTATTCTATAACCCAATAGAACTATTCTGTATGCTCTGTCTGCATGTTTCAGTACCAGGTAAGGATGGTTATCTATTGTTGATTGGTTTAATATTACTATAGCCTAAGTACAGCTGTCCATATAAACGCTTTTACAGGTGTTATTTCCTGAGGTGTGGCTGTTAAAAAAAAAAAAAAATTCAGTAAACAGCAAAGCTGCAGAGGGATTTAGGAATAATGAATTGAACATGAAGTTCATTTGCACACATCAATTTCATACTGCCAGTTAACAAACAGGATGTGAGTTGACTTAAATTTGTTCTAGACTCCCTCATTTTGACATATCAAGATTAAAATGATGCACAATGTATTAGCAAGCTCATATAATGAAATGCTGTGGGTCATGACATTTTAGTGTTGGTAAAAGTAGAATTTCCACTTCTCTTTAATTTTGGAATGTGAAATGAGGTTAATAAAATCTTTATGTTTTCAGCACTGATAGCCAGTATTTTGGAACCATGTTCATTGGTGCTAAATTTGGACCTGTTTGCAGCTTGTCTTCTGCTTCTGGTACATTGTTTACTGCTTCAGGAAAGTCTTCCCAATACATTATGCTAATTCCCATCCTCTGTCTTTTGCTCAGCACAGAACAGATCAGGTCAGGCACACTGAGTTCCAGCTCCTGTCTCTAAGGACCTGTTGAGGCTCTACTATAATGTACTGCTGCTACCTCAAAGTTCTAGGTCACTCCATGAGTAACACATACAGCTATCTGTGTCAACAAAGGACTACAGGAGTGAAGCCCACTAACTTGTCCTTGCCTTCAGGGAAGAGAGGCATGGGGTCTTTGTTTCAGTGGCAGTGAGTGAAACTGAGTGTCAGTGCCATTATCAATCATGACCTATGACAAACAGTCCACTGTGACAAGTCACTTTTGCTGTTCCACTATAGACTTGATGCTCTAAGTATGTAAACAGCTGCCCCCTGCTCACCATGCTGCTATGATCCTGCCAGTCTCTTCTGTTTTGCTCATGGGTGAAAGTGCTTGAACAATTTCACATGGTTTTGTACTATTGTCTGTATTATTACTCCAGATTTCATTGGCACGTGTGTAAATGTCCCTTTTTACAGGGCCTCAGAAAAGTTACCCAGGATTTTGCTGGGGGGATAGGGGTTGTTAACAGTAACCTATTTCCCAGATAGAATTTGACCAGATGACATCACAGAGCTCCTGCCTGTGTAGGCACTTGTAGTTGTGACAAACATGTCTAAAAGTAGGAACAAGGGCAGGCAACTGAATGGAAAATAATGAAATAATGTATAGAATAAAAATGAAATGAGAGTTATAGTTTAGCCAAGGGTGTGGCCTTATCACCATACATCTGTTTTAGGCCTGGCTAAACCAGTATAATTTGCCATTATTTTAAACTAAGATATTAATCTGCAGCAATCTGTAAGTCATACTTGGCATCCATTCTTGTGAGCTAAAATAAAAATGCTGAAAAAGCTACGATTGCTGATAGATTAAAAGATAAAAGGTGTCAGTGAGGCAGTACTCAGAATTAGACAAATGATGAAACCAGAGAAAGAAGAGATGAGGGAAACCTTTTAATCAGTTGACATTTAAACTTCTGATTCAAAGCATATAGCCCACTCAATGAAGAGCTACTTGGAGGAGTATGCTTGTGGTTCTACAGGAAATATGACTGCAGCCTTTAGAATTTGTGAGTGCTTAGTCTTTAGAGCAAAGACAGACAGTAGATTAATTAGAGTTGAACTTCTGAGATTTTGTAATTTGGTTTAGATAAGGTCTGAGTAGGTATGCTGCTTGAATGCACAACTGATCATCTTAATTACTCTGAACCCTTTGGTCTTTGTCTATCTGCAATTCATAGAAATGGCATTAAACATTTCTAGTTCTGACATTCTAGAAGGCTGATTCTTAATACTGTTCAAAGTTTTGTATTGCTTAATACATATGTCTATGCCCTCCAGTGAAACTGGATTCTATATAAGTGCAAACTGGAAATATTATGAATAATCTGGAGAAAAAGATGTACAAAACATCTGATCACTGCCATCCATAAATACCCAGTTTTGGAAATGAGTAAGAGAGCTTTCCTGACTTGATGGACTTATCCTTATGAAGGTTTAAATAGATAACTTTGGAATACCATCAGTGCAATGCAGAGTAATTCAGAACATTTGTGTCTTGAAAATTTTCAGAAATTGCTTTGAACAGGCACTTGAAATATTTCTGTGCACTCTGAAAGCAGTAGGCTTTTTCCCAGTTATGCTTGGTAGAAGGCTTGGACCAGTACATATATACAGGGCTGTTAGTCCATCAGGGCTCTGAATTCTGATGGTGTTCTGGACCACAAAAGCTGCTTCAGTTTGCATTGCAGAAACAAACCACTTCCAGGATTTGTTCTAAAATCATGACACTTGCTGAGAAAAGGGTGAATCTGCTGCTAGGATTGTCAGCTGAAGAAGGGACACCAGAGCAAGAGGTAAAGTCAGACTGCTAAGGAGCTGAGAGGAGGTGCTACCAGCCAACAGCTCCCTTCTACTGAGAGCTAAATGTCAAGGGCTGGGAAGTAGTCTGTGAACAATTCTGTCTGGCAATTGTGTCCTACTGTGCTGGTTTTCAAAACAAAGCAACTAGAGGGAAGGAATGTATGACAGACTGGATGAGTATACATTGCATAGGGATTGCATACTCAAAACATATACAATATATTTTACCTGCCTCTGGATTAGAAATTATATAGGTAGGAAGAATTAGTCTAACCCTTTTGAGCCATGATAATTTACCCTTTGCTTGAGATCTTGCCTTAGTTCTGAAAGTAATTGGCTTTCTCATACCTTAAAAAGGTCTCTGAAAAATTTCCATTAAGAGCAGTGAAAATTGGTGCTGGACATTTTCCCATGCACGAGTATTCTACTAGGATGCTACTAGTATTCTACTAGTATTCTATTCTGAATTTATCCACTCACTGACTCAGGCAGTCAGTATAATATAAGCTGGTGCTCTATTCACTGTTAAAATATTACTCCTGAGATATGAAGTCTGTGAGCAGTTTCATAGAAATATACATAGATATATACATAGATAGGTACAGATACAGAGGTCTGTCACACCAGGTCAAATTTTAATGAATTTGAATCACATTCATGAAGAATTTATGCCAAAAGTGCATATTGAACTTTTGGTCCTGAAAGCTGTGTTTATTATGCAGCACTGGAACAAGACATAATACCAAAATTGCTTTTTATATGCATGAGTCATTTGAATTATACCAGAGGATTTCCACGGTATGGAAAACTCCTAGATGGCAGTATCTTCTGCTTGAAGTGTAGTAGGAGTACTCTGAGTCCTTAAGGGACAGAGGTGGAGGGAATTCATGCTGACTGGTAAACACTTCATATTCTTACCTTGTGCAATCTTAATCTGATGGTTGCTTCTCTGTGTGAGTTCAGACAGAGAATTGTGACTAAAAGAAGGCAGATAACTAATACTCAGAGGGAATACCAGAACAGAATACTGTCATTGTTCTATGATTCTTCATGTGACATCTGTTCTGAGACTATGAAGAAATCAGCAAAAGTAATTTAATCTTAAGTTATTTCATTCCAGCCTCAGGCTCTTTCTAAATAAAAAAATTTTAGATGGAAGCTGCTTCAAACTACACAGTATTATATTGTGAAACTGTTCTTGTTTTCTGATTGTTTGTCACAAGAGGGGGTTGGAGTTCTTTGCAATTTGTAAAAGCTGATGTTCTGCTTTAACTTTTGGTTGTGGGTTTTTTGTGAGGATAAAAGAAGCCCTTCTCATTAAGGGCTTATTGTTGAATTGTACTGGTTTGATTTAAAAGGATACATAATTGTTGAAAAACCTAGGTCAAAACAATGGGCAGTTAGTACTGAAACAATCGTTCCCTACTGTTTTTTTGTTTGTTTGTTTTTTGTGCATAAATGGCAAATATATGATTGTAAAAATTATTATAAAAAAAATATTCCTGTCAATGGTCATACTGTTAAGTAGTCAAATTCATAGCCTAAGAGCTGAGAGGAAATCTCTGATATTTTCTTTTGGGAAAATATCACAATGTGAAACCAACTCATCAGTTAACCAAGCTAAAGTAAATAAATCAATGATGCTTTGTCCACCTGAGACACTACCCGTATTTATGATGGTATTTTTAGGATGCCAGCATAGGATGCCTTTATCCTTTTAGGATAAAGGCTCTCTTCTTGTTTTGTGATAGAGTTAACAATTTTAATTGCTCTATAAAATAGAACTCTAGGTCTGTGTTGGTGTTTGGGTTGTTTTTGGTTTTGGTTTTTTTTTTTTCCTGGATAGTCTCTGAAGAATCTGACAGGTTAGAGGTTTATATACAACCAACCCTGGCTCATTCATTCAATTCTAAACATGCAGATCCAGGAGGAAAAGTGCAGTCTTGAAAATGGTTGGGAAAAAGTGTAGACAGTCTTATGAAAAAGGCTAAGCCTATACTTTTCATAATGGAATAGGATGATGTGATTCACAAGATGATGTCTTTCATGCTTGGTGATGAAAAGGTTTGGAAAATTTTATCCTTTGGGTTTAGAGAAGAAAAGAGATGTGTCAAATGGCTTTGCATCAACATGTTTGCAAAGACTTTGTTTCAATCAGATTATTATGATGCAAGCAAGATTTTGCAGAAATCTGTTTCTGGCTTTGTGGCAATCTAAACCTTGTTCTTTCTAATTCTGGGAAGAACTTATTTATCTTTGAAGTATTTGTTTATATGCCCTTAATTCTCAGAACTTTTCCACTCATATTTACAGCAGCCACATGATGTGTTTCTATTGTGTTATATAGTCTGTATTAACTGCCTGTATGCATTATGAGGGTTGGACCTTTCTCTAGAAAATCTCACTGTGCAGAAATAAGATGATTTCATATCTTGAATATCTGGCAGCTATTCAAAATTTTTAAAACATCAGCATTGCTCCTGGAAGATCTCTGTACACAAGTCAATGTCTTTGCAGAGCTGTGGCAGTGCCCTTTCCATTTTTTACCTTTGCATTTCTACTCTCTGAGAATATTTATTATGTGAGCTTTCTTAGAATTAAAGTAAGAGAATACCAAACAAAATGAAAATTTTTAGGATAGAAATGTTTTTTAAGGTAACAGCACATATACTTTGAGAAATCTGAATTCTATGAATGCAAGAATAATTTTAAAGCATGGTTAACACATACAAAAGCATGTAGTCAGAAGAACATAGTCATCCGCTGTGAGGAACAGCATTATGGATGCCAAGTTTTTGTTCCTGAAGAGGAGTACAGCTTTTTCCTTTCAGCTTTGTTAAATTTAATTCAAATTTAGTTGAAAATTCACACCAAAAAAGGAAAAAAAAGAAATAAAAGAAAAAAAAGAAAAATTCTCTTTGGCACTGCTGAAAAAATGTCTTACACTTAAGTAGGTTTTGTCTTAGAATTACTGGAGAATTAAAGAGGGATTGTATCCTCATTCTTTAATAATGTTGTTATTTAGTAGAACTGAGTTCACAAATCCAATGTAGGGTGTCATAAAAACCCTATCACAATGTGAACTACCATTTGCTTTGTATTTACTCTTAGGAACTTCAAACAAAGTTCAGCACAAGTCTCATTACTCCTCCCATTTGCGTTTTCCCCACACTTGTAGTCTCTATAGTGCTTGTTTATGACCATCATGATGCTTTATTTATAAAATGTGATATGTAATTTTAAAGGCAACTATGATGCAAATTCATAATTGGAGTTTTTGAGATACTATCATTAATCCTGTCTTTTTTCTGTCACTAAAATGAGGACTGTCTTCCTTTGTTTTCAGGTCAGAAATTATTTTCCTTACATTTGCAATTGATTCTCCACTGAAGAATTTTTCAAATTCTTTCTTTTTCTTTCTTTTCTCAGCAGTGGTTTTTCTTTGAAATGCAGCATTAACACACATATTTTCTTCATCACTGCTTTCTTGTGCTCAAGAATTCAAAATGCCAGGGTAGGCACTGTCTGTACACCAAGAATTTTAGACTGCACCTCCATTTACCTCCTACTTGCTTATTATTTGTTCTGACTTTGGTACTCATCTTAAAGATGTGAAGATGACTAAAAAAACATATTATTTTGTCAGGGATTATTTTCTCTAAAGACACATACTTTGGGGGTTTTTGCTGTTGTTTTTGTTTGTTGCTGTGTTTCTCTTTGGGTTGTTTTTTTTTTTAATTTTCTGTTTGAAACATCAAGTAGAAATTTTGGATCTTACATTTTATTAAGGAAGAAATTCCTAGTTCTTTGTTATATGTGACAGAGTTTCAAACTTTAAAAGGTTTTAAAACAGTTGGTAGTAGAGGAGTTTCCTGTAGATCATGGTCTTCCCATCTTAAACTCTTTGCACTGTTATTCAGCTGTTCAAATAAACATACCTCTGCTTCTTCTCTTTCTGCTGAGAAATTAGTACATAGAGGCAAAGAAACGTGGGTCTTTCTACACTACCAAGCAGAGTAGTTTTTTTTTTTAAAGACCTTTCTACCGATGCTATTTTACAGTTTGTTTTTATTGTTAAAAGATATCAAGCTTTAAAGCACTTACAGGGTGAAAGTTATCAGAAAAACTTACTATATTTGTATATTTTTAAAGATAAATACATATTTCACAATATAACTATTTATCCACTGGCCCTGCTTTGAGCAGGAGATTGACCTACACAATAACCCTAAATTTCTTTCAGCCTGAATTACTATTTTTGAGCTTCCATTGACACCAAAGCAATGTTATCCTGTGAGTGTGAATGTGAATATGAATATCCTGTGGTACAAACAATCTTAAAATGCTTGGAAAGTAATACAACTAGCACATATAACAGGAATTGCACTGACTACACCATGTGTTTAAGAAAGTCCTTTTAAAGACTTCACTCAGAAAAGTTTAGTTTTCTGAGATATGCAGAGCTAGCACCTAGCTCAGCAATAAAGTGTCGTCATTGTTGGCCAATTGTCAGTATGGATCTGTTCTCCTAAACAAGACATCAGACAAAGCAAAGCAAGTTTCATTGTCTCCTGTTCTGCTAAATAAATTCCTTCTCTCATTTTTAACACAGCTAAGATGCTATTATAATGGCTGTAACACATTTTCCAAGCAAAAATTCATTCAGAAGGAGGGGTGAAAACATTATTCATTTTAGAACTAAAATACATTACAGAGAAAGAAAAGTTTGCAAGCAAATCTCACTATTTTTCACCTGAAGTTTTTAGATTACTGTTTTTCTGACATCAAAATGTAATGNTCAAGAATTCAAAATGCCAGGGTAGGCACTGTCTGTACACCAAGAATTTTAGACTGCACCTCCATTTACCTCCTACTTGCTTATTATTTGTTCTGACTTTGGTACTCATCTTAAAGATGTGAAGATGACTAAAAAAACATATTATTTTGTCAGGGATTATTTTCTCTAAAGACACATACTTTGGGGGTTTTTGCTGTTGTTTTTGTTTGTTGCTGTGTTTCTCTTTGGGTTGTTTTTTTTTTAATTTTCTGTTTGAAACATCAAGTAGAAATTTTGGATCTTACATTTTATTAAGTAAGAAATTCCTAGTTCTTTGTTATATGTGACAGAGTTTCAAACTTTAAAAGGTTTTAAAACAGTTGGTAGTAGAGGAGTTTCCTGTAGATCATGGTCTTCCCATCTTAAACTCTTTGCACTGTTATTCAGCTGTTCAAATAAACATACCTCTGCTTCTTCTCTTTCTGCTGAGAAATTAGTACATAGAGGCAAAGAAACGTGTGTCTTTCTACACTACCAAGCAGAGTAGTTTGTTTTTTTTTAAAGACCTTTCTACTGATGCTATTTTACAGGGTGAAAGGTATCAGAAAAACTTACTATATTTGTATATTTTTTAAAGATAAATACATATTTCACAGTATTTATCCACTGGCCCATTGCACCAAAGAATGTTATCCTGTGTGAATGTGAATATGAATATCCTGTGGTACAAACAATCTTAAAATGCTTGGAAAGTAATACAACTAGCACATATAACAGGAATTGCACTGACTACACCATGTGTTTAAGAAAGTCCTTTTAAAGACTTCACTCAGAAAAGTTTAGTTTTCTGAGATATGCAGAGCTAGCACCTAGCTCAGCAATAAAGTGTCGTCATTGTTGGCCAATTGTCAGTATGGATCTGTTCTCCTAAACAAGACATCAGACAAAGCAAAGCAAGTTTCATTGTCTCCTGTTCTGCTAAATAAATTCCTTCTCTCATTTTTAACACAGCTAAGATGCTATTATAATGGCTGTAACACATTTTCCAAGCAAAAATTCATTCAGAAGGAGGGGTGAAAACATTATTCATTTTAGAACTAAAATACATTACAGAGAAAGAAAAGTTTGCAAGCAAATCTCACTATTTTTCACCTGAAGTTTTTAGATTACTGTTTTTCTGACATCAAAATGTAATGAAAAAATGGGTTATTTTTCTCTGGGAAAATTTCATAGAAATCAGAGCCTTTTTGGGCAAATGAAATCAATCAAGCTTTCTCTGCCAAAAAATTAGTGTTAATATTAATAAAAATTAACATTTTAGGGAGAAGAGCACTTGACAAAATTTTTCCTGACCATCTTTAATCCCAATTATTTCATTTGATAATTCCCACAAAATTATTCTCTAGGGAAAGAACAGGACATTGGAGAGCAGTTCCTCTGCTGGTGTTTATTAGCTGTGGGAAAGTCACCATTTTGCAATTATATCTAGCAAATGTAATTCCAGTAGCATAAAGGTTGTGAGCACTGTGGTTGCTATAATTAAATGTACCTTCACTTGCTCTTTTTTGAATTAGTTACATTTTTCTTTTATAAGGATGTGATTTCCAGTATTCTGTTCCCATGGGAACTTTTATTTATCAACATCATCAGATGCCTTGTTATGAAAATGTATGCCCAACTCTTTGCTAAGTTAGCTGATTATTTTGTATCAAATATCACCATCTGTTCTTATTATCTGACAAAAATACAGCTGATCAGGTTAGAGGTGCCTTAATGTCCGTGTGAATTTAAAGTTCAGATGTTAGATACACTGGCATAAGGCAGATCTTCCTTCCTACCATAGAATTTGAGTGAGAAAAGGATTAGAGGTGCTGCATCTGTAGTTTGTTCCTGCTTCACTGCAAAGGCACACCCTCAGACTGTGGGAAGCAACCATCCTTCTCCTGAATGCAGGCTTGAGTGCTGTGATTGTCTTTGTCTGAGCTATAGACCAGTTCGCTTTCTGCAAAGATGCTTTATGGATGCTGTGGGACATGGTGAGAATGGAGTTAAATGTGGGAGAGGAGGCTCTGATGCTGTTGAGATTCACTTTTAGTTAGCAGCTGAGCTTTGTGTGGTGCCATAAATCAGGTAGCCATAAGAAGAAAAGTCATTAAAGAATTCAGAAGGAAGTGAAATATTAAAAATTCCTCTCTAGAGCCTGAGTTACTTCATTTCAAGCCCTCCTTCTTCTTTAGGAAACAGAAGAATCACCCTAAGCTACTTGACAAGTTAATGCCTATTGAAAACATTCAACACTTATTGATTCCTGTTGGGTGGAGCATAGACACTTGAACTGTGGATTCTGGGGCTCATTTTGCTTGGCATTGTCCAAGTGAATTGTCCAATATTGAAAAGTCTGAGCTGACTCAGAAGGAGGAAGGAAAGGGCTTTCTACTTCCTGCCTGCTCCTTGAACTGGAGGTCATTTGATGCTAGTTTCTAACTCTGGCTAAGGAGGCTTCTGAAAGATTCTTTTCTTGATGGGGAACCACACAATTACAATATGACTGCTGAGTCTCTAAATGGATTTCCTGTAAGAACAAAGCTGCTAAAACTTGCATTTAGTTGCTGTGCTTATTAAGATGCTGGAACCCAACACAGCTTTTAAACTAAAGCCCAAAGCACTACACTGAAACTGGGGTGTAGTCTTCAGTTTGACTGTGTTCTGTCATTCATGATATGCTACAGTGATATAATGTGTTCATCAAGGAGATAAAGCTAAAGTGATGACTGTCACTGGTATTTCATGGTAATATTGTAGTTCTTAGGAACTTGGTTGTTGGGCTCAGCATCCATGTGCCACCCAAGGGAGCTCGCACCACAAGTGACTGGCCCTGCATCACAAAGTTTGTAATCTACAAGTAAGAAAATAGCTAACAGACAGGCATGAGCAAGGTGACAGATGAAAAAAAATCCTGTAGAAATACATACAAAGAAACTTGCTCTTGAAACCTGGCTACCTTTTATCCCATTTTCCCAGGAAGAGAAAACAATTATTAAGTATTAGAATTTTGGTGAAATAAATAACTTACTTTAAAATCCAGACATTTGAACAGTTTCTCATGCCAGCCAACAGTAAGCTAGATGACTTCATCTTAGTGTTCTTTGTTGAACCACAGCATGAGGAAATACAAAGGAGTGAGCAGAGTTTGAGTTTGGTGCTTAATTGTCAAATAATGGAGTCATACCTCTGCCTGCTACTATGAGAGAACATGAGACTTTTTCAGTGTTTAAATCTATGTACTGTCCACAGAGACTACAGTTCTTCAGTCCACACAAACAGCTTCGCCTGCCTCTGTAAATTATGGAATTCTGAGTAATATAAGCACATCATTTTTTCCTTTATTATTAGTGCCCAGTGTTAGATGTGACGATAAAATCTACATCTTCATTTGTAGCTTGGATCTTAGAAACCTCCATAGACCAACTGAGGATTCATAAAGAGACCAACCCAAAATGTCCTGGGAGAATTTCCCAAAACAGCAAAGCAGCAAGAAATCTGAAAATCAAAATAACATCTTTCATGTTTTCTGCCCTGTATTCTTAGAACATAACTACTGTTTTAACCTCCTTCACAAAATCACACTGTTAAAATTTTGGTATTTTGCAGCTACTGTAGTGTGAGAAATGTTTCAGACTGCAGATAGCCACTCTGTCCACAGCTTTTCAGTCCCTGTCCACCATCCCTTTTGAATATTGAGTGCTTATTTTTGAGCTTACCTAAAACCCAGACCTTGCATCTGAGAAAGGAAATACATACAGCCAGCAGTAGTCTTCACTCTCCTTATTTTAATTCCCAGTTCTTAAGAGGCCTCTGGTCTGTTCAACCTGGATTTGATAGATAAGGCTTGGTGATTTTTCTCTCTGTTGCTACTTTTGCTCTTGTCTGTTCATGTCCTGCTTCATCCCAAATGAGTTTGTGATGCCCTGCTTAGAACAAGGTACTGTTAACTGAAGAGATAATCTGAGCTCAAAAAGTATTCTCAAAACGTTTGAGCAGAAAGTTTGCTTATGAATTTTGGAAATGGGTTCCCTAATTCTTATCTGGGTGTTTTGAATAAATCTTCTATGGTTATAAGACTTCTGAAACATCGAAGTAGACCACTGAAGATCACGTTAGCATAAAATATTCAGGATAATACAATTAAAAGGTCCTGCAGCTGCTTTCTTTACTGGGGCCAGTGACTTAATTTTTACTGATAGAAAGGTGGGTCTTTGGGGGAATTATACCGTGTCACTGCTGTGATTTTGTCGTCCTAATGAATTTGGTTTTGATTATTCAAAACATTAAAAAGTTAGACATAAGATCTGACATAAAAATTTCAGTGATAAGTGAAAAGTTAATGCTAATGTTAATGCTAATGCTACAATGGTCAAAGTAATTCTGTTGCATTTAGTGGGACTAGTCATGTTATTTACAGTTTGATGTGCTCCTAAATGTTTTACTGAGCCTAGCCAATGTATTCTGTAATTACCTAATGCATCTTTATAATAAAGCTCCTGCAGGTGAACATATGTGGATAGAAAAAAGGAGTTACAGTTTTCTGTAGAAAGTATTTAGAAGGTTTACTTTACTAAAATAGTTCATCAGCAACACACTTCTTGATAGTGATTCATTCTTACACCTTATTAATCATACAGAATTGCTTATTTATAAAAGATTAGCACTGAGCATACAATAGTATGTATCTTTCTTCTCTAATTTTCCTTGACTGTGTGGGATGTTCTTACACTATTGTGTCACAGTGCTGCTTGTCTGGATTTTGGCTTTGCTGGTCATCCTTCTGTAGTAAGGAGGTTCTGTTTATCTTGCCTGAAAACTTTGGTTACCTGAATGCCTATGCCTGCTACATGCACTCACTCACCTGTCCTTGAAGGTTGAGTGGTCACATTTATCACACATTTGTATAGAAGCTCTATACTGTTATACAATCATATTAGAAAATATTAGAATTTAGTATTAGAATAGAATTAGAATTAGAAATTAGTATCAGAAAATCCTTGGATACTGTGGTATCATTATTTTAGTATACAGTTACATTATTTTAGTATACTGATATTTGTGTCCAAGGCAAACAAATATTAATTATATCCTGATTAGTACAGTTACAAGTTATGTAAGTACTTGTTTTAAAAGGCCTCTATTTTGTCTACAAAGCAAACTTAAGCAAAGATCAATAACAGTTTGCCTTGAGCTAGAAAACTTGCTGTATACATTTTCAATAACATATAACTTGTGTAACAGATGAGAGCCATATAAATAAATTATTATTAGATTTATTTTAATCTCTCTCCTGGAAACATGGAATAAAGAATATTATGGAATAATTTGTTTAGATTTGTCTCCCCACTTGCATTGTTCCCTTTTCTATAAGAGGACTGTGGTGCCTTGGCATAATAAATGATGCAAAACCAGAATGTGGAATACAGTCATAAGAGACACTTCAGTTCCTTTCAGACTAAATGTTCATATGATCAAGCACTGCAACCATTTAGATGAGGGTGCTTGAATCTTGCACAGTGAAAGGTGATGTTGCTCCCATTTTCTCAGGACACATTTTCCTTACTTCTGCATATTTTTCTGAAGCAGGAGACACCAATGTCTGCTTTTTTCAGTGACTGCCTTCTCCCCCTAGCAACTACAGCTGGTAGTAACTGTTTGTGTTGGGCTACAGCAGACAAAAGAGGAGGCTTTTGACTTTTGGAGGAACTTGCACTGCTCAAGCAGCTGTTCCTGATGTTTCCTGGGGAAAAGTCAGAAATCTGGATGGAAGCCAGCTGGAGCACGTGAATTTGGGTGTCTTTCACATAAATTTATTACATTATATTTTCTAAGAGGCTCAAGGACCTTTTGAAGATGATGTAAGAATAGACGATTGTCAACAAAAATAATTTCTAAACTGCTGATTTTTCATCAATTCTATATGTGCATATTTTTAAACACTAGTTTTTAAATACAATTGCAAAACATTAAGTTTAAACAGATTTTTTAATGAAGGTTTTTCTTCATAATACCATATTTGATTTAAAATGCTAGATATAGAAATCTGTAATATTCTGATTGCTGGCAGCTCCTCACACTAATGTTCTTTTTTTTGTTAGAGCCATCCACAAAGGGAAGGCAAGTGTCATAAGAATACATTAATATCCTGTGGTAAGAAAACAAAGAAGAAAATGTAATATCCCCCTTATTTTGCTTCAAGATCTACTACAGCAGCTTAAAAGCTTCCTCACTGTCAACCAAGCAATGGTTCAGCTAGTTGACTTGCCATGTGTATCATGGAACTCTTTTCCACTGGCTTCTATAGTTTTTTCTCAAAGCTAGTTAGTTCTACAAGGCAGGCAAGTGATTTCAGATTGTTTTTACTGTTTTTATTGTTTTAATACTTTGCTAAAACTAGGTCTGTTCTGTGTAATGGAATTAGATCTCACACACCATTAGGTTTTGTAGCTAGCATCTTATCTCCAGTGTTTACAAGTAAACATAGTATCCTTGCTTCTGGAAAGGCACTTGTGCCTGTCATCACATCTGTCCAAGCAGAACAGAGATGATACCCCACTTGCCTGCTCTTGGGGTGTCCCTAGACAAGTGCCTTTTTCTCTAATGGTCCTCAGCATATTGAAGTAGAAATATTGCAGATGTTTGCACAGGTAATATGTTTTTTCAATGCACATCCTACATGGTCTCAGGTTCTTCTCTTTGCAAGTGATTAGTGATTTATCATGGTTGATCATTCAGCATATTTGAAAAAACTCCAACCACTTAACTTATTAAAGTATGCTTTTACACAAAAAGTGTGTAATGCAAAGGAAACAACAGCATCATTAGACTGACTTTTGTTGAGTTGTGTTATGAATTTTGGAATAAATTTTTTGCTGTTGATGGCTTAGAACTTTACTCAGGGTTTACCTTGAAGGCTGTTGAGCCTTGACTAGGTTGTTCATGCCTTGTGTGTGACTCTGGGAATGCTCTAGAATAAATACATTTTGCTTTTAACTGCAGCTAGATAGCATGGGGAAAGTGCTGGATCCTGAAAAGAATTATATTGGTTTAGAAAAGTCCAGAAAGCGTTGTATATATCAGCACCAACAAACACCTTCTGCCTCTGAAGTTTGGTGAATGTAGCTCCAAGGCACTAACTATTTATGGTGGCTGTTTTCTTCAATATAGATGCTTAATACTTCAAGTTCTTTGATTAATGAGCCATGTCTATATAATTAAATCAGGTAATAATTATGTAGTTCTAGTCGGTAACTTATTTTTAATTTTCTCTACCAGTGTAAAGTTCACACATCATCACTAGGTACCCCAAAGTGTTCTTTTAATTCTCTAATGTGTACTAAAAAAATCACATCTCTTTGACACCATAAACGAGCGTATAAAGTAACAGTTGATTAACTAAATATCGTATCTATTTTCTCTCTGGCTTCCTTAGTTCCTTCTCTTAAACTAGAGAGAAAAGAGAAAGTTCGTGGCATTTCCTAATGAAAATGTATGTTAAAATGATGTTTATCATGGAAAGTTTACAGTAACATCTATAGTTTCTCTAAACCAATACACAAGGAATAACTTATTCCTCTTTTCTAAGGTATGAGTTTAATGAGCTTTATGAATGGAAAAAAAATGTTGTTCTCATTAGCTGTTGGTTGTTTTAAATAGTATCTGCTGAAGCCTTTGGCTTATTTTTCAAAGGGCTTTGAAAAATATACCCCCTGAGATCCAAGCTTGGTTAACTACTTTTTGAAATAATCCAGACACATGCTCTGTTTTCGTAATGCCCATTTTAATTGTGATATTCCAGGATCAAAAAAGGACATAGATTGTGTTTGCCTGTCTTCCCTGCAGACACATGCACATCTGAAGCATTTTAAAAAAATCTGTTGCAATTTGAAATTAAGAGATTGTGTCTAATGTGAATACTGGAAATCTTTGTAGTGGTTTTGGGTCTGCAGTTTATTAAGGAACCTTGTGACGGTTGCACCAAATGCACAATAACATTCAGCAAAAGCATTTTTATGGATCATCACGCTTACCTTTCAGTTCTGTTTCCGGGAGATATTTCCTCTTTCTAAATTAGAAATTGCAAATGGCACCATTGATCCTCTGTTGTTTGGAACAGTTGTTCAGTAAATTGCAAATTGCAAATTAAGTTAGAACCATGTTAAAGGGATTTTCTGGGTCCATTCTCCTGTAGAATTCTGAGGGGAGTGGTGCATTCAGAATGCAGTTCTGCAGACTGTGAATGCCACTTTTGTCAAGTGTTTGAGTCTTCAGAATCCCTTGATACCCCCCTGGGTACATAGCATGTTTATAGTTCTGAGGATTTGGTCCTGCATGGCTGACTAGCTCAGGATGGAGCTCTTAAGCTTTCTCTTCTCCTTCCACCCATCCTTGGCTGTGTGTCCAGCATATGAGTTGCTGTGAGAACATTGTGTGTATGTTCTCCTCATTGTGTAGGGCTTTTTGTGGTGCCATTTTGCTTTCATTTGCACCAAGCCACTATCAAGGACTGACAGCAAGTACATGCTTACTGTTGTGATTGAGACAAGAATACAGACTTTTTCTTTGCACTTTCCTGGGAGATAGAAAAACAGCATTAATACTTCTGAAATGTCTGAGGCCAGGAGTACACTGAGAACTGACTCTCAGCTGATCCAAAGAACACATCTGAGCTATATGTGAAATAATTACACGTAGAAAAGGTTTCAGTCTTGCTCAAGTACTGCTTTCTGCTTCCTCTAAGGCCACTATTATTTCAGTGTATTTGTGCTGTCATTGAGATTCTTTGTTCTGGTAGCCCTATGGCCAGATATTTTCCTCTTGTCCCTCCCCAGCTTCTTTTTTTTTTTTAGGCACAGCTGTGTTTTAAAATTGAAGATAGACATGCAAAACCATCACCAAGGATACCAGGATTACATTTTTAACTCACAACAGCCCATTTTACATGTCACTCTTAGGGAGCTGTATGGTATTATCTAGCTACCTGTTTATGCTGCCTGTGAAAGCCAATCAATGAAGAATTATCTTTGACCTAAATGACAGCCATCTGCATTTTGCTTTTTCATTAGTGAGTACTCCACTGGCTTCTATCTTAAGATAATTGCTTAGCAGTTAATAAAATTAGAATATTAACATTTTTCTCATTTTATCTTAATAATTTCTATAATTTCTGTAATAGCATCCTGCTTTTCAAATGTGGCTATCAGTGTATTTCACTTTGCCAAATATTAGATGCCATTATTTGAAATGTTAAATCCTGTGCAGATTCCCTACGTGGCAGGTAAGCATTTTCAGTAAAGGACAAGAATACATTTCTTTTTCAAGTCAGATTTTGTCCCAAGGATCTATATTATAAAGCTAACATACCCTATTAAAGGCATGTGATTAGATTTTTCAGCAAAACTTTAGCACTTTCAAAATATTTCTGTGTTAAAACATAACCAAAAACAGGGCTGTCTGATTTATTGCACAACTGTATATTAAGCCACACAATCTATTTCTGATTAAATTTCCTAATTAAGTAATTCAGCTTTGCAAAATACATACAACCACAACCAAAGTTGGCTGACTTATGCTTTGGTTTTATTTTTATATAGGACCAAAATTCAAAAGCAGATTTCTTGGAATGTGAGAAGTCTTTTGAATAATCCATGAGTAATTAATAATTCCACATCAAAATCTAGAAAGAGAGAAACTTAAATATGGCATTATGAATGTGAGCAGCTACTCAGAGAAATTCCAGTAAAGTCATAAAAACCCCAGTAGATGTTAAAGTTCTGTTTGACTTGTTTCTGCAGTTGAGACAGCTGGTTTTTAACCAGTCTTCTAAATTCAGAAAAGCGTAAGCCAGAGAATTCATAAAATCTACCTCACATTTAATGTTAAATAATTTTAAAGGAAATCTATTAATGATTTATTGGAAAGATGCAAAGTTATGCAATTGTGGAATGGAGGTTTGGGCACAAAGATTAAAGTCAAAGATTAAGTACTTTAAAAGATATCTCTATTATCTATAGACTTTTAATTAGGTTTACAGTTTCAGTTTTTATATTTATTTAAACCCATCCCTTTATTTAAACCCATCAAGCTTCAATAGCTTGAAATACATTCCTTTTAGATTCCATAGTGTTGTTCTGAGGGGGAAATGTGTCTTTAAAATTAGCCATATCTGATCAACCCCCACCCAGTCTAGCTCTTGGGAAGATGCTGTTAGTGCTGTCCTAAAAGGATATCTTTCATTAAACTGGTGCCCTGCAAGGCAAGATGATCTCCTAACCCTGCAGGACTGGAACAATGAGGGACAGGAAAGAAGCAACTCTATTTTGATGCAAGGGACTCTTACTCAGAGGAAGGAAAAATCTCATCAGGAGGCCTTCCTTCTGCTTCAGAATGTACTGAAATTGAAAGGATTGCATGTTCCAGTGACACAATTGTACATCTAACTGTGCTCTGTGAAAGGATTTCTTTTGGCCTACATCCACTGAATATCACCTGAATCTCTTGGTATAGCTTTCCAGTTTATGTTCTAGTTTCCAACTATTTTATACACAAATCACATGCTTGTCAGGATTATGATCTGAAATCTAGGCAGTGCAGCGATTCAAACACACCTGCATATTTTACATATGTCAGATCTATGCATGTTCAGATGTAGCAGGCAGGCAATGCAGAAACAAAAATACATTTTCCTCCATGTGTAATTTTGGTGGCCAGCTGTGATGTGGAAAAACTGAAAACTGAATATTAGTTAGAATTTTGTTTTTCATTGATGTTTAAATAGTTGAGTAAAACAGCTTATTTTGTTGTAAGGTGTTCAATGATATAAGCACAAGAGAAGAGGAACAGAGGCATCTAACTGCTATAATATTTACTGCATTTCTTGGTTCCATTTTTCCAAATGGGACAAATTGAAGGGCATTAAGAGTTACAGAGGTTGACTGCATTCAGAACACCTTTCTATTATTTTAAAACATTGCACCTAGTAGCCATACAACTTTAAATACCTAATAAATGCAGCCAGCTGAAATCCATATGAAAACAGACTATAGGAGACTTGCACATCATCAGAAACAGGTTTCACATCACTAACATTTATAAGAACGTGCTGTTCTATAAAGAATATTTGCTATACATCCATGAAGCAGCTTTATTTTCTTAATTTCCTTGTGATACATAGAGGGATTGAAGACATGCAGAATGGAAGGCTGCTTTTCTTTGTTGTTCCCCGAGTGTTTTAATAGTGTCTCAAGAAAAATGTGAATTACTATGAAGCCCAGCAAATAGAAAGATAGCAATAGAAATCACAGGCAGTAGAAGAATGCTGAATAAATCATCAAGATGTCCATCAGCAAAATTTTGGCTGAAATAAATAATGTTTAAAATACATAAAAATTTTCATTGTCATGGTAATGCTCTACAGATTAAATGCATTTCAATCAGGATCACTGCCTTAAGAAAAATAAGAAAGTTTTTTTGTGTTGTTTGTTAAATGGTGAAATAGTTAATTCAAAGCTAGTTTAACTGCAAATGGTATAATTCACAAAGCACAAAATAGGACTCCTCATTAAAAAGGAATTTAATTTCACAAGCATCCTGAATGTCTGTCAGCCTGACCACACTTCTTGTGTGGTAACACAGGCCTGCATGAAGTGAGCAGAAGCAACTTTGTTTTAGAAAACTGAGGGCTTCACTATATTAAAACCTATCTTAGGGTCCTGTCATTACTGACAACAATCTCACATTTTTAGTCTCTCCCCATGGATAGCCTGTTGTCTGTTCAAGTAATCAGTTCCTTATCTCCTCTCTTCCCCATTTCTGTTCTGCATCTTGTCTGTGCAACTTCTGGCCTTTCTTTAAAGTTCATCTTTTTCTTCTCACTATTATTATGAAATTCTTGAGGGATCATTGCCTATATTCACCTCAGTAGTAATTTCCTAATCTACTGTTAGCTAGTCCTATTTGTAAGAAACTATTTTTATGTCTTTTTTCCTACCTCTGCCCGTTGAAAGTAAGCCTTACTTATAATTAATCTTGCTTTTTACAATAGTAAATCTGTGCTTAACTAGTTAACATATACAGATAAGTTACTAATTCCTTTCCTTATGATAATTGCATTATAATTAAATAAATAACTTTAAATAAATAAATCTGAAGATAGAGCCCTAAGAAATGGCTAGGTTTTCATTTGAGTAGTGGTGAAGAGAAAGATTTGAACTGGCTTTCCACTGGAAAAAAGAATTTTATTGCTTACTGGCAAAAGCCTTCCCACACCTAACAGCTTGTACAAATTTGTAAGGTCTTTCAAAACAATTGCCCCAGAAGGAAAATAGCCTGCTTGCAGACAATATCTTCTGTGACCTCAACATCCAAATTCTAGACCAGAAAACAAATGTTTCTTTACTGCTCAGATGTTCTCAGCAGTCACAGTAATTTACCAAGAACTTATGCCGAGGGCTAATGTCCTTAGGGGGGAAGTCTTGCATTTCAGAAATCTGAGACATGTTCTGCAGACAAAATTAATTATGTTATGAAACTTTATTATAATTACTCATCAGAACTTGATTGATGCAGTATGTTCTGAAAGTTCCCATCATATTATTCATAAATATCTTCTTTCTAAAAGCAGTGAGAAGTTCTGACTGCAGTTTCCCTTCTGAGAAGTGTTTTGTCTCTTGCAACAGTTTTATAAAAAAATTCTTTATGCACTTTACGATAACACAGAAGGATAATTGTGGCTTAGAATCACTGAAGTATGTCAGTTGGGATTGCTGCTTTACTTATTAGATCTGTCTACACTACAGAGAAATGCATTTTGAGGTGCAAGGAAATTCTTCTATATCTCAGTGTCTTTACACAGTGTGTTCAATCCGTACCAAACAGTAGTGCACTGAAACAAATGACTGCCTAACCAAAGGCTGTGGTGAGTGATGTTTCCTTTGAGACTATAACATCAGTCTCCTCCATGTAATCATCTTCTGCTGATGAGGGCATTCTTACTACTGTTGTAGAGAACCCTGTCTCTCATAGCTAGTACTACAGAGTTCCTGCAGTTACTGGGAGCTAGTTTTGTTTGTTTGCTAGAAATGTATCAGGATGTCTATGTGGTGCTTTGAAAGATTGGGCAGTGGTTCTCCCAGTGGCTGTGGTTCTGTGAAAGATCAGGGCATACAGGGAGTGAACTTTTCTTTCATATGGATTTGGAACATGGAAGAAGAAGGCATATTGACTAAGAACACAGAAGCATTCCAAAATAATAAAATTAGCATTTTAGACTAAGCTTTGTGATTTAACCAGGTTTACAGAATCCAGAGTTCAGTTCCTCTCCTCTTTCTGAGCCTAAGATAGAACACCACCTTTACTATGTCCTGTTTTCTTTACTCATTGTGCAGTGTGAAACATATACTACTAATCCCATTGCTGTGTGGGTCTTTGGGCTTTTGTGGTTTCCTAGTGTTAACAGGACAGTCTGAAGAAGGAAACAATGCCAGGATTTTCAAGAATTCCAGCTTGGACACAGGGGAGTTAGATAGAACATTTCCGCTGTTGTATGTCATGAAGTTTAATGATCAGCTTTGATGCTCTGGTGTTCAGTCACCACTTTTGCCATTTTTTTGCAATTTTAGCATCATTCCAAAATTGTATGAGTGTAGAAAAATAGGGTTGGAAGGGTCCTCAGGAACCTTTTAGGCTATCCCCTTGACAAAATCTGCTTGTTCCATAATCTTTCTGACAGCAGGACAAATAATTTAATAATAGGCTGAAACAAAATTGAGTCATACAAAAAATTGGATTTACATTCTGAGTTGAATTTTCCCTTATGCAGAAGCCAGCATAAAGCATCTCATTTTCTCTTAAACTTGCATTAATGTTTAATCTGACACAATCCTTTATAATCTTTGTGGCTAGACAGCTGGCAGCCATGAAGATTTGATCCAGAGAGGGATGAAAATCTAGTGGGAAAGAGCCATTGCTTTTTTAGCCCACAGTGTTATGTGCTTGACTTAGTATTTTTCCTCTAATGAATGAAAGTTTCTTTACCTAATAAATCATGTATTTCCATGTTGCTGTCAGTACAGCAAGTCAAACTGAGGTTCATGTATAAATGATTAGCCCATAGCTGACCATGGTATGGAGTACTGTGACTCAGAGCTACTTAGGCTCTTGAATTTTGAAGCAAATATACCAATACTTTGAAGTTTCCTAGTTTCATGTAATAAGAATACTCTAGAAAAGCTAAGGACAGAGAATTTCAGAATGTGTATGCTGCAAATGAACTCAAAACTGGATTTGGAAAGATGAAGCACTCTTTATTTTTATTCCTGTTTGGCTCTGTGCTTTGTTATTTTAGGGGCTATATCTGGGGATTGCAGCTATAAATTAAAAAAAAACAACAAAACTTTATTGAACTTACTTCAAGTTTAAAGAGAAATAATAATTTAATAATCAAAAAGCTAGTGATAGGGATCCTAGAGGGACAGGAATTAAGGTTGATGTGAAAAAATATAAAATGATTCTCTTCTGTACATTTTGAAATTCATATCAGCTGAGGATATATATATTTCCCTTTGAAGAGCATGAGGATAAGCTGGCAGCTAGTTTGTAACAACATCTCTGGTAGACTTCACATAACAGGAAGGTTATGATGTGTTGCTGAGTGTGATCATGAGCACATAATTTCTGTTCAGGTTGTTTGAAACTGAAAAAAGCATGAGCAAGAATCAATATGTTTACTCATTTCATTAATTGTTTTTTTCCCTCCCCCCATTTCTAAGGCTTGTAAGATCACATAGCTGTTATTGCAGGGTATTCAGTTGCCTGGACTAGTTCTTTTAGGTTGTGTTTGTAATCAATAATGTAAAATGCAATATCCTGTCTTGGGTACATTAATCACCTGCTAATCTTTGGCATAGTTGTGTTTGTTGCAAATTTTTCAAATCAATTTGATAATCTGATGGTATAGGTATGGTGAGTGGAGGCTTCCCTGAAGGGACATCATAGGGTCAATTATGGTTTGAGGTGAAGTAGATGGAAAGCAGCTGTGGTAAATGGAAGTAAATTAGTGTTATTATTTCTAACCAATATGTACACAGTAAAGCCTCCTTTAATATTCTTGGAAAAATGCAGGCAAGAGTTTCTCAAATTCTTTGTGGCACATGGTTACCTCAAGGGGAAAGGAACAAGCACAGCCACTCAGACACCTGTTGCATTTTATAAGCTCAGTTAAGACTGGAAAGAAAAGCTGTCTAAAGTTTCAAGCAGTGATTTTGGCACAGACTTCTGTAGAGAATTACACAGAAATCATGACTGTGCCTGGAAGCTGATAAGAAAAAAGAGTACCAATTTGAAATCTTTACCTCTTAGTTGGATAATTATTCTAAAATAGATTAAAAGGTATCACATACTAGATGCCTTTTTAAGGCTTATGTTTTAGTATTTGTTGAAGCTACTGCGTTATAACAAAGTGACTATTGAGTTTCCTCACACTGTGATCTCTGCTCCACAGAGTATAAGACCCTGCATACTTTTCCTGTGATATGAAGAGTGGGGAGCTATAAATACTCAAAAGCTAACATTGTGGTGAAGACTTGTAAAGTATTGCTGTTATGTGTGTTCAGGCCATTGCAAAAGTGGTTTGTGTAAACCAGTGTGGTGGTATTTGGGATTTTTTGTTTGGTTGTTTGGTTGTTGTTTTTTCTTTTAAACACAATAGTGTCAGTGAAGAGCTGACATTTATTACTTTTCCTTGGTCTCTTCACTGAACTGCAAGATTAGATCTGTATCCCCAAATCATTCATCTCTGGAACAACAAAAGTCACTGCTTAGGTACCTATATGATTCCATTTCTGGATTTGTACAATAAACAGTCTTCAGAAGTAAAACCATTCTCTGGGATGTCCAGGGAGGTTCACAATGGAAAATCTGGTTGGTTTCTTTTCATGTAAAAGGGAATTAATGTAGGTTTCTTAGATATATATTTAGCTTCTGAGAATTAAGATCTAACTATTCAAGGTGGAATAAATTCAGAATTAAGAATTAAAATTGTTCCTGGTATCCCAAGATTATACCTTGAATGCACTGATTTTCATTTTTGTTTATGAAATCTGGCAACCAAAGCTTTTGGGTGTGAGTAGTATTTTTATCACTATTTTTTTCCTCATCAGAAGATGCAGATCATTTGTATTTACAGAAGATGCTACTGGTGTGACAAAAAATTCAAGAAAAAAATATATAATGTGGTAGTTATAAAGTTCATACACTAAAGACAAGTATAGATATCTGAGGACTTTTAAGTAATCCAGATAGACTTTTTTTGCATTATATTTAGGTTATTGTTTAGTTTTAATTTGTGGTGGGACAGAAATCATTGTGATTTTAAAATCAGAATCATGAGGCAGTAGTTTCTTTCATCATCAGGATTATTGAAATTTTCCAGATCACCTGTGGTGCCTGTCTTCAAGTAAATCACATTTTGTTTGAGCCACGTGCAAGAGAATTTAATTTGGTTGTTATGAACTTTCCAAAATAAGCTTAAAAATGTTCAAAAATTAGTATATTCTGACAGAAGTATTGACTGCAACGTTACACTGTTGAGGTCAGGAGGAGCTGGCTATTCATTTTTCCAGCAACAGAGAGCAATTTTCTTGATTTTCCAATATGGTTCTTACCATTTCGTTTTTTAAGTTTGCATTTTCTCCTGAACACATTGAAATCACATGACTTAGCCTCTCAATACCACTCCTCCCCCTACAGATTTACCACAGGTTGAAAAGTGTGAAGTGCTGAGAGAAGTGGAAGAGGTCGTGTGAGTGAGCTGGACAGAGGGGTGAACTCCTGCTCCTCCCCCAACCTTCAACTGAGAAAAGGTTTAGTCCTCGGATAGAGGCTGAAGATAGAAAAGCTACCTGGAAACAAGGTGAGACAGCATCATGACACACTAAGCCCTACCCCATCTAAGGATTCTACAGTTTTCCCAAGGCATTACAGAACTCTTGAGATGTGTTAATTTGAACCCTGACTGTGTAGGGTGAGACCAGAACCTTTTGTTCTGCCCTCAGCCTCAGAGCTGTCCCTCCCACTCAGGTGTTTCCCATCTCACAGCAAATTATCTACTGGGAAAAGAAGTAGTGGAGGTGGAGTTGTTGAATGGCTGGGCTAGGAAGAAAAAGAAGAAAAGTGCCTTCCTCTGTCAACTTATATTACCAGTAAGATTAAAAAATTGGGCTAAATGCTTGGGATGGGGTGACAAAGCTTTTGTACTAGCATTCATAACTCAATAAGATTTGTTCCACAAATCTGTATTCTATATATGTGTACTGGTATAAATATTCTAAAACAATATTATTCCATGAGTTGATATAAATATTCTACAACTTATAAATACAATATATTTTTAAACACAAAGATTGGAGGCTTTCAGTCATTTCTCCATACTTTATCAAAACTTGGCAAATACTTTCCTCTATATCCCCTTACATTTCAAATTTTGTAGCAGTGGAAATAAGTAAAATGAATGTGTAATTTTGCCTACTGATTAGAAAAAAAGTCTTAATTTTTAAGAAGAAAATGTAGAATAACTAAAGGTAAATTCTTACTAAAAGTTTGGCTCAAAGCTTTTCAGGTAAAGATGCAGCCATATTTTGTTGTGTGTCTAGATCATTGTGAATATTTCCATAAAGGACAAGACTAGTGCTATTTTGTTTAGCATTTCTCATAAAATTCTTCAGGATACAACAGTGAGTAGTGTAGTTCCATAATGATGAAAAGATGAGGAAGAGCTAAGAAAAAGTAAAATAATCTTGTTTTTTAGGAAGTTGAGCCCTTGAGTATTGAATTTACACCTTCAAATAGTGCTGTTTGTGTGAAGACATACTAACCCTGAGAAGTGTGATTATGTGATTAAAACATAAGCTTCTTTTTTTGTTGTTTTGAGTGAAATTTGCCACAATGGTTTTCATTTCTAGCCAAATTAAAATTGGGCTAAACTTTCATGTTTTCTTACAACCTCTCTTGCTTCATATTTTGTTTGTTTGCTTGCATGCATGGGAATGTGGGAGTATGTTTTTGGTAGTCTTTTTGTGAAACCCTAATCTGAATAGGTTAAGAAGTAATAATAAAAAGGGCATAAAATGGCAGTGCTGCAGCAGCTCTTTAGATCTACTATTCTGTCATTCTTATGGTTTTCCAGCATTTTTAATATTGGGATCCTAAAATGGAAGCATAGTTGTGAGAACTTGTGCATTGCTTTAGTCTCAGAGTTTGAAAGTCAGTACTTTTTCTATGGCAAATAGGAGATGCTAGTTAGTGCTTTGAACCTGCCCCATATCTACACATCACTCCTCAAAGCCAGTAGATTAAGAGTGAACAGTTTATTTTATTTTTCATGTTTTTAATTTAGCAGGAGTCTTGGTGAGGATAGTTATCTGTATCAGAACCCTACTAATGTGTTAACATTTTAGGCCTTCAGCAAAGCTCAGGGACAGCTTTTTTTCATCTGTGTTGCTTTTAATGGAAGAACAAGTTACAGCTGTGGCATTGCTTTCCTGTTGGTTCCTGCTGGTACATGGATCCAGCACTGCCAGTGGCGGCTTACAGAAATGTGGCTTTGTCAGCAGTGTCCCAATACTTTAGAATAGTGCTGGTCTAATCCTGTGTCTCCAGTTACCCCAGTAATTATTAGATCTAGTAGTCAAAGAGAAATTAGACTTTCCTCAGATTAGTGGCATGCATGAAATGACATTGAGTAGAAGCTTAATTCCTTATGTATTGTAAATATAAGCTTCTTTCCTACTCTCTGACTCCAACAGTTTTCTTTTTTTTTTTAAATTTTGTATAAACTTAGTACTATATTTATTCTTTTGCTTTTTGTTTGCTTTGTGAGTAACTATTAGTTAAAGAAGTTGACTCTTAGCACAAATAACTTGCACTGGTGGAAAAGATTATATTGCAGTTCTGGAGAACTGTGTGAAATCATCTTTGTCCTTGAGGACAAGGAACTTAAATGTACTATATTAAAAATTATTTGATGGCAGAACAGAGATTCTGAGGGTTTTTCATTTCTGACTGTTGGAACTTCATCTGGCAATGTAGCATAAGTGGTCTCATTCTAATGGCTTCAAATGAAAGTACTGAAACTGTGAACTGCAGGCCTATCAGTTGACAGAGTATCTTGAGGAAGGCTGTATGACTTGAATAAGTTTGAACAATTTATGAGTAGAACTATCAGAGCAACCATACATTTCCACTGAAGTCTGATACTCATCATACTGTTTTAAAGCTTCAAAGCTACCAAGTTATTTTGATGTTTAAAAAGTTTATAGCTGTCAGAAATAATTCACTCCTTTTAAGCTTCACTGTTTTGGTTTATATCCTCTTGTTCCATCACTGTTGAGTCAAAAGTTTATCCATATATACATAAAAGTATATAAAAAAATATTTAAAATATATATAAAATATAAGAATATACTAAATACATATAAAAATCAGCTAGTTATGTCACTTTGTAGACACAGCTGAAGCTTTTGTTATGTTGGCAGTCATGTCAATGATGACAGACATTTTCTTTTCCATATCCATTTTGAGATGTACGACCACAGATTCTGATTTCCATAAGGAATATTTGCCTGCAACAAAATGTCATATTGACCTAGGAAGTGTTTTGCTCTATACTTCCTTTCAGCTTTGTTTTTTAAAGTTTCAACTAGACCCTTACAAATCCAGTTCTGTCATTTCTACTCCCTCGTGAATACTCCAGAGAAAACATAAGGTTGGGCAGTGATGGAGCAGTGAGCTCTGGCTGCACCACATGAGATGGTGAGCCAGGAGCTGAGTGAGGTGATGGGACTCGGGGTCAGACATAGCCCTGGAGTGGTTGGGCCATGTCACCAAGACAAGCTCAGCCCCCATGTGAGCCGGATCAACAGGGATCCTGGACCAGGCACAGGCTGGGCTGCATCATAGCCTGAGGTGTAGCTTAGTCAGGAGGCAAATGGTAGAGCCTCAGCTTAAAAGCAGCTCCCATGAGAGGGGGGTTTGACCTTGGGCTTTGGTGCTGGCAGGGAGCCTCTCTGCATGGTCAGTGAAGGAAGAGGGACAGCCTGCAGCTGCACTCTCTAATTTGGCCCTGAGCCCAGGCAAGCCTCCAGGAGGGGGGGGTGCTTTTAGGGGCCTTGCATACAATCTGCAGTCTTTAAACTTATAAAGAGTTGTTGAACACTGGCATATTTACTTATTGAATTCTTGAGTAAGATTTCTAAATCAGTTTTGAGAATCTTGATTTTTTTTCATTTTACTGGAGTCTGAAGATTCTTGACAGATCCCATTGTGTAATGAAAGTTCATGGGAATTAAAGACTTCTTGCCTTTCCTATTTTATCTTTGCCAATTTTATTGTTGTTGTTTTGCACTGATACTTGAAGCGTTGTCACCTGAGGTATGACCCATGCCAAATGACATCTGTAAATTATCTTTTGTTTACTCTGTGTTGTTCCATTTTATTGGTATTATGTAGTGGCATCTGTGGGAAATGTCACCAGCTGTGCAGGGTAACAGAGCCATAATGCTGGGCTTTTTTTCTCTCACATTCTGTTTAGTTCCCTGAGATGCCTTTCTCATAGCAAAGCTGCCTTAAAAGTTTTGTGATCACAGTTCCCCTTGCTTCTGGTCTGCCAGAGCAATTGTTTGTGTAAAACGGAATGTCTGAGTTAATTCAGAGTGACAGCAGCATATCAAAAAAAGAGGACTTTATTTTTTTAACCATGTATCAGTGTAGGTTTTTAATTGTGCTAGTTGCTCTGGAATATATGAGAAGGGGAAAGGTAATGGGGTGAATTTGGAATGTGAGCATTAGGTAAGGCTACTGAAGCCAGCATTTTCACTTGCATGAGTCTTTAATTTTCAAGACTAGTAATTTTATTTATTTTTAAAGGTTAGTACAGGTTTAGGGTATTCTCTCTATCCTCTAGCTCTGCTGTTGCTGCTTCCTCTGTTACATGGTGTGGCAAAACTGAAGTTAAGGAACATGGAGTGTGTGGAGAGCAGGAATACTTTGTGATGATTTCCAACAATTTCCTATAGTATCTGGAGTGAACTATTTATCTGGAATGCACCAAATGTAACTATGGAATTGCTTATTGTATACTGTACATGAGAAGACCATATTAGATACCAATTATAGATTCTTACTAGTATTAATTATGTTTTTAGAAGAAATGTGAAGAAGAAAAGCTGATCAAAGCTTAGTGGGTTTGCTCTAGTAGATTTTCTTTGGTCAATTTAAAATGTAGCTAATCTTTATTAGCAGAGAGTAAGATGAAATAAATATTTAGTGGGAATATTTAACTTTTTCTGGAAATAAGCATGGTCAGTTCAGAAGAAATTTTCATAATATGTATATAGATCATAGAAGTGTGTGTGTGGTGTATGGTGATATTAATGTATGTGATTCAGTTTATGTTTTGGTATTCTGACAGGATGGCTAGAAGTAAACATGGAGAAAAAGGAGATCTTTTGCATTCTGATAGTTTTAGGAAATCTGATGTCACCTCTTAAGTGATTGTAGTCCTCTCTGAAAATGTAATTCAAGAGAGCAAAGTCACAATATGGAGGCAACTATCAAAGCATGTGAAACAGAAGGGCTTCTAACTTAGCTTTTTAAACCTTTTTGCTTTGATTTAGCTTCTGTGTTAAATGTGACTGGTGTCATATTGCTTACAAAAATAAGCAGTGTAAACAGTTACAAACTCAAATTTATCTTCCCTACTTGTTTCAGCCTTTCCCCAATGGTTGGTATTTGCTTTAATTATAGAAGTGAAGTGCTAGTTTTAAATCTACCATCTGTCATTCGTGATTTTTTTCTTCACATTCTAATTTTTTTCCTTCACATTGCATACTTTTTTTTTTTTTTTTTTTTAATACAAACAGTGGAAGTCTTTTGTATTATATTTCTGCTTTTGTAAAATAAGGCTGGTAGCTCTCTGAGACTGTATTTCTTGTGTAAAATAAGACAGAAGCATATCCTGCTACACAGTGACAATAAACACACCATATTTTGTTAGTGGCATAAATTTCCATGCTGTATGTTAAGAAACTGATTTATCAAGGTTTTCTGGTTCTTTGAAAACTTTTAGTAATTCAGTGGGTGGCAGTTGATAGAATTGTCAGTCCTTTTATCTGAATAAACAGTTTGATGACTATAAGGGTGAGATGATGGGGGCATTTAGTCCTGCAGTTCCTTTGCTATAGTTGGCTTCCAGCCAGACCAGAATAGAGTAAATATGAAGGATTCTTCCCCTTATCTCTGTCATTTAATAATAGTGCCTCCAAACTAATTTTTGCAGCTAGCAAGTTGTTTGGTGAACCCCTGGAATTCCTAAACTGGTATGTAGTGACCTATGCCAACCTGAACGGAGCAGCAGCACAGATTTAGTCAGTCTTATTGTGTTGGAGAGGGTGAATACTGCCTGTTAATTTAATTTTGACCTTATCTAAACATTTGAAAAGGTCAAAATGAAACAACAAAGTACACTACAGTAAAGCAAATCTATTTAGTTTTGCTACCTCATGCATTAACCTTTTTATTAATGTATCACAACAATTATTTCTCCTGCCATAAAGACTAGAGAGCTTTTATAGTTTTCAGCTTTTGTGATAATTTTAGAGCCTAAGAGTTACACAACAGTGTAAGACAAAATTAATCTAAGACTGAGCTGTGCAACTCTGTCATGAGTTGATGACAGCTTTTAAGATATTTGCTAAACATTTCAGTCCTAATTCCAGAGCTGTGATCTTCAAAAAGGCCTATAAAGATTTCCTTGCCTAGCTGGGGCCCTAACTGTACATTTGAAAGTGCTGAACCATTTGTCTGTCTCTCTATGTGGATGGTATATATAAGTAGTCAAAGTACTTGAACATCATAAAAAGTATCCTAAAATATCACTGGTAGACTATTAGATTATTTTATACCAGCTTTCTGACAATGTGTGGTATTCAAAAGTAATGCAGATTTCCCAGAATGTGTATGCTCCTCTTTTCTAGTCATTGCTTAGTGGAATTATAAATTATATGCATTTAAAGCACTTCTCCTACACCTGTGTTTTGGATTCTGACAGAGACATCTTTTAAAAACAATATTTCTGTATTTCTTTTCATCTGGAAAGCACCTTAACTGAAACAGGACTCTAAGTGTTATACAGTCTTAATTCTGGCTACATTGTATGACAGAACCTAGCAGTGTGCCCCCCTATGGCCTTTTGTCAGGCTGCTCCCAGAAAAGCTAAAAATACCTGCTGCATCCCATTTTGACTCTCTGGGGTTTAAGTAGTCCTGATTTACATCCCCAGCATCTAAATTCTTCATGTACCACCAGCTTCTAAGATGCATAATCCAAGCTAACACTGAGAACTTAGTTCATCAGTTCTCTGGGCAGCAATGTAGCTTCATTAATGATGGAATTGCACAGAGCTGATAAACATATTTTGTATTTAATTTGAAGATGAAAGAATATTAGTTACTGTTAAAATAAAATGACTGTTAGAAAAAAAAAAAATCTTCTGGAGTCTTTACCTTCCTGCCCTTCTATTAAATTTAGGCAGCATCTGCCCCTAGGTTTGTACTGCCAGTTTCATCTTGGGGTTACAATTACAAGAAAAAAATGTGGAACACATTAAAAAATGAATCCTTGAAAAAGTTAATAATTACAGGATGGTGACGAAACTTCTGTCACCCCAGAAATTATATTATATCCTTCCTTTTCCCATCACTGATAATCTTAAAGAAATGGATCTAATTTTATTCTGTTCACTCACATAAAAACTTGGGAAATTTCTGCATGTATATGCTCCAGTTCTTAAACAACCATTACATGAACTGGGGCCATGTTTTCACCCCACATCTTTTTGGTACCTGGGCAAGTCCAGCATGTAAGCAGAGAGAACCTATTGTGATTATTTGTTAATTATCAAAGCCATTGTAATTTTTTTTTTTTTTTTAATTTTGACACTGTGTTCCTCTAATGTAAATCCTGCCTGTGTTCATACAGAGCTCAGAGTCACACTTTCAGAAAAACAGATAACTTAACAAAACGATAGCACAAGAATCTATTATATACGTTAACCTGCCCAACAAATAAAACTTTGTATTTTTAATATCTTGTAAGTTGAGATCATTTCCTGACTTGAAATTGCCTCATTCATTGAACCCTGGGTAACCTTCTCTCTTAATTAACTTTGAGAAAGCATTTAAGTCTAAGCCTACAAATTAATTTTTATTTCTGTGTGTACTTTACTCACTGCCAGAAGAAACATTTAATTTCCTGGTGGCAGGAAGTCCTTTTTGAGGAAAGCTAACCATTCTTTCTGCTGTTATTATGAAGTCCAATACTTAATTGCTTTCTCAAACCTGTGCACAGGGTATCTCTGTGAATCTGAATGAAATTATACATACAGAAAATATTGTGCTAGTAATTTTAACACAAATATAGTAATCTGGACTAAAATGCAAATAGCACTTGGTAAAACTTAAAAAATATTTTATTTAACAAGCCATAAATGTCACTTCTGCATCCAAAATAGATAAACCATCTCAGATGCATGCACAAGTTTAAATGTATCATAGCTTCCAAAGAACAAGTTGCTGTTTGTCAGTAGGTGTCAAATGTCTCCTGCCTCCTGTTGAACTGTAATATTGGAGCCTGGCTCTGTGTCAGCTTCTGCTGATGGAATCTTCAATAGCTTCCTATAGATAGTAGTCAGTAAAACCTCTGTAATATAAGCTGTTGCTTAATAAAAAGTAGAATCCATTCCTGCCAGTGCCACTTATGGCAATTTAGTGAACTGAGCCAGCTCTGTGCTTTGCCTTTTTCTATTAAGGAAGGCTGATGTATCATCCTGCTTAAGTTCAGTTGTTTGGGGCTTCCAAATCTTGCCTCACTGCTCGGACCCTACTTGTCTCCTTCTTTGTCACTTGGATGACACCTGCAGAAATATTTAGGACTATACCTTCCTTAGAAACACAAAATGGTCCATATTTTACTACGCATAGAATGCAGTGGAAAAGACGTGAGGGTTTGCTCATTCCTGAGGGCAGAAGGTCCATACAATAATTAAAATAGTGTGTTTGTAGCAAACGAGATCCTAAGAATAACTGCCTTTTTTTTAGATATCAGGGATTCCATGCTTGTTTAATTCTGGCATATCACTGGCTTTAAGTGATGTATTGAATGAGTGCAGAAATATTTCTACAGTGCAGTGAAAGAAATAAAAGGGTTTGCAGGTTGTGTCTTTTTTGGGGTGGAGGGGGAGCAATGAAGAGGAAAAGCATTTCAAAGTAAATTGTTAATAAATTCCTTCCTAGCAAATGTATCTATTTAAAAGACTGTTATCTATAAAACACAGTGAATGTCCAGGTTTGAAGAGCCAACAAAAACATGCTCCCAGTTATGGAAGCAGCTGGTAATTTATAATTGTGTTGTCTATTTCTGATCTTGATGTGCAGAATCAATTTTCTACAGCTTACTGTAGTAAGAGGAGTAATTTCTGGAGTAAAGAATTGAGACTGCAGATATTTATTGTTAATCATCTGCTGTTTAATTTAGTGATAAAATACAGACTATTCCAGACTTCCATGTGTGTTTTATGATAAAGGTGGAGTAGCCTGGAGTGGCTTTATCAAGAGGAGAAATCATTTCAGTATTGTCTTGTAATTTTGACCTCCTGTTATCTTATTTTTTCTTCTGGTTGTATTTCCAGTGTTTCACTAAAAATCTTTTTTTAGTGAAAAAAAGATTTTTTTTTTTTTGCCTTCACCTGACCAGTAAATATACAATTTTAGTGGGAAAATGATATGAATATCATCATAATCTGGGAATTCCATTACTATACAGTAGAGTCTGAATGTGTTTTTAAGATTGACTATAAATTGAGCTTTCTATTGTACATCTCCACCAAGCAGTAAAGAAAATACAATCGAAAAATGGGAATTTGAAAATTAAAATAAACTAGATGCAAATTTGGTTTTACATTTCTGCATCAAATGATTTTTTTTTGTTTACTGCAGTATTGTTATTAGAGAAATAGCACTTAACATGTGTCTCCTGAAGCCCAGACTACTTAAGTTTACACATTAAAAGTGGTCTGTGCTGTCACTGATACAGAATAAGCACCTTCCAAGAGTTGTCCAAGTTGACCCCATCTCCCTTTCACACACAGGTGGGCAGCCCATCTGAAAAGCCATAACCAGGAGCATGCAGCCATCTTGCTTATCATATTGAAGGTACTTTATATTTGTGTGTATATGTTCTGAAGAGATCATCTAAACCACTTTTGGACCTGACCATAACAAGATTTCAAATGTATGGCACAACTGTGCTCAGTAATCCCTGTGAAACTGAACAACCAATCGATAGCTGCACGTTTGACTCTTTCTGAATTGTTTAGATCCACATGTCCAGATTGGGTATCCCCTGAGAAGCAGGTTTTCATTAGAATTTCCTCCTTTTAGAATTGCTTGAAGTTTTGAGTCTTTTCCATAGCACATCATAGTTCTAACTCAAAATAGAACTAGACAGTGAGAAGGTACAGAAACTCAAAATAATATCTAGAAGGTTTTTTTAAGTCTTTGCTTAGTAAAGGCACAGATGACTAGAGCTAAGCAATAATCATTGTAGCTGCAAAAATAAACTCTAAAAGATGTGAAGAATGATCTAGCATAGTGACAGATCTCTGCCACATGTGCCAGAATAAGCACGTGGGGCCCACATATGTAAGGAACAGAGTTGAAGAGGGCAGAAGGTGTAAATTAACACATAGCATGAAAAAAATTTGCCCTCACTAGTCCAGCAGCATAATGGAAGAGCAGTTCTGCAATCTTATGCTCAATCCTAGGCCTCTGTAAATCAGTTTATCCACCATGTCAGTTTTCTACTTTGAAAACAAGGATAGCATATTCTGACATTGCTGGGATGCTGTGAGGATCAAGTTTAATGAATTTCAGAAAGCCACTGATGCTACTGTGTTGGCTGAACCTCTTGTTAGATACAAAGAACAGCACTATTCTAGACTAACAGTTGAAAAATAATGGACAATGGAATTCACATAGGCAACTGTCACAGGAAAAGCATGGGAATTTAGTTTTGTTTATTGAATCTAGTTAACCAAAGAAAAAGCAAAACAAAAATATCTAGAAGAAAATCCTGATGTTTACCATTTGTGTGATAAAATGGAAAAACATGTAAAATTTAGCAAAATCTAAGATTTGAATGAGAGCAAATGCAAGGTGAAAAACTGAAGGAAGGTGAAGAGGTTTTTTTTCCAAGCCAGTTTGTTACATTCACAAAATTACCCTTGTGTTGATCCTGGCTGGATTCTAGACTAACATTCACTGAATTGCATTTAGAACTTGGAATCAGAAAAAAAATAAAAGGCCATTATATGGCTGTCAACAGTGCATTACCAAGATATATTTCATCATAAGATTTTATAGTTCACTGTAGAACAAGGCCTGCAACCAATTCCTTTTTGTCAGTGTTACTATCCTTTTGGCTTTATATGATAAACTTTAGACTTGTAATAAAAACAGATTCTTTTTCATGAAAAGGAACCATGCAAATGCTTTTAGAACCTGTCCTGTGTGAGCAGCGGGCATCAGAAGCACAAGGGATTGTTTTGCAATAATTTATTTGGCATAATTTAATTATTTTTACCTTATATTTGGGCTTAGGCATGTACAGTTTAAATTTAGCTGATATTTTTTCTTGTTGGTCTTGTGAGGATGGGATAACCTCTTTCCTCCAAGAATGTATTTATCAATCATAGTACTTCAGGAAATTTTGCCCCACTGTAGTCAGTAACAAAACCCACCAAAATTTCCACCTATATGTCAATACATTAAACATTAAAATAGCATTGTGGTTCCACAATGCTTACCTGAATCATTGTGTATTTGAGCTAAAATACTAGGGGCAAGCAATGAATTCTTACTGGTTTGCCAACAGGATTTTGGTGGGGTTTTTTGTTTGGTTGCTTCTTTTTTTTGTGTGTGTGTGTGGTTTGTTGTTTGGTTTGGTTTTTTTAAATCCAAGAAAAGTCTAGTATGTGTTTAAGAATATTTGGATGGTAGAGGAAAGTACATGCATGGAGAAATTAAGCAGTTATTTTCACTGTAAGAAGATCATTGATTCTCACTGTGGGTTTGAAATCTGCTACTTCAGTCAAAAATCTGAGGTTGATGCAGACAGCTTTTCTTTCTGAAGCAGTTCTAGCTCTCTAGCCATGTTGAGATTCTCTGATTGTGGTACTAAATTTTTCCTGCAACCGACTCATTGATTAAGGAGAAGTTAGGTGCTAGAAATTTGTTTTATTTTCTGCTTCAAACTTCCTAAAATAGGGCATTTCTGAGAATCTGTGCTGTTCTTTCTGTGCTATCTCATTCTCATGTGTTGTTCTTCAAGGTGGATTGTTGCATCTACTGGGAAAGATAAAGTGCCTACAAGTAAGCCACTTTCATCATAATGTGAAAAAAATGAAATCAGACTTCTCTCTGAGATTGAAATAGATGAAAAAAATGGAAATAATATAAATACACAGGACACTTCCAATTTATGAAATAGCTAGTTACATTTGTGTGTGTCATACTTGCACTAGCTTTGACTCTTCAGAGGTCATTTCTGGTAGAAATATTAACGTATTATACTTTTAAGAGATCATACAGTTGTAAGTAGTGTGTTCTCATTGCTCACGTCCTATGTAACAGCATAACAAACACACAGAGTCACTGTGGGTGGGAAATTGCAACATTCCCCCTTGAGTTTAATTTCTTTTTTGTATATTTGCTTTGGTTTTTGAAAGATAGGAAAGCAATTCAAACCTGTATTAGTTATCCTCTTCACTTAAATTTAAAATAGTAATATCAGAGGTATTCCGAAGGTTATTATGTACTACATCTTGCACTTCTGCAGTGAGTTAGGCAGACAGTAACAAAAGACAGCCAACTGCAACTTTAACAAACTTTTGAAGTAGCTTGAAATCCTTGAAAATTGATGATTTAAACTAATGCTGAAATGTAGTGAACTCAGAGAACCTGTTGAACTCAATGTTGCAGTTGCAGATTTCTAGGGTAATTAGAAAATGGTCAGTTCTGTCTTCAGTTAAAACAGTCAAACTGAAGTATCCAGATATCTGTACATCAGTAGAGTCAGAAAATTGGGTTAGACTCATTGGTGAACTTTTAAAATTGGGCCAACTTTGATAAATATAAAAATTCATAATGATACTGTTATGAGCAAATATTTTATGATAATAGTACTGCAATTTGGTACTGGTAGTCTATGTTATCAAGTCTAGTCTTTTGTTATAGGCCTTCTGGAATGGAAAGAGAGAAGATAATTAAAGCTTCTGAGAAACTTTTCTTCTTTCATATAACATACCTTTCATTCCTTGAAAGACTTGCTGGTGCTTATAGACTAATGTAGCATTTTCTGTTTTTATACTGATTGATGAAAGTTTAATGAGACAAAAGTTGGAAATGATTGGGGTGATGAGTGGTTTCAGCCTGTAGGTTAAAAGAAAATAGTAGAGTTGAACTTGAAGAGACAATGATGCAGCAAATAAAGCTAATGGTGTGGCAGTATTTTCTATTTTCTCTACCAAATCTAAAAGAGTAAAATGACACTGACAGCACAAACATCAATTGCAATTCTTTCCTAATTAATAAGGAAATGTGTATCTCGGTGCAAAAATTTAATGGCAATTGTTTTGACAACTAAAATGTCTTACTGTAGAATCCTAAAAAAAGTTTCTTCCCTGTGTCTGTTATTATGGTTCAGGTATATTAGAACAATGGCAGGGATGAGCAGGTGTTAGTCAGAAGGGTTACTCTTGTGTCTGGCCAGGAAAAAAGGGCTGTTTCAGTGAGTTGTATCAGAATTGTTACCATATCAGTAACTAATAAAATGACAGAGCCTTTCCATCTCGCCTTTTCATCAGAGATCAGCTGCTCGTCTTTGCATCAAATATCTCATAGAAGGTGTATCCATGCACTATCCTTAATTCTCTGTTGTCATTCCTTTCAGACTTTGTGCTATGTAAGCAACTAGGAGGACATTTTACCAAGTGCCCCAGTTTCTATTAGCTGACAGACACAGAGCAGTGTCCTGCTATAACCCCTGCTGTGTTCCAGTTCCTGGGTATAGTATATTACCCGAGAAAGTAATGTCAAGGAGAGTGAACATTGATTTCTAAAAAGATCATATGGGCTGTTTACAAGATTTGAGATCAAATCTTTCATCCATTATAGCATCTGAAGTGTTACAGAAGAGTCTTAACATTGTTGAAGAGAAAGAACAGACAGCATTCCGTGTGGGTTATGCATTTGCAAAAGGATAAATACTGAGATCAGGCTCAGTGATAAAACCACAAATTTGATATAACTCATGTACTGAACTGGTGTCCTCTTATTGATCAGCTCTAAAACTTTTCATCAGGGTTTTTTTCCATAATCCTGAGATCCTAGAAACACAGCATTTCAAGATTTTCTTAGGAACTTCCTGACTCAGATTTGTTTTATTCCCTACTTGACATTAATTACATAATGACCAAAAATATTTTTTGTTTGTTTTTAAGTAAAACAAATATAGAAGAAAGTGGATTTTTTCTGATTGTATTTATTTGGGAGACTTCTTCATTGCAAACATCCAAAGCATTGGGAGATAAGAAATAGGACTGCAAGAAATGCACTTGTTGGATTACAGTATAGATCTTGCTTTGTGGAATCTTTTCTTTGCAGGGTGAAAAAAAGAGATCTCAGCTTTCTTTTAGTTTTTAGGGTTTTATTTTTGGTTTTTTTTTTTTTAAGGTTGTTTTTCTTTTTTTATAAGTCCACCTTACCTTCATATATATTCCCTGAAAAATATTAAGCACAGAACTCAGTTATTTGGATGGAAAAATAGAGATTAAAAGGTTTCTGATCTGAAGCCAGAGAGATGATTAAAAATTATTTAATGAACATACAGTTTTATTATTATTATTAGAATTTACATCACATATATAGAATGATGTACCTGAAAGAATAAAATATGAACTTGAACAATTATTCTCATCCGTTACAGTCAAAGGGAATGGGGTTGCTAAACAAGTTTATTTCAACACAGAGAAGAAAAATGCATTAAAGCATGTAAACTACCTTGACCTTATCAGAAACATATTGTTGTATTAAAATGAAATATGTTTTAGCCTAATTCCCTTCAAGTAAATTTAGAGTTTGGAAAGATATTAAAATCATTAGCCTTTTTTTATTCTTTGGAAAAAAAAAAAGCCTGAACAGAATTACTGGAGATAGATTTAAAGTATTTCCTTTGTGTTTGGATTGTGAGCATGACCTTTACTGATAAAGTTGTATTTCATGGCATCCTGTAAAAATAACATTAAAATTTTCACACCTAGCACTCTCAAATAATGTCATGTGGCTTATATATCTCAAATCAAAACTATGCAACATAGCCTGATTTCTTAAAACAAACCTGTGCATTGTCTCTAAATTAGTACTTGTTTTATATGGTACCTAGGGAAATAATTATGATTTTGATCTTGTTAAATTCTTTAAAGTGATATGCTGTCTGTGGAACATTCCCAGATAGATAAAGGGAGCACCTGTTTCACTTTTATTTTGATGATACTTCTAATTATATTGTTCTATTTTTGAATGTTACATTCTGAAAGAATTCACAAATGAATTATTATAATAATGTTATTATAATTATTAATTATAATAATGTTATTATTTACTATAATGGTCTTCAAGTAACTTGAAAAGACTTGTTCTTTTTTTTTGCATGAGTTTACAGAACCAATACCAATAGGTTTAACTATCTTGGAGAAAAGTTTGGAAGTTGTTAATTATTTGTTGGAATATTAAACATGTTCTGTTTTATTGCATTTCTTTTGTATGGATTAAAAAAAAAAAAAAAGAAAAAGAAAAAAAAAAAACTTTGAAGATCAAATATGAAAGTCTAACATGCTGTAAATATTATGCCACTCACTGAAGGAAAAGTAAAAAACCCCAACATTTGAGAACATTTTATTACAAGTATATATACTTTAAAAGTTTATATTTGTCAAGGCTCATAGAATAATTAGAATGGAGTTGAAGCCAGACCTCAACTTAAGCAGTCTGATTAGCATATACCCTCAGTGTCCTTTGTGAATTTTGAAGCCACTATAAATGTCTTTCAAAGTAGAAAAGATTCACATTTTTAATGCAGGAAGTAAATTTTGCCTGAGAAAAATATTATGTGAAATTTTATACAGAACAACAACATCAAATAATTTTGTTTCTCCTTTCATGTTTATCTTTCAGGAAGAAAATAGGTTGAAGGGAGAATCTTCATCTACATCTCCAAGAAAATAAATCAAAACTTGGTTAAAAAGATTCATAAACACCCTTGTAAGTGGAAACTTTTTTTCTGGCCTCCTACCTGGATTGCTCCCAAATAGGACAGAGAGTGTCTTGAAGATGGGAAAGGTAATTAAATTTTCTGAGAAGACTGTATGCTCCAATGAATCACTTTACTTTGCTAAGGTTCCTGACAGGGCTGTACCCTTTTCTGTCCCTCACCACCCGTATTCGTTATCCCAAGGGAACATTTCCTCTTCTCTGCAAGTAATAGATTTAATGCTTTGGAAATATTTCTGTATTCCTGTCCAGACATTTAAAAACAGGGCTTGTTAGAAGCTTGCCAGCTCATTAAACAAATTCAATTAGCTTATTTAGTCCTCAGGCCTGGGTATGGCAAAATTCAATTCTGTGGAGGTGGCAGGCTGGTCAGTCTTCAGCCTCCCCTTCTGTGTCCTTTCACTACTTTTCCCTCTTTTTTTATGGCCAGCCCTTTTGGAGGGATGCCTGATAGCTGCATGGGCTTTTTCCCCTGGGCTTCTCACACAGCCTCTGTTTTTATGGTGATTTTTGCTGTCCCATTTGTGGCCTTAGAAACTGCCTTCTTTGCTGACTGTTAGGACTGATGGATGGGAACAGCCCTCTTTAGAAAAAAAATCTTCTACTGGAAAACAATTATTTCAGATACAGTGTGTGCTGGGAGAACATTTCTCAAGAGGCGAAGGTGAATTCTCAGCTTCAACATAAACCTGTTTAATACGTATTAACTAAATGTCTATAGAGAAAAAAAGTCTTGTTATGTGTTATAATGAATTAAGCATTCAAATGAAACAAAAGGAATTGATTCCCATTGCAGTTTGCATGCATGCACAATTTAAAGATATATTTTCATCCAGGGTTTAAATTAAATGTAGATAACTGTGGCCTAGACAAAAGCTGACCCAGCCAAAAGCTCTCTGTAGCTTGTCACAAGATGGTGACATCATTCACAAAATACAAATACATCCCTGCCAATTTTTTTTGCAAAATACAACAGCTGCAAGTTTTCCTTTAGATGAGAAAGTTATTGAAACAATATCTTAAGGAAGTTTGTAGCTAGGGGAGCTTCTATCACAAATGCTGTGATAAGTCTTTGAAACACAGAATGAAACAAATTGCTCTGTTAAACTATTTGTTAGTTAAAAGGTGTAACAAACAACTAAGATGGTTTTAGCTTGAATGTTTAAAAAATATAGTTTTATTTGAGTAGAAATAGAGGTTGCAAGCTGGTGGAAATGCAAAGCTGGAGACTAACATTTCCTTTAAGTAACAAAGTAATTAAGATGTTCAAGACTTTGTACTCAGTAACAGAAAACATTACTACTCTATTATTTCTCCAGATTTTTCACATGGATGAATTTTAAAGTGGTAGATTCCCCATCCATTTGGATTTATTTCTTAGCTCAGCATGTACTTTAAGTAAGATATCTATAGATAAAAGGATTTTGCAGAAACTTTATACCTGAAATCAAGATTCTATCAAAGCTATCAAAGGAAGTAGTTGTATCCAAGTCATATTTGCTTCTGGTCAGGGTTTTTATTCAAAGGAGCTTTGACATATTTCAGGGATGATAACACAGTCAAAACTAAAAATGCCATACTGTCTAAAGTCAGTGATCTGTCTAGCCCATCAGTGCCTCACACAGGGTAAAGGAAAGGCTGGTTAAGAAGAATCTGAGATAAGTTCCTGCTCTCCATGGCTTTAGGGCATAATTGGCAGGAGTTTAGTAGCAGGGGCACTGAGTAGGTCAGGGACTGCCCTGTGTTGGACAAACCTGGCTCTGCAATAAGCCCAGTTCTGTGCATCAGAACTGAACCAGTCAGGGGAGTTTGTGATGCCTCTGCCAGGAAATATTTAAGAAAGGGTGTTAGCCACTAGGCAAAAGAAACAGAGGAGATGTGAAAGAATGCCAGGGCAAGAGGGACACTTGAGCAGGGGAATAGGAAAACCAAGAAGCATACCCAGGAAGGAGGAACAGTAAAGAATGAGAGAGATACCAAAAGAAAGGAGGGAAAAAATGTAGAGATGCCAGGGCTGGAATGGTACCTGAGGATGGGCAGGAATGAAGAGCTATCTGAACAGGACTTTAGAGAAAGGTATAGAAGGTACAACTCCCAAAAGGACAGTGGAAGAATCCGCCCCAGAGGAGTGGAGTAAGGATCAAGGAGCCACAAAAGAAAAGAAATAATTGCTAATTGGCAATCAATTAAATTTATAGGAATTCCCCAACTGTTTTGTTGCCATTCCTTCCTCCTTAACATCCAAAACTGTTGTTCTGGGTATCTTAGAGGGTACATCTCTGCCCTGTTTCTATTCCTGGGTGTCAGGCTGTGAATTTGTTGAAACTTTCTCTGAAGCTTGATTGTGTTGTCCCCCTCTGCCTTCCCCTTTCCTCTTAAAGTGTCCCAGACTTTTCAGTCTGTCTTTATATGGCAGCTATTCTGCCCACTTGATATTTTCGTTTTCCCTTCGTAGGCCTTTTCTAAGTTGATTACACCCTTTTCAGAGGCATCCATCCTTTCCCAGGTGACCAGACTTGCATTCAGTACCCAGTATGTGGATACAGCAGGATTTTATAAAGTCACAAAATGAAGCACTTTTCTTGTTTTTCATACCATTCCTGAATGATGTCTGATGATGTGTTGTCTTTTTTGGCTACCACTGCTGAGTTGAGTCACTGATTTCAAAGAACAGGCAGTGATTATTCAAGCATCCTTCTCTTAAGCTATAACTGGTCCCAATTTTAGTGTCATGTTGGTGTGGCTTAGATTCTCCCTGCCCTGCCACTCCTCACACTCTGTTACACTTATCTATGTGGAAGTATTTCTGCCATGTTTTCCCTGGTCACAGAGTTGGGTGACTTGAGTTACTTTCTAGGGTGTGGTATTTGGCTACCTGAAAGACCATGATATCATTCACAGGCTGGGAGATTTACTGCTCTCTAACTTCTCCAGCTCACTGACCAAGAGGTAAAAAACTGTTTTCTCCTACCTGCTCACTTGTGCACAGTCCTGAGCATTGTCCTTTAGTCTGTATGCTCTGCTTGATGCCTTTGAAAAAGATTACAGTAGAGGATTGCTTGATTACTTCAGTAACATAACCCCATAAAGCAAGGCTTACACAGATTGCAGATAAATGTTGTATCTGTTCTGGAGCTACAGTTTAATGGCTTACCCACTACCTAATCAATCCAGCTAAGCTTTGCTTCTGATACTTGTCAGAAGAGGCTGCAGATGGATGTGTTTAAAGAAGCAAAAACTGATGACATACTTGGCGTACACAATGTGTACACTGATAGAAGTATTTCTTAGTAAAGTAGAATATGGCTGTCAGGTCACATGTTTACAGGGGCTTCCTCCTCCCCCTCCCCCCAGTACAGTAAATTTGTTAAACAGAAGTAGTTATGGCATGGTACAGGGAATATAATTTACTGACACACTTCGAACAAACCACAGTCAAGTAAACTTTATGATGATATACAGTCATTAATAAAGGGACCAATCATCTGATGGAAGTACCTTTTATAGAAATTTTTCATTCTAACATCTTTGTTGGATCATACTAAACTATTCTTTACAATTTATGTTATGTATCATGTGGATGTTGTATCATATAAACAGTACAGATAAGGTGAGAGATGAAGCATTAACCTGTTAAAGTTACAAGTTTGGGCTTTGAGTGGAACAACCACTTTGGTTATCAGTGTTTGCAGAGACCATTATTATACTCTCTCTGACTGCAAGGGATGGCAGCTAAACTGTAGAGATTGCTCTGAGAACAGTGATGTGTATGCCCTTTTAGTGTTGTTATTTTATGTAAGGTAATAGTTTATCCTGCATACTCTTTTCTTGGTGTATATAGCTTCTGTTCTCTTTTATTTGCTAGAATTTCTACATAGGAAGCACTCAGTATTATATTATTCAATTTTAAAGTTGGCTGATTTATCAACTTGTCTCTTTAGAACAAAAATTTTGAAATTGTGAAGCTATTAGGACAAAACAATATCCAGCAAATTTTAAATCCCTTCTATTACTGTAAAATAGCAAAAAGTCCAACTAGTAACAGACCTCTAAACACTGTAAAAACTTACTTTTGTATTTAAAGTTGGACACGTGCAGTACTGAGTTGCAGGATGGAAAAGATTGCTGCAAGAAAGTTGGAAGTATACTTTGCCACAGACACAGACTGAACAGGTATCAGAATGATTTTATTTCTGCATTTTGACAACAGGTAGTAATATTCAGAAGTCTTTCCAAGGTATTATATCGTATAAACAGACACTCAGTTCCAAACCTTTTGCTATACACAGTAGCTACTTGAATTTTCTTTTCTGTTATTTTGAATTTGTAGTCATCTGGCTTGCTGCTGTTTCATCTTTAGTTGAATATTTACACATTTTCAGTACATGCTACATTGGAGCAGCATCTTACAAGGACAGAGAGCTTCTTCTTTCCCTCTAATACAGCAGAAGTTACTATAAAGTAGTGCATTTTACTTGTGGAGGCACACTGGCCCTCAACTCATATATTCAGATATTTCTAAGTTTGCAAGAATTTTTTTGCCGAATTGCAAATAGATTCAGCATGATAATTTGTACAGATCTTCTGAAATATCTGACTGAATTACTCTGCCTGTTAATCTGGTAGCTTTCTCACTTGCTATAAATTTTCTTAGCTCAAGGACTTTTTAAATATTAATGGCATAGCTCCAGTGTAATCAGGAATATTATAATGATGCACACCAGCTGGGGAATGGACCTCATGAATTAAACTACTTGTACTGAGGCACTCCAAGCAACCTACAAAAGAACTCTTAAAGCCAATGTTCTGGTTGGGTTTTTTGTTTGTTTTTTGTTTTTAATCATTATGAGGAAGTAGAGTTAAATATATGAAAAATGGAGTAAGTAAAAATAACAAAATATTACTGAAATTAGTTTACAATAATAAAATAACAGAATATTTTTTACAAATTGGCCAAAACAAGTGTGATCTAGATATCTTCCCTCTGTTTCCATACTAATTCTGAAAACTGTGCTGCAAATACAGAGCTATAACATCTGCAGTCTGTATGTATGTCCACATAAGCACAAAATGAAAAATATGGCCATGCATGTGATTTTTAAAAAATTGATATTAGGATTATAAGTTTTGTTGTGTAGTATAATTGAGATTAGGTTGTTGGTTATGTTCTGCAATTTATAATACAGTAATGTAAAAGTTGTGAGTTAGATACAAATGATGCTTTAGGTGACTTCAGTTGCTATTTAAAAATGAACTTAACCTGGAAGAGAAGCCAGGATGAAGGATTGCAGGTTTGTTACATTAGTTACTACACAAGGATGAAATAAAAAAGGATCTTAAAATATAATACTAATAAAACACACTTAGAACCACCTTTCAGATGTCAGGGTTTCTCAAAGACTAGATAATTAATTTACTGTGGTCCAGATGAACTAATGATAATTATATCTGTCAAACAAAACTGATTCTCTGGTATCACTGTGTATGTGGAAGAGAAGGTGACTTTGACCCAAGACTGAATCCTCTACAAGAATTGCCTCTTTACAGAAAGACATTAAAGAAAGCAGCACACAGGGCTTATAATTTTGAAAATAAAACCTGAGAAAATTGGGAGGTACATTCAGTACTTTGCGAAAGATGTTCTGTTCTCTGGCAATTTTACATATAATATTGTGTAGAATAACCAGATGTTTTTTCTAGATGTTGGCATTGAATTAAAACAAAAACCAGAAAGAAAAAAGAGAGGAGAGTTTTGGCTTCCAGTTTCTCAATAAATCTAGCAAGGGAACAAAAGCCAAGTATTGTGTTCCATTGTTTGTTTCTACACAAATGCTATTCTCTTCCTTAACTTGATTTTGTAATGTACTTAGTTTGAAGGGATATGAATTTTTTTTTTATATCATTATTAAAGTTGGTGCTATTGTCCTGAGTGAAATGATAAGCTTGTCCAGATGAGCTGTGTTGAAAAAGATGGGTCATTTGTCCTGATACTGAAGAGATTTTGAATAAAAGGGTACAAGTCTGGAACTGAGAAGAATGCTTGTTTTCTACTTGTTCTAGCCATTGTACTCTTCAATATACAGGCTCTGTACCTCCATTAATCCATGAATTATGAAAATTATTTGCCAATATATTGTTTATGTGAGTGTTATGTGACCTCTGAGCAGTAGGTGCTAATGTTGTTAGGATATGAACCATGAAAATATGATAAATGGAAATGCATTTAAATGACAGGACCACTGTTTGAGCTGGCAGAATTAATCTGAGGCTCTAAAAACCTGTCAGTGCATGAACGTCCTGCACAAAAAACAAAATAGATGCATGAGTGAACTTTACTTAAAAATGAAATTTCTCTTCCCAGTAGAACAAAACAATAACGGAATAATTACTTCCTGTGACTCTCCATCTTCTAGTTGTCTATTTTCTGTGCACTGTTCTTCTACTTTTTGCCCTGTCTGATGATGTCTTAACTGCTTTCATATTGCTCACAGGCATATCTTTGGATTTTTTTATGTTTTATTTAAGTGATCATTAAATGCACAAAGGTTCTAAGAAGCTTTTGTTTAACCGCTGTTCCAATCTTCAGGGAATGCAAAAGAATGAGCTGGGTTCTTTTAAAAAAAGAACTAAAGCAACAGGAAACAAATCCACACTACCAAATACCACCACCCCATACCCTCCAAGCCTCTGAGTAAGTCATAAACTAGCTTTTGAATCTTGAAGAACCACCAGAAAACTCTGTACAAAGCATTTTTTTGAAACTCCATGTGGATCGCTGCTCTTGTCTGAAAGTGTATCACCTGAGTAGGATGAGTTAGTATGTTGTCTGTTAGATCTTCTCTGCTGCAGAGTCTTTGTGGGGATCTGCTGACTGGGTAATATTGGCTGGTAGACCTTTCTCTGTTGAGGGAAGATCAGTTTCTGACCTGTGTTCCAGAAAAATGGAGCCTGTGTATATGCTGGGGCTGGGACTGGCTCTCCCATCACCTCTCCACATCACAAATAATCAATCTTTATTCACATGGATTCCCTGGTAAGACATGTGGGTGTTAATAATACCAGTGGTGCAATCTGGGAAGCTTGGCAGTTAAGTCATTAGTAGGCTTTTCTAAGCTCAAGGAAATAGATATCCTGCAAACATTTCATTGATTTATTAACCTAGATTGAATTTGCTTTATCCCTTACTTTGCCTGAGCATGTGACATAACAGCTTATGTGAAGAAAGTACTAGGATGAAGTCCAAGTTTGGCTGAAACTAAAACAAATCAGTTTTGAGTTGTACTTACATTCCCATATGGCTCTGTGCTTGCTTGCTTGCCCTGATTATGAGTTAAACTGATAGACAGAAATCACTGAGTCACAGATGGGAAGACAGCATGCAAAATGACAAACTCAGATGGTACGTATAAAGACATGAATAACAGACAAAGAAAACACCCATTAACTAGGAAATAAGTTCAAAGACAAACAACACTTAATCTCTTGAGACGTGTCTCCCCCCCAAAAAAAACAAACAACCCCACAACTCCTACATTCCATTCAATTTCAGCTTCACATAAAGTGAGTACTTCTGGAAACTGTTTCTTAATCAAAATTCCCAAGTCAAATTCATAATTCAATAATGATCATACCCTGTAAATTGAAAATATTTTTTAGGTTTGTTTTTTTTTATTATATTGTAGTCAGTGCTGAGGGGATTGCATTGCTCAATGATTGAGAAATATCAAGATTAGGCAATATTTTGCCCATTTATACTAGATAAATGTTAAATATCTATAACATCCTCAAACCCTCTTCTTAGCTAGTGAATAATACTTAGCTCTACATAAAAATAATTAAGAATTCTGGCAAGCACAGTGTAAGCTTGATTTGTCTTAGCTGAAACTAATGCTGTCACTGCCAGAACAATGCTTGTAGTACACTTCAGATATTAATGGGGATTCTTTTGTTAGGGGGTTGGATTTGGATATGGATATCTTGATATTTTCTGTTTGCTAATTCCATGAAAGCCCTTTCTGCTTTCTGCTATGGTTCTGAATTATGCCACTTCATGCAGTGCAGCTGCATGAAAAAAAAAATGGTTGGAAGATGGTAACAAATTCTGACTTTGTAAAGTGAAAATCCCACTAAGATCAATCCTTATTTATTTTAGTTCAAGCAACTTGCTTAATATGTGTGAAGGAACATTTGTTTTTAATTTGAAATATACGTAGAAGACTGTCTCAAATTTATAAAAACTAGAATAGGTAAGGGTTCTTTTTTCACATCTAATACTTCAGCATGATGATGTAGAAAATATATATAACACTTGCCTGGTTTGGGGAATTTCTTTAATCATAAAGAACATATTGGATCACTTGGGTTACCTCAACAGAGCAAAGCATTTTACATGTGTTTGCATTAAATTAAGATGATCCTAAAGGAAGCAAAAAAGATTATATTGCTTACCTTTGATGCTGCATATCATGTAATTGCTTCAGCCTATCATGTTCTGAGACAAAATAATCTTGAAATCATATCTGAAAGAAGGAATTTAATTATGTTGGAGGGATAGATCTAAAGATAATAATCAAAGAGCTTGTGCCCATGGATAGATTAAAATTGTGTGGATAGTAAAGAGAACTAAGATGAATAAGGGACTAAGTATTTTCAGTACTGGTGAGTGGTTAATTACATGTTTTATAAAAAAGTATAACTGTCCTCAGCCTGTGAAATGACACTAGACCCTGGTATTGTGTAAGACTTCCACAGTAGGCAGCCTTCCTTAATACAGGGGGCATTTTCTGTTTTAGAAATTGCCTCAAGTAGTCTTGACTTGCTAGTGATTATTTTGCATTCTCTATCATTTTTATTGTCCCACACCTGTGTGTAGAAAACCAGAAGATTGATAATTGATACGAGGAAACATGCAACCTCTTTTGCAGGAGTAAGATTTCCACTTTCTTATCTGTCAGATTGAGGTAGGGATTTCTGCAGCTGGTAATCCTTTCATTCAATCAGTCTTTTGCACTTGGTGTTTATTTGATGTCTATTTTGAAACTTTGCTGCAGAGAGACTATATGGAGGGCAGTAGGATTAACATTAAGTATGTGCTTGGGTGCACGAAACCTTTGCAAGTGGAGAAGAGCTGAAAATGATACCACTGCTCAAGGGCTTGTGGGACAGGGAGGATGGTGGAACTGTTGACAGTTACAGCAAAACAGGAAGGAAGGAGCTGGGAGGAGAAAAGGAGAGCTAGTTTTGACATGCTGATTTTCATTTGGCAACAGGATATCTGGAGAAGATTCTGTGGAAGCATTTTGAATTAGAAGTGTGAACAAAAGGGAAGTGAGAGAGGAGGAAAGAAATCTGGGAATCTTTGGCACAGAGATTGTAATTAAAATTCTTGAGACTGGCTAAGGTTGCCCAAGGACAGCCTAGTTATACTGTGTGCATATTACAGAACCTATTCTATCTTAAAAATATTCATCTTAGTTACTAATTTTGTGAAAGTTGAAAAAAGAATAATCTATATTGAAATATGTATATCTTTTGTTCAAACTTAATATACTTAATACTTGTTTCTAGTAGAATTATGAATAATGGCAGAAATTGATAACTTGAAAATACCTTCTCATTGGACTGTAGCATATCTTAAGAACTACAATGGTAAAAATATCAAGGTTACTTCACTGTGTAGAATTTACCTCACACATGGGCAACATGATGAAACATTTCTGGTTTTAGCAAGGAAGCATCAAAAGAATTGTCTTGCCATAGCTGTTCATCTTATGCATCTTATGTTGATTTTCCTTAAATAAGAAAAGAAAAAAAAGGAAAAAAAAGAAGTCTCAATCCCCATCCTCCATGTACAAATTACTTTTTAAATAGGAGGATTTTTTCTTACCATAATTGTCTGAGAACTGGATTGAATTCTGAGTTTCACACGCCTGGAAGATACTGTTCCCGCCCAGTGATAAAAGCAGTGCAGAATTCTGACCTAACTGGGTGTACTGTAGTTCATCTCCTGCTGACGTGTCTGCCTTTTGGATTCAGCAAACATCAGCTGTTCAGAACACTGCAGCTAATAAATGGAGAAAAATCTCAAGAGAGTTAGCTTCTTCAGACATGCGGGCTTGTGATAAGAGTCAGATTATCTGCTCCTGGTTAGAATTTACCTCCTCTCTGTTTCATATAACTTCTGTTTGTTGCATAAGCTATTTACTGGTAAACAGGGGGGATATTTTTTCCCTCTTCTGTTTCATCCTATCTGCTTTTTTTAGTTGTTTTATTGCCTCTTTTTTTAGTTTAGTTCCATAGCCTGGTGTTCATAGCATATCTCACCTGAAACATCATTAATTTTAAGTGGAGTCCTTGCTTTAGAAACAAGATTTTCTTAGTCTCTAACTGTTGTTGAAGTATAGTTTGCCATTTCAGGTTTGTTTGGGTTTTTTTTCCTTGATGCTACTTCACTGTGCTAAAGGATGCTCTAATCAGGAAAATGCTTTCTTTTTAATTAATGATATTCAAAATATGCCATTTTAAGAAATAACATGTAGAACTAATTTAGACACTGTTCTGTTCTGGCTTAATATCCCAGTTTACACTGAAATCCATGCAATTTCATGGATAAATTTTGTCTTAAAATTGGATTTTAGAAAAAGGCATGAAGTACATTTGCAGAGTCAACATGCAGTTGGAATAAATGTGAATGAATATCCAGAGTACTCTGCTGGTATTCAACATCTGCAGTTCTGTTATGTTAACTGAAACTCTTCTTTATTCTGAGGAGTGGTCTCAAGGTACAAGGTATACATCAGATTTTTTTAAAAAGGTCCCCAAAGCTGTGGCCTTCAAATTCTGAACTTCATCCCCACTTCCCACAACTGGTGAAGGTCAACTTTTATCTCCTGTTGGTTCCATTCTTGTTCCTCTTTTCTGAATCTGGTAGGGGAATTGAAAGGATCTCTGGCTCAGAATTGGAGGCTTATAAATAGAATCCACCTGTCTATTTATATCCTTTGTAACATGGAGTTGTTGGTGGCTTCATTAAACAGCTGCTTGCATGACCCATAAAATGGATTAACTTTCTCCTTCAGAGTCAAGATTAAATTCAGTGAACTCTGAAGTGAGATTTATCTGATGGAGAAAAATGTAATACCTAGTACTTTGGAAGAACTATATGAAAACAAACTGTGGAACACAGTACTGTTGTTCTTGAATAGCAGAGGATGTGGTTACAATGTAAATAGCACGCAAGAGAGCACCCAGCTTTCTTCCTCTTTGCTGAATAATTGGGAAGGCATTAGAGTCCTCAGTGCACACAGTTACTCTTAATTGTTACTTCAGACGTTTTTATGCTGATAGTTGACATGTAGAACCCTGTAATTACCACCCAGGTGGTAGATGTCTGCATCTGGTGAAGTTTCTGGGTAAACTGTCCTCTTAACAGCAGCTTAGTGGCTCCTTTTGGCTAGAGTATTTGTATGTACTGCTCCTAGCATTTACAGACAGCATGGTGCTATAGTATTGAAAACTTTATTTCTAGAATTTAAAATAATGATTTTGCAAAGACTTTATGATGAAGCAGAAAACAAATGTGTTCCAATGCCACCCAGCTCTTTTTCAAGCTCTGACCAGTCTTTACTGCTTAAACTGCATAGGCACCACTTTATCTGGCTTTGCATTATCCATTATCTAAGCATGCAGCCAGAGACAGCTATCACCTTCTCTGTAAACTGCATTTCAACATTCTTGTTGGTTTTGCATACACTGTTTCTGGCAGCAAAACTGTCCCACTTCAGGCTTTTGAATCTGAGGGAGTGGGGTAAAATGCTGGACAAATCCATCTACAACAATAGTACTCTGTCTCTGATTTTTAGTTCCTTTTTAGTTTGGATCTGTTTTGAATTTCCCACTGAGATAATTCAAGTCTGGACCTGAATATCCCTAAACAGTTTGGTTTGATTACTTGCCTGTGAAGAAGAGACATATGGTGCAATACCATTAAAATTCATTCCCAACTTCCTTCAGTTTTCACATTTTTTTTCCTTCCTTTTCTTCTTTCTAACAGTTTTCCTGAAGGTTCCTTGAACCACAGCATGCTTTAAATTTTCTGCAGTTATTATTTATGAGATACTAACTGATAAGAAACTTGTCAACCAAAACTCATATGGAATTTCTGTTCAGATTCTTTTTACATGTAAGTAACTAATACAATGTGGTAGGAGAGAAATAAAACAGTACTACTGTGTATGAAGAAAGTGATGCTAGTATGATTTAAAAAAAAAAATAAAAATTCAACCCTTAGTTACTTAGCACTGCACAAAATAGCTCCTTTCTTTCATCCCGAGGTTTTGTTCCTGCTGGGATAAACTTGTTCCTTTTCTTGCCCTAGCATTAGTCATTAGATTAGAACAGGATCTGTGTTAGGCAGGAGAAAAAGGAAAAATCTGTAATTGAATTAGTCCCAGAGCTCTCCTCATGAGAACAAAAAGGCAAAATTTGACTTAATTGCTCATGGCATAAAAAGGAGGCAAATCTTGTCTGCAGATGTTTATTCAGTATGGAGGGCCACAACTGGTGCAAGAGTTACACTGTGTAGGGCCATGAAGCTAAGAGGTGGGGGGAAGGAAAGAAGCAAATCATTGGAGGAAAGAAAGAGCATTTTGAAAAAGCAAGTAAAAAAGTGGCTGTAGCCAGGTTTCTCAGGTGCCCTGGTGTGGCTGACAGACCTGAAAAGTAATGTGCTACCCATGTAGCTGATGCCTCTGCAGGAGTATGAATTCTAGGAGTTCCAAAGTAAAGTCTTTTTGTATGTGTTTTTGTGATGTGAAAAATTAAGGAGGAGATAAAACAGGTACATGACTGATGTAATTTTAGTATTGACTATGTGGGAGGTCTATTTTTGTCATGAAACATAGCCATAAACTCATAAAGATGTCTTCATGTTTTGGTCATTTTTCAGTTCCCTGTTTTCACATTAACAATGAACCACTAGGTTGTGAATCCTTTTTTAAAGGCAGTTTATAGTTGGTTGCTGTTGAGAGAATTCCTGTGGAACTAGCTGTTCTCAAGGAATTGTGTGGTTAGTTGGAGGGGACTGAAAATCCAACTGTTGACCTCTGTTCCCAGTTCTTCTGCTAACTTAATGTGTGGCCTTGTCTGAGACTTAACCTCTGCATCTCAACGTCAAATTCTTTAGAATGAGCATAAAAATTAGATTTCCTCTGGGCTATTCCGGATATGAGAGTTCATCCTGAGACTGGAATAAAAAAGTACTGCTAAAATGCAAAGAATTGATTCATAAATATTCCAAATTGGTTGGTGCCTGTGTGATTTTTTAAAAATACTTCACAACATAAATAACTAAACCAAACCCACCTGTTAATTGCCTCCAGCATTTAAGTCTGTGGCAGCCAAATAGTCATGCTTGTTCTATATAAAAGCTTTGGAGAAGTGTTGCTGCTGAGTCCCTGAAATTTATTGACAAGGTAGAAGTCTACCCATCTTTATTACCTGTTGGTGTTTCAAGGAGAAGATTAATGCATAAGTTTAAGGAAGTGACTTGCTTTTTTCTCCTTCATTTAGAGTGGTCCTGTTGGGGTTAAAAGTGACAGCACTGAAGGGCTGTGTGTTCCTCATCCCCCTGTGCCCCTCAGGGCTCAGCTTGAATGCAGAGCCAACTGTGTGGTATAATGCTATGAAACATTGAAATCCCCCTTATGCAGCACATGCAAAGCATTGCTGTGACACTAACTTTTATCACAAAGGCAAATCAGCATAACACTGAGCTTGGGACAGCTGAAGAGAAATATCCAGCTTTATTGTTCCTGGATTTGCTCATCTGACATTAACCTAGGGTGAATTTCAGTCATGTTCAGGCTACCCATGTCTCAAATAGTCTCTGGTTTATTGTGGGCATAGCAGGTTGTCTGCACAGTAATATCAGGCTCTGTATCTTGGAAAAGCAGAATATTAAGATTAGGAGTGTAATATTTTATTCTGTACCAGTATAATTAAAAAAAAAAAACAAAAAAAAACCAAACAAAAAAACAACATGCCAACATTTTCTCTTTATTTTGTATTTAAAACAATTATCTGTGGCAAAGCTGCTGGGCTAAATTCAGAACTGGTGTGTCTGGCTGAATGTGATTAAAGGAGGGAATCTAGTTTTGACCCAGAGATTTTTATTTCTCTGAGCAGACATATAAAACAGAAAGCCATGTAGAAATAGATGCAAAATGTCCATGCTGTAGCCTGGCAAGTGGCAATACCATATGTAATCTATTATAAGGTGAATGGCATATTGAGAAAACATTCAAACTGACTAATTTACAGGGCTGTAATTCTCCAGTGATGTCCTGCAGTGGACCAACTAAAAGAGCAAGTTCCCTGTTAAAACACCACAGACATGTGTGGCTGCATGTATGTATATATTGAATTGCCATGTTGCAATAGCCATAATAACTGAGGCTCAAGACATTTCCTGGGACTTAGAGATCTGCTGGGATGCTGAAGCTCAGCCAGGTGCCATCAGCTCTCACCCTTAATCCCCAGGAAATGCCTTGCACTTCGTTCCCTATTCCTTATCTGAAAGTTCTCTTGCTAAGATTTCAGATGGGTCTTAATATCTTGTTTGTAATTAATTTTTCCATAGGAACAAATAGCTTGCAATAAAATACAGTATTTCCCCCTCTGCACCCTTAGGGCTTCATGACCTTCGTTGTACATGACTTGTGAAGCTGAGGGGCTGTGTTAACTCTTCACAGTTTTGCCCCACAGAGGAGTTTTCAGTAGCATATTTGCAACATCAGGCAGTGAGCTTCTTAGGAGCTGAGCTGACTTTCATGATGGATATCTTATCTAGCTCCCCTCAGATTCTGTTTTTCATGTATTTATAGCATTGCACTGCAGGAGCTGTTAGCTGTTACAATGAACACTGTTGAAGGAGCAGGATTTTTGGGTGCCTTTTTTAGTGTTCACATACCAAACCTTTCTGTGGAGTACCAGGAGTGGGTTAATAGGGAAAGGCACAGGAAACATTAGAGGAAGGTGCATCCGGGGAGTGTATTTGCCCATCCCTTTTAGGAAGTGACAGTCTAGTTCTCTGTCATGTCAGTCAGCTTAAATCCACTTGATGCAGCCAGTTTCCTCCAATTCATAGTTGTGTAAGTAGACCACTGATAGGTGTTTTTTTTCTAAGTTTCAAAGTCCCCTTCTAGGAAAAAAAATGCTATAATTCCACTGTTTCCTGCAATTGTTCTACCTTAAGCTGGAGAAGATATGTGTATAGCTGGGAAAAGGCAGGATCCTGGAACTCATAATTGCCTTTGTTACCTGATTTGTTGCCAAAGGGAGGGGGAGATGATAAGTTGTGACATCTTCATTGATAATGGAATTTTACAGCAGCATATTAAACTGGGCAGCCAACTGAGCAACAAGAATTTGAATATATTTCTCCGTTCACAGTAGTATAGAAATTAGGATCTTACTGCCATTGTCCTGCAAACCCAGTTTGTAACATTTAATTTGACAGCCCCACAGTAAGACTTAAATTCACTATAACTCTCACCGTGTCAAGATGGATATCTGATGCCTAGCCACTCCTTATCCCACTTCTCTTTAGTAGCTTGAAAACACTGCTGAACTGTTAGGCAGTTGGTAACCTCTGTGTATGCCCAAAACATGCTGTAAGAAAAATATCTGCTATCATATTGCATGGAATAAAACACAATTTCTTTCAGCTGTGTACCACTGCAAATAGCAAAAAAAAAAAAGAATCTGTTTTCCTAGGAAGAGTGTATTGCTAAGTAACCAAACTGTTAACATGAAGTATGGTTTATAATGGAATATGCATGTTTTTAGGGATGAGAGTTATTTGGCAGTGTAAATTTAATGTAAAGAGATAAACCCAGATACTGGATCGTGGTGAAAATATAGCTCAGAGGTCACAGATCCTGACCTATGTGAAAGGTCAGGAGTTTTTGGAAAAAAAGAGATCTACACTCAGAAGCAGATCTTGAAACACAGAGAAAAATCCCCCCTTGTGTCTGTGGAGACAGGGAAAAATCAGGCCCTAGAGTTCCAGAGGTAAGAAGCCTTTCCAAAGCCAGACATCTAAAATGTCTCAAGAGTAGTTTGGGTAAATATTCAGAAGTCCTGATTTTCCCCCAAATTAAAATCAATGTAGAGTCGACATAAGGAAAAAGAACACATTCTTGATGAAAGTCTTACATTGCTTAGTAGCTTCTTAGCAGTGGCTGAGTACAAGGACTTTCATGTGGTTAAATGTCAGTGCCTTTGGAAATGGTTTAAAATAAACACATTTGCTTCTTCAGTAAGTGACTTTGTGGGAAGTTGGTAGACATTTTGTGTTTTCCTGGCTAGACAAAACTTGATATGAGATTGTTTTGAAACGTTGGAATCAAGGTACGGATCTTGTTAGGTTTTGCAAACTGTTAAGTCCATGGAACTGTTGTTGTTTTTCTGTCCAATGACTTGGAAATAAAGTTGAATCAGCACTAATGCTCAGTGGCAGTGATCCAGGTTTCCACTTTGAGATCTTGATTAAAATTAGGGAGGGTAGTAAAAAGTTACATGCAGCTGAAACTGCCAGGTTGAAAATAAGTAAAATAATTCTAGCTATTGCTAACAACTCAGATACATTTTTTCTTAACAGTAGTTATTCCACCCTAGCTGGTTTATTTGTTTAGTGGGGATTTTTTGTTGGTTATTCGGGGATTTTTGGGAAGTTTTTTGTTCTTTTTTTGTGTCTTGTTTTTGTTTGTTTGTTTTTTCTTCTTTGTTTCCCTTTTTAAAACTTTGATGTAAAGAAGAATTACTCTTGAGATATTTGGCATTTGGGGACCTACAGCAAAGCTGGGGAGAGACTTTTTGTAAAGGTGTGTAGTGGTAGGACCTTGGGTAATGGTTTTAAGATAGAAGAGGGGAGATTGAGATTAGAAATATTTTGGTGTGAGGGTGGTGAGACTCTGGAACTCACTGCCCAGGGAAGCTGTGGGTGCCCCATCCCTGTAAATGTTTAAGGCCATGTTGGATGGGGCTTGGAGCAACCTGGTCTAATGGGAAGTGGTTAGAACTACATCATCTTTGAGGTCCCTTCTAACCCAAACTAGTCTGTGATTCTAGGATGATTTTCTTCACTCCATGTTCCTTTGGAAAATTTAACAGTTTGTGGGCTTTATCTAACCAATTTTTTTTTTTTTTGTATAAATGTCAGAATACTGATTTTTACATATTTGTTTTATAGTTCAAAACTGTGACTTACCTGTGAAAAATAATTTGTTACTTTGAGAAATATGAAGGGAAAACATCCTCTGTTCTTATCTAGAGGAGCCAGTAGGGAGCAGTATCTTTCTTGGCATTAATTTTTATATTCTCAGTACTTGCTACTTGCTGTAGATCACTTTTTAACTGTCGGACTGAACACTTGGGAACAGACTTACTCATAAACACATTGCCATTATGAGAAGTGGATTCCATATTGGCACACCAGCAGAACAGATGGAGATTCAAAACAAAACCAGTTTTTTGGAAACAGTGATGTGGTTTTTTACTTTTTAGTTTTGTGGGTTTTTTTTTTACATTCTTATTTTTTATTAATAAGTTTAGTCCATACCTAGCTATCTGGAGGATGTGGTAATTTTATTAATTTAACTGTGAAGTGTGTAGTTCAGTAAAATGCAGCATGTGGATAACTTAATGAGATCCCTTGATTAAAAGAGTCACTCGCAGGTGTAAACACCTTCACAAATGAAGCCTAAATGAAAAGATTCTGCTGTTAGTCTTTGTGAAATCTGAGGCATGCATCCCTATTTATAGATGTAACCCCAGTAGAAACAGGACAGTAGGGATAAGAAATTAATTTGTAAGCAGAATTAAAAATAAGTTCCTCACTCCCTGTGTGCTAACTTCTTGACTTTGGCACCACTTTTGCATGTACTTATACCTACTAATATCTTTTTTTAATGCTATGTAATTTTAACTGGTTTATTGTGAAAGTTTTGAAGATGTATCACATTATAGCACATCAGTGAGATTATTTATTTTTCCTTGGGAAACAAAAAAAAACCCAAAACAAACACACACAAAAAAAGCACATTAAAACTAGATAGGGAAAATGCAGTAACTGAAGAACCTTTATTTCATCTTTGTGTGGAAAATAACTGTTTTACTGGATTAAAGCAGTTGGTTTTGAAGTATGTGAAGTTATTTTTACTAGTTTAGGGTTCAAATTTAGGTATTTAGATTGCACATATTATTTAGCATGTATTTATGTATTAGGCTTTACCAATGATCATGGGAGGGATTCCAGTTTCTTCTCTAGACTTCTGGTACTTCGTATAATACTTTTGCATCCTTTTTTTCATCCTATGTATTCCTCTGTTTTCTTCTTTCAATTATTCACTTTTCTTTTTTTGGCTACTTTGCCATATCTGACTTGGTTTGTAAAGCACCTTTGCTTGTTTAGTGCCTTTCATCTCTTTTTGTATTCCTGTTTTTCCATTGACAGTAATTTCTTTTGCCTGTAGTTTTTTTCACACTTCTCCAATCAATAGTACACCTCCCATCACATTTTCATGACAACTTTCAAATCACGTTTGATTCCTCCTTTTAGTGAAGAAGACACAGTAGGGAGAAAAGGTGATTCTTTCACCTTTCTAAAAACCACAGATAACTATCCCAAGGGTGGAAGAATTTTGTTTGGCTTCTTTCTGTTGAAGGAGGTGGCAGAAGGCTGAAGTAGGAAAAGAGATGTTAATGGCAAATTCCAAGAATTTGGACAACAGGGAATTTTCTATTGCTAATTCCAGTTTGTGATTTTGTTCTCCCACCTCTACCTTTTCCTGCCTGATTACTAGCAATACTGTACTGAGTGAGATCACTCTGCCTGTAAAGAGGCAGACAGGGAGGAGCCCAGCAGGCAGTAGCAGTGTTTCAGGCCACATGAAGTCCTGATAAGATATTCTCCTAAATATCCACTTGATCAACTGCAATGCAGAACAATTGGTACGTGAATCAACTCAGCTCCCCAGTTCCAGAATAAACACTAAAGGAAGACCTTGATGAACCCTTCCAGATGAATTTAATCTGGTTCCCAGCGAGGTGGGGAAAAGCTATGAAGCTGAGGCTTCTTCACTTGGATACCTTTTCTAAAAAAACTGTTGGATGTCTGTTCTATAAAAGCAGAAGGACCATGATGGCAAGGCACTAGAGTAGATTGCTAAATGGTTTGCCTCTGTTTGGTTGTGTGTTTGTAGCTTTATTTTTATTTAATATAGAGTCTTAAGAAAACAATACCTTGAGTCTTGTAAAACTGCTGTAGGCCTGGTCTTAAGCCAAACCTTTAATTACCTTCCTGTCTTTTGATTGTTGACTCTGCCTTGTGATAGCAAAACAGAGCCTCTGTTTTGGATTCAGTAGTGCTAGTTAGATCATGACCTTGCTACTCGAATACCTTTTCTCCTAATGTTTGAAAACCAAGTAATCCTTAGAAATATAGGTTAATAAAAGCAGCACCTTTTTCACATTAATCAGTCTGCAGATGTCAAAATATAAAACAAATTTTTTATGTGAAGAACATCCAAACTTGTTATTTTGTATTTTCATTCAAATAAAAGCCAAAGCTTTGTCAACTGATCTGCAGGAATACAGCTTCTTGAACAAATAGTCAACAGAGTTAGATTTCGAGATATTTAGTTATAATGTTTCCTTATTGCAATTTTGTATTTTAACATTTTGACTGATAGCTGTTTTGATACCAAGAGATGTGTATAAGATTTAACTAACCATAAGGTACAGGCAATGCAATTGCCAAGCATGGTGACCATTTCAGAAAGTATCTTTCAGGTCAAATGTTAGAGGCTGCTTCCTTGGTATCAAAACAGCTATCAGTCAAAATGTTAAAATACAAAATTGCAATAAGGAAACATTATAACTAAATATCTCGAAATCTAACTCTGTTGACTATCTGTTCAAGAAGCTGTATTCCTGCAGATGAGTTGACAAAGCTTTGGCTTTTATTTGAATGAAAATACAAAATAACAAGTTTGGATGTTCTTCACATAAAAAAATTGTTCTACATTTTGACATCTGCAGACTGATGAATGTGAAAAAGGTGCTGCCTTTATTAACCTATATTTCTAAGGATTACTTGGTTTTCAAAGATTAGGAGAAAAGGTATTCGAGTAGCAAGGTCATGATCTAACTAGCACTATTGAATCCAAAACAGAGGCTCTGTTTTGCTATCACAAGGCAGAGTCAACAATCAAAAGACAGGAAGGTAATTAAAGGTTTGGCTTAAGACCAGGCCTACAGCAGTTTTACAAGACTCAAGGTATTGTTTTCTTAAGACTCTATATTAAATAAAAATAAAGCTACAAACACACANGTTAATAAAGGCAGCACCTTTTTCACATTCATCAGTCTGCAGATGTCAAAATGTAGAACAATTTTTTTATGTGAAGAACATCCAAACTTGTTATTTTGTATTTTCATTCAAATAAAAGCCAAAGCTTTGTCAACTGATCTGCAGGAATACAGCTTCTTGAACAGATAGTCAACAGAGTTAGATTTCGAGATATTTAGTTATAATGTTTCCTTATTGCAATTTTGTATTTTAACATTTTGACTGATAGCTGTTTTGATACCAAGGAAGCAGCCTCTAACATTTGACCTGAAAGATACTTTCTGAAATGGTCACCATGCTTGGCAATTGCATTGCCTGTACCTTATGGTTAGTTGAATGGTAGCTCCACAGGTTTAATTACATATTAAATTCATTCCTATGCTGCTTCCCAATTGCTTGGAGTAAAGGGGAAAAGCTCCTAACTTGCTTCTAAGATGGACCGTAAAGATATTATGAATAGGAGTATATTCTTGCTTGTTTACCTGAGACAAGACTCAGTGACCTGATGAATCTCTATATAGTTCCTATCCCTATTTTTCTTGATGCAGAACTTTAATTTTGAATTTTCATGCTATTTATTAAATAATTTTAGATTGACTATTGCAGACACAAAAATTGTATCAATTTCAGTCAGTGGTGTATTTTGATGTGTGACCAGTCACTGGAAATTAAATTTTTTCAGCTTTTCTTTTTTTTTTTTTTCACTTGCCTTTTTCATATATTAACCTAATAGAAAATAGGTTTGGAAATGGCATGATTCTGACAGTCCAATAGTTTCTGGAAAACCTTATTAATGTATTGGAAAAATGTTGCCTGGTATCACGTATCATGGTTAAATGATATTCAAAAAATCTCAGCCTCCAGTAGTGAAGCAGTCATGTATATTAGAGACAAAGTCAAGACTGCAGTGTGATAATTATCAAAGGAAAATATGGAAACCAGTATTAAAGCATTAATTCAGAGGATATTGAGTAGAAAACCAAAGTTTTCCTTAGGTGGATATCTACTCATATTTCTTGAACTTTTAAGTTGCTTATAGTATAGTAGAAGGTCATGATAGAGGACTATTTTACATAAGAAGTCAAAGTGTTGTTCAGATTTGATAATTCTTTCATGTTAGCTATCCTGAACAAATGTTGCAAACCAATTATTTCTTTAAACAGAGTATAATTTCCTTGAATACCTACCAGATGGTTGGTAAGGTTTCGAGAAACTGGAGTTTTTGACAAAGGGTTGGACTTGATGATCTCTGAGGTCCCTTCCAACCCAGCCAATTCTATGATTCTATGAAAGTAAACAGAAATACAGACAGGGCTAATCCAAAGCCCAAGATGTCAATAAAAAGATCTACATGATTTAAATAAGCTGTAGGTCAGGACAGTGTTGAAGAAGTCATGTGAGTAATGTCCTCCCCCAGAATAATTTGATACAACAGGGACTCTTTACATGTCTGGCAGATATATGGAAAATCATATAGAGATTTGACACGAATATATTTCAACTTAAGCCCCTACTATGTGGTTTCAATAACTCTATTTTAGTGGATGCTGATAAAAAGAGATGGACTTGATGATATGCATAAAGCCAGACTGCTTAAGTACCTCAGTTTTGCCAACACATAAATAAGTTTTCATTAGCACAGAGCTATAGATAGCTTGTAAACATCTAGAAGCCTAGGAGTGTATGTTGGGGAAAAAATAATATTTAGTTTAGTTTTTGACCTGTTTGAGTGGATCTCACAAGAATGCTTCTTACATAAACCTGTTGGGAAAATTAGTGAAAATGGGTTTCAACTGCAATATAGATCTTCATGGAATCAATGTAATCAAACTTTATAGTAGTAAAAAAAAAAAAAAGAAAGAAGATGCTAATTAAGCTTCATACTTCATGGCACAAAGTGCTTGGTAGCTTGGTTCTTATGTTGTTTGAGCATAGAATTGAATGACTTGTTCAGTCTTGAATTGTATGTTGTGTTGAAAACTTGCAATATTTGTAATACTCCTATAGTATGCTTCAGGGGTCTCAATGCAAACAGAAGAATGTTGTGATATCCTGAAGTTCAAGATTCACCTGTAATAATGTTCTTTATCTAATTTAAAGAAAAAAGAAGAGGCACTAGAGGGCTTGAAATCCAAGTCTAGATTTTAGGTTTATGGCTTTGGTCATTGTAAGGGTAAGGAAGCTTCTTGGGATTGAGAAGCTTTAGATTACAAATACAATTTCAAGTTAAAATCTCTCCCAGGTAGCATACTCACAGCACTTTTTTGATATAAAGGGTAAAAGCAGATTATTAGCGCTTGGCCATGAGAGTTATATTGTCGCTGGTGTCTCATCCTCTATTTTCCTTTTTTTTTTAAAGTGTTTCTTTTTTGTTTATTTCAAGTTCCAGGTGGAATCTCTGTTTCATTTGTTTTTTTCCCAGTTAAGTCACTAGGAAATCTTTGTTTGGCTTTGAGATGGGACATTTTTTGCCTTATGTGGCAGCTGAACACTGATGATTCCTTGGGATAAGTTTCAAATGACAAAAGGATGTCACTTGGTCTTGGATCTTTAACTTTTCAAGCATTGGTGGAAAAGATGTTCTGGTTTTGCTAAGCATAAAGCCATTAAAATAATTAAATTTTGCTCAAGGTCAAAACTGCTAGCGTAGTAACTGAGCATCATTTTGTAAAGCTGGACAAACATCCTGTATCTTATGAAGAATATTTTCATTTTTCTGTTCAACTGATTTATTACAATCAGTCATGTTGGAAGGTGCCTGAACTTGCTTCCTCTTTCCTTTTCAGCTTCCTTTTTTTAGCTCAGATGGTACTTTACTTTAAATCACATAATATGGTAAAAATCTGTTGTTTGACCTGGGACTAGGGTCACACAACCAATCTTGGCTAGTCTAAAATTAAATGTAAAAAATACTAAAATATACTGAATAATTCTCAACTTAAACTTTGGAGATGCCAAGTAGAACAGTAGTTAATTAATGCACCATAAGACACAATTAAAATGATGACTGTTAATGATTTAAAGTGTTTGCAAAATGAATATACCAAGCCTGTAATTTCACAGCACTATTATTGCAGCTGTACCTGTTTGTTGAGAGCTTGAGGAGACGTTTCCTATTTTGTTTGATTTATAGCCATATAACTTCACAAATAGGAATTTTCCACTGGTGACTGCACAATGTATGGAAAAGACAAAATTATTTTTAAAATTGATCATCTTTCACAAAACACCACCTCCACTCTCTAGTAAAGTATTTCCTATTTCTGCAGAGTTTTTTTCCCTCTTACCCATGATGAATGCATTAACAGTTAGATTTCCAATTACATTGTGGTACACCAACAGAACAATTTATTACCTGATTATCTAAGAAAACAGAATTTTTAAAAAATGTAAATCCTAGACTATGATTTTAGAGTCACAAGCTATAAGATTTCAATATCGAGATAAAATTGTTCATTTATGGGTTTCAAATCCATAGTTGCAAGAGCTCAGACAATTCCCTGATAAGCTTTGAGAAATACTCCCTGGGGGGCACTGTGGATTCTTCAAGAGAACAAATCCACAATTGCTGTGAATTAATCTTGTGTCTTTGGTGAAGCCTCATGAGCTTTCTCTCTACTATGTTTACTTCTGTTCCAGAATGCTTCCAAATATTTCTGGACTTAGGTATCCAGAAATAATTTTTATTGTAGTGTGGGTCCTAAGAACATCTGGGCTTGTCTTTCTACTGATCTATCAAGGGGTTAATTTACATTCAGAGGTTGCTTTGATGAGTGTGTCTGGTGAGCAAGATGGTTTAAGATGGCCAGTTTTATTTAGCTATTTAGTTTATTTTATTTGAGGAAATTAAAAAAAAAATTAAAAAGAGAAAATTACTTTTTTCCCTCTCTCAGGGTAAGCAAATTAGCAATACCAAAGAAGTAAAATTATGTGAGAAGGTGCTGATCGTCATTGTTTAGCTGATGGGTTTTTTTAAGCATGCTGCCTTACAGCTAGGAAAACTTCAGATTATTTTGCCAATGTTTTGTATTGGCCATGGGGTCCAGAAATGTATTGTTTTCCATCACAGACATGAAACACTTCTTTCATGGTTTAGTGTCAGTCTTTTTGTTGGCCTGCTTGCTATAGCTCTGCACTGAGAGACTCATGAGTGAAAAGAACCAAAACTAGAACTACTGTTGGTTGGGAGGCTGCCTGTGCCAGAAGTAATACTTAAGACAATCTTCATGTGACTCTGATTCACAGAAATCTGTGGTTTCAAAAAAAACCTGTTGAAGTTCGCAAACTACTCACCTTTGTGTATTAGCATGGTTGGGAGAAGGGAGTAACTCTCTAATGACCAGCATGTTCTCATTGTTTGCAACTTGTTTTAAAGGGAAATCTGTGGATCCAGTCTGATGGTGTGACCTCAGTCTCACAGCTTGACATGGCTGAAGCTTTCCTAACACTCACTCACCTATTGCGTAACCTGAGAAGGGGAGTGTCACTTGTAGAGGGGCCAAAGAATCAAGACCCTATCTCAGCTTTCATTAAAAAAAGAAAAAAGAAAAAAAAATTTTACTTATTTCACTAAAAAATTCCTTAGCTCTGATGAAAGTTTTTGCACCTGTGTG
>JAAWXA010000005.1:5388220-5451928 GCA_038090715.1 Florisuga fusca | reverse complement strand
CCCCCCCTTCAAATATTCATGTAATACTTTTTCTTTTGCTGTTCTTAATGTAAAATACATGTTGAGGTAAAGCAGTGAAAGCTTGGGCAGCAGTTTTAAGTGTCTCTTGAGTTCCAGAAACTTGGCTATTGTGGATTATTATTCTGAAAAAAGATGAGTTTATGTCATTTAAAAAGAAAAGGTGATTTCTACACAAGTATTAGGTTTGTTAAAGCCTTTTAAAAAGCCTTTAGGATAAAAACTGGATTATTCTGGTTAGCTTTTATATCTAAAAATTGGAATTGCAGTGTTGATCTTTTAGATTTTCCTTTTTCTTGGAAAATCAATACATTCAGAACAGAAAACAAAAAAACTTAGTTTGTTGAGTCAATCTTTAGAATAGAAGCTGAAGTTTTGGTGAGAAAATGAGTTTTCCAAGCCACTAGAAATGTTTATTACATTTCTTGAAAAGATACACTTGTAACATAATTTTATTAGTTATAATTATTTTGATTTTTAAGTTTATGATAACTGCAACAATATTTGAAGGATTTCTCTTTGTGTTGAAGATGATCAAAGCTGAATTTTCATTTGGCTGAAATTTAAAGTACTGCACCTGCAAAAATGAATATGATTCTGTGTGTGCTCTTGCAGAAAGGATGATTGGGCAATCCAGCATCTGTTAGTTAAGTGTGTGTCCTTGTGCATGAAAGCAAGTACAAAGTCAGAAGTCATGCTTAATATGCTTTGCTCTCTTCAAGAAACCTTGTCTGCATTGCTCAGTCTTGAAACAATCTTTTGTGAATTGTGATTTTTTTGGATCAAATTTAACTAGTGAGGAAGAAGATAAATTCTCAGTATGTGAAGTGCATGATGCAGAGCCTCTGAGAAAACTTGAACACAGTCAAAATAATCCAAGAAGCCTTTTCAGAAGGGATCAAAACCTTTCACTTACCATGTTTTAATTTGTTATGTTAACTATGATATTAGCTAAACCTCTGTGGTTGTTAGAAACAGAGATGAATATGCTTAATTTTAAAATAGATTGGTTGATCTCTTCCTTAAAATTGCATAGAAACTCCTTGTCTTTAAATATCCAGGAAACAAAATAATAATTTCCATGCATTGTGCAGAAGAATAGCAAAATGAGGAGATTGCACTGCAGAAACCCAAATGTTGCTGTATGCTGACGGAAATAGAGGAAGCTTTCCCAAGACATGAAAACAGTAAAGTAGGAGGTGATGATAGGATCTGACAGTGTGTTTGTGCTTGGCAGATTTAACTTTCAAATGAATGCATATTACTTTAGCAACAGATTGGTGTACTTCCAACAGATAAAGGATTTTTATCCTAGTCATAATATAAGTATAATGCTATCAAGTTAAATTATTGTAAATTCTACTGAATTTCAAAAGTATGAAGTCTTAATATATATCTTAATATAGTTAAGTGTTGTAAAAGACTCTAAGTTGTGTTTTTAGGGAACAAGGTTTCTTACCAATTTATCCCCAGTGAAACTAAGGTTAGAGAATTAACTTTGGAATCCATGATTTAATGATATAAAGTGCACTTAAGTATCTCTAAATGTAAAGTATGCCTTTGCAGTTTCACTGCTAATAGACAAAACACCCGACACAGCTCACATTATATAGCACCAGGTCTTTGAAATATCAAAATATATGTACTCTGATGCTATTCAGATTCTTGGTTTGGTCCATGTCCTAGAAATAGATCACTGTTTTATATTGTAAGAATAGAATCTTGTTGTTTTGATCAGTTAATTGGAATCTCATAACTACCTAGAAATACAAAACTGTGTTCAGGAGAGAGGAGAAAATGTATTCCTTCCAATGAAGAAAGGAAAAGGCAGGATTCTGCCCATATCCCTATTTTTAAATCACATCTTTCTTTCACTAGTTACTACAAATGATCTGTTTCCCTTTCAGTGAAGGTGTCCCAGCTTAGGCCTGTGACAGTCCTGGAGAGAGATTTATTTGCAGGACTGTATCCAGAAAAGCATTTAAACTGCCTGGCTGGTCCTTGGGCTGAGTGGCTGCCTGTATCTTTTATGTCAGTTTTGCTGAATAGTCAATTAAAAATCCAGATATAGTCTAAAAGGAAGACAGGAAAATTTGGTATAAGTGTTTAAATCTCTGTAATTAAATAAAAAATGAATCATCACTAAGTCTTTGCTTTAGATCAGAAATGCACTTTTGAAGCACATCTCCCTGTCGCTCACCCTAACTGTGCACAGGCTCCCATTGCAGAGCAGTGTCTAACAAATAAATTAAAATGGAAAGCATGCTCCAGAAGCACACTGGAAAAAATTGCTATTGTGTTTACATTTGTACAACTGTTTGAGGCCAACGTGTGAGGCCGAGGAGAGGCTGAGAACTTTTCAAGTTGCCTGCTGATTCTGGATTGCTTTGAAACTTACTGAATAGATAGCTGTGGGAGCCTGACAAAGCCACAGCCAAAGCTGCAGCAAATGGCTCAGAGTATTTTGCTGGGGAGGTACATGTTTTGTCACTGGAAAAACCAACAGCATATTCAAAGAAAAGAACGCAGTGACTGTGTGCTCTGATTTTGTGGAAAAGCTGGCAGCTTTTCAGGGAATTCATAGGCTGAAAAGATGATGTGAACATTGAGTAATAAATCCTCTATCTTCTATTGTTTATTTTCAGGGAAGCAATCTTTATAAATATAACTTTATTAAGGAAGTATGGAACACTCTCAGCAGTTTCTCCTAGTAGCAGTACTGTTTCTCCTCTGCCTGTAAATCTATGAATACGGATCAAAGAAGAATATGTAGAACTCCTAGTTGGAATTGCTTCTGAATGTAGATCTTTGCACATATCATGGAACCAGTCCCTTGTTGAGGGATTTTGTTCTAGGGAGGTCCTATTAGGCTCTGACTCCAGCAATCCCTTCCTGACCTAAGTACTCAGCTAATAAAGAGAACCTATTAATTAAAATAATTTGGTTTAGAAAGAGGAAAGATAACAGAATGATTTATAAAGAATTAGTAAACATCTGACTGTTTTTTTGCCTTTCACCTTTTCATTTTTACTCTAGTCTCTCAAAGCAGCAGTAAAGCATCTTTTAGACTCACTTGGCAAGTCATAGGTCACAGAAACCATGTGTTGGGCCATGCTCCCCTGTGTGTACCTCACATGGTAGTTTTCCAAGACCAAGACTCTGTACAGTTAGATATGTAAGTACAAAGTTTGGTTATCTCTTGTATTCAGTGTTTCACAGGGACATGAAATCTGCTGTGGTTTGTTGACTAATAATTTGTTCTGAATTTTTGGTGTAGGAAGGTGCTTGTGTTAATACACTACAGTCCTTTGGCCAGGCATGACTTCATGGCACTGCACAGTCCTGGGGGGGACAACTGTAGCCTTCTGTGCTCCCCATGCTGTCATCTCCTAAATTTACTTTGTAAAGAACCCACTGAACAGTGCTTGATACATCAAATAGCAATTTGCTGGTTCCCATTTTTCTGTGTATCACCTGGCTTCCATTGATAAATCTCTGTGTTGTTAAAAAAAGTCCTTTGTAAGATAAAAGCCTTCACAGTTTTACTCTTCAGTGTTGCTAAAGAGTTGGTAATTTAATTATTTATGCTGGGGAACATATATTGCCTTTTCACCACTGACAAAACATTAAGAAAACACAATGCAACTCATTTATTTTCAGCACATTGCTTTGAACTAATGTAAGACAGGAAAGTAAAGAACTGAGTACTGTAATTACCTTTGAAACATCACTTTAGATTTAGAATAATCAATGTGCCTAAGTTTTTTTGTTTTGTTTTTTTGGCTGTTCACTAGGCACTTAATTACTTGTTTGGGGCCATTAGAAGGAATAATGTTGTATTTACGTGAGACTGTGTATAAATCCTGTATAACCTGTCTAGTAATAGAGTTTATTGTAATTCTGAGATTAGATTTTTAGTTATTATTACATTATAAAACTTACAAAACTCGATATCCAAATAGATAAGTTAAATGTTATTACTGTTCCTTCTTTCCTGAAGAAGAATAGCAAACTGGCTCTTTCAATTTTAAACTTCTGTCTTGGAGAAAGTTAATTTCATTAGAACAGTTCTGATGCATCTTTTGGCTGATAAGTGATGATATCACTTTGAATCTCAGAGGAGAAATCCTTAATATCAACCAAAATCTAAACAAGAGTTCTCTTTCATGCCACATGTACAAGGGGATATCTCTAAATATATTACAAATTCTATGCATTTACTGCAGGATCCTGTGCAATTGGTTCTCCTAAAGATCTTTAAAAAACATTCTGTTTAAACTTTTTGGTTTTTTTACTGTAATAACATTATGTTTGTGAATGGGTACTGCCTATTTTCTTTGATAGTCAGTAAAAGCACATAACAAAAGGACAGGTTCTTCCACCAGAGGGTTCTTCCCAGACCTTTTCTATAGTGATGCATGTGCAGCATGTGCCCAAACTACCCCTCTTCTAGCACAGCCTTTAGCCTACTGGGAAACTGAATAGATATTATTTATGGTATCCTCTCCATTTTGTTTCTGTTTCATGCTTGAATGTTTGTTTTTAGTAATAACAAATGCACTTCAATCCTTGTGCAGTCACTAGGGCTGTGATGCTGAGAAACTTTAGAGGTTATGATCTCAGGATCAATGTAACAGCAATTAGCAAGACAAATAAAAAGAGAGACCCTGTGTATGAGTATATGAGGGTTTTAGTCATAAGTGAGCTCAGGTAATTACATTTACCATGAAAAGTATGGAAAATGAAAAACATCAAGAAAATAATGAGATGAATCCTAGCAGAAAATGATGGCATTTCAGAATCACCTAGTTTCTGACAGAACTGTTAGATACTCTTGTAAGTAATTTTGTAAATTTTAAGTATTTAATGAAGCTACATAAAAGCTTTTAAAATAACTTCTGTTTGATTAAACCAACTCCTAGTTCTCTTTTCCCCAGAGCATGCTATGTTTATCACACACTCACCCATATAAGCAAACTGTATCAAAGAGGCTTTTTTCTGCTATAGTTGCAAAAATTCTGGGAGCAGCCCCAGCTCTGAGAGCACTTCCTACCACTGTCATAAATCACTGACTAAATGTTTTGCCTTACTTGGGAAATTCTTTTGGAAATCAATGGCTGCACTAAAATCTGTTGTTTATGAAAGTGTGGTGAGAGCTACACTCCAAACTTTTTAGTTTTTCAGGGAGTCAAACAACATTTCTTTTTCTTCCTCTCCACCCAGTTTGGATAATATTTGAGTGTCAAAGGAAATTTAAATACTCTAAACTGTATAATTATTGATGTTTCAGTAATGAGCTTGGAGATGCTTTGTGTTATTTTGTAACAAAAGATCCTAATTGAGTTTTTAAAAATGCTCTTACCACTGCTTCTATCTGTTTTGAGATGCAGATTGTTCTGCTGCACAATAGCTTGTAGTTACTAAGTTATACAGATGTCATATTTTGAGTTGAGATCTCCCATTTCTTTATTAGGTGACTTTTTTTATTTATTTAAATTCACTTAATTTTTTAAAAATGCGCTATATTTTTTAAAGTCCTGGATAGTAAGTGTTCTTTGCAAGGATTATCATTGCAAAAAAGAGGTTTCTTTTTTGTTCAATTACTATTTAGCTTTGTTGGGATGGTGTTGTAGAAATTGCATGTTCAGCACTTTTTACTGGAATAAACATTCCCCATTCTGAGATGAAGGTATTAGTCCTCCCAGTTCTGCAAACTTGTTATCATGAAAATGTTCTGAAACCAATCAGTGAAATGAGCCTGAAATGACTCTTTCTCAAAAATGTTTGCTTGGGTGTTTTTTTTAATTGTTTTTTAAACCAGGCCATTTGCCCATTCAGTTTTGGGTGCAGCTGCACTAAGGGTTGATCAGTGCAACTGCAGAGGCAGTAACATCCAAAAAGGTTGAGTCAGCAAGATGGAGCATCTTGGAACATGCTTAGTTTGAAATAAAGTTTTATAAGCATAAAAAAAAAAAGCCCTTTAGTTTGTCATAATACTCCTTGGGTTTATACTGATGAGCACGAGGAAATTTTCCTTAGGGCTCTGCTATTTTCATTGAGATAACAGAGATTCCCATTGATCTCAACCTTCTCACAGTCCATTTCCACAGTGTGTTCAGGGATATTATTGTGTCATTATATGACACTGTTTCCTACAGAGAGGAATGTGTTTTAATCTGTGACTTCATAAATTGAAACATTTTCACTATGTATTTGTAGTTCCATTGACTTGACCAAAAAGTGCAAATAGATTCAGGTCATTAGAATATAATTCACAGAGCTTCAAAGAGTTGAACTCTGTTCCTGGTGGTATTTTTAGGAGCTGTCAATGTGACTCTTCTCTGTGGTTATATGTACTAAGCAGTTTAAATAACAGCACAGTATTTCTTAAGAAGGCCCTCTTCAAAGGGCAAAATAATATTTTCTGAAAGCACTGTAAATCTCACAGTGTTCTCAGAGGCACTATTTTCAAAATGTGTTTTTCAAATCAAACTAAGAAAAATAAAATGGTAACCCATGGACTCTCCATAACTGGAATATACAGGCTATGTTTTACATGTTACGTGTGATAACATTTACTCCAAATAAGTGCAGAGCTTAGGATATCCTCAGACTGAATACATAAAGGGTGGTAATTGTCAGCCCAAAGGCCTGTCTGGTGCAGGACCTTTCTCTGGGGGCAGTCAACAGCAGATGCTTGGGAGGGAAGTAGAAAAACATGACAGTGGGGATCTTGACTCTATGCAATGGACTCCAGAGTCTTTGTCATCTTTTTCAAAGATTCCTCATCAAACCAAAATTGCACTTCAGGTGCATGATATCTTGGTATATATAAAATATTTTTACAAACTGTACACAAGAGATAAAAGGTCTGTTAGGATGGGCCCAAACCTTTTGTGCTAGATGTGGTGCAAGCATATATAAAGAAATCATTTGCTCTCTTTCCCCCTTTTGTTGAGCATTAACAGCATAAGTTCACTGCCAAGGTAAGGTAACTTATAAGTAACAATTTTTGAAAAAAAAATATTAAAACCCTACCTGTTTCTGCAACTTCTGGGAATTCTCTTTAATTCCTCATTGTCCTCCTAGGCAGGAATGGAATGTGTAATGAAAGACTATGGAAGACTTTTCCAGATGAGAGGTGATTGAGATCAGCCTTTTTTTTTTTTTTTTTCGTTATCACTGCCTTACTATAATTTGAAAATTGGTAGCTTAAAAACCTTTTTCATGTCACTGCTGGGAACTCTAATACCTCTCACATTCATATAAATATTAAATGGTGCATCTAGGAAGAAGTGTCATAGCTTAACCCTCCACTGATTTTCAACATCAGATTGAGCAATGCCATTTTATTGTGTCAGAGCACAGCTAGTAATAAAATGTCAGAATGTAGGATATCAAATGTAGAGCTTTGCTTGCAGAATATTCTGAGGTTTGTTGATGAAATCTCTGCCTTTTCATTTGGGCTCTGTGAGGCTGATTTCAGGATACGAAAGGGCAGAATTTTCCTCTTCCTAAGAATATACCTATAGTTGTAAAACACATCATCCGAAATATTTATCTGAAATTGGAAGCCTCTTCTTCCCAAGTTTGCATTGTTCTCCCTCATACAGAATCCATCAGTAAGGTAAGTACTTTTTCTTACAGGCAGCCTTAAGATTAATGAAAAGAAAAGCAAAGTTTCTGGGAACTCAGCTGGGTCACATTTGTTCATTTCATGCCAGATCTGCAGCACAACTTGTGCTTCATTTTATCAGCAAGGTCTGTCAAAAATATTCACTCACCACCTTTTCTGCATCAAATGAAAAGAGAAGTCTTCTCGGGGTGGATAAAAGAGGCAATGTTTTTAAATTGCTTGTGATTATATACTTTAGTAGGAATCTTTGCAATAGACAGAAGGGGAAACTGGATTAATTTGTCTGCCTTTGTTTTCCTAGAGTATTTCCCTGTATTTGTGCAAGTTGTTAATACGGAAGTACTTTGTTTCTCCATCCTGTAGGCTGAACATGAACAGTGATTCTGAGTCCTTTTTGGTAGTGCTACTGTTTTTTTAGCTGGTCTCTTAGCTATAACTTTTAGAAGAGTAGCACCAAATTTCACTGGGCGGACAGCAAATGTTTCATCAAAGTGCTCTATGAGGTTTCAGGGAGTCAAACACTGTGATTGTTAAGACATCTTGTTCTATACCCATTCTGACTGTGGGTTTGTCAATATATGTCTCTGTTACCTGTTTTACTGGCTTATTCTGTACTGCCTGACAGCTGTTGATGGGCTGACATAAAGCTTTATTCAGGGCTGTAGTGAGAGAGAGACTGTATGTTGTGTATTTGTCTATGATCTGTCTTAATGTATGTTTTTGTAGTGATAGAAGTCATTGTTTTGTGATGATTCTGTATTCTTGATAGTCAAGTAGGTCACCTGTGGCTGCACCATTATTGACAAGACAGTTCATTTGAATTTTACATTGTTGTTACAAGCAGGAGTAAAACAATCAAATAAAAGGCTTACAATTATAGGGCTGTTCAAAGAGCATATTTAAGTGTCAAAGGCATATTTAATCACAGTTTAATGTCTAGGATTACAACTCCATATGAAAAACTTTGTGGTTCTGTAGATACGGTTGGGAATTTTGCATGATTTCTAGAATTTCTTCTTGCTGGCAAAATCAGACACCAAAGAACACCTTTCTCAAAACACTGCCCTGCTGTTACTATTTGGATCCAGCAAGTGGAAAAATTGCTATGAATTAGCACTCAGTGGCACTTTGCCTCCTTTCTGACTTTGTGAAGCCCTCTCCCAGAGTCAGGCAGAACTGCTTTCTACAGATAGATAAAATTATTAGGAGCAGAAAAGGATGAAATACAGATTTATTTTTCTGAGCACCAAAATTTAGTCTTACAGAAATTTAGCTTGAGTATATTTCCTTAGTCTTCTTGGCTCGGTTCTTTTCTCTGTGAAGTTGAAATTGCAGCTGATAAATCCATCAGAGATGTAAATAAAGACCTAAAGTGTCAAACAACTTAGCATCTACTTCAGCAGTTACAGTCTTGAAAAAACCAAAACAAATTATTAAGGATTTCTCTTTCAGGCTGTAGCTCTAGAACACCCTGCCCGTTCAGGGTACAGCAGATAACTATTAAAAAAAAATTTAAAAAGAAATTGCCTCAGCCTTTATCTTTCTGAAGCTGATTTCTGACTGGAAGTTGTATTATTAATGGTCTGTTTAGATAATTTTCTGTTACATCAGTTTGACTTCAGCTTGAACTTAGATCCAGAGGTGAATATTCAGTGCTGCAAAGTGAGTTCTCCACCCAGTACACTGATTATTCAGGTTCAAGAGGGTTCTTTTCCAAATTTTCCACCCAATGAGTGGGGACAGAACACTTGGAATGACACAACTATCTGTATTTGTGGGAACTGTTGCTATGAGCAGATCCCAATCCTGTACGTAATGTTTCATTTGAGGAAAACAAAAAACCCAACTCCCCACTCACTCCCCAAATAACAAAGGATTATTTATGACTGTGCTTAAATAACTTGAGTTTGTCCAGAGCATTGATTACTTGATAACCTCTAAGAAACTTGAAGCCATTGACTTCTTATGTGATAACCTGTGCAAATATTCTTATCTCAGACTGAACCCTTACAGCAAAGAAGCCTGGATGAGTAAACTCATGTAATTTCTGCTTTAACAGAAGGACTGAGTAGCTGTAGTGACAGAAAGTTGCTTTTCACCTGCAGTACTTTCTCCTCAGATTGTGGCTGTGAAACTGTGCCATTGTCATAGCTCTGTACTTCTCTGAGCAAAATGCTTACTATAAGAAGTTTAAAGCAAAATTTATGGCAAGTGGAGGTCACTTTAGCTGAGTCAGGTAAAACCTTGAAGCTGTAAAGACAGTCAAAATCTAACTGGACAAAGCCTTGGATAACCTGCTCAAGTTGGTGCTGCTTTTATAGCAGGACTGGATCAGTTGATATTCATAGGTTCCTTCCAACTCCACCATTATGTGGGTCTGTGATTTTTTGCTGTATAATTGAAATATTATACTTAAAGGACATGTTGCAGGTAGAGAAGGAAAAAGAATGTAGATATATAATAAAGCATGATTACATTTTACTGTCCAGCTTTTTTACCTTTGCTGGTTTTCAAAGTCCCAGATGTCTGAGGTGAGTAGTCAGTGTTATCCTCCTGCATGTACAGATCAGAAATTTATTTATCATGACCAGATGTGCATGAAGCCCACAGCACCTGTTTTAAAAACATCCTATTTTAACATACTCAGCCTTGAATCTAAAATACTGCCCTAAACTTATCTCATGTAAGTACCATTTCACAAAAAGAGGCATTGTAATTTGGAGAGCCTGTAGAAATTACCTTAGACAGTACAATAAAGGATATGTGTTTCAGTAATATTTTGGAAAGTAAAATGTGCTAGGGGTTGGAGCTTTTTATTAATTTTCATAATTGGTGTCATTTTTTTCTGTAGTTAGTGCTAAAAAGAGGAGGAGGACTGTAAATAAAGAGGTTGATGCATGTCATTTATGAAACAGAATATTTAAGTTGTCTGAATATAATGTTTTAATGTGAGGTCTCAATGTTAGCCTGTTTTTTTTCTCGAGTAATTCTGTAACTACAAGTTTGACAGTTCCTTTGTGAGCTGGATAAATTTCTTGGTGGAAACGGCATGACCTGTATAAACACACTTGAAAGAGAGAAATGACAGATTCTGGCTGGTCCCTGAACACCATCCTTACAACATTTCTTCACAGTGTAAATTAGTGTTTCGAGCCACTGGTGTAATTTTAACTCTTGGGCAACCCCTTCTCAAGGATTCTCAGGAGTATTTCAATGATCTTGTTCAGTAATACTTCAACGGTGTGTGTCAGTGAAGTGGGCATAAAAGGGAGACTTACACCATGTCAAGTAACTGTAGTCAAAAGGGAGAATTGTTCTGCTTGTGTTTTAGTGTTTCTGAGTATTTTAGAATTTAAATATTTACCTTCTTACTCAATTTTGCATAATGAGTTCCAGTATTTTCAAGTACATACTTCCAAAAAAATTGTTATAGTTACTATTATTTTTTAAGAGTGTTTGTCAGTCTTGAGTTTCAACTCTTTTAATTAGTGTTCCAGATTTCACTTCTAGAGGTACCATTGAAATAGGAAATAGACACTTCATTTTTTTTTAAACTTTCTCCTGATATTAAAAGCCCCCCCTTCCAAACTTTTGTACCTTCAGTATGAGACTTGGGGAAAAATGGGAAGTTATAACAATATTCATGAGGAAAGAAAAAACATTACTCCAATGTGCTTTGAATTTATTTTTGATGGCTGCAGTTACAGGGTTAATGTTTACTGTTACCATCTGCATCTTGCCTGGGTTTCTAGGTTGGGCTTTGTGTGAGAGGTATGAACCCCTAAAGGCTGAGGACTTGCACTGATTCTTAGATAAAGAGGATTTTTCTGGGCTAAGCTTAAGATGCTTTAACCATAGACCAGCTGGTGTGGTGTAGAGGTTAGAAATTATAAATATCTCTTCTAAGTAGAATAAAAAATGTCTTAGGAGTTGAAATACGAAAACTAGATAGAGATATCTTCCTTTATCTTCTCTTTCAATAGTTTCTGAATTTTCTGTTATATTTCTATCAGAAAAACTCATTAACTATTTACAAATCAGCTTACCCCAGCAGAGCCTGGAACTCTGAGTGTGTCATCTTGGTATCCTTGTTATAAGAAACAAGTATAATGAAGTAAATGAAGATTCTTGGAGGGAAGGGGTTATAGGGAAATATATAGTTAGGTGGAGTTCCTCTGTGTCTGATGTGAGTTGTTGAAACCTAATAAGAATTGTGGAAGAAACAACAGTTTCTTGCCATCCCTTAACTCCAGATGAAATAGAATGGCTGGCAGCTTGAGGTTTCACTTTATGACCCTTCACTGTTGCTTAAAACGGCAACAGTTCTTTTTTCTGCTGTCTAGATAATTCAGTTTTCAAAGATACCTATCCTGTCTCTTTCTCTTTTTCTAGTATGAAAGGGAGCAATCAAGGAGGAATGAATTGTACAATGTCTTCAATGTCTGTAGAGTTCTGTTCACAGAAGTATTCAGTGCTTCTACGTTTTGTTAATAGTTTTATTATTTTTTGTTTGTTGCTTGTGAAGTCCTTGCCACTTATGCTGGCGCTTAAGTTGTACACTGTTCCTTCCAGAACTGGCTTTTGAATGACATCTGATTCTGAATTGCAGTAAAATCTTCAGGTGCAGGTACTCCTCTGATCTGGGTGTTCATGTAACTTGTGGGGCTGAATTATCTCATTGTTGTCAAAATACATGAAGGTGATCCATCACTGGAATGAATTACCCTCTATCACTCCACTCTCTTGCCTGTTTTAAGTAGCCTTAGTTAGGTGTGGCATGTGTGATTTCCTGATGTTGTGGTGTGATTCTTCCAGCCTATGTGACTGCTTGAGTCTCAGAAACAGGACTATGCAGTTTTGTAAATCATCTTAACCTTTCTGCTTTCAACTTGCATATAAATTGTCCAAATGAAAGTGAATGTCCCAGGAGAAATGCCCAAAATACTACATTCTATTATCCCAGCATCCTAGTTTTGATAGTATGAGAAGTGTTTTGTTCTTAATATACATGAATACACTTCCTGCAGACAGACAGCCTCCATGAATGGATTATTTTTATTTCCTATCTTGTTTCCTTTGTTAAGGACCATAAAACCAGTAAGTACCGTGCCTCCAGTTGTGCTCATTTGGTAGTACAAAATGGCTTACTGGGCAATAAGAATGTCCAAAGAAGTATCTTGAGTGGTTTGTTGTGAGACTAGTAATAATTTCTGCTTAGTTGTATGTATTTAGTTTCTGTTTTGAGTATCTGAGTTGCCTAAGCAATTACCTGTTTGCAAAATTGGCCTCTCCTACTGAGAACCACGCTTGGATCCCTACAGCTATCTAAAGCTGAACATGGAAAACCAGAGGCAGAAAGATGTAGGACATTTCCTCTAAGTGTGTCAGAAAGGTTAGGGGCACGTTAAGAAAAGCAGGCTATCAGCTACTAAACTGAGCTTTTAATTGCTGATCCACGAGCTCATTGCAGTCCAGACACTTGAGTTCAAAAAGTATTTTGAGAGAACCCCTAAATGATTCTTGCTACTGTAGTTGCTTGGAATTGCTTTTGGATGACTAGATGTTCTTTAGGACAGTGACCTTTAGTGACCTTTGCTTATGAGTGAATAGGATTGGACAATAGTGCTTTCCTCTGGGTTTAAAAAATATTTTTAGATCACATCAGAAGTTAATGACTCTTAAAGCTAAGTCACATGAGGTTGATATTTGAAAAGGAGAAGAATCGGGGATTTGTTTACATTCTTTAACATTTAAATACAAAACTGAGAAAGACCTATAGCTGGGCTAAAGAAAAGGTACTTCATTTTTATTGCTCAGCCCAGCTATAGGCTGAAGTGGTGAAATTAAATATTCTTTGAATAGTACTGGAATTTGGCCAGTATCTACACTCAAACGTTCTGCTCTGCATTCTGCATCATATAGAAATGTTTCTTTTGTTTTATTTAATAATAAATACTCTTAAGCCATAATTATGTGTTTGGTCCTTCGACATGACAAAACCTCTGTATAGAAAAGAATTGAGTGATCTCAGTGTCTGCTTGACATCTGTCAAAGAAAAAAAAATCAGATTTAGATGTGTGGTGCCATTTCTGTCAGAGTAACAGTCAGTCCATCTACTTATTGAATTATCATGTCACGTGTCTTCTATAGGGTAATGCTTCCTCCCTTATGCATTCTTTCCAAAAAAAAGCCTTAATAGCCAAGGTATAACCTGCATTGAATACATATAAATGAGAAGTACTTTTAGGTGTGGAGTATTTTTATGTGTGGATTGTATCAGTTTTGAGTACTGAAAAAAATAATTCTTCTTAGTTTTAAGGGTATAATCAGAATACAAAGGTACACGATCCCTCCTCAGTAATCAGTAAAATCTCATCAGTAAATGTGTGTATTTATATCTGATTATATCATGGGAAATTCAAGGTCATGTCAAGCCTAGTGCTAAAAAAGAAATGTCAGAGGAAGCATTTCCCTCCTTTTGTCTTTTGTTGTTGTTGCTTTTTGCTGTTGGGTTTTTTTTTTTCAACATCTTTTCTATTTCCATTTATTTTCAAACATACTGTAATGCAAACCCAGCTCATTTTAAGGTTGTATGTAAACATAAACATATTATCATAGTATACATCTCAAATATAATGCCTTGTGCACCCTGGTCTAGTGGGAGATGTCCCTGCCCATGCAGGGGGCTTGGATCTTGATCTTTAAGATCCCTTCCAACCCAAACCATTCTGTGGTTCTGTAAGGTGTTGGTTGCATTTGGGTAGTTTTAGTTGTCCCTAGAAGTTCTGGTTCTAGAAGAACCAGAGAGAAAAAAAAAAACAGGGGTTATTTCTTTGACATCAGCTTGAAAACTCAGCGAAACATAGAAGTCTCCGTGGTCCTTGATTGGATTTCAGAGTTCTTCTTGTAGAAGTACCAAGTGGCTGAGGTTTCAAGGGCCCCCCTGAGATGGTCTAGTTAAATGTCCCTACTTAAAGTGGCATCAAATAGGGCCATGCTCAGTTTGACTGTCTGCAAGGATGGAGACTCCACAACTTCTGGGCAACTTGGTCTAGTGTTTGACCACCCTCACAATCATTGAATAGGAGGAAGTAAAACTAAGATCTAACATATAAGTATCTTTGTCAAAGAATTTTAATTCTATACCGATCAGCATAAATTTGTAGCAAAGTTGTGTTAGTTTTGCAGTTACACACTGCTATGCAGACAAAACTGTGTGTGGCAACTATATGCAATCAATAGTTAAAGTTCCAAAGCCTTTGCCTAAACCAGGCTTCCATAGTTGGCAAAACCATCACCTATTCAATAATATTTTAAAAGGAGGTAATGACCAACATCATTTTTAGAAAAACTCTACAGTGTCTACTCTGTGCTCATGAATCAGTTCTTTTGGAAAGCTTCAAGTTCTCTGTAATGTGGGAATGCTGTGGGGCCGAATTTTGTGACCACAAACATAAGGAAGGTTCTGACACTCCAGGGGGAAGACCCTGGCCTGGGACTTCGTCTGGTTCCGTTGTTCAAGAAAAGATTGAGCAATCTCAGTGTTGTTGAAGGCAGAGATGCTAGGCAGAGTACTAAATTGCTAATGTACCTTCTAATTCTGTGCTAAAACATTGTGGAAATTGGTAGCAGTTGAAGAAAACCTGTTTCACTTCCCTGTGGGGAGTGGGCATGTGTCAGCCAGAAATCTGGCAGAACAAAGGTGGTGGGATTTGACATCAATTTGTCCCTCTTAGCCACCCCCTCTCCTCCAGTAGTACAGCTGCACGTGTATAATTTATGTCAGTCCTAGGGAACAACTGGGACTTTGTGGCCAATATTATGGTAACAAACTTTCAGGGATGGGTTTAGGAACATATTCTTCAAAGTCAATGCAGGTTTGAAGGGACTGAAAGTTGTTTTTGTGGTTCTTTCTTGAGTCTGGCTGTAAACAAAACAGAGACTACTTGAAACTAGACCAAATACTGTTTGGATTTTAGAATTTAAAGGATGCACAGCTTCAGTGTTTGTGTTACACATGCAAAAATTAGAGGGAAAATTATATTTAAAAAAAAAAAAAAGAAAAAAAAGAGCAACTTTATGATTTAATTTAAGTGCATTTTTAACAGCATGTGCTTTTTGGCCAGCACATTCTGGTTTAGATAGACACTGTGCTGGCAAATGGTGAGTGACAAGGAGTGGCCAGTTAGCAGTTAGCATGTAATCACTGAATGAGTCATGAACCCAATATTATAATAATTATGCCACTATGAGATCAGGTTTGCAAAGCCCCACATTTGCAAATATAAAATCCAGAAACTAAGAAGGTTTATTTTTTGTTTGGGTTTTTCTTCAATGTAAGTGAATTACAAACAGGCACCAATATAACAAATCAGTCATGCAGAAGTGAGAGCTGAAAAAATGCAAGTGCCTTGTAGCTGCAGATGGTAGCCATACTGGCTCTTGGTTTTGTGGGTGATTTATGATACAATGAAAAGTACCTATTTCACTTTGTGGTTAAAAACATGGTTAATAGGGTGCAAGAGCAAGCTAGGATTTCCCAGTTGTTTATTACATCCTGGCTGTGCACAAAATCCCAAAGTCTCATATTTAAGTGATCCAGAATGTTATTGCTATGAAGGAAAACCTTATTGCTAGTAGCTGATAAGGCCCCTGACATGGTTGTGTATCATGTCAGTCTGCAGTACAAAGTTGTATAAGATGAAAATAAAAGGATTTGTTTTAGGGACTAGTGGGCAGGAGGAAAGAATGATCCAGATCCTCAGTACTGAGAGGCCTGGATGACCTTTACATGGTGGTGGCTCAGGAACACTCTATCAGGATTTGACCCTTAGCAATGTATTTTTATAATCACAGATCATCACACTGTGTGAGGCCCAAAGAAAGGTCCCAATAGAGTAATTGACTGTTTCCAGCTTTATCAATAACATAAAATCCTAGATATTTGAAAAGAGAAGTTTCTTCATCAAACCTGAAACTTCATATATGTAGGGGAGGTTTTTTCTCTGTAGTTTGTTTTTTCTTGAAACAAGTCTTTTAAAAATTTGCCTCTTGTTTTTCAGAATCTGACTGTGGCTTGTTTTGTGAGAATTGCAAAGATGAAAAAGGAGAAAAAAGTAGAAGCTTCCTTATTTACATTATTATACTTCTTCAAATTTGTAAAAAATCTGACAGTGTGGGTTTTGGATTTGAAAGCTGTGTCCCCTTAATGTTTCATTTGACTTTGCTGAATGTAGGCTAATTTCTTAATTTCTGAAATATGCCAATTATCATTGCCAGTGCATAGTTTTAATATTTAGTGATCAAAATGTCTAAAAAGCTGTTGCAAGTTTTTAGAAACCTTGGAAATCCATGTACACACCATTTAAAGTTGGGATGGCTTCTCTATTCCTCATTATCATCTCCAAAATATATATAAGTCAGATGCAGAACAAGAAATGCCAAGCCAGGTATGTTGTTAAATGTGAACTAAAAATTGCCCACTCTCTTTTAATCCTTTTCTTTATTTACATTTGGTTGAATGCAAATAGTTTGTGTTTATAAAAGAGTAATTAGTTCTAGAGAACTACTTCTCATTAAATTGCATTTGTCAAAATAAAATCATTTACGTAGTAATTAATTGTGATATTACCTGTAGTGGGATGCTATTTTAATTGAGAAATAAACCTGCTGGAGCAGATGCACTGTTGCTGAGAAGAAAGTTTCCTTTGGATTCATAAATAAGGGACATGTGGAAAAAATAACTTAGAAAGACTTGCAAAACTTGTTGTATAATAAGTTCTTTTACTAAGCTTGTTTTGAAAGATATGAAAAGCAAATTAACCAGCTACATCTTTGCTTGTTTAATCAAGGATTACATGGCATCTTGGCGGGCAAGTCAAGTACCTATTATTTATTTTTAAATCTTAATTCAACAAACCCCAAAAACATGACATCAAGCAACAATTTGCTCTTAGAAAATTGACTTCTGTGGTTAGAGCAGAGTACACATTGAATTATTTAGAGTTTGTGGTAGTTTCTAGACTGATGAGTAATTGCATAGGCTAAGGGTTATCAAAAGAAGCAGTAACTCAAGTGACAGTAGTTTTTGTTTCTTTTCCAGAAATTGCATGTAATTGCATTTACATGGGAATACTGGCATAGTCATGCAATGATTGCAAACATTAAAACTCCACTAGACTCAATGAGAACAGTCTTTGAAGACTGTAAACCCAAGAGCTGCCATTATTTCTGTCATTTGAATAAATAAATCTTTTCATGCAGTGGCAGTTTCTAAACTGGGAAAAATTAATCAGGAAATTCAGAAGCAGTCCATAGCACCACACCAGTTTCTGCTACTCAAGAATCTGATTCACATTTTTTAATTTTTTTTAGGGCAGTCCCTAATTTAAGAAATAATTGGGAGGTCAGTATGAATTAATCTGATTAAAAATCACATAAAGTCAAAATCAAACTGTGAAAATGTTCATCGGAATAGCATGTCTCCCTGCACCTTCTGGGGAAGCAGGAACTGGTGAATAGGAAACAGAGTGAAAATGCTTCACAAGCATCAGTCATTCAGCAAGTAATCCAGGCTGCTTTGTTCTTTTGGTCTAGGTTCATTTTCCCACGAGCTATAACTCAGTAGCTATAAAATCAGACTTAATTGATTTGCTTCTCTCTTTGGTCAATTGATTAACTTTTCAGATCTGGAGGTTGTGCTTCATTTACAATCCATAAATTTTCTGATGACAGTTAACCCCCTCCTCTGATCCAGTGAGGATCAGAAATCAAGTTTATTTCCTGGTTTGTGACAAGTTTTCATTCTGCTCTCTGTCCTTCTTGCCCAAGCAGTGTGGAGAGGCCAACTTTCCAGCATACAGGCTGATTTATGCCACGTGTTGGAAGTGTAAAATTACAGCTGGCTTTCTTCATTGCTTGGTTTTCACTTTCCAGGAATCTTGTTTCATAGAAAGAAGCTATTATTTCTTGTAAGGTTTTCATCCTAATTGCACATAATGAGGAGATCAGAATAAAAACAGTGAAGACTTTCATGTCCAGTTCAAAACCTCATGTATATTGACATGTCATTACAGTCTGGAATTTCCTCTTCCAATCTTATGAAACTTTTCTTTTGTTCCTGAGGGGTACTAGGGCTTCTGCTTTCCTTGTAATGTAAAGAAGGAAAAAAAGTGGTGCTATGGAAGTATTTTGAGGTGTTCTAGTTGTGAAACATTCTAGAGAACATAAAGGCAGTCATTTACTTGGATGGGAAGGCAAACAAAAAGAAAGAAAAGTGACTGTAGAAACAAATAAAAATATATGAACAAGCCTTTCCAAGGTAATTCCCAGACTGTAATTCTCTCTGTGAAAGGAGAAGCTAGTTAGCTGAAAGAGGAAGAAATGTTTGGCTCATCAGCCACAAATGCAACCTAATAGTAAATGAATGTTTCCTTAATACTTACTTTGGGTCAACCTGTAAAATGAGTCTCAAAATTCAGACAGAAAGTAAGGAAACCTGAAAAGACATTGAAATTTTTAAATAAAATTATTTATGTAGCTCTTTTCCAATATTTTTATTTATCACACTGTAAACATTTGAATGTTTTTTGCTTGGGCTTTGCTTTTTGTGTTGCTTTAGCATCTTTGAAGTAATTTTGAAATCTGGAAAACTCTTAAGTTGGTTATTTTTCCCAATAAATACTTTACACAATTGGTCACATGGAACAGGATGAAATGCAGAACTCAGAATGTTTTTGTTCAGGGTAAAACAGGAGACAGTAGGATGTGGACATGATTTAGAATTCAATGGAATGTTCATCTGTACTGCCTCATTTAATTTTTAATATTCAATCACTTTTGCTTTTAGATGGTAAGGAGGTAAATACAAATCACTGTAGCCTTAAAATGCAAATGAATGAGCTATTTTGCTTTAAAGCCTTTTAAAACTATCTAATCTTGGAAAGCTGGAGCCTGCAGTTTTCTGTTTACAAGTTTTAACAATGACTGATGAATTCTAGCTGTGGTGAAGCAGCTTTTCTTGTGTAAGCAAAATATCTTAATATAAATAACTCACTTTTCTCATTAAAGTAATTATTGAATCAAAGCCAAAGCAATAATTTCAAATATGTTGCAGTTCTGCTCTGGGGTGCTGTTCAGAATCAATGAAGCAAAACACTGAAACATATTTATGAATGAATTCTCAAAAAAATTGCAGCCTGCCTGGAGAATTCTTATGGGCGTTGGACCACTTGGACAGAAGTTCATTTCTGTGCAAGCTCCACTTTTCCTTTGGTACTTTCCTTTAGTTTCCTGAGGCAGGAATCCTGGAGGTCCATGGAAGCTTCCTGCTGCCATTTGGTGATTCTCCCCTTTCAGGTGGGATGCAGAGCAAATTGCAACAATTCTGGTAAAATTACCTTAGGTGTTGATTTCAGACAGCTGTGGGAGGCATATCAATTTAGTATCAATGCTCTTCAGACAACCATGTAATTTCCTAGCAAATATGTGGTTTTAAAATGACAGGAAGAAAAGGCTGAGAACACAGATGGAACATGTTTCCACTGCTCTCCTTTTCTCTTGATTTTCCAGCTCAGATTTCTGTGCCATTTTATTTATTCCTTTGTCTAATTTCTATAGTAACAGAAGGCAATGCTTCTCCATACAAGAAACAAGAGAGCTTATTCCCTGACAATATAAATCAGCCTCTCCCAAACCACACAGATAGTTCAACTATTAATACACAGCAGCAAAGTATGCAATCAGCTCATAAATTTTCAGATTTATAAGCAATAGGTAAAGAGATCCTTCATTTTTTAAACTAGTCTTATAAAGAAACAAAAAAACCCCAAGGAAAGAGGATTCAATCTTTGAAATATCCAAACTTGGACTGTCTTTCAGTGCTCTTGTCTCTTTAAATGAAAGTGCTCTATAAGCACCACTTGTCAGCTGCACAAAGGCAGACTTACCTAGATTGTGCTATTTACAGCATGATAGTTGGAATAGGAACTGATCAAGATAAATATGAATGGTATGGGTAATAGGAAACAATAAATATCTTCAAGAACTTTGACATCCTCTGAACATCATGATTTATGTTTATGATGAAGGCCTGATGAAGGCCTGCATACTGTGCTGCTGTGTGCAATCACTTCATGGATTATCTGGAACGTTGGAGAGTGAAAACTCTCTATAATAATAGAGAAAAACCACCACCTGGTACTTGGAAAGGCAAAAAAATTACAAAGAAATCTAATGCAAATGAGGGACAGCAAAGGTGTTTGTTCCCTAGTTTCTTCAATTCAATACTTGCTGTTGCTTTTCTTTTGGCAGAATTCAATTTTTGTTACAAAAAACTAAACTTCATGGTAATAATATGTTACTGTTCCATTTGTGTTAAGTGCTTGTCCATAAATTATAGCAAGTGAACTGCTGGTTCTTGCTTAACCCACTAACTATGCCACCCATAAGATATGCTCATGAATCAGAACCCTTAAATTACTTAAATCTGAGATCTCTTCATGTTTGTGTTGCATCTTATAAGTCTGTAGAAACATTACTTCTTCAAAACTCAGATTCAGTCCCATGTCTCTCAGGGAGTATTCACAGAGGTTTTGTATTTGTTACAAAAAGTGGGGAATCAGAGCAGCGTGCTTGAAATGTCATTGAGCTGCTTAAGGAGAAATGAAAAGTGGTGCTTGGACTCTGTGTTTGCTATGCACCCTCACAGCCTTGCCCTGGTAGAGATGTGTATCAGAATTTGGTTTTTGAGGCTTCTTAGACCAAACATAAACCACTGTGGTGACAGTGCTAAGTATCCTGTGAAAAGCAGTATCTGCTCTCCAAGTTCAACCAGTTCATTATTATCCATGAACAAACATGAAGCTGACAATTAGTGACTGCTAAGCTTCCTTGTAGTTATTCCCTTGGCCTGAATACTAAAGACACTGTACTACCACTGCAGAAATGGAGTCTTGGGGATTGTTTTAATGCTGAAGACTCCCTCCCTTAACTTACTTCCTCCTTTATCAGAGACACAGCTGATTAGATAGGAAAGCATGCTGGCTGGCGCCTTCCCATCCTGCTTGTTTTTGTATCTCACTGCTGTGTAGTGCTGGGTCATGCTCCTATTCATTTTTCATGACCTTCCTTCATTACACCCTTTTTAATTGCAGCTTGTTTCTGTGACCTTGGAGTCCTACAGGTCAACCCAAAAGATCAGGCACTGTTTTTAAGTTACCTTCTGAAAAGGTTGGAAAAGACAAGGACTTTTTCATCCAAGAAATCTGTGTGCCTGTGCAGCTTTCAATTTTTTATCATACAATATTTGGCTCAGTCCTATAGACTATTTTTGCAGCCTGTTAGCAACCCCATGAATTCTGACATTGAGTGATTCTTGATTACAAATGTTTTACATGTGATATACTTATGTGTATTTTGTAAAAAATCAGGTAATCAACTAATATTGCATAAATATCTGTCTTTATTTCACAGGTGTTCAGTCCCACTGCCTTGGTGCTTGTTTCTATACTGATTTTATGTGTTGCTGCCTCTTTAAAACCAATTCAGCTATGGTGACTCTGAACTCACACCTGTTTATTGCTCCCAGAAACAAATCAGATCCTTTGCTAAACTTATGCTAATAGGCAAGAAACTGAATTTAAAATGTACCTCTATGCCTTTTGTTATTTGACACATTCAGATACCACTGAACATATTTTATTTTCATCTCTGCATTTGTTTAATGTTTTATATTTTATTTAATATTTCCCTAAGTTTTCAATTGATATTCAAGTAGTTTAAAAAGTATTGTGGTGCTTTATTGATGAGGAAACAGATTATTACTCATTAAAACTACTTCCTTCCCATGTAAAGCCACCTTCCTATCAGGTTCAGAGCCAAAAAAGGAAGACGTGGAAATTTTACACTGTGTTTTGAGAAAATATTAAGTGCTTCTACCTGTGTAAGAGTACAAGAACAGATTGTTATAGATCTGTTCTCCCTGTATTCTAAGTGGGCCAGATGGGAAGCACTTCTGGCCAGGAATTGTGTAACTTAATTTGTGTGGCACTGAGCCACTGAGTTAACATACCTTGCTTCTCACCAGTTAATGCTGGGCTTCCTGGAGCTGGTGAGCTGGCTGGAGCAGATAGACAATTGGCCATACCCAGTCATGTCAGCATGCCTTTAATGCTGCTCCCCAAAAGGCTTGGAGAGCTGAGGAATGAGTATTCTGTGTGTAGACAGTACAAGCCTTGTAAGACTGTTTCCTTAAAGTTACAACTGCAAATGTTGGGGCCTATTACAAGGTATAGCATCCGACCTTTGGATGTACTCAGTTCTTTGGCTCTCCCTAAAGGCAGAAGAGATCAAAGGAAAATGGGGGATAGAGAATATGGATTCATCCATCCAATTGCCTGCATTTGAATGTGTTACCTTATCATAGGTATTTAAATCTGTCAATTCTGATACTGATGTATTTTATTATAAAATCTTGTAGTACATGCAGAGGCAGATGCAACCTTGATGTAAATGGGAGGGTTCTGGAAGCCAATGTCCTCTTTATTTGGTATCCATACCCCAGAGGCAAACTAGACTTCCTCGTACTTCACCAGTGGCACTTTCTTTCATTATGTCCTCTTGCTTGCCTTCTGCAGAAAGAGAGGGGCTGGGATATTTCAGCACCTCCTTCTGCAAGTTCACTTTGAAGCCACTGACTTCTGCTGCAAATCAGAAGAGTACTGAGACTGAAACAGAAGCTCAGTTATCACATGATACAAGGATGCAGATATTTGTTATGTTCTGTGTGGCTCCACTTTCTAAGGGAAACAATACTTTGAAGCATTATAACATGAATAGTAGAATACCTAATAGTAAAATTCCTTTGAATAAAATACATTTGAATAAAAGGTTGCCACTCAGTGTTCATAAAAAAAGGCAGGTTGTGTTTTGTTTTTTGTTTTCCCCAAATGAATTTAAGTGTATTTGGAAGGCACAACTTTGCTTTAGAAGTAGGTAGACCTTCAGCACAATTAAAAGTCTTGCTTCTGTTAATTGTCCCTTTACTTTCTTGTAGTGGTTGCAAAGGTAATATTTCTTTTCTAGAAAAACATGTTTCTTCTTTTTCTTAAAAAACCCAAATTAGATGTGTGCATGCTTGTGACACCAATAATGATTAGAGAAGCATTCTTCTGTGGTCAGTTGCCTTGGAACAAAACATGGTTTCTAAGTTTTTCAAAGGATTTACTCTAATAGGCTAAAGGACTGCAGACAGACCTAACATTTATGCCTGTCAGCCTTTACACTGCTAAATTGTTAAATATTAGTATATCATATGTATCATCTTTGTTTATTAAAATAATATTGGGTCTTATTACAGTATGTGTATTAAGTACCCCAAAAGATTCAGTTCCACTGTCTCAGAGGTTTTGTTAAGACAGCAGCAAAACAACCTTCTGTCTTATAACTGGAGCACAAATATAAAATTACAGGAAGGATTTTGAAGAGATCTTAGGGTTAATAAAAATATGCTGCCACTGAAGTTAAGGGAAGCTGTCTTACCTTTCTGCTGAAACATAGCAAGTCCCTTGTCAAAAGCTTTCAAAAATCTCTCCGAAATGATGAAAAGGAAATTATTTTAAAGAAATGGAATTGTATGATCTGTCAACCATTGCTTCCTTCACAAGTTGAAAAAACTATTAAGCCTGACTAACAGCAACAACAAGAAATTTGATTCATTAACTGCAGTCAGTTTGCAGGCTCCTATTAAACATGCAAAAGCCACAGGATTTGTGCCTAGAAAGTATTTTTTCTCTTTAACTACAGCAATCTAATAAAACAATTATTCTAGCAGGAGATCTTATTTTTTAAGGGGGTGGGCAACTAAGGAAAGTTATTGTGTTTGATAAATCTTATTCCATTTTTAATTTTATTGCAACAAGAATGTGGAAACCACAACTTTTTCTTTAACTTCTCTTCAGACATTTGATTTGGTGAAAATCAAGTTTTTGCTGAAAGTAGACACAGTATCTGGCTTAGGGATATCAAAGCTTCACTCCTTGTAGTAACCCTGTAGAAGAGACTGAAAAAATAACTAATTACCAACTGCTTATGATGCTACCCAATGGTAATCACTGCACCAAGGGGCAAGCCAAACAAAGCCTTCCTCATCATTCCTGGAAACAGCTCCCATTGTTCTTGTTCTGGCTGCTTCTGATGATGTGAGGTAATAATCAGCAGTAACACTTTTGATGCTAAATGTTTCCAGGAGTCCCACATTTGAGAAACAGACAATAAAAAAAAAGCTTGGAGTATTTTCTTATTCAATCCCTGAGCATGGCTGAGGACATTGCCTGTGTAATGCCTTTCAAGTTTGATCTCTGCAGAATACAAATATACAGCCTAAGAGTGGGTTTGACATTTGCAGCAGTGGGACCTGAAAGTAATTTCTTTTAAGAGAGTAGACTGAATGAATACAATTTATGTATTCAGCTCATGTGAAGACTGCTTTCCTTTCTTGACAGCCAATATGAAAATGATTTATTTTAATAAGTAACAAAAAGGGCAAATTTGTTTCTGGTCAAATGGTAATGTTTTGCACAAATTGTATATTTTTATAATGTTGTTTTCAGCCAGCTCTGATAAAATCTAAGGGGTTGCTTAAAACCAAGTAGTTCTGTCTTCAACATTGTAAATAAGCAATTGATAGACTAGCTGGGGCACCTGAGGTTCAGTGTCTGCATTAAAACTCACACTTTTGTTCTTTGGTGTAATTAGTGCTTTTTAATCTTATCTAAAATAGCATAATTTCTCTGGGAGGGAGTGCCTTTTGTGACTCTCGCAGAATACCACAGAAATAAGAGGACTGTTTGATTGAAATGTTTGGTTTTGGTTTTTTTTTTTTTATTCATTAACAGTGGTGCTGCCTCTAATTTCCAAATATTCTGTCTGTGTCATTGGAGCTCTAGCTTATAAAGTTGCATGTCAACAGTTTGCTTTGATTTTACTGGTTTTGTGAATTTAGTCCCTCAACACTTCTCCCTACTGCTTCTCTCCTGTCGTTCCCTCCTTCTCTTCCCCTTTCTTTACATTTTTCTTCCTATTTAGCAAAATCAAATCTTATACAGTAATGTTTTCAGGTAAATTTTTGGCTTTCCATCATTTGAAATCAGTTATAAAATGATCATAAGAAGCTGAATATAAGCAACAACTATGGGTATACTGTATATACCCATACCAAACAGTTATATTGATTTAATAAGGACTGGGTTTGTAGGCAGAATTGCTTCTCTCTCTTATTACTTATATTTTTTCTTTATTTAATTTTACTATTTTATGGCTTATTTCCATAAATAAAAATGGTCACTAGTATACAATTCAAATTGCCTATCGTTCAGAAGTCAGGCAGTACTGAAATGGGTGAAACTAACAGTGTAAAATGTTTACTTTTCAGTATTAGATGCTTAATTAGTAATTTGGCAGATATGACAAGCAGGGAGGGTATTTCCTGATGGCTGACAATTCATTGAGTTGAGTGCCAACAGCAAATCTAAAGTCCCTTAACTGCCATTAATTAATTACCAGGAAATACCCAGCTTGGGTGGAGTGGATCATTAGGCTTCCATCCTTGTAAAACTAAAGGGTGAAAACAAATCACAATAAAAAAGTGGATTGTACAAAACTAGCAGAGAGTCCACATTCTGTATATTCACTTTATATACTGTATATACAGTGACATAGAGGACAGCACAGATGTCACAAACACTACTCAGAGACACAGATCCTGAATTTCCAGGTGCCTTTAGGTTCAGAACTGCAGCAGGCATAACCAAGATATATGTTCACAATGGGGAAGAATTTTCTATAATGCTCAAATGAACATGGTGTTGCTTGTTAATACTTCAGAGCAAGGGTACTTATTAACACAGAATAAAATTAGGTTACAAAACCTGTTACAAGGTAGCAGGTTTGCTAAAATGGGACTCCAGGTTTTCGTTCACTGTCTTAGATTGCAGTCAAGAGTTGCTCATTTGTTACTGGGGGATTGCTTTACTAATAAAGATAAAAGTATAGATAGTCCTTGCTGGCAAATCATGCTCTATCACTCAAATTATATGATTATTTTCCAATATTATAAAGGCAAAAGGAAGAAAAGAGACAGATATTTTTTCCCCAGCACTCCCTCTCCTGGGACCCCATGTAATAATTACCCAAGGTATATCTTGTACTATTATCTTATTTTTCAATTAATTAAAATCCTTAGTCTAAGGCGTGACTAGGATGTGATTTAGATACTTTATGATCCTAAGATAGGAGAGAGGTATTACAGTTGCTTTTACTTATACAAGTCCAAGTCAGATGAAGACCCAACCCAGAGGGCTAGTTTTAGTTTTCTCATAATGACCATAGCCCTTCTGGTGACAAGAAACACAGGTAAATAAAAATGGGACAGGACCATTTCATATTGCCTCAGACTATGTAATGGTTTTTCTACTGGTTTTTTGGGTGGTTTACTGGCTACATTCGTTTTTCAAAGCAGGGTTATAATTTTTTTTTTAAATTTATTCATTTTGTGACTCTCAGAGGAGCTTGCCTCTCCCCTCCTCCCTCATTCAGCAGCAATATAGAGTTATATTTGGAATGCACTTATATGCACACAGTTAAGTTCAGCAGTTCAAATTCTTTGGGAGTCTAAACATATTTTAAGCTAGAATTTTAAAGGTTGTTAAAGGAAAGAGTTATAGTTATCCTCTGGCACATTTTATAACTGGAGAGAGTATATATGCAGTTACACTGATCTGTTTATTGTTTTCTTCTTCATAACTTCCCATTAGTATGTAGAAACTCATCTAAAATACAAGGAATCTGGGAGTATAATGCAGGCAAGAGGGACATTCTCAATTCTAAGGGCGTCACTTAAATTTTATACAACACTTCATGTACACCAAGACTCTTTGCTCTGTTCAGAAGTAGGTTTGATGGAACATCCTAATTGGCATTAATCAAGGAACACTTCCCTTGCTGTTCTTCACCTGGAAGTGCACTAAGGTTTTTTTCTTGTCCTGGCAGCATCAAACACTTGGTACTTGAGCCCCACATTTTTTCCACCATTGGATTTTCAACCAAATGCATGTGCAGTGACAGGAAAGTTATTTTAAGGGGTGGTGCAAGAGGTAGAGACATGAATGGGACAGAGAAAGAAAGGGGGAACCATAGGAAGTGTGCAGCAAAATAGTTAATTTCCTTATATTTATTAATATTTCCTTATATTTATGAAATTATTAAGTTCCCACACATTATTTTTGACAGGAATTGTGCTATATGTTTTGAAGAACCCTTGAGAATCAGTTGGTACCAGGGACAGATATCTCACTGAACCACTGGAACCTTGCCTTTTCTTTAATGAAATAATTTAGATTTATTTTTCCAGGGTGCAGCGTCTCAGCAAATTTTACCTCATTTGGGAAGAAAAGGAATTGTAATGTATCTCAAAAACTCTAAAGAATACTACTGCTATTCAATGGCTAGTTGTTTAAATTTCAACAGTGTTGCCATGGGACAGGAAAAATACTATAGATAAGGAACAATGTAGTCTCATGGTAAAGATCTTACAATTGTGAGCTTTTCAGTGATCACTCTAATAATTCAGATAATTTCATAACAGAACAAGATATCTTGTACTCATAAATGGAGGGTGGATATTACTGTATAAACTACATACAATGCCTTTCAAGCTTTTTGTTTAGATGCTGTTTAAATATGCAGCTCAAATAGAACTAATATTGAATTGAGTGATACAGCTTCAAAGAGAGCAAGAACACACCCTCTTTATCTGATCTAGTATAGATACAATGGGACAATGAAAACAAGAACATTGTTATTTTTTCAGATGTAAACTTGTGGATAAGAAAGGAATTTCTTGTATTGCTCTGTTTGCCTGTGAGACACACCTAGCATACTTATTATTTGAATGAGGGTAACATTGGAGATTTTGTTTGCAACCAGTTCCCATTCAGGATATCCAGCTGTATTTCTTTTAAACTAGATATCTGAATTACATTTCTGTTGTAAAAGCTACTATTATATGGCTTGAAACTCATAGGTATTAATACCCTAGCCCTGTCCTAAATCTTGGAATCACCAAAGTGGTTAATATAATACTTATACTAGATAAACTTCTAACTTATGGCAGCCCCATTTAGAGACTCAGCCGTGTAGACCAAAACTGAGTCTTAAATGAACTGCTACTAACTGCAATACATTCTTAGTGAGGAATCTGCCAACACAGTTCATTTGCTGACTTGAACCAATAGTTCATTTGTGTACCACTGGAGATCAAGCATAATTAATGGTTTAACTGAAGTACAAGCAAATGATAGGTATTACAGTATGCCTTACAGAAAAATGTGTCCCTCAAGCTTCTTGTAGGTGGTGAGTTTTTTAAATCTTTACTTATTCAAGCTGCTTTGAATCTAGTCCAAATAGTTACCTCCTGATTGTTTGGATACATTTTGTTTCCTTGCATCTCTGCAATATCCTAAAGGTGTAGTGGTCAGATACTCTGTCCTTAAAGACAATTCTATTGGCTTTGGGCAGAGTGCAAGGAAATAAATGTTCTTACAAACTGTAATGAAAAATATATAGTTAGATACCTCTTTAAGTGTTTCTACAGACAGATAAGATGATGTACATTTTACAAGCTTCTAACCTGAAGGTGTTCTGTCAGGCTGCTGCTCTATGCAGCTAAAAGAGGTGCACTGGCAAGGCTGCAAATGATACACTTGCCTATGACTTAAGAACACATTTGGAAACCCCTGAGGTTTTGTGTCGAGGATTGGGGTATGTATTAACTTTGTAGCATGTGTACACATGATTTAGCACAATGATTACAGCTCCTGGTTTCACAATTAGAATTCTTGCTGAGACAATTAAGGGGAAAAGGCTCTAAAATTGCTGATGGGAATTTTACAGATTACTTTGGTCATCTTTGCATTATTGCATTATTGCACACTGAAGCTTACTAGGAAATTAGATAATACATGTATTTTATTTATGATACACTATTACAATTAGGCCTGTCACTGATTCAGTATACAAATACAAAATGTTTTTCACTTCAGAAAAGTATGGAAGTGTGTGTGAGTGACTGTAAGATTATTACTTTTATTTTTAACAAGTACTATTAACCAGTAACTTTCATATCATATTGTACATTGGCTTGTACGTGGAGAAAATTACTCTGGCATTTAAATGAGTCTTTATATGTGAAGTTTCAATTATGTGTCACTTTACTAAAAATCTTTAACAAGATTTTTCAGCTTAACTTTGTGGTTCTCCTCACCAGTATCACAGATTCCATTAGATGGTGTCTGTTTATTCTGTAGCATAAATGATAAATGTAGTAAAATACGATTTTTTCTTTTAATCATTAGTTAAGACGTAGTCTATTCAAAACACACACTCATATTATGTCTTTTAAATAAAGACATTTTTATTAAACTCATTTTTAGACCAGTGCTTTAATGTCCATGTGATAGACGTGTAAATCAATGAACTACATAAGATTACATTCTCTAGTGATCTAACACTAGGACCTCCTCACATGTTCCTTGGACATCAGAGAACAGGACTAATTATACTTTAAAAGACTTATTTAACTTGGCTTCTCAGTCCTTCAGATTTACCCATTATGCCTTCTCCACTGTAACCTGTGCAAAAAAATCACGTTACACAGGCATGAGAAACTAAACCTTGGTGTGTGTTGTGGCTTTGCCCTGGTTTCACCCACAGATGATCACTGTGTCATCTATATCCAAGGTTAGGTGAAGCAAATGTGATATATGTGTATGTCTCTCTAGTACCAAAAATGTTCTCCGAGAGGAAATAATTTGGTGTTGTACTCACTGTGTATTCATATATTACTCTGGCTTTTTCATCTATTTCCATTCATGTCTTTACCATCTACTATTCATAACTGTTTTGTCTGAAGGAGATCTTGTTGCTTTAGAGACAATGGCAATTGTCTGGTAGTAATTATAACTTTTAAACAAAGCCAGACAGCAGCCTTTCTTCTATCAAAATATTATCAGTAATAATGTAGTAGAATATGTAATATAATAACATGTAGCAGAAAAGCTCCTGGCTGAATCTGAAGCTATATGTATATATATGAATACACATACATGAATACCTCTGCACATATATGTATATCTATGCACAAAACAAAAGTCTTCACATCTCCAGATCATTACACATTAAAGGAAAAATATCTTTGATAGTTCTGAGAAGGTATAAAGTATTTAATTTTTTTCCTCTTTAATGTTAGCTACATGTGTAAGTCTGAGAAAGTGGCTAGTTTTGCCTAAAAATTACACCATCAGGTAAACTCTAGACATGAGAATAATTTACCATAAAATACACACATCTTGAAAACAGGTCAGAATGAAAAGTTTTTCTAAGTGTCCTGTAACAACCTATCAGCTATCATCTTATTCCACCATGTAATTTTTTTGTTTTTAACTCAAAAACAGAGCTACAGACACTCTAGGTGCTGTAAAAGCTGAGGCTGGAAGGAGGAGATGGATATTTGAACTCCCCTGGTGGGCAGAGAGACTTGATTATTGTATGAATTCTATATTATATCAGCTTCATATTTCCTTCATTGAAAATGAAAGCTGCAATGATGTTATTTTGCAGGACTTGGATCTTAGTAGTACATGTTAGACAATCTTCTAGATCTGATAACCAAACCAAACATCAAAGGGTAGAGGACAAACATTTAATCTCTGATTTTTAATTGGGTTTAGGTGAGCACTGCATTGGAAGTTAACAGGAAGCTGCTCTGACTTGTGGATGTTCTGGGGCTGGATAGATACAGAAGTCTGTCACTTGTGTCAATGCACAAGCCTCTCCAGGATCAGGAGCAGAAGTGAGTGTTTGGTATTTTGATTTCATACAAGTTTTCATACAAGTGTTCCACAGGGTTCATTAAGCTCGTGTGAACTTAGCCTTAATCCTTTGTATGAGAATAGAAAATTTTAGTTACTTATTGTTACATTTATTATTATGACATTATTTGGTTTTTTCCTGGCCTTATAATATATTAGTATCACCTCTTCATCCCAAATTGGATTTCCCTCCCCATTGTTATTTTTTATTCTAGTTAAGTTTTTTATTCACAATGCTGGAACTTTGATTAAGATGTTATAATTGCCATGTAATTGAGGAATTTATTTTTGTCAAATATCTGAAATATCAGAGGTATGTGAATATCAAACATCCAGTTTCAAAGCAATGGAAGTATTCTTTGCTTTTGAAAATAAAGTGTTGGGCTTTTCTTTTGGCAGGTTCCTCATTGATATTTAAAAGATCTGCAGCATACGCTGGTGATCTCACAAGAGACATGTCTCATTCTGGCACTCAAGTTTTCTTGTTTTACTTCATCAGTTATGTCATTCTTTGATGCTTTTCCTATTGCATTCTCATCAGTTTTCTTATCTCTTTCCACATTTGTTTCCTTGTGGCATTGCCTCATTCATTGCATTACACCCTCCAAGTTCCTTGACAGCTTCTAGATTAATTTTTTCTTTTATGTAAAGGTTTTCTTTAACCTTTGATTTATTTTTCTCTTGTTCCAATTTGCTCCTAACAGTTCCCTGTGCTCTAACAATTCCCTGTATTTACTGGAATGCACTCCATTAGGATTTTTTTGTAGTCACTTGTTGGGATTTTGTATTCCTCTGTTTCTCGTATTTGACATTAAATTTAAATTTAAATCATTATTTAGCTGCATTTGATTCGGATATATCTGAGTTTTAAATGTACTAAATGAGTTTTTCTAATTAAAACTTATTTATTGATTTCTCAAGCAAGATTGTTCTGCACCCTCTTCCAAACTCCCTCTCTTTCTCGACACCCTTATATATAACTGGCCCCTTCTTAAGCTGCTTTTAATATTTGCTTTAATTCATACATAAAAAGCATACTTTTTCCATAATACCCATACATTTAGTATAGATTATTGTCAATTAATATGTTTTGGGACTGCCTGAAGTAGGCATAGAGCTTGTGTTAAATACAAGGGGAGAAATCTTTCCCCTGTAAAGCTCTTTGATCTACAAACAATTACTCTGAACCCATTTTTTCAGAAAATTTCTTTTTTTTTTCCTTTTTATAAGTTACATATTAACAATGTAAACTTTTCATAGGTTTATTAGAAATGGTCTTACAGCTTTTAAAGTAATGTGATGTTTTATATTAGGAAACTATAATTTTCCACTTAAACGTAGTATGTATTTCTAATTAGTATTCTTCCCTTCACTAGGAAAGATGAGAAAATTCCTTGGAATTTATAACCAGGATTTAAATTCAACTAATGCCAAAAGAAAAAAGAAAAAAAAAAAAATCTGTACTTTCCTATGATAGGTACATAGAAATGTTTTTGAATTGAAATTTCAATGAAATATCAGTGGTGCTGATTCTCTGAAGTGTCTTATTTTATTATTTTATTTATTTAATTTTGTTTTATTTTATTTTATAATTCTGTTTCATAATTTTATTTTATTTTTTAAGGGTACTGACAGGATCCATAATGGAAATACCTTAAAAACAAGCAGATTTATAATGTATCCATAGTAAATCTTAGGGGCCCTTTTCAGGTTCTCCCTGTAACCAGGAAAGTTCACATGTAGAACAAGCAGACATGATCTGAAGAAAACCAAGTAATGAAGACAATTCTGAGAATGTATTCTTAAATGAATTTGACTTTATATTTGTTTGTAATAATTATAAACATAAAGGCATAAAAGGGAGAGCCTGAATGAGAACTATTGTTAGGAAAAGCAAAACTGACTGCAGATTAGGAAAAAACAATGAAAGTACTAAAACAAACTTAAGTAACAAAGGGCATGCTGGTGCAGAACTTACAAAAAAGTGGAGTTTATTCAGACATTCTTAAATTTAAAACAGATTTAAAAGTAAATATCTTTTTCCTTATTGTTCTGTAGAACCAGAATATAATTTAAACAGATTTACTCCCCTGCTCTTTAATATTTCTATATGCCAAATTGCAACTGGCAGATATTCATTTTGTTGATGAGAGAGTAATTTTCTTCTCATTTCGAATTATACTCTTGTTCTTTGCTTAACATTTACATGGCTTACTTCTTCCTTATTTAGGCAGTTCAGTAAGGATTTAAGAACTTTATTGTAGGGTTTGGCTATAAAAAAGGAATACTGTGATGAATATTTCTATTGTTATACTGTAAAACAAGCAGTCATTAAAGAACCCAGACAACCTCCAAGCCACAGGGGAACTAGACATATATAAGAAAGAATTTCTTCCATGAAAAGATTATATTTTGAAGGCACAAAATAAGATAAATTACATTATCTCACTTAAGAATATAGGATGAAGAATGGCACCATGAAGTGACCTGCCTAAAGGCTTAGGTCTGGGTTAGGAACAGAATCCAGACTAATTCTCCAGGTGGGGCATTAAAACAAACTGCTCTTCTATCCTCTGTGAGCACTAAGTGAGCATTACCTGGTTAACATCCTGGATTTGATGACATATACATTGTATATTTTTTAATTAATCGAGTTATAGTATAATTATGGTCTTTTTTAAAAGAATGAATGTTTTAAGTCATAATTGATAAATTATTTATAGACTCAGTGAGTCACTGCTGGAATGGTACTTCCTAAACTGATACATCTACCTGATCAAAGTGACTGTACCATGTCAGAAGACACCGGTGTTTATTTTTCAGGGAATAAGTACCAGAAAGTGCTGCACAGGATGTGCTCTTCTATGCAGCCCTTTTTAACATATACCACTGAAACACATGGTCTAAATAGAGTGAAAAATAAATCTCTAATATGTTTTAGAATTTGCATGCACAAGTCCATTTTTTCTTTGGAGTTAGTATCCTCTGGTGTGTACTGCAGAGAGCTCATCTTTTTAAACCAGCTGTGGTGGTATAGCAGTATATGTTCTGTGGAAGTCTTCTTACAATTGACCTCTAGAACATAAATTCTCCAATGATTTAGACTTAGAATTTCAGCCCTGCTGGAAGCTGAATTGCTTAGATTTTATCCTATGATATAACAAAGCTTGGAAAAACCTGCCTGATATGATGTCTCTTTCAATTGACTTTCAGGGAGGTATGTCCAAGGCAGAAACAAGAAGTTACCAAAAATTAAAAATTAAACTAAACCATGCTTAGAACACACTGGAACTCCAGAAGATAATTTTGTTACCTAATGCCATAGCAACTGTATAGGAAGGTCGGCTGTAACATATATAGAGATGGGGGTTTAAGTGGTTTGTTTTTTTTTTTTTACTTTGTACAAGAGCCATGATAAATTGGAGTCTGCACATTTTGTATTCCCAGACATGTCCTAAAGCTATCTTGAATGAATGCCATTCCCATTAATTTAAATGGGACTTACATGCAAAAAGCAATAAGATAATTTTAGAAGTTCCTAACTTAGAAGCAGTTTATGTGGTTATTCCACATGAAGTAGCAGAGCTACCAGTTGTCAAAATCAGGACAGAGATATGGCTTTTTAAAGATACACTTAACAGCAATAACTCCTCTTATTAATGTTATTAATAACCACAGTGATGACTGCTTTCATTCTGAAAGGGTTTTTGGGGTGGGAGGGAAAAGTCCTCACTGTTCTTTAAAGGACTAAAATTCCTATGGCTTTGAAGGATTAGAATTTATCTTCCTAAGGCATAGTGATTTCGAGTGGAGGCTCCATCTGTCTGGTAACTGAACCTTTTGGGGCATGAGCTCTCCCTGTGTTCTGTGCTTGCACAGTACTAAACATAGCAGTGTTCTGCTCTAGTAAGAAAAATGTGGGATAGTGGTAATACACTGGGAAGAACAGTGGGCAGACTATAGGATCTATGAAATACTATACATAGTATCAAAAGAGAAAAACCCTTTTTCTCCCACTGCTGATTTTGGGAACTTTCCATATTTGTTAGGACATCTGGAATTTAAAATTTTAAAATTAATTAAAAATTAGCACCATGCAAAGGGTTGCCTCTCATTCATTTGGATGGTTTTCCTTGGGTTCATTTCTGAGTTTGCTTTCACTTGCTTCTAGTTTCTATTTAAGTATTATGTCTGAGCAACCCAGAACTGCAAAGAAACTTCTGTTGAAATAGGTTCTTTCACTATTATGTGAAAATTTTTAAAGGTAGGGAGATTCTCAGGCTTCAATATGAAACCACAAAACCTATATCACCTTACTGGAGTTTGGTTCAAAATACTATCAACCTAAGATTAGAATTTCTACCAATACAGAAGTTGAACTTACCTGGTTTTGATTTTGTAAGATTTTGTAACATTTTATGTAAATATTTTAGAAAAAGCATTAAATTCCTCATTTTGAAATATTCTAGCAGAAGGAACCCTTATTATAAATGATGCAAAAAAGTGATACCTGTTAATGGTGTGTGAAAGGCATTAGTGTAGTGACCTCTTCCAAAATGTTTGAAATTAGAAGAAATCTGGAATTTCTTTCCTTGAAAAAAGAAAAACCCCAGATGTTTATTGTCTGTTTTTGTAAGAAGACAGGAAAAAATTTGTTTATAGTTACTTGGCATAAAATAACTGAGTTTCAGCAAAACTGGCTTCTGATCAGGATTTGTATGACTATATTAGTCTAATACAAATAATTCAGTGTTTAACATTTTATTGGAACTGTATTCTTAATTGCTTAGTTCTTTGGGTCTTTAAGAAAAAAAAACCCACAACAAATCAAAACAAGCAGCACTGAAAAAGCTAAGCATTAAATTAATGTTTAAACATACGAAGACTAAGGGTAGAAAATTGAGTTTTCAATGTACTTGAATATTTAAGGAAGTTCATAGGACTGCCATCTATGCCTAAATCTGTTGAATGTTGTGGGTTTGGGGTTTTTTTTTTATTTTTTTCCTTAGAAATTGAGTTCATCATCTGGTCTCAGCCAAGCACCACTGACAGAACATTTCATGTTGCATTGCTAGGTAAGTACAACTTTGAACATCATAAATGGTTTTAATATAATATTCCAAACCTTTTACTTGCACCATGATGAAAATGAAGAGGAAAGAGATTTTTCTGTTATTTAATGTCACCACAATGGAGCAATCTACTGAAATCATACTTCTGGCCACCCCTTGTGATGTTAAGTGGCACTGAGAGAGGAAGGGTCATCCTGGAGCAGCAGAAGTTTTTCCCAGTGTTTACTTGGATACTTGGTTGTGGAACCAAAGAAAAAGTAGATGTGCAACAGAGGTCTCAACCAGCTAACAGGAGGGACAAGAGAAGTTGTTAAAACTGAGTCCTTGATGTGGTGGCCACTTTGTGCACTGGAGAGGGAAGATGTAAGATATTTATTTGAAGAAGAGGTATAAAGGGTATTTAGCAAACCCACTCTGTGATGTTCCTAATGGCATGAGGCAGAGCGCTACTAGTTAGGAACCCTCCCTCGTGTATGCAGACTATACAGAAACTAAACCATAGTAGAAACCTATTTTCAGTAGTTGAATTTTGATGAAGTTGCTATTTAAAGCAAATTTCTCCTCTATCTCACCAGCTCTTTCTCGAAAAGGCTTTTTCTGCTGTTCAGTATTAGGTTTTTTCACTGATTAGACTTAAATTCAGTAAAACCTTGTGTTTATTTATATGACCTGAATATGGTAAAAATGAGTAAAGAAATTTACAGGGATGTGTGTTCTGTTACTTTTTATTTTTTCATGCTTTGCCCAGCTATGCCTTTAATATTAATCTTTTGAGTAGATAAAATTACTTGGCAATTTTAGATATCTCCTTTGCATTTTTCTTTTCTTTTTCATCCAATATATGGCTCTGGTCTATCTGCTTTATTTGTTTCCTTTGCTAAAAAAAGATTTTTCTATTCTAATTTTTTTTTTTCTTTTTAAGTCTTAGAAAAGATAATTTCTTACAAATAGTACATGAATGTTTTCATTGCAAGATAAAATCGTAGGTAAATTTGAAGTTTAGGAAGGTTAGATAGAAGTACTCACTAAAGTTTCTGGATAACTCTCTGTATAACTTTGCACTTTTTGCTGTTTATAACTTTATAACACTCTGACCTGGGGATTTATTTTCTTTTTTTAGATGTTTGCCTCAGTCTGAGAGTTTGTTAAAAATTACAGCCAAATGTTTTAGACATTTCAAGGGAGATGGAAATACATTCTAATTCAAGAAGAATTTCAAAGGTTCACTGAGTTTGAAATCTCTCCAGAGATGACTGTTAATATTGATGAAGCAGAAGTGTGAAGTTTTTGTCCCTCTTCACAGTTCAATAAAGTTTCAACCATAATCCGTTCAAGTAGATGCCAAAGCCAAGTTTTTAATGAAGTTGATATTTTCACAATTGTCTAATTACTAATTGTGTGCTTCCACTGTAGCATATCCAGTTAACTGTAGCAGCTACAGAACTGAAGAAATAACAAACCCCAAAAAAAGGTAAGTGTTCTCTCACATTGACAAAGATTGAATTGCAATACATTTGTATTTTTATCCACAATTTTTGTATGTAAGTTCTTAATTAGATATAGATCAGATAACTGCAATAGAGATACACTGACCCAAATAAGCTTTAAAGCTTTCAGTAATTTCCATAAATTGCTCCATGGCTTCCAAACACTCCTGGTTTCAGGTTTGTAACTGAAAGCCCAACCAGTGAGATGACATCATAAACTCTTGCCACTACCAAAACATCTTGCACTGAGCTGAGAAGTGAAGTGTTTTGATTGAAGTATATAGAGCATCTTAAAATATATTTATTGGAGACCTCAGCTATGGTCTTCCCTTCATGATGAAATAGAGTATTCATGCATTTGTGGAAACTCATCTTTACTTTTGTGAAGAGGAACATTTTCAACTGATGAAGTTTATGCCTTTCTAAGGTTTAATATTCTCAGAAGCCTGTACATTTCTTAGAAGTGAAAAACACTGAGATTTAATCAAGGTATTAGAGATTATAGCAGAAAGAAGTGAGGAATTGTTGTTAAAGTAGTTGAGTCATCTGTGCTCATAGGTAGTCAGCTTTCATTGCAGGGAAACATTTATATATGTGGATAGCTTGACTGAAGTTCTATTATGAACCTCTTGTAACAGTTACTGTATACATCAGGATTGTAAAGAAAAGGTTTAAAAGATAAATTAATTGTAAATTAAAGACTAAGACAAAAGAAGACTTATTTAAGCAACATTTGTATTTTTAAAACTATGTCACATTTTCATGCTTGTCTTGACAATATTTCATAAATAGCCATGTTTGATAACTATACAAATAAAGGATAGATTAGCCTTACTTTGCTTGAATTTTAGCTTCTACTGTTTTTCTAGTAGTAGTTCACATTTTTTGATCTTCACCATTTTATACCAAATTTTATAATCTTTTTCTGTACTTGTGAGCAATCACTTCAGCGAATAACTTTGTTGCTGGAGTCAATAAGATGAATAATATTAAGGATGGGCTCAATAGAGTTCCAAAATTGGGCCTTTGACTTGCAGGGTGGGTGACTAGGAAGCTCTCTTTTCTTCCATTTAAAGAACATCACAAGCTTTTACTAATTTGCTGGGAAACCACTGTTCAAAATCCTAATGCATGTAATAAGTAAACACGGAAATGTTAAGATAACAGAGGAACGTTTGTAGAACTGCCAAGTTATTTTAAGCTTTGGAAATGATCTCATAATATGGAAAAATAAAAAGGAATGTAAGTGATTTATTTAGTAAAAGGTGAAAAATGAGAAAAGTTGAACTGGTACCCTTTTTCTTTCTGATAAAATTCCCAATTTGATGAATGATCCAAAGGAAATCTTTCTGCCTATAATTTAAAACCCTAATCCATGATTATTCTTTGATTTCTGCAAATGATGCTGGCAATTTTCTCATTCTGATGTATTAATGTCTGACATTGAGTAACATAAACAGCCATACAAGAGATAAATGATTTTACATTTTTGTGTATTTCAGAGCACAATCCTGTGTCCACTATCAAAGCATGAGATCATCTTTCACTGCATTCTCCTACATACCATGGGGGTAAGCCATCTTTTGTTCCATCTAGCATTTTAAGGTATTTTTATCATCTGTCCTGATAGTAAGATTACTCAGATGAGTCCTGTTCTCCATATAGCTGTATAGGGAGTTACCCTATGGTAACTAAACAGTTAACTTGCATATGTATATTAATCTATGACATGCCTTGGTAAGAGTGCATGAGGTTCTGTATTTTTTTAATACCTGTCTTATTCTTCTTGTACTTATTATTTTATTAATTGGATCATTTATTAACTAAGATTATAAATTCTTTGTTGATTGGTATCAGAAAAAAACAACAAATTTTCTTTGATCTGGGGAATTTGTTGCTTAATAAAAACAGGAGAATACTCAGAAAAATCAGTGAAAAGAATCTCTTTTTCTTGAGAGAGGTATGTTGGGCAATTTTGGACTTCTAAATACATAATTATCATCTGGTTCCTGGAACAAAAATATTGAGGCATTACAGATTTCATCTTCAGCAAACAGGCAATGTTTGAACAAAATAAAAATGCTTCTGACGTGGAGAGATTTGTCCCAAGGTTAAATTGCAAAGTTTGAGAAGTATGCTGTTGATATAACAATTCTACTTATAAAGCAAATAGTAGAATGATCCTTCAGTGATCATATTTTTTTTCACAGCCTTCCTGGCTTCCCATTTTCTCTACAGCTGGCTTTCAGTTAGTATAATCTTTGACATCAAGCTTATTTGAAAATGAATTCTGAAGAATGACTTGGGAATTGTCAGATGATGGAAGACTATGTTCATATGACCCGAATAAATGGCAAAAAACTTGGGTCTGATGCTTTCTGAAATAGAGGTATTGGCTGATAGAGCATAATTATGTTTTAAAATCAAAGAGCTGCAGGTTAAAATTTAAAAGAAATAAATGATAAAACAAAAAGTTATATTTTCCTGCTTAAGTAGGAGAGCAAATGAGAATCCACTATGAATATGGTTCAATTAGACATACACCTTGGGAAAAATTAACCTAAAGTACTTGACGTTTAAAAATCTGGAATCAGTTGCTAAGAAGTCCACTTAGGAAACTACTGCTTTTTGTCAAATAGTGGGCTGAGAACTTTAAATGGCACACAAAGCTCTATTTTTATATCAGTGAGCTTCCCATAAAGTCACTGAGCGTGTGAATGTTGAGTAGTTAAATCCACAACAAGGGACGTGGTTTTGAATCTCAGAGTTATGTGTACAGTTCTTTATCATTTTTTTACAGAAATATTCCATGCTTACATTGTATGTCTTATGACATATTGAGCACTACACACAATCAGGATCCAGTCCCTTGGAATCAGCATGCAGATGTAGGTGGGTTGTTGTAAAGGCACAAACTCTGACCTTTCAGCATTTCAGTTGGTAAGATCAGCTGATAGTAAATTTGATCCAAAGCTTTTAAAGACACTTTCCTGAGCATTTCAAAGCAGCCTATTTTTGCACTGACATTGTATACCAAAGAAGCTATTTTGAAGTGATTCATATCCTGGTGTTTATAAACATCGTGAGAATTTCTGCACTGAAAGTGATTTTCACTAAATGTGGAAGAAGTGAACAATATCTGTTCTTAAATATGTTAACATGTTCCACCATGAAATTCAGTAACTCTCTACATTTCTAACAGATATGAGGTTTTTAGGACTCTCTATTTAAAAGTACTTGACCATTTCAGAGGTCTCTGGTTTCAGAGGCTTTGCAAGGCACTGGCTACATAAACCCATAGCCAGGTTACCCTGGCTCCCCCAGACACCCTTGTTCAGTTTGTGCTAAATCTTGCTGGTGAGATCTTTTACAGGTCTGTCAGTCAGACAGGATCCTTCTCCCTTCTCTCTAACCTCCCAAATGACACTTTCAAAATGTATCTGGCTAGCACACCTACAGGCTTTACCCTAAGGCAAATTAACTAGTTACTATTAACTTGAATACACCTTGAGTTAAGGTGTTCTTGATTAGAATTTTCTGGTTTGTTTTTTTCTTTCAGTTTGGCTTGTGGGTGTGTTTTTTTCATTTGGTTTGGGGTGGTTTTTTGAGTTTTTGTGTGTGTGTGGTTTGTTAGTTTCTGGATTTTTCTTGTTTGTTTTCTTAGAAAACTCTAAAACCTGCAGTGTAATGTCAGCATCTCTCCAGATCCCTACAGCATGTTTTGAATATTACAGGATGTGAAAAAATGGTAATAATAAATAATAATATACTCATTTAAGCACTGATTATCACTAGTAAGGTGGGGTTAATAGCAGTTCTGTGTGAGAGTTCATTCTGGATGAAAAAACCCTAACAACAAAAAGCACATCATCTCTTCCTGCAGCCAAATATTTGTAAACTGAAGTTGCTGAGAGCACAAGTGGTAACAGTCATCTTGCAAACAGATGGGACAGACCCATGGTTGTGAACTTTTGCCCTAGGAAGCAAGAGGGTAAAGAGAAGAGAGGAGCAAATAGAAGAAATGCTCAATAATTATTCTTGCCCATTACTACTTTGCATTTTTTTTTTCATTCAGGCACATGTGTACAGTCTCTAGATATAGTCTCAGTGTAAGTCAGATATGGCAGGTAGTTGTCATTTTGATTTTGAAATTGCCATTGGGTGTTTGCACAGTTATGTGGCTCTTTTCCTTAGCCACAGTAAACAGTGACACTGTGGTGTGCTAGACTATTAATGGTATCAGATATTACATTCCATAAACAGAACTCTACACCATTTACTTTCAACTGAAATGAACAAATCATTTAAAAGTTGAAATAAAATAGTCTGCACTTCTTAAATCTTCTGCTTTGAATTCATAGGGTTTGTGGAGGATATTTAGTGTGAACTGAAACTGAGAAAGAAATATGTGTAAGCATGATCACTTTGCTGTGCAGCAATGATAGTGACACAAAATTTTAATTTTTTTGTATTCTACAATTCCCTATTTATCTTGGATGCCAGTGATGCAGGTTGTTGGTATTCACTGTCAGGTTTTTAACCTCCTGTCTCATAACTGGCGATTTCAAGGCCTGGTTGGATGGGGTCTTAAGCAACCTGGTCTAGTGGGAGGTGTCTCTGCCCGTGCAGAGGGTCTGGAATTGGATGATCTTTAAGGTCCCTTCCAACCCAAACCATTCTATGATTCTGTGATAACTGGCAATATCACACAGTTTTGTTCACAGTGAAATTGTTACCAATTTTGAATCTGTTTAGGTAGCAAATACTTTCTACAGAGATTTGTAAATCTGTCAGTGGTTTTGTTCATTACATTACATTTTCTAAATATGCTTTATTATTTGCAGTATTCTAACATGCTTGTCATATATCTCTTAAGCTCTTCTGACACTATTCCCTCAACCATTACAAATTCTCCACAGGTTATCACCATAACCACCAAGATATATCCTGTACAAATCAGCTGAGAAAAACCTGAAATTGGTGCCAACAGTGGAGCTGCTTCTACATTCAATGCCTCCTTCTTCCACCAGCAGAAGTAAGTACTATTTTAGGAAAAGACTCACAAATTTGAATCTGGATACTGCTGCCTCTTTTGTAATTCAGTTTCCAATACAAAACTCAGTGCTGGTGTTTATTTCCAAGCACAGTTTGATAACATTGTGCCAAATAGCATGAATATTTTACATTTTAAGATAGGTTTTTTGCCTATAATTTTTGATGTTAACTTTTTGAACCAGCTTCTTTATGGTGTATCGGTTTATTAGTTCAGGAAAACACTTGTTTAGTAGGGAATATTTTATTAGTAAAACAGTTATTTTACTATTTCCTTAAGTGATAATAAGTTGAGGGCTTGGGTGACCAGTGACTTCTACTTGTCTTCATTGCAGTCTGATGCAATGATGTTGTGGACAGGTTCCTGCAATGTCTGCATTCTTGCTAATAAAGCCCTACATTTACACAGTGAGGATTTCCAACATTTTGGAATACAGCTCTGAAATATGCTTAGCAATTATATGGTGATTTGATTAGAAAGCTGTTATTACTGTTATTACTCCCCCTCTGTGGAGCATTCTACTCACGTGGATACCCTTCTTAAGTACTTTATTACAAAATCTTGCCACTTGTTAAAGCTTTAAAACTTCAAAGTAGTTTTAGCTGTGTAATCAAGGCTCATTTTGTGCCACAGTGACAGGACTATGCATAGAAAGGGCACTTTTTGCCTTTCCTCAGCAGGAACTACTGCTTCCCACAGAGGATGGACAGAGCCAAGAAGGTAGTAGACTTGAGGAAGAATAGTTGTAAATCTTACTCCTTCCACTTGACTATCATCTCCAGTTGCCACAGACATTTTAAAATGAATGTAAGAATATTCCCACAAAGGACTGATAGTTTATAGAGAGTGATATCAATCCTGTTTGGGTAGCAAAGAACTCTGCTATGCACAAAATGATTTTTGGCAGCAGAACTTTTGAGGGTTTTGAGCTTATAGTTGCTCTATATTCAATTAGCAGTTTTAAAATCCAACCAAATGCTCCAAATTAAGGCTATGACGTTGAAAAGCTAGTTACCATAAAAGTGGAAAAAAAAAAAAAAGCAAAATATCAAGCTATTTCCTCTACTTTAGTTTCTTGTAGAAGCCAAAGAATGACTACAAAGGTTCATTGGCATAATGGCAGAACATGAAAGTAGTTTATTGGGGATGGGAACTGCTTCCAATAAAACATCAAGAATGGCTTAATAGAACTTCCAAAAAGCTTTTTGAGGTGTTTGAAGTTTGCACGTTCTCTTTCAGGTATGTTAAAGAGTCCTACACACCTATTCAGCACTAGTTAGCAATACATTCTAGATACAGAATCATTTAGCCTGATTTTGAAAGCCTGTGGAAATACTCTTATATTTATTTCATTGTGACTTTCAGATGGAAGTTGTGAGGGTCTGGGGGAGTGAAAATTATGTATACATGTATTTTAACTATATTTTATGAAATGACAATTTGTTACTGTCAGACGAGGAGGATTTCACTTTGGGAGGAAAATAAAAACAGAGGCTAAGGTTGAAGGTTAATATCTCTGATACTGGTTTGCTGTAAGTGTTTTTCTCTTTTTGAATGTATAAATTGGAATTCTACAACAAACTCAATGTTTTTAGTTGGCTTGTATGTACATTTTAGGAGTAAAGTAATAACGTATGTTGACTTAGCCAGAATAATACTGTACCAGCTGTGACCAGCCAAGATGACTGGGTTATTGAAGCTCTCTCATTTATTTATTTTAAAATATTAGTTTGTCTGCTTACCAGGAAGTGATTTCAATAAGGAAGCACAGTAATTCAATTATCAATGATCCTCTTTTTTAACCTTTGCAACAAAATGCATATGAATTTCAAGTAAGAAAATATGTATAGGCAACTTCTTGTTTTCAATGCCTCATTATGTTACATGCAGCATGATTCACCCTAGGAGGTTTATCTGTCATGGAGGAAGAAGAATAAAGAATTCTATCATCTAACACATATCATTCAGTTGTAGGCAGTGATACTGTTTCCAGGCAAAGTAGCTGGTAGTCATCTTTTGGGAGGAAATTCCTCCAGCCCCTTGGGTCTTTGTACCCTCTCCTCCTGATTGAGTGATCAGAAAATCTCTAGCCTGGGGACCATGTTGTCCTCAAGGCTGCTGTTGCTTTTTGTGAAATACTAAATTTGAATTTCTGAAATGTCAGTGTGCCCTCTGAAGATTGCTGTGAATACATTTTAAGAACTAAAATAATGATAAAAACGGAGAACATTCAGAGCCATTCAGAGCCATTCAAAGTTCACACTCTTGCTATCAGTGAGAAGGAAAACAGCAGTATAAGAGCAAATTCAGAAAAACACGTCAGGCAGCAGAAGTCCCTTTCTTAAGAGGATATCTAGCTTGGAGAAAGATTCTGATATATGTGGCTATTTTTTTATATTTTTATATTTATTTTTGTGTTAGGTTTTACCACCTTTACATCATACATAAATCCACAAAAAATAATTATCCAGATTATGGCTTGAAAAAAACCAACCAAACAAAAGTGTCAAACTAATCTGTATTTTCATTTTTGTTAAGCAGTCATCTTCACTCCCTTTTAGTATTACTATTCATGGCTTCAACATGCAACTACCTAACCCCTAGGAATGGGAGGACAGAGAAGCTCATCTTGTAGTGATGGAGTTGGAAAGACCTCAGGGTTTTTTTAATATCAATTTAAAGCATAAGGACCATATGGGGCTTTTTTATGACTAAGAATTCATAGCTCCTCCAATGTGCTTCTCCTGTGTGTTCAGCAAGATTTGTTAAGTACTTTTATGTCCATTCTGCAGGTAACATGAGGAAAGCTGTAAGCAGAACCAAGCTCTCCTGTGTCCATAGTTGGATATCTATTATTTCAGGGAGATATATAGAGAAACGTGAGTATGTACTTGGTTGTAGGAGAAAATAAAAACATGCCATGGGTCTTGTTGGATGAAAAGACCCAAAATAATTAAAGATATACATAGGAAAGGGAAGATTATAACTTCTTTTAAAAATTATAATATGAAAAATAGCTCTGTCAGATAATTTCCCAATGGAACTTTTCTGTATTAATTTAAAGAAACAGACTACAGGCTTGCAGGCTTTTGGATTTTCCATAGCAGCAGGCTGCAGTTTTATTTCTCAGCACTTCAGATATGCTGCTGACCATGAGGGAAATGTAACAGTGGAAGGATTTTGTTAAAACCCTAAAAGAGGAAACAGAAAATCATCCCAGAGTCTCAGAACAGCATTGGAAAGAAACAGGAATGTAAGCCTATACCTAAATGATAGTTTTCTTTATGATGCTGGTTATAATGATTTTGGGAATGAGAGGACTACACAAGGATTTATAAGTAGGCTACAGTAAGTGTCCTGTCTGCCTCAGCTGCCAGGCTTGTCTGTTCCTTTGGAAGGTGCCTCTCTGCCTCTGCTAACTGCATGAATCAGCAATCTGACACTGCTGCTCTGCACTGCAGTGAGAACTGGACCAGGGTCTCAGTGACTATTCTGAATAGTTATGTTACTGGGACAACAAGTGTAAACCTCAGCTGTTTGGAGACCTTTCCAAGAAGAATACTGGCACAGTCCTGCTAAAACTGAAACTGGAGTTTTGCAGCTCACGCATCACTGACACCAGCGCATCTTAGGGCTGTTGTGGTCAGATAAAGAAAAAATATTTGTAATCTAATTGGGCTGGGCTGGGTAAAAATCTGGAGTCATTGAAGAGCCACATCGTTTGAAACTGTCTGAAAGGAAAAAAACTATCCTGGAAAATTCCTTTCCAAAAGTAGACAGATGAGTGTCTTAAATACAAAAGCATGATTTGCAAATTGAACATAAACCCAAAATTGCTGAAAGATTTGAGTGCACTGGCTAAAAGCACAAAGCCCAGAACATGTTTGCTTTGAGTGACATCAGAATTCGTCTTATTTTTGCTAAAATAGAAAAGCTGTATGCAAGTTGTTTTTTTTTTTTTTAATAAAATCTCAGACTGTTATCACAGTGAGAAACTCCCAAAATGTTATTAAAGACATGAAGACAGTTTGCTGTTATCTCATGAAGGGTGTTAGATGCATATCACTGTGTGCTAACTCCTATTAGATTTAGAGTACTGTATAACTTGTGGGAGTGTTTGTTTAAAGGCAGTGAAGAGATCTGAATCTTCCTTAATACCAAAAAACAGACCCAATTAAATAAACTGCTTAATTGCAAGTACTGCATGATGCTCAAATACCTGAGAAAAACTATGAAGTTTTATTTGCTTTTCTGCAGGACTGGGACAGGATACCCACTAGAAGGGATTAAGCCACACAGTAGATATTCCTTGTTATATCAAGTGAGTACATGGAATAGCAGGAAAAAACTGATAATGGGGTTTCACTGCTGGGAAGCCAATGCTTGGGGAGGATAGTCATCTTTGGGGAGCTGGGGGCACTAACACAAACTACTCAGGCACAGTTCAATTCCACACTGCTGTTACTGACCCATCAGTAAGCTCAAGTACTGTGTTTCATGAGAGTTGAGGAAAAAAATCTACACAGAGCCTTTGAAAAGCAGCTCTAGAACCTGGAGAAAACATCTGGTAGGAAAGTAGAAGTTTGCATTTAGAGCAGATCTCAATGTTAGATGGGGCTGGTTTATTTATAAGATTGACCTGTATTGCAGTCAGGGATTTCAAATCAGGGATCTGCACCAGCAATCAAAACATCTGTGATTAGAACAGCTTTAATCTACCAAGTCTGGAATCATAGTACACACTGACTAAAGGAAAATGTCAGGGAAAACTAAGGCCAAGGTATGTTGGCTTTAATGACAAAAGATCAGAGAGAAGGGAATATGGGAAAAAGTAGCATTTTAGAATTTTACTTTAGTGTTCTGGGGTTTTTTTGGTGAGTGTACATGTTTGATTTTGTATTTTGTCATGCAGTAAAATAAGTTTTAAAAGAATAAGATTAAATGGATTAATTTCTTAGAGGGAAGTTTAGTTACTGTATTTTATTTGGAACAATTGAAATGGAGTTTAATCTTTAATATTTGTTTTATTGTTACTCAGTTTAGAACCTGATCATCTATGTGCTAACAAACCACCTCTGATGGAGACTCCAGCAGCAAAATGAACAACTAGCAGCAGCTCTGCATCCTATTCCATGTGAAGGGCACTGATTCCCACCAAAGCATGTGACCCTGGCATTTCTATCACCTTCTGTGGCAGATTTCTCTGGCTTGGATGTAGCCTGGCAAAGCATCATATACCAGCAGTTTGCACAGGTAAGGCAGTCTTGAAAATTTCAAGATTTGATTGCTCAAAGCCTCTTGCTGATTGAAAGGTTGCTGACTGATGCATTCAGCTCCTGTTGTAGAAAACCCCATTGAGGGAATATGACCTGATTTGAGAAAAGAATGGGTTTGTTTGTCTCCAAGTAGACTTCCTCTTGGGTGAAGATTGTGATGTCAGATTCACTGATGGACAGTGAGTTCAGAAAAGTTACACAGTAATAAAGCCAAAGTTACAAGGGAATTGGCTTCAGTCTATAGCCTTCTTTAATGCTCTTGCAAACACTGGTTGCAATTCCTGGGCTTTTGTGCATTTTTAAATACACATACACAGAGATTTTGGTAAGACAGTTCTTAAAGCCTTACATATAAGTTTTCTGCAACATTATTTCATTGTGTCTTACATCAAACCCAGATATCTTCACTTTTTTTGTCTAGAAAACTGATAAGCTAGTGCAGTGTATTTTTACTGCTGACTGGTGGGCCATACCAGTTATGGAGTCATGTGGCAACTGGACAAGAACAATAAATTTTAGCACAAAATTGTTAAACAAACATTCTTCATGGGCCTAATATAGAGGATGCTGATTTATAGATGAAAATATGACCTGGAGTCTTGGAGAGTCTTGTGTTTTGCTTTCCCATTAGCTACTGACGGAATGATTTTGCTTGGAAATTTGCCAGAGTAGATATTCCAGAAAAATTATTTATGGTTAAAATATTTTGTTCCAACATGAGTAAAAGAAATTGAGAAGAAAAATCCACAAGCCTCTTATTATTCTGGAGGAACAGTGTCCACAAGAGGAGTTCTGTAATAACCAGTCTGTAGTAACTGTTGCTGTAAACTGCCAGTGTCTGAAGCATTTGCTGATGTAGTAATGTAATGGCTTTTAAAAAAAAAGTCTTCTTAAAAAATACAATAGATATTGAAAATAACATCTTGGTTCTTAGGCCAGAGCCAAGATAGACTCAAAGGATCAATCTGCAGATGAATTGACCTTGAATCTTAAGGTGAAGCAGAATAATTTTAATGACACAGAATCGGAGGGGATACTATATTGTAATTCCCTGTCACAGGGCCATGATGTACAGATGATGAAGAGAGCTTGCAAAAAGAAAATGACAGGTTCAAAGCAAGTGGGTAGAAACAAGATAGTTTTTTTCTGATTTGTGCTTTCTGTCATCACTGAAGTGGGAACATGCTGCTCACACTATTTGTTACTGATAGGATCTCTAGTTCTCAGTTTTTAAACAGCTATTTGTACTGAAAGGCAATACTGTACATCAGGAAAAGTCTTTTTGACATTTTTCTGCATTCAGAAGAGTATTCTGGATCATATTTTATGTATCTTTAGTATATTCCTTAGCTGCGTTTTTTCAAAAATAGAAAATGAAGATGTTGAAACAGTAATATCTGCCAGGCTCATCCTTTAGATTTAAACATCTCTCTTAGTCAATGAAGTGTAATCTTAGACCTGTAATTATCAAATGGCAGTTTGTTGTCTGGACTGTTCAAAGGCACATTGGGTCCAGAAAAGGAGATTCACTACAGTATTCTGAAGATGACTGCAATGAGACAGCAAAGATAAAACCCTACTAATTTTAGCAACAGCGGAACACGTTTTTTCAGATACCCCTCTGTTCTTTCCAGTTGCACCCTGAAGCCAGATGTATATACAGTGATTGTAATACCTGACATCTTTCAGTTCATTGTGGGCCTGGAAGAATCACACAATCTACCTGGAAAAAGAGTTTTCTGAAAACACAGGCTATTTATTTTTCATTGTTTATTTTAATGAATTTTGGAGCATATTCTCTCCCTTTGTGGTAACTCACTTTCTCCAGTAAGTGCCATTTATTTGCAACTTGAAGAAAAATCTGATTCTTTAAGTGTATCTAGCTAATCACACAGCCTGTCCATCAGTGTGCACAGCCAATTATCACACCCTTCATTACAGAACACGTTCCTGTTGTCACTTTTAATATCTGATGTTTTTACTGCATGTGGGTGATAAAAAGCTTTTGGGCTGTTTCAAATACATGCTCTGAAAGTAATGTACAGGGCTTCAAGTAAAAATAGTTCAGAATCTACAGGAAAGTTAAGATTGAAATACAGACTGCAGGGTGAGTGGATCAAATGCATCTGAGCACATTGTTTGAAATCTCTGGTCTCACGGTGGTTGTTGATGAATGGAAAATGCCAAAATGAAGCTGTATAGGTAGACCAAATAGATACTGCTGTTGTAAATGTTGTGTCAGTATTAACTCAAGGGTTAGGTGGAATCTAGCAGGGGAAACTTTATTATTTTTTAATAATCCACATGTATTTAACCCAAAGCTGTGCTAGTTCTTTAGAACATGGTTACAGATCAGAGTGAACCACTGCTAGACTTGTCATTCCCATTATACTCATATACTGCTCTTTTCAGCTGTGAGGAAAGGAGGCTTTAAAATAGAAAGTAATTATAACTTATAAAAAGATCATGCAGTTATGTTGGTCTGGACATCTTATTTGAACTGCTTTACCTAAGCCTATAGGAACTTTCTTATTTATTCTAGAAACAGGAGATTAAATATTTAAACTCTTCAATATATGCCTTCAGTTGTAAGTATTGTGCAAACAGAAACATGAATGGTTTCTTTATCTTGGCACCCATTGTAGGGAACTGGGATGGGTGGCCCAGAAGTTCATCTTGTAGAATTACTGTAGTTAAAGCCAGATGATATTATGCTGTGAATAAAAGAAAGGGCCGGGAGAGATACAGAAGAGAGAGTAAAGCAAATCATGTATTATGCAGCTGCCCTGTCCTCTCTCTTGACCACCTGGTCTGTGCCCACTCATGCTGATGGAAAAAGCCTCAGGCTCCTTTTTAACTTTTCCACTCATCTGCATGTGTGTTCCTGGAAAGTAGACAAAGTTTGTAGAGGGCTATGCTATATTTCTTTATTCTAAAGTATAGTTCTTGTGCAGTGACACAAGATTCTTTTTGGATTTCTTAAATCACTGCTTGCTGATCATATCTCTACAGGTATCTATCTTCTCCATAGACTTTGCATGCTGGTATTGTCTTTATGTATTTGCAGTTTTGCCACTGGTGCCCAGATTGTTCATACTGCCGAGGTACCTTTACTATTTTATGCTTCTGCTGGATTAGAAACATGATTCATTCTTAGATGTCTGGCTTTCAACTTGCAGCTGCCTCTGTGTGGAGAAATTGAAGGGGATTCCTTCTTCATTCATTTGTTTCAACAACATTAAAAAGACATAAATGGGGAGTGACTTGAGGAGAAGGCCAGAGATTCCACAGCCCAGCAAGGAGAGTGCAGCCAGAAAACCAGCTCGGTGCATTCTTACTTGTGGGAAGGAGCAATGCCAGCTGTTTCCCAGTGCCAGAACGTTACTGAGGAATTGGGTGTGAGTTTGAGACTCTCCAAGACTTTCCTTCCTTCGTTCCTGTGCCAAAGGTACCTCTACTCAGAATGGGTGAGTGCTGGTGACTGGCCCAGTGTGCTCCTCCTGCACTCCATGAGCAGCTGGCAGGGTTGGGAATGGGATGCTAAACTGGAGCAGTATTACCTCCAGCTCTCAGGAGCTTTGGAGGTGGCTGGTGGCAGGTGGAAGCACCTTGCCACTGGGTGATGGGTTTGGTGAATACTTAGAAATAAGGAGAGAATTTTATTAGGAATTAAAGACAAAAACAATGTCAGTGCAAGTAAAGGTTCCAAGGTGCTGGAAGAGAGCAAAGTGTAAAACTAAAATATTTTGCTTGAGCTTACGTTAAAAGTATATTTTCACTTTGTGTGTTCTTATTGCTAAAGCCACTTTACATGGCTTTTAAAAAAAAATCTTTTCCCATTAAATAATTAAATAACATAACTCTATGTAGTGCAGTTACTGTCTGCTACAAAAACCCATTTCCAGAATCCCAGTCTTAACATGTTTCCTTTTTTGCTTTCAATATTTTGCTTATTGCTGTGAAAGCTTCCTGATTCAACTTTCTTCATTAAGGATTTCTTATATTTCAATTACAGATCATTCTAATCAGCTTATTAATTACAGCTAGACCAAGCTATTTACAGCATTCGTGACTATTAAAACTAAGTCTCTGTGGAGAAAAATAATGATTTTTTAAAAGAGGTGATTAGCTTTGATGAAATGAAGATGAAAAATAGTTTCTGTCACTTTCCCTTTTCAAAAAGAAAAGGAAAGATTTTCTATACCTCAAAGCAAATATAGAACAGTACTGGAAAGAACTGTGAGAGTCTGAACCTTGAAATTATTTGAAATTGAATTAGGTATTTGCTGTGAAGATTTTGAATAAATTGATATTCTAACTTTCTAAATTCTTGCAGCTGGATCAAGCAGATCACAGTTCTATCAAATGGAAATGCTTTTTTGTAAGAGAGTTGTGCATATGAAAAACATGGAGGTGTCACTGTTCCATATTACAAACCACAGAACAGTAATACAATTTTAATCAGCTTTTTCAAGTCATCTAATTCTGAGCCTTTGTGCTGAGAATTTTGTTCTTGCAGATTCTGAAGTATCCATGGTGACTATCTGCCCACAGAGCACTGAAAGAGACCCTTGAACAAGAAAACTCCTGCTGTCATCATCTGCCTGAAATGGGATGGAAGGAGCCAGTGCCTGAAGACAGCTCCTGGCATCCCTTGTGAGTAAGAGAAACAAACTGGGCTATGGACACTCTGCTGTGGGATATAAGGCACAGACCCTTCCGGGAAACCCAGCCAAATGTGCTCTTGAGCTCTGTCAAATGCACGTATTTGGCTCATATTCAAGGTTAGCTAAGTAAAGTGTGACTAAGGAGTTGTGTTAGCTCTTCATTGACATTTAGAGTCTTACATTCAGTGGAACTTAGGGGACAAAGTCATTATCATTTCTCTAAGTATGTGGTATGAGAGGGAAAATTACTCTGATTTTAAAGCTTCCTGTAGCACTTTTATATAAATAGGCACAAAATAGTTTATTGTGCTTTTTTTCCTTTACTTTAAATCCAATACACCCACCCATGTTTTTTATCACGTTTATTGTTGTAATTAAAATAACAATTCTAGGTATTTCTGCTAAATGTAATACTCTTACCATCACATTAAAAGATTGCTGTTTGCTACTCATTCATTGTTTTATTTTCTTATCTATTTATATGGAAATCTACTTCCTGCTCTCTTTCAGCAGGCATACCCCTGATGATCTGAGACTTGAAGGCACAGCACCAATGACACCACCAGTTTCACGGTGATCCCTATCCGGTGCATAGAGGATCTTCAGAACCACTTTCTCTGCTACAGACATTCATTTGTCAGGTGTCAATTCCCTACATTTTCATCAAGGTAAGAAGCAAATCAAATACATATTTGTATCCTACTTCCACAATTTTTGCAATCCTTATGTGTACATTTGCTGTAGAACTTTAAGATTCATTCCTAAACTCTGGCCGTAGGCTCGCTGGCAGCTTGAAACTATTTTTGGCTTGTCATCAATTACGGAACCCAAATTTCCAGAAAAATATTCCAGAAAATTCCAGAAAAGGTTGTCTTAAATCAGGAATTAACAATAATGTGTATGCACTTTATTAGAAACCATGCTTTAGGGGTTATGATTTTTCTGGATTTATATTTTGCTAAACGGACATAAAGCAATGTATGAAGCTTTATGTGAGTTAGCACTAAGCAGAAGGTATTTTCCCTTTGTAACTGTTTTTCTTTAGAAGGTGGTGAGTTTTGTTGCAGGGAAGAAAACTGAAATAGCTGTTAGGAATTGTGGTTGCAAATATCTTTACAACTTAGTGTGCACATTTTTATTTTTGAGTAGTAAAGCTCGGTTGAATCCAAAAAGCAACCATATATGTTATTTGTCTCAAATGAAGCATGAACTCCATGTGGATGAATCTAAATTCTTCATTTGGCAGTATAGTTTGAAAGTTATTCAAAATATACAGCTGTGGGATGACAGATAATAATTGGATAATTATAAACAGGGGCTGTCAGCTCTGAGCTTCCAGTCAGACTCGTTACAGTTTAGAGTCTGGCTTCTGAAAAGAATGATCAAGGTATTTAAGGATGAAGTGACAGGGAAATAACTCTTTTGCTTTATTCATTGATTACTGTTGTAGAAGTAGCATGTGTTAAAATAGACCTCACCCTCTGCTGTCTTCTAGAGCTCTGTGTGCAATGAATTATATGCTCCTTTCTATTATTTTCTTTCTTTCCAAAACACCACCCCATATATCTCTTAAACTCTGTAGTCTTTTTCTTCTCTCTTTTTTTTTTTTTTTAATTAGTCACCTATTTAAGCTCTGGCAATTGCAGAAAGCAGCTGAAAGAGCACCACTGTAAAGATAGAAGTATGAAGGCATGAAGTGGGAGAGGATCCTGTGTGAACTATTTTTAGGTGATCCTGCTCTGGGTTGAACTCAATGATCTTTCAAGGTCCCTTCAAACCCCCAACATTCTGTGATTCTGTGTCATTTATTATGCTGTTTGACAATTTACTCTCATACTTTCAGTGTCCCCAGAAATATAAATATAGGGATTTTAAAATTTTATATTTTATAGATATTATAATAATTAATTTATAATTTATATAATATTAAGTAATAATTCACATATTTTATGTATTATAACATTCTTTTTTTTTTTCTCCAGAGCTGCCAAATGGCTGAGGTTTTCCATCATTCCATGTCCTGAGCACAACTTTAATCCATCAGTTGGACAAAGCTACATCTCAACATCACCACTGGTGAAACTACTTATTCTGTTTTTCAGCATTCTCATGTAGAAAGTAAGGTATGGATTCTCACTACTATATGTAAAGAACAATAAAAGACTTCAAAAAAGAAATAAAAAGTGCAGGGACTTACCAGCACTTATTTGCTGTTTTGATAATAATATATACTAAAATTATTTATGCAACTTAGAAGTATATAAAAAAGAACTGAAATAATCAGTCATAGATTATTCCAGTTACAACTACTGTATCACAGTTCAACAGAACTGAAACCTGATTATTAATTAAGCTTTCTAGCTGTATTTCTGTCTGTTCTGGACTATATTGCCTCCCATTTGGAAATAATGTAAAGGTATTTACAGTGGCAAATCTTAGTGTAGCAAGGCCTTTAAGAGCAATATCAAATAGTGTATTTTTTTGCCCTCAGTTGAAGTATTTTGTGCTATCTTAGCTTCAAATTTTGTATGACAATGAAACTGTAAACGGGCATTGTGTGTGCTTGTTTGTAAACCAGATTTCTGAAATGAAGAAATCTGAGCTAAGTGCACTGTTGGCTAGAAGCTTGCAGCAAAAGGCTGTTTGTTTACCTAATTAAGCTTTTTAACAATTCTAAGTGGTGATTTTCTGTATGCTCTCTCTACAAATAGGCTTCAGTATGCAAAGAACAGTCAGTTGTACAGATTTCAAGCAGAGCTGTCACTGCTGTTGTGCAGACACCAGGGCATCTGTTAAGGGGGGAAGGGATGGGAGAATCTCACTCAGTGTGTCTGTTGCTTTGCTTCTTGTAGGCCTCATGGTACCAAACAGCCCCTGCACAGATCAGTCTCTGGCTGAACACCATGTTGGGAGGAACTCCACCTACACTGATGGAACGAGGGCATCAGACACATTTACTTGAGTCTCTGCTTTGCTGCCAGCTCAGGATGGAACAGAAAATTTGGCTTCTTAGCTTAAGTAAGTAAAATAACTTTTATTAAAAGACAGATTCAGGGGACAAAGAAAAAGGAATATGAAGCTTTTGAGTAAATAATTTCAAGTGTAGTCATCTTACATTAAGTCATCTATGCAAGCTTCCTCCAGAAATGCAACACTATATTATGAAGTCAAAATGTAAGTATTAAACAGACAACCACTAACTGAATTGTTTGTAACTCTATGGAATGACTTCTCCTTGGGTTAATATTTAGTCAACCCAGAATTAAAACATCTGTGAAAGCCTAGTCCAAATTAGCTTTTATATTTCCATACTACAGCACAAGATACCCAAATAAGTGTAGCAATATTTTATTGACCACAAACATAATACTTTCAGCAATTAAAATGCATGATGATTCCTAGGAACAAAGTGAAAATAAAGCACAACCGAAAAATAACTTCACATTTTTTCCATTTTATCCTTAAAGTAAGCAATAAATACAATGCCAATAGCTTCTATTAATCTTATTTACATAGTACAATACTTGAATGTTGCCTGGTTTCCAGCCCAAATGTTTCATGGCATGAAAAGGAGTGCGTGTTGCAGCATTTCTACAGACAAATATTCTAGTAGATAATCACAATGAAAAACAAACAACAACAAAAAAACAAGTGAGGGGACCCTGCAATGGAGCATTTTATTAATTGAAGACAGTAGCACTAAAAATAGACATTCCCTCTCCTAGGCTGCTAACTGACATGCTGGTATTACAAATACCAAATATAAGACAAGTATTCCTGTAGCCCCTGTAGATTGATATAATAACTCTTCACTAAATAACAACAACAAAAAACCCCCCAACAACCAACAAAACAAAACCAAAAAAACACAACCCAATCAAATAATAACAGATAACTGTTTGCATGTTCAAAGGAATCTCACAGCCTCACCAGTATGGAGTTTGCTTCCATCCCAGCAAATTCAGGTAAGTCCTAAAACATTCTGTAAAGTAGGAAATGAGAAATCAGAATAAGGATTTGATTTTAAGGTATTGTAACAGAAAAACATTTCAAGAAGCAGACCCTTCTCTTGGTTGCATAGGAATTGAAAAAAGTGAGGTAGGAAGAAAAAACAGGGAATTGATATTTTCCAATGCAAAAAAAGATACAGGTTAGTTAACCTCACCAGGAGGGAGGAAAGCAGCTCTCCTGTGCCATGTAACCCTCCACAGTCACAAATATTTTCTTGCCATTCAGCTAGAAATGCAGACAGATGTATGTCTAGAAGCATGCACCAGTGTCCACCTAGAAGCAATATGATTTCTGTGGGAAAAAAAAAAAACATTTTTCCCTCCTAAATTACTGTTACAAGTTTCCCTAACAGAGGACAGGGATCAACTAGCAACTAGTACTTTGCATTAAATGATAAATTTTATAGTCTACTAAATCTGAACTGTAGCTGAGAAGGAAGCTTAATTCAAAATATAATACTGCATCACATGCTAAACCATCACATTTGTTTTAGTTCAGCAACTCACCAGGTACCATTGAAAGAGCTGTCTGATCATATACCACAAAGGACTTCAAAGCACTTTTAACTGGACAGATGCAAGCCTGGGCTTTGATTCTCAGCTGATACCCGTTGGTTCTGAAAATGGAACTCAAGACAGAGCTATACCAGATGCTGATCTGGTTCCCCAGGTGTACAGCTGCTATATACCAGAGCAGAGATTTTCTCCACCACTAATATTTTCCAAGTAAGACTACGAAGATCTGCAAACTGAGTTGTAAGTAAGTAACCTCTAATTGTGTAGCAGATACCATTACTGTATTCTTACAAGATAGGAGACTGTGGCATCTGATTGTCAGATCTCACACCATTCTGAAGTACAGAGTCCAACTGATATTCCAGTCCTTCCCATCAATCAACCAGGCAGCCTTGCAGAAAAACAGAAATCTCAATTTGTGCATCCTAGCTGAGATTCCCTGTTATGAAACTAAGTCAATAATAAAACACTTCATAAAGTCAAACTCCAGACACAAGAACTGTAAAATAAAACCTACTGAAAGGTGCAAATGGCACAAACTTACAGCATTCTTGTAATGTCTTCCTTCTAAATACAAAATGGTCTGAGCCTTATGAAGTCACAAACCAATGAACACTGTGACAGCAAAATTACTTATGTGCTAAAGAAGCTTGCAGAAAGGATACTGACAAAAATGTTTAAATTTTAAAATAAGTTTTTCATATACAAAATTAAATATTTAAAACTGAAGTGGTCTCAGAAAGAACTGTCTTTCATTTTTTGGCTGGCTTATATGCATGAGATACACATTAGTGAGCATACAGTCTATGAACTCTAGCATCTACTTTTCTTCTACCTTGTTTTTTTATCCCCCACTTGGAGTAGAATTATTTGCAAATTAAATCACTAAAATCTTTTTCTACTTTTGTGATTTCTAATAAGACTTTTCTAAACTCACTTCATATCACTCCCTCATTCTTAAGTGTTTTTGCCATTTCACTTAAGAAAACATTCTTTAAAGGAGAAGGATTTACAAAAAAATAGGTTTCTATAAAGATACATTTTCTCAAGGTCTTCCTGACAATCTCCTAATTTTCACTGAGGTCTTTATTCACCAGCAGAACCAAAGAAACAACTTATAAAATACTATTCTAAGCTAAATAACTGAGAGATTCAGAATCAAGATCTCCAAAATAATATTAAAATTCTCAATTCATAATATTTTGAACCTTCATAAGTCAAATTTTATATTGGATTTTCCAAATAAAACCAATTTTAGTAATTGGTGACTTTGATAAATCTGAATCTCATACACTGCCCTTAAAGGTAGGATACCATTTGCAGTGTGTTCAGGATTCCATGCTTTTCTCAGACAAATAAAGCCACCAAATTTATCAAAACTTTATCCTAGAAATGAAGGAATAAATTTTCGTGCTAGGGAAATACTTAAAAATAAAACAACAATAGGACTACAGCAAATTTTGGACATGATGTTTTCCCAGTTGAATAAATTCCTTAAGCAGACAGAGAAGTTCCATCACCTTCAGCTATGTATTTAGTGTCTGGAAGAGATTGTCATTACTGTTCATGAGGAATGCTACTTTTCTTTCTGGCAGAAAGGCCTCATTGATCTTGTCAGTGTTAAAGCCACTAAGACACTTCCATAAACTTGAGAGGGAGACACTCCTCTATATGCAAAAATAGTTTAAATAAAATTGATCAAAGCTTGCTGTAAAATATTACCTTGAATACAGAAGGAAGCAGAGTCTCAGTCATGCATGGCTTGATTTAAAATAGAAAAAACAAACTGGCCACACCAAACCTGAACCATCAATACCTTTGAGTCTGCTATCTCAGACTACCTCTTGGGTTTTTTTGACAGTCAAATGCTGGACACAAAATTAACCTGGACAATCTATTGTTATTATTGCACCTATTCTAACCACTTTCCTTTGTTATGCTTTAGGCTGAATTAAGACAATACAGTATGGTATTTACACTCTAAGATTCTATAGACAAATGAAGTGGCTTCAATAGAACACAGTCTTAATACAAGCTTCCAAGAGAATAAGAAATCCTTCATTGATTCCCTTTGTACAAAAAATTGCCAACTTTGTCTACACAGTAGAAACTGAAGAGGCAAAGTTTGTAACCTTATATAAATGCCCATACATATATAGATATATATGTACAGATGTCCATACTATATAGATACACAAACACAAACATATGTATATATGCATATATATATATACACACATACATACGAAAAATGTGTTGATTTAGTTGGCATCATTCAGGAGAAAGACACATCCCAAGTTAGGTAAAATCTTCTGGCCATGAAGTCATTAAATCAGACTTGGAGTTCAGGAGCTCCAAGGGTCAGCACAGCAGCAGCTGAGCCTTTGGCAGTCAGCCGTACAGCTTTTCAGTCTTTAAAACAACAGTCTCCATGTCATGGTAGCCCTTCCCATTTAAATGTTCACTGGTGCAGTCGTGGCTGTAGCTGTAGCCTTGCACGTCGCTGATGGAGGAGACGGTGTAGGAAGCGGTGCGCGTAGCGTCCGAGTGGCTGAAGCTGTGCTCAAACTGGATTTTGTACTGATTCCAGTGTCTTCTTAAAACAGCTTGGACCTGTGCCAGGAAGCAAAAAGAAATGCACATGAAACACTTGGAAGGATACCACTGGACTTCATTCTTTGATGAATGAGTGCCATAATCAACGTGTCTAAGCAAATTAGGCAGTGAGGCTCAGTAATCCTGGAAAAGGGGGTAATCTACGTGTCCTCTGTCACATGAGATGTTCTGAAAGATTTACAGTTTAAACAGGGATTATTATTCAGCAAACGCTGTGTGAAATAATTACATTTTACAACTTTAATGTACTAGCTGCTCAGGAGAACCACAGAGTACAGGGGGAGCAGCAGCAGCAACACAATTTTTTGCTTTCTCCCCTGTGGACTGAAGTCCAGTGGGGACAGGTCAGATTTACAGCTGAAAAAGTTCATTTCCATTGACCCTTATGTTCAAAAGGCCACATGCTCAGAAGATATAAATTCTTATACTCCCAGCAAACCATAATTTTACATTTGCCACGTTTCTAGTACAACAAACCTTTCTTAATTTCCGACCGTGCCATAATTAAATGAATAAAAGGACAATTTCCCAAACTCTTTATTTCTACTGGGGTTAAAAATAAAGCTGACAAAATAGCTGAAGGCCCCAGCTTGTTTACATGACTCCTCTGAACGGATGTGATGTTTACTGTACCCTTCCTCTTCTACAATATGGTGAAACACCTGCACATATTGGACTGATGAAGTGTCACATTCATGAAATTCACATGGAATTAGTTTTTTCTGTGAAGATGCCAAGTTAGGAGCACTAAGAATAGTAATCACTGTTGTGGCTGCTTTTTCAAGAGATTCTAGTTTTATGTTTTAAAAAATTGCCCACAGATCATGAATATTTAATTTCCTCTTCAGCCAAACTTTGTACACAAAGTATTTTTGTGTGGCAAGGCACTGAATTTAAATACGTGGAGGGAAGGACAATGACACATTTATCCAGCAGCACACCCCAAATCATCAGGCTCATTCAGAGGTATGACCTTCCTTTCACTTTGTTACACACAAAAGAACTAAACATTGAACAGTGAGCCCCCCTGTTAAATGGTGATATTGTTGTAAATATATTTAGGATTTTCCATATGTCTTCAGGGTTTCTTTTGTGCTTGCTTTATATTTCCCTAACACAATGGCTTCTTTGGTCTAATTTTACTCTGGCTTTAATTATGAAAAAGAAAATTAAATAAAAAGAAGAGGGATGTAATTTTTAGACTTCCTCCAGCCTGGTACTAGTATCCTCTGTTTAAAGGAGAACTTCATATTTTTAAAAATCGTTACAAAGAAAATGTATAAGGGTGAGGGAAGAAACATCAACTGAGTGATATAAGCAATTGATATTTAAAGGCACAAGAGCTGCCCCTTTACTGTTCATAAAACTGCTCCAATGTACTCAAAACACCTAAACACAAACCTACAAACACTGAAGAGAATCAAGTGTCTTAATATTTCCAAGCATCTGATCTTAATGTGCTGCGTATCAAAATCCTGTCTAAAATGAGAGTTTTCATTTCATCTCAGGAAGGTTTGTTTTTTTTTTTTTGATTAATTAATTTGCACTGCATAGCAATGTATAGTCTCAAATTTTCATGCTGGTTGAATCCATCTCCGGTAACCCCTCATAAAGACAAAACTAGAGGCATATTCAAAATTCCCTCTTTTCTGAGAGGGAAGCTTGGAATTTATTGCTAAACCACATCAATCAATCTGTGCATATCACTAAGCTATGTTTTATTTATTCTGCTTCCCATGGTCAATTACCTCAATAAGATCAATGCTTTATCATAGACCCCTGTTCAAAAGCCTGCATATACAGCAATTTTCACCTCAGACAAGATGGATAACAGGCAGGAGAAAAACAACAGCAACTGCCACTAAGTGGGTTAACCAAGGCTCAAGTATTCTACTGACAGAGCTGGGAAATGAATTAGAATATGAATCACCTCTGTCCTGCTACAGCTCTGTTCTTGCAAAGTGTGACATCCTTTCATTAGTTTCTGCTGAGTCTTCTCTAAACTGTCCAATTAATCACTTATACAAGAAGATGGGAAATATCAATACAACAACTGATTTTCACCAGTGGTTATACTCTGCTTAAGGATATGCATGTCCACCCGTGAAGTGAAAAGAGAAATTCAGCACTTTTTTACAACACAGGATATTTAGCAATGCATTTAAGGATGGGAATTAATGGAACAAATATAATTGTATTTTTCAGTCATTAATAGAGATGCTACTTCCAGCTGGAAAGTCCTTGCTTTCTCACCTTATTAGTTAGCAAGAGCTCTTTTTTGATCAAGTTCCCTGAAAGGCTCCTTCCTATCAGCTCTTTAAAATACCAGTAGCTTGATGGTCAATAAAGCACAAACTAAACAGCTCAGTAGCCAACAAGGGGAAAAAAATCCACAACAAAACCTTGTCTATTAATGAAGGGGCTCTATAATCCTGCAGACCTGAGAGCATCATCTATACTGCAACATTTCTATAGACCAGTGAAAGAAGGGGGAAAAAACATGACACAAATTACCTCCTTGACAAAAAAACCCAAAACCCATTGAGGGGGAAATAGACCTTGAAACCCCATGGAAATTTCATTGCAATTCAGTCAGCTTTGGACTGAGGAACAGAAGCAAATATTACTGGCCAATAACATAATATAAGCACACTGATACAATTTTTTTTAACATCTGAGAAAAGAAACTAAGGATTTTGTTACATAAAACCATCTGGTTACTTCCACATATCTGCTTACAGCCATATACTGCAACTCTACTACATGTAGAACAAACAAACATGTAGGAATAAGTGCAGGGCTGCATCTGTTCCTCTGTCAAAAGTGTTGGAAAGCTACCAGTTAGATTTTTGGCAGAGTGTTTTTGTTCATTTGTTAAAAACACTTTTACTGCTGAAATGAAAGAAAAACATATAAAATAGGAAAAATGTTATAAATGTATTAAAAACCGTTACTCTACCTCTCCATTGAAGAAGCAGAAAATTGTAGCCACCAGTAGACCCTATAAAACAAATATAAAAAGACTCTGCTTTATTTCACATGGATATTGATTTTTTTTAGGTTTTAGATTAGAGGTCCCAGATAAAATTCAGATATAGACACCAAAGAAAACAGGGTACAAATCTAGACTTAGTGCATTATTTCTAAGGATACCTCACATTATTTCTAAGGATACCAGCTATCTATCTACCAAGACGTTTCTTCCCTTTAAGAAATGAAAATTCAGCCTAATGAGAAAGTTCAAGTAATTAAAAAAAATATTCCATTCAAGTCTTCAAAAATTAAGACAACATGATACTTTCTCCCTTATCTACTTCACATGCCAACTGCTATCCTACTTCACATGCCAACTGCTATCTAGGCTCAAGTGAAAAAAACCTGATGAAAGGTTCCTACCTGGTAGTGCATAAGGATGTGAAGTAGATAAGGGAGA
>JAAWXA010000005.1:5171886-5386816 GCA_038090715.1 Florisuga fusca | reverse complement strand
TACCTGCTGAGTATTCAGGAAACAAGGTCATCTGCAAAATAAATTCCAAAACAGACTATGGAAATCAGGCCAAATTAAAAAACTATAAGCTAGTTATGTGGGGTCCTTGAGAGCCTGGTGGTGCCTAATTTACAGAAACTGCTGAGCACCTCTGACCTTTTATCCATATCTCAGCTGTGTCTGTGGTGGGACAGGTACTGACCCAGGTACCATGGCACAGTGTAGCTGAATGTGCCACTACACTGCAGCTGAGGAGAGAGCCCTTGCTCGCACTTTGTTAATATTCTGTTGTGCATTATCAGAAAAGAGCAGGCTTGGCTTGTTAGTTTTGATACTGATATCACTTGAGATCTTCAGCTACAGCTATTCTGTATTTTCTTAGTGAACAATACAGGTCAAATGGAACTGCTGGAAAAATAAATCCTTGGCCATCTCTAACTAACCCTCCACCCTAGACATGGCGAGACTTCTCTGAAAACAAACATTCATTCCTGAATAAACATCTTCGAGATGTGGAACAATGAATAATTATTTCTTAATGTCTTTTTTATAATAGGAGACTATTTTCTCTATACAAAGGAGGAGCCCCTTCCTGACTCCAGAAATCCATAATCTCTCTTTCAGCAAAGATAGAGGTACATACCACTTCCTACATTAATATGTCTAAGGCTGTTGAAACACTACAGACAAAGAAGAGGGGTGTGTCAACGTTGTTCAAAGCTGCCAGCTCAGGGCAGCAAAGGGACAGATGTTCACAGTGTCACATAAAGGAGTAAGAGACTGTGTTGGCCTGTAAACGCAGAAGGAGAAGTTGCATACCCCAGCCAAGAAGGTAATACCACATCAAGTGTTGTTTCTCAGCAAAAACAGCCACCACAATGAGGGTATGCAGGTAAATGCCTTCACACAACATCCAAAAGTAGTTGCAACCCATTAGGTACAGGTAGATGAACTGGGAGACTTTGCAACTAACCTGAGAAAAAAGCAGAACACAATCTAAATTTTTAAGTTGCAGAAATCTCAGAGCTCTATTTGCAAGATAGAAAAAAACCACTGCTCAAGGCAAAGAATAATGTTTATTCTGTTTCCCACTATAATTACATACGTTTTTAAAAGAGAAGTCTCATGCAATTACAGTTCTATAGTTTATGGTGATAAGACAGTTGGTAAACAAGTCTTTATTCTAATTATTCAAACCTAAGGACCTTGAGATCCCTCAAGCTAACTGGTAGAAAACTGTGGTTATATTTTTCTGGGTTACATTTGCCCATTCCAATCAATGGCAAATCTTTAAATTATCTGATCATAACTGTACAAGAAAATGTACTCTGATGAGGGTTTTACCAATCACAACTTGTAATTAATCCAGAGAATAATTTGTTTTTTAAAATGCTCTCAATACTTCCAATTTTACCCTAGTGGCAACTCCATTTAGGGCCAGCTGAGAACTCCAGTCGGTTCTAGAAGGCAGAGCTGCTGTTGGCATGTGTGTGTATTTGGCTTCTTTCAAAAGATAAATTATAACATTTCAGTTGAAGACTAACTCATTGGGAAGACTATAGTATGAGGTTGTGAAAAAGGATCAATAGTTAACTTGCAGCTTCAGACACAGTAGATCCTTTTGGATTGTTTTTTTTTCCTTCTGAAATTGCTCTCTGATTGTTCTGTTTCTGGCATTTACCTTAAAACAAGCCAAAAATCCATCTTATTATACCTCATTCTGCTACCTTACTCTCTTAATGATAATTACTGGCTGCTACCTTAAGCCTATTTTCCAGTATTTTGATGAGCTTTTACAGGAGAATGAATTTATCTTTTTACTTGACTCTGGAGTTTGCCCTAACGTTCACAGAATTCGGAATTATCTTCCAGATCTAAATAAAATAAAGTCAAAGTTAGGGATTTATTTGTTATTGTGCTTAATTTTCAGGCTATTTCATTGCTATAACTCCTTTTGGGAGAGGCTACTGATTCACACTTACCCCAGTATTATCAGCAAATGATAGAGAGAAAGATTAGGTTTTCAATTTTGCTTTTTACTTTTGGAATGTAAGCATCAGAAAAAGATAAGAAAGAAAGATAAGAAAGATAAGAAAAGAGAGGAGAAGACAAATCCTTACTTCAGCTGAAGATGGCAAAATTTAAGTCATAGGAAAGTAGCTGACATCCAAAACACACTCCAAATCTTTTGACTACCCTTCTTAGTGAATTCAACTGTTGTAACCTCACTGACATCATCTAGAATAGACTATTTTTCTTGCAGTGGTTTCAGTGCAAAAACGAAACAAATTCAGAAGAGCAGTTCAGTATGCTCTGTCAGTTTGAGTGTTTTTACTGTTTTGAAAACTCAAATGTGAAATGCTCAAATCAACGTTAGACGTGTTGTAACATGGATACAGTTATGAACACTTTAACCTGGCTGTATACAACATTTCATCAAGTATTCATGTCTCATTTCCCTCTTTTCATATACAAATCAACAAGACTATCAAATATACTTGTACTTACTGGATTGGTTGCAACCAACTCCTGATTGTTGGCAACTGCAGTCAGCGAAATTATTGTTACAACAGAGTTGCAAACAAAAGAGAAAAATAGATTTTTGTGCAGCGTAATCCTTTGGCAACTCAAGCTCCTAGAAAAGAGAAACAAGAACAAATGAATACACGGGGGGAAAACTGTGTACGTGGGGACAACNCTTTAAATACGTGGAGGGAAGGACAATGACGCATTTATCCAGCAGCACACCCCAAATCATCAGGCTCATTCAGAGGTATGACCTTCCTTTCACTTTGTTACACACAAAAGAACTAAACATTGAACAGTGAGCCCCCCTGTTAAATGGTGATATTGTTGTAAATATATTTAGGATTTTCCATATGTCTTCAGGGTTTCTTTTGTGCTTGCTTTATATTTCCCTAACACAATGGCTTCTTTGGTCTAATTTTACTCTGGCTTTAATTACGAAAAAGAAAATTAAATAAAAAGAAGAGGGATGTAATTTTTAGACTTCCTCCAGCCTGGTACTAGTATCCTTTGTTTAAAGGAGAACTTCATATTTTTAAAAATCGTTACAAAGAAAATGTATAAGGGTGAGGGAAGAAGCATCAACTGAGTGATATAAGCAATTGATATTTAAAGGCACAAGAGCTGCCCCTTTACTGTTCATAAAACTGCTCCAATGTACTCAAAACACCTAAACACAAACCTACAAACACTGAAGAGAATCAAGTGTCTTAATATTTCCAAGCATCTGATCTTACTGTGCTGCGTATCAAAATCCTGTCTAAAATGAGAGTTTTCATTTCATCTCAGGAAGGTTTTGGTTTTTTTTTTGGATTAATTAATTTGCATTGCACAGCAATATATAGTCTCAAATTTTCACGCTGGTTGAATCCATCTCCTGTAACCCCTCATAAAGACAAAAGTAGAGGAATATTCAAAATTCCCTCTTTTCTGAGAGGGAAGCTTGGAATTTATTGCTAAACCACATCAATCAATCTGTGCATATCAATCACTGAGCTATGTTTTATTTATTCTGCTTCCCATGGTCAATTACCTCAATAAGATCAGTGTTTATTATAGACCCCTGCTCAAAAGCCTGCATATACAGCAATTTTCACCTCAGACAAGATGGATAACAGGCAGGAGAAAAACAACAGCAACTGCCACTAAGTGGGTTAACCAAGGCTCAAGTAGTCTACTGACAGAGCTGGGAAATGAATTAGAATTATTAGAATATGAATCACCTCTGTCCTGCTACAGCTCTGTTCTTGCAAAGTGTGACATCCTTTCATTAGTTTCTACTGTCTGAGTCTTCTCTAAACTGTCCAATTAATCACTTATACAAGAAGATGGGAAATATCAATACAACAACTGATTTTCACCAGTGGTTATACTCTGCTTAAGGATATGCATGTCCACCCGTGAAGTGAAAAGAGAAATTCAGCACTTTTTTTTACAAGACAGGATATTTAGCAATGCATTTAAGGATGGGAATTAATGGAACAAATATAATTGTACTTTTCAGTCATTAATAGAGATGCTAGTTCCAGCTGGAAGGTCCTTGCTTTCTCACCTTATTAGTTAGCAAGAGCTCTTCTTTGATCAAGTTCCCTGAAAGGCTCCTTCCTATCAGCTCTTTAAAATACCAGTAGCTTGATGGTCAATAAAGCACAAACTCAACAGCTCAGTAGCCAACAAGGGGAAAAAAATCCACAACAAAACCTTGTCTATTAATGAAGGAGCTCTATAATCCTGCAGACCTGAGAGCATCATCTATACTGCAACATTTCTATAGACCAGTGAAAGAAGGGGGAAAAAACATGACACAAATTAGCTCCTTGACAAAAAAACCCAAAACCCATTGAGGTTCCCATTGAGGGGGAAATAGACCTTGAAACCCCATGGAAATTTCATTGCAATTCAGTCAGCTTTGGACTGAGGAACGGAAGCAAGTATTACTGGCCAATAACATAATATAAGCACACTGATACAATTTTTTTAACATCTGAGAAAAGAAACTAAGGATTTGGTTACATAAAACCATCTGGTTACTTCCACATATCTGCTTACAGCCATATACTGCAACTGTACTACATGTAGAACAAACAAACATGTAGGAATAAGTGCAGGGCTGCATCTGTTCCTCTGTCAAAAGTGTTGGAAAACTACCAGTTAGATTTTTGGCAGAGTGTTTTTGTTCATTTGTTAAAAACACTTTTACTGCTGAAATGAAAGAAAAACATATAAAATAGGAAAAATGTTATAAATGTATTAAAACTGTTACTCTACCTCTCCATTGAAGAAGCAGAAAATTGTAGCCACCAGTAGACCCTATAAAACAAATATAAAAAGACTCTGCTTTATTTCACATGGATATTGATTTTTTTTTAGGTTTTAGATTAGAGGTCCCAGATAAAATTCAGATATAGACACCAAAGAAAACAGGGTACAAATCTAGACTTAGTGCATTATTTCTAAGGATACCTCACTTAAAAATTATGTGGCCAGCTATCTATCTACCACGACGTTTCTTCCCTTTAAGAAATGAAAATTCAGCCTAATGAGAAAGTTCAAGTAATTTAAAAAAATATTCCATTCAAGTCTTCAAAAATTAAGACAACATGATACTTTCTCCCTTATCTACTTCACATGCCAACTGCTATCTAGGCTCAAGTGAAAAAAAACTGATGAAAGGTTCCTACCTGGTAGTGCATAAGGATGTGCATCACATAGTCGTACACTTCCTCGGCGATCCGGCCCTCAGGTCGCCATGGGAACAGGACAAATTCAATGCCCAGCAGGGGCACAAGAATCAGGGTGGCTCTCACTGCTTTCATGTACAGGTTGGATTCTGCCTTGTGGGTGTCCTTCAGCTTGGTTATGAGAACGCGAACAATATTTAGCAGGAAGAAAAGATTCACCTGTCAGAAAAGAAACCGACACTGAAGACAGTCTGATAAATAAACCCATGCACCATTTTGTGATACTAAATTTACAGGGGGGGGTTAGTGTGTGGAGAGAGGTTCTCTTCCCTCTCTCCTCTGCCCTGATGAGGCCACACCTGAGATATTGTGTCCAGTTCTGGGTCCTTCAGTTCCAGAAGGACAGGGAACTGCTGGAAAGAGTTCAGCACAGCACCACAAAGATGATAGGGAGTGGAACATCTGCCTTACAGGGAAGGCTGAGGGAGCTGGGGCTTTGCAGCTTGGAGAAGAGGAAAATGAGGGGTGACCTCATTAATGTGTATAAATATATAAAGGGTGAGTGTCAGGAGGAAAATATATAAAGGGTGAGTGTAGGAGGATGGAGCCAGGCTCTCCTCAGTGATGACAAATGACAGGACTCAGGGTAATGGGTGCAAGCTGGAGCATAGGAGGTTCTGCATAAATATAAGAAAACTTTTCCACTTGAGAGTGGCAGAACACTGGCACAAGCTGCCCAGGGAGGTTGTGGAGTCTCCTTCTCTGGAGGCATTCAAAACCCACCTGGACACCTTCCTGTGTGACCTACACTGGGTGGTCCTGTCCTGACTGGGGGGTTGGACTCAGTGATACCTCGAGGTCCCTACTAACCCCTAACATTCTGTGATTCTATAAATCTAGACAACTTAAGAAAACTAGTACTACATAGAGAGCATCATGTTTGTTCAATAAAAATCAGATAAAAGTCTTTGAAAACACCTTTAAGTAAACAAGGTTTGGCTCTAATATCCACATCCATTCATCTAACTTATTAAGCAATATCCATCCAGATAACTGGTGGTCTGCCAGTGTTACAAATCCAGGCACCTTTCTCTCTGTTGTCAAAATAAGAGTACACAAGGAAAGGATTAGCTTTTTAAAAATTATTATATCTTTTGAGATTGGTCAAGTAAGAGGATGATACTCTTCCCTCAATGTACTTAAATATGGGTCTTCAAAATGCTACTTTAAAAAATTTCCTAGTATGGATTTGACAAAGTTATAGAGAAGAAAAAAAGAGAAATAAAATCGCAAGCAAAATGCTGTTCACAAGGAGCTGTGTACTGTATATTCCTGCAGACAAACAGCAGATTTAACGTTCTCAGAGTGGCCAATGGTTGATTTTTGATTCATCCACCGGAACTGCCAATGGGGCAGTTGCTCCATTGAGATGATGCTCTATGTAAATCTCGTGCATTGCTGAACCTGACTATTTCCAGAGCTATCAAGGCTTTTCCGGTTAACAGTGGTAATTCAGCTCATTCAGGTTTGAGTTAAAATAAAAACCTCCCACACTGAAATCGCAGCTATGCAGACTGCATCTTTCAATACAGGAGCACTCATTGCAAGCAACCACAGAACTCAGACAGACACACAAATATCTCTGTGTATACACAGATGCTGAACAGCCTCTGGATGTCAGTACCCAAAGCAACAGCAAATTCAGGGGTAACTGCACCCTATATTCATCTATTGTGCAATAGCAGCAGGCCATTAGAGACACTAGAGCTAGGAGAGACCTTAAGAGATCAGCCAGTCCCCCCAACCTCACCACCTTGACCAAGTAAAGATTCTTAGGGGACCCTAGAGCCTGGTCCTCTTATCTCTTCTTCCAGATACCTGTCTGTCCTTGCCAACAACTATCTAGAGACACAAGCAGGGGGCAGGGGAAGAAGCAGCACAGACAGGCAACTCCCATCAGAAAAGAGCAGGAACTTCTGGTCCAGGGGGACTTGCTGCAAGTGCAAAAGGGGAAGCCATTTGAGACCATGTGTGTCACCATGTCCTTCACAACCCTGGCAGGATTCTTTCATGTCAGTTAAGCTTTTCAGGATAAACAGCTGTGTATTGTTATAGCAACATGGCTCCTGATAGATAGGTGGTGTTATTTATATTCTACTTACATGCTATTTAAATCATTTTAACAGGAAATTGTTTTACATAGGAAACTACTGCATGAATTTCTCCTGGAAGTCTCCTTTAAGCTTTGTTTAAGCAACCAAGGTCTTCTGATTCTTTCCCCAGGGATTTATTTAGATTTTTATGCAGCCCATGATCCTCATCCAACTTCCTATGGTACACATAGACAATAAGTCTTTCCTCCATTCCTAAATTTAATCTACTTAAATGTACCAGTTCAACATCAACACGTCTCAAACATGAAGTATTCAGCCCTCTTGTGTTTCAGTAGCATAACCAGTTCCTGCAATGCTCTCCTTGAATGCTCACTGAAGATGAGACTTGCAGCAGCCAGTGTAAAACACCACCCAGCAAACTATTCATTTACCATGTGCCAAAATGCACAGAATTTTTCTAATTGTTTCCCTTACCCACCAAAACCAAAAAATACAAAAGTGAGCATGCAAAGAGCTTGAAAATAGGCATCAGGGTAAACAGAAAAGATGAAGGAGGCAAAGCAGAGGCCAGAGAAGAGGGGTCTGAGTGTCATTAAAAGTATGCAACACCAATTTTGGGTGTGTATCTCTCCTGTTACAACACAGTCAGAGGAGAGTGAACAGAATTCTTAATTAACATGATGAAAACTGGTCTCGATGTTAGCAACACAGTGAGTAGATTTCTCCATTTAAGCAAAAGTAGGCCAGTGGAACTACTTGCATACATGTTATGAACAAATTGACTCTGATGGTTTGGAAAGCCTCAGAGGAGTCCTGTTGTGCTAGCTGCAGCATGAACACAGATTAAGTACTGGCAGCTCCACAGTGACCTGAAAAGTGAAGGGAGCAAGTGATTGGGAAAAAAAACGGAAACAAAGACAGAGAAGGTAATCCTAGCTAAAAAAATATGTCAGTGACTGTACTGGGAACTTAGTAGGATTTAGGTTTTGCCTTAAGAGTGGCTGTGAACTTAGCTGAGCTTATAAATCCATGGGTGCTGCAGTTCTTGAATTGAAACCTCCTCAGGTCCCTGGTATTTCTACTTGTCTCCATGTCCAGATTGTGCTAAGTAATATGGTAATCCTTATGAGCATGCAGGTTTAAATTCTGTTTAAATTCCACTTCAGGCAGGCAACTCCCAGCTCAAGAAACTCAGATATTCTAGATGCTAGCTGGGAGCCATTGCTTTGGACCTTAGCTGAAGGCCTTAATGGACTTCTTTCTGGTACATGTGCACTTTGTAAGCTTAATACTTCTGCTAAAAGAATTTGCATCTATAAAAGGCTGGCAGACTCAGACACCAATACGTAACATCATTCTAGGGCAAAATCAGAATCCCTGTAATATTATTTCTCTAGATAATGGCATAAATAAATACAAATCTACTCTTTCAATGGCACCAATCCAAGCTCAATCACTCGTGCACTGGCTTATCTGGAATCAGTACTGCTTTCAGTGAAGTTCAAGCCCATTGCTTTACCTCTCTCCTTCATTTTAATTAATTTTTCTAGTATGAAAAATAACATTACCCTCTACTGTTCCGTTCCCACACTATTGTTTTTTAACTGTGGTTGCTCTAGGCAAACTTTTTGTCAGCTAAAGACAATTCCAACCAAAATGCAACCTATGTCTGCTCCCATTTCCAGTTTCTTTGGCAGGGACCTGACCACAGTTATGTAATAACAGGGACTGTAAAAGCAGAGTTATTGGTAACTTCATGTAGCTGTAGGACTTTCAGTGATGTCCAAGAGTTAAGTTCCCATTGGCTTCTGCCAATTCACCCTGCCACCCACTTCACAGTCCTCTCCAGGTGCTTTGAGATCTTGTTCCTGCAAGTAGAAACAGTGTCTTCTCCCTTGTTATCTAATTTGCAGTTTAATATTGTTGCTTAAACCTCTACTAAAGCAGGTCATGGTTAGTAAAGTGTGAAAATTGTATCTGGCAAGCAACCTGCTTAAGCAAATGAGGGCTCTGTTCACAAAGCCTAAACACACGCGTTTCCTCTTCTGGCTTTATCCCTGGCTTGTCTCTTCTGAATTGACATCTTTCTTTTTTCTTAACAGAAAGGAAAGTAACTCTTTTAAGGTATTTTCACATCACAGGCAAGAGGTACGCTTGTGTTTTTTTTTTTTTTTTTTTTCTTTTTCCAATTTTCAAATAAATTTACTGATCGTATGGAATGCAAGAAACATGCAAGAAACACCTTCAGTTAGCTCATGAAAAGTATGGAAATATCAAAGATATACATATTTGTAAATTGCAGAGAAAATTCTGCCCAGACCAAGTTCACAGAGGCAATTATTATCGATCAAAAGACATTCTTAGTGTTGCCTTAAGTGGAGAGAAGCCTTGACAGTCTGGAACTGACCCGATACACTTGAAATGAGGAGGAATCACTGCTTTCAGTGTGACTTCATGGAGGCCACTGCTGAGAAGGAGAAAATGATCTTCCATGCTAAGATGAAGTCTTATGGAAGGTGGGACACCCTACTAAGTTTTATGCATTTTTTGTTGGTGGTGACGGTGTTAACTAAGCTCTGACTACTACAAACTATAGTTCAGCTTTAAAGAGCTTTACCTAAGTGAAGAGACACCTGGACCTTCTATCTTTGAGGAGACACCTGGACAAAGAAAGTTAACAACTCACAAGGTAATGCGGAAAAGCACACAGTTCCTGGGTGAAATACAACACCACAGAAACAAACAGATCCTACGCCTTTCTGTGAAACTAGGATTTCACCTTCTGTATAAATTAGTGTAATAAAAATCAAAAGACTGATTTAGAACTATCTTTAAATTCACAGATTAGAACACTAGTTAAGGTGTCTTGGCATGAACAAAAATGGCAGACTTGATTAACACAACAAGGGATTATGAACAATAACTCACAGTCCAGAGGTCATGGTTATCAATAATTTCCTGGGGCTTACCTCTGGCTTCCTATGAAGAGGACCTCAAGTGTTTCAGTGTATCAACAACCCTCAAAATATAAGTTCACCAGCTAATTGCACTGTGAATGAAAATGAGCGTCACAAGAACCACAGGATTTATGCAATGGTTCTGAGACAGAATTCTCTGTGCACAGAATGTCCTCTGCAAATACCCATTAATAATTTAACAGAAAAAGTAGTTCACCTTGATCAGAAACTAATTATTTCCAAAAAGTGAATGTTTTCATTCTTAATTATTTCCTTGCATGAAGTGAAAAGCCATAAGAAAAGTCAGCAGACAGGTATTCAATCACTTAGCTATTGTTATAATAAAAGAGATGAATATATACAGAAGGCAACTAATTCAGGTCACACATAGAATGCCATACTCTGCACCATTTTCTGCATTATGCATTCATGTATATTAATTATGTAGGTAGACATGTCAGTAGGTATATAGTCCTATTTTCCTCTATTATTCACCTAGTTCTGTTCAGCAATAATCTCCTGACTGAATTTCATAATCTAAAATCAGTCCTCGAGTGACTGCAGTAGAACATTGATTTTTCTGTAGCAGAGTCTTGAGTTACTTGCCTTGAGTTTAATGTCTTCAGTGGCAAAGCTTGGTGGAAGAGAGCTGGCCTTACCGTGGGGTGTAAGAGAACACTGTGCTTTGAGTCCAAGAGAACTAAGGAAGCAGAGGAGCTACAGTGCCCCGGTGGCCAAAGCACTCATTGCAGGGGCAGTCACAGACGCTTGCAGAACTGTTTTCACTGGTTCTTTCCCCAGGGTCTGCTCTAGTTTCAAGCCATCCCGTGCTCCCACCCAGAGGCCTGGCATTCAAAAACCTCTTTCTGAACTGCAGGGAGGTCCCATCTGGCCACATCAGCACAGCAACACAATGACAATGACAAATGACCGTGACAAACAGCCTGGACAGCGAGAAAGCATTCTCAGCTAAAAGAAGGATTTGAATGCTGTCCTTTAGTACATGTTTAGTCCTTCTCTGTCACCACAGTTTAGGTGGGGTGATGATACTCAACATTGCAAAACCTGAGTTTCTCAAAGGACCAGAAGTACATAATAAGGCCAAGACTGGTGTATCTTGTGTGTCTAAGCCACCCACTGCGTTAAGTGAGAGTCCCATGGATGACAGTGACCTTTAAATGTTAGCTTCAGGCTTTTACCAGCTGTTTTAGTCCATGAAGAACAGCCAGAAACCAAATAAGAAAAAGAAATTATTATCTGAAAAAAGCCTACCAATAGAGCAGCACAAATAGGGCCGTGGATGATGTACAGCAGATGAGTATCAGAGCTGATCCAACAACTAGAGAAAAAAACAGGAAAAGGAAAAAACATTTGGCATTTCATCTGTTGTATTCCTTTTTTTTCCCCCTTAAAGAAAATACAAAAATTTTGCAAAGCAAAAATTTTGCTACTTACTTGTCATTGTAATACAAACTTCTAGCAACAGCATGTATGCAGGCAGGGATCAGTGGAAAACCTGTGAAGAACAAATTTTTTTCATACATAAACCTGGCTCGTAACTAAGTAATCCTGCATCTCTTGCAGGAATCTTCTGTATTTTCACCTCATTCAAACCATATAGCTGCAGAGCAAATACAGTAACTGGGATCAATTATATTTCTATTTTATCACATTTCTTTCTGGGGGATGCATGAAACCTCTTTAACACTGTCTTATCAAAATATACTTTATCAAAATATAAATTTTCAGAATGCAACAATCAATCCTCAATAACACAGAATGAAATCTGCAATAATGCTAAACAGGAATTGTTAAAAAGGTAACTGTACATATGATCATAGCTTTAACAGTATGATTAATGATGTTGATTATATCCTCACTGATACCTGCTGAGTATTCAGGAAACAAGGTCATCTGCAAAATAAATTCCAAAACAGACTATGGAAATCAGGCCAAATTAAAAAACTATAAGCTAGTTATGTGGGGTCCTTGAGAGCCTGGTGGTGCCTAATTTACAGAAACTGCTGAGCACCTCTGACCTTTTATCCATATCTCAGCTGTGTCTGTGGTGGGACAGGTACTGACCCAGGTACCATGGCACAGTGTAGCTGAATGTGCCACTACACTGCAGCTGAGGAGAGAGCCCTTGCTCGCACTTTGTTAATATTCTGTTGTGCATTATCAGAAATGAGCAGACTTGGCTTGTTAGTTTTGATACTGATATCACTTGAGATCTTCAGCTACAGCTATTCTGTATTTTCTTAGTGAACAATACAGGTCAAATGGAACTGCTGGAAAAATAAATCCTTGGCCATCTCTAACTAACCCTCCACCCTAGACATGGCGAGACTTCTCTGAAAACAAACATTCATTCCTGAATAAACATCTTCGAGATGTGGAACAATGAATAATTATTTCTTAATGTCTTTTTTATAATAGGAGACTATTTTCTCTATACAAAGGAGGAGCCCCTTCCTGACTCCAGAAATCCATAATCTCTCTTTCAGCAAAGATAGAGGTACATACCACTTCCTACATTAATATGTCTAAGGCTGTTGAAACACTACAGACAAAGAAGAGGGGTGTGTCAACGTTGTTCAAAGCTGCCAGCTCAGGGCAGCAAAGGGACAGATGTTCACGGTGTCACATAAAGGAGTAAGAGACTGTGTTGGCCTGTAAACACAGAAAACCCATTAGGTACAGGTAGATGAACTGGGAGACTTTGCAACTAACCTGAGAAAAAAGCAGAACACAATCTAAATTTTTAAGTTGCAGAAATCTCAGAGCTCTATTTGCAAGATAGAAAAAAACCACTGCTCAAGGGAAAGAATAATGTTTATTCTGTTTCCCACTATAATTACATATGTTTTTAAAAGAGAAATCTCATGTAATTACAATTCTATAGGTTATGGTCTAATTATTCAAACGTAAGGACCTTGAGATCCCTCAAGCTAACTGGTAGAAAACTGTGGTTATATTTTTCTGGGTTACATTTGCCCATTCCAATCAATGGCAAATCTTTAAATTATCTGATCGTAACTGTTCAAGAAAATGTACTCTGATGAGGGTTTTACCAATTACAACTTGTAATTAATCCAGAGAATAATTTATGTTTTTTAAAATGCTCTCAATACTTCCAATTTTACCCTAGTGGCAACTCCTCTTAGGGCCAGCTGAGAACTCCCTGTTGGTTCTGGAAGGCAGAGCTGCTGTTGGCATGTGTGTGTATTTGGCTTCTTTCAAAGATAAATGATAACATTTCAGTTGAAGACTAACTTATTGGGAAGACTATAATATGAGGTTGTGAAAAAGGATCAATAGTTAACTTGCAGCTTCAGACACAGTAGATCCTTTTGGCTTGTTTTTTTTCCTTCTGAAATTGCTCTCTGATTGTTCTGTTTCTGGCATTTACCTTAAAACAAGCCAAAAATCCATCTTATTATACCTCATTCTGCTACCTTACTCTCTTAATGATAATTATTGGCTGCTATCTTAAGACTATTTTCCAGTATTTTGATGAGCTTTTACAGGAGAATGAATTGATCTTTTTACTTGACTCTAGAGTTTGCCCTAACTTTCATGGAATTTAGAATTATCTTCCAGATCTAAATAAAATAAACTCAAAGTTAGGGATTTATTTGTTATTGTGCTTAATTTTCAGGCTATTTCATTGCTATAACTCCTTTTGGGAGAGGCTACTGATTCACACTTACCCCAGTATTATCAGCAAATGATAGAGAAAAAGATTAGGTTTTCAATTTTGTTTTTTACTTTTGGAATATAAGCATCAGAAAAAGATAAGAAATATAAGAATAGAGAGGAGAGGAGAAGACAAATTCTTACTTCAGCTGAAGATGGCAAAATTTAAGTCATAGGAAAGTAGCTGACATCCAAAACACACTCCAAATCTTTTGACTACCCTTCTTAGTGAATTCAACTGTTGTAACCTCACTGACATCATCTAGAATAGACTATTTTTCTTGCAGTGGTTTCAGTGCAAAAATGAAACAAATTCAGAAGAGCAGTTCAGTATGCTCTGTCAGTTTGAGTGTTTTTACTGTTTTGAAAACTCAAATGTGAAATGCTCAAATCATCGTTAGACGTGTTGTAACATGGACATAGTTAGGAACACTTTAACCTTGCTGTATACAACATTTTATCAAGTATTCATGTCTCATTTACCTCCTTTCATATACAAATCAACAAGACTATCAAATATACTTTTACTTACTGGATTGGTTGCAACCAACTCCTGATTGTTGGCAACAGCAGTCAGCGAAATTATTGTTACAACAGAGTTGCAAACAAAAGAGAAAAATAGATTTTTGTGCAGCGTAATCCTTTGGCAACTCAAGCTCCTAGAAAAGAGAAACAAGAACAAATGAATACACGGGGGGAAAACTGTGTACGTGGGGACAACTCTGAAATTTTGAAATACTAGAATTCTTTGTTTTATTAAAAAGTCTTGCATCAATACTTTCTTTAGCTCTAGTCCAAATTTAATAGAATAATGTGAAAGGTAACACCTTCCCTCCCTCTCCAGGATATTTGGACATCAGGAGGCAAAGAACTGAGCTTCAGTTCCAGTATGTTTACGATGAAGGACGTGCTTTTCAGTGGCCATCTAAAAAATTATTTGAATAGCAGGAATGTATTTCAGAAGATTTATATCTTTTTTTTTTTTGTTAGTACCCCAAGAATTTCCTAATTAGCTATCATACCTGAGCTTGAGCTGTCTTACCCAAACCTGTTAAGAATTTTTTGAGGATAGCTTTTTAATCACATTCCTGTCATGTTTCTATTCCTTAATCCTATAGCTAGAGAAATATCCAAATAAATAAAATAATGCAAATCTTCCCTGACTTTTGTGTATAACTGAGTGTACATAGAATAAAATTATAAAATGCAATATACAACTACAGTTAATACGTTAATTTTCAAGACTTGCTTTTAGTCTGGCAATAAACTTAAAAAGTATCCTTTGAAGTGTTTTCTTTAAAACAGGGATTCAATAATACTAAATAATACTCTAAGTTGAAAATAGTGACAGCAAATGCCTGTTTATCTGTCATCCTAGAGAAAGCAGCTCTAGCAGGTCATTCCAAGGGGTAGAAGTGCTTCTTCTCATCCAAGTTTTCCCAAAGAAAATCAGCTTTAGAAACACAGAAGAAGATAGAAAGCCTACATGCAGATATATCCAGATCATTGGGATTTTAAGGCTTAATGCTGAAAAAGCAAGTAACATCCATTTTGTCAGAAAAGCAGCTGACAAAGCTGGGTGAAAATTATGCTTTTAGACCTAAGACAGGGGCTGCACAGTGCAAATGAGCCAACTGACTGGTCAGAGTCACACAGCACATCAGTGCCTACAGTCAGGAATCAAGCCTGGTTCTGGGGGGTGAGTGTTGCACACAGAAACAACATCTCCCATGCACAGAGAAGTAATAAAAACTGTGGCCACACTCAGGAAATGCTCTTTGTTTATTCTGGAGAAACCATTTACTGAAACCTGTGCTGTAAAAGTCTGCTTTATAACAGCACCTACCTACCTCCGTTTTTATGGTCAGCAATATGGAGTGCAGCTGACTGACAAAATGAAATTACTAACTGGAGGAGGAACATCTATCACCTACACACGCAACTGCTCTTCACTGTTAAGAGAAAGCAGAACTACACTGACAAGGTCAGAAGGGGAAAATTCTATATTGCCACAAAGGGTGAAAAAAAGCCATTTTTCTAGCCTTTTAAATAGTATGCCTAGAAAAAAAGGATACAAACGGACACAGGCTTTAATCTGGGAGGGCTAGAGGGAGGACAAGTTTTTATTTTAATAGAGAAATGCAGACATGAAATAGGCACCAAAGCTGGAAGAGCTGACTGAAATCTGTTGAGAACATGACAGATGGAACAAGAAATGAAATTCCTCCATTGAAGATGGGAATCAGTGAAAAAGCCTGGGTTCAAGGAGGCTGCACTTCTCAACTGCATTCTCTGCAGCTGTCACAAGAGCAGGGTATGAAGCACCCCACAGTGAGATGGGGTAAGTTAACAGGGTCAGACATGCCCAGGGCGATACCATTGAGCCAGGCAGACACAGCTCCTGCAAGTTAAGCCTTGGACCTGGGACATTATAAGCCTGCTGTCACTAAATCTTGGGGAAGGAAACCACCCCAGAAACCAGAGCTGCTGAACAGCACAAGGAAATACCCTACATGACCCTCTGGCTGTCAACTGTTATTTGCCTGGAGAAACCGGAAAAGATACAAAAACACAACTTGGGTTATGAATTAAATGTTCAAGTCTATTCCATTAGGCTGGTCTTTTTATTTTATTTTTGGTTTTAATGCCCCCAAATACATAACGATTTAATTGATTTGATTTATTTTTCTGTTCTTAGAATATATTGGGGTGGGTTTTTCCCCCCGCTGTATGGTTTCTATATGAAAAAGCTGGATTCCAGCTCAGGGCTTTGTGTAAACAAGTCCTGAAGACCTCTGGAATTCTGTCTGGTTATTGTTAAGACTCAATGCACAGGCAAGGAAAAGCACGTACAGCTAATGGGGCCATCTCTCAGGGTCATCCAGCAGCTGTTCCTGTTGAATATTCAAACACACCCATCCACACCCACCTCCACCCATGCATAAAAGGATTGAAAGGATCACCGGACTGAGAAACAAGAAAGCAAGACTGATGACATTTAAAAACTAAGACTGCTTTCTGTAAAAAAAGATTTTTTCCTAAGCCTCCCCACCCTCCCTCTTGTGTTACTCTTCCTATATTCTTTTTTCTGACTGTTTTTCTTAATGACATAATATCCTTTAAGCACTTAATTCTCATAATTATGGTCCAAAACCACTTGAATGACCTGTCACTGGATTAAACCTCGTGCAGTAAAATAAAACAGACCTCATGCTAAATTACCTACTTCCCTCCCTATTTTGACTCCTGTTTCTTGGGCATTAGGAGAAGATTAATGTCTCCAGTATTTCTCCATATTAAAAAAAGAAGGGAGAAGGGGGCTTATCTTCCAAATTATAACTCCCCTTTCTCTAAATTCACTTCTTTTAAAATTTCTCTTGCATTGTTTTTCTTTATGAAAACCATAGAGCTACTTACACAGATTTATAGAGTATGTAACAGAAGGACAAAGCAAAGCTACTGCAGAAGTTATTTTTATGTGTCACAGATAAATTTTCAGAGACAAAGTACAAAGTTTATAGCCCATTTTATGCTATTAAACCAAGAACAATCAGTGAACATAACTCACAAACTGGACAAATATTTCCAATGAGACAATTTTCTGAAGAGAATACAGAATTTCAAATGAAAAAATGAAGTCCACAAAGACATCATAATTTTTAAAACTTGAAGATATTTGGAAAGTATATTTTGGAAAATATCATTTTTTCTATGGAGAAAAGTTTCTTATCAAACCCAAAGATATTCCTAATGGTCAGCAATCCAGTAATTATATGGCAACAATCAGTTAACAAAAAAAATTTTCTGGAAACATGACAAATTCAAAGATACTCCCCATACAGTAGCAAAAAATAAAATAATAATAAAAAAAATCCACCTGTTAAAGCTATGAATAATTCTACAAGCTTCAGCTGATACATAATACATCCTGGCATTAATCTAGATCCTTAAATACCCAACTGGTACTAAAAATACTTTGAAGGAATTGTACATCCCAAGAGAACAGCTTGTAGAGGACTTTCTTTAGCTTCTTTTAAATTCTGTAATTTCCTTTTCTATCCCAACATAACCACAGTCTAGGAATTGTGGTTTGTGGGTCTGGATTAATTCCATGTGGTTCTCTAAGGAGAGATGATGCTTCTGTCAAAGGGAGAAAAAAACTCCCTGGAGGGTTAGGCAGACACCAGATAGTTACAATCCTAGCAAAGCCAACCACCTGCTTATGCAGCAAGTGCCACCACAAGCCAAGATGAAACTGGTTTGGTACCATACTGCAGTACAGAAAGATCATGCTTTACTATTTCTGAACTGTTAAAAGCATAATTTATTCCAAATCTTTTTGTTTTCTCCTGAGAAGTCTATGTCAAAGCATTTTCCTCTCACATTAGGTATTCAGTCTGATAAACTTTTTGTGACATTCCTAGCAACACTAGAGCCCTTTTTTTATCCAAAATCAAACTTCTTAAATGCACCCAGAACCATTTCCCAAGGTGATTTGGTGGAGGGAAAGTAAATTTAGAAATGGTAGGTATTGTTTTTAGAGATCATATGCAAATAAATTGACTAAAAAAAAAAAATCCACAAATGTTTTGTTTGCCCTCATGATAGAAGTAATGAAAAGCTGAAATGTCATCTTGAATACTAGATTTCACAAAGAGAGGTCTTCAACAAACCAGAGTGAACTGTGGAGCTAGTGCCCCAGAACCTGGGGAAATTATGCATACCTAAATTGCAAGCACTATATTTAGCCAGATGTGACTAAAAAAAGATATAATTTTTAATCAGATATCTGCTACTCCTACCTAATGAAAGTCCAGAGAATAAGAAAAGCAAAATCTGAGCTAGACCCAGGCTGGCTGCCATATGTGCCATTTGTATTTAAATGTTAGGAAAAAATAAAAGATGAAGCAGGGTGCAGTGATAAGAAACAGACAAGAGAGCAAATGATGCAGAAATGATTAAACTAGTGCCAGTTAATAAGGAAAGCCCACACTGTGCTCACGTGGCAACACTCCTGATTCCACCTTTCTACCAAGCCTTATCAACTGCTTAAAAAAATAAAAAAGTTAACAAAATGTGAATCAGTAGACTGATCATAGAAGACATTTGCATTATAGTACAAGTTGTTGTGACAGTGGTGATACACTGCTCAAACTTTCAGGAAAGCAACATAACTGTTAATAGATATAACATATGGTAAATAAAAAAAAAGGATTCTTTATTATTCCCATTCCTACTGTACCTCTTAGCCCTACTTTCTTTACAGTATATCATATTTTCTGGCTTCCTATTTAGGAAAGTGACTGTACCACTCATATGGCATCAGTATTTTGGTTCCTATTTGCTATTTAGTTTGGCTGCTGCTTGGCATATCTACACCGTAACTTATTATTAAAAAAACACAAACAAAAACTGAAAAAAAACATGCAAACATTTTTTCCCCATTTTCCTACTTCCTATTCAATATATTCAACACTTTTTGGTTTGCAGATATAATTAATATATAATTTCTTTGCAATTATATAGTCTTCTCTAAATTATATATTCTCTACATAATATATATTCTTATATATACCCTCCAATATAATTTATTCACCTTCTTGCTCCACGTAATTTAATTGAGATGACTGATGTTTCAAAGTACTGAAACTAGGATTGTTGCAACAACTGATACTTAGGAAAGGATTTTAAAGATACTTACTTAAAATAAAAGAATATGCCAAGAGAAATCAGTAGCGATGCAATTGAAAGACCATGTCCAATGATGGCCAAGTAATACAAATTCAGAGCAGTCTGCAATACAAAAAAAAAGTACCTGTGTTGATAAAGCATATATTTACATCATTACTATAAAAGGATTAGGAAAACAACCTTACAGATAATGATGAGTCAAGTCCATTCTAGAACTCTGTAAATCAACATATTTTTAAAATCCCTTTCTGAAGGGTACACAACAGATTTGTTGGAATCATCACTAGAATCATCACCAGAACTCTTCTAATTTAAAACATTAGGTTTCTAATATATACTGCTATGTGTTTTTCTGAGTATTTACATAAATTTGGCTATTTAAGCTATTGCACTGGATGCATTTTTGTCTGAGACTTGATTCATCTGTTAACAAAACTCATAAGTAAAACATGTGCTTCCTATATGAATTTATGTAGTTTTTTGCTCATAGATTTTTTTTCTTGTAATTCAAAGATACTGCTTTCAAACCTGTGATTATGGTATTGGAAATTTAGGTTCCATTTGGCATTTAAGGAAGAGCATGAAAAAAATTAACAGTGACTCAAAAATAGTGAAGACCAAAGAGTCTTGTTAAATAAGCTGACAGTCAAATTACAGAATTATGAAAATTTGGGTAGATACAACATGTAGAACTAGTAAATTAATACTTGGAATGTGTACAACATCTTATTCTTGGTTCTTTGAACTAATAAGTATATTAAATTCCATGAGCAACAAACCCCTGCTTCCAGTCATGGCATCTGCCTCACAAAATCTTGTTTCATTAAATATAAGATTCTAATTTTGCACAGAAGGAAACACAGATTTTCAGGTTGCACCTTATACTATTACAATAAAACATAAATATCTGGTTTCTGTAGAAGAATTAAAGCATACATATAAATGCTCATGTACTCCAAACTGTATGTCTCATCTGAACTTATTCCACTTTAAGATAAACTAACTGCAGCCTGTTGCATATATTTAGTTTTTAAATAAGATAAAAAAGATTCCAGGTAAAGCTTTAAGGTTATAAGACAAGGGTACTTCTAAGTATATGCTAGAATTTTTAAAATTATTATTATTATTTTTAACTATTAAAAAAATAAAAAAGGGAACAAACAAAACAAAACAAAACAAGGTTTAAGTAGTGAAATTTTCATAAAAATTTGCAAGTGAGAAAAACCAAGGGTTACCCCTGAAACACTGGAGCTTGGCTACAGAGACATAATGACAGCCTTTCTGTGCCAAGCACAGAACCCATATCACCACCTCATTCAGGGACCAATTCAGGCAAAGGAGCAGGTTAAGGATTTAGAACATTGCTGCACAATTTAGAACTGGCACAAACCAGTGGCAGAGCAGGGACTGCTGATGAGGGCAAGAACAGTAAGAACTGAACAATGCACAACAGTCATATTTATTGGGCATTATCTAACTTGCCTTCCAAACCCAGTGAAGAGATAATGTTGTTTAATACATAAAACTAGCAGGCAGGAAGGCTTTCTTCAGAGCTACTACTCCATTTACACAACAGCTTCTGGTGCAGGACAGAGTTGAAACATGCTGGGAACACAGCCCAAGGGAAACAAGCTCATTAGATTAATAAAGAAGGATCTGCATGGATCCACTCCTGTCTCCATAATATTCTCAGTTTCTAGCCAAATATTACCAAGAATCAATGAATTGTACATCTCTGCCAGTAGAATGAGACTACCTTTGTTTTATGCAGTGTCTCATGATTTGAGAAAAAGGCATGGGGAAGCGCCTTATTATCATCTATTGCCACTTTTTCTCAACTTTTTTCTAGGCTAAGACCCTAAAGAACTCTTGGCAGCAAGGATGCAGGCAGTTAGGATCTTTATAAGTTGTCCATCTTCTTGACACAATCTGTTGTTACTGAGCTTTCTTCCATGAGGTACAAATTAATTTACAGTCTATCCTGATTTGAGTATTTTATTCCTAATCCTTGGGATTTTACAGTTTCAATTTGTTGCTTCTTCTAATGACTGAATGTTTCATAAAGAATACTAGTGGATATACAGTAATGGGGGAGGGGGACATGGAGTGCAAAATCTACAATGTAGCCTGTTATATCCTCACCTATCACAGAGTATCTCAGGAAGAGGGCACACAGAGGTTTAGCAATGCTTTGTTTCATTTTTGTCTCTTTTCCTCTCTGAATCTCTCCATGGGTGGGCAACTTCAAGAGAAACCCAAACCTATAAAAATGCCATCTGTACAGATAGCCCCATGGGTATGTGTGTGCACAGAGTCTACCCGTTGCATAGAAAAAACCTCTCACAGAGCATTTTGCTGCCTGGTCTGAGATAATTTTGGATGCTCGCAAAATGTCACTTAAATACACTCAAACACAGGTTTGAGTCACTTAAATACACTCAAACACTTAAAAACACAGGTTTCCCATTTGTGTGAAAGCTTAGTATCCCAGAAACTGAAAAAATGGCACTTGGGAACAAGGACACAAGACATGCACAGGAAAAGGCTCACAAGGAGAAACAAACCCTACCTAACAGTACTCATCATTTGCTTCCCTTCAGCTTCCAAAGATCCTGTGGAGGATCCTTTCAACTACACCTTGCCCATACTTGGGCAAAAAAGAAAATGCTGCCTCTGTTTTCCATACTGGGGAACAAAACACTATTCAAAATCTACTTAAAGCTGCCCAGAAGATGTATTAAGTCCAAGCAAAACTTTGGTTGTGCGCCTGCTGAAAACCTCTGTCACTATGAGTTAACTGGATTAATCCATGCACTCAGCACTTCTTCCACAGATATGCAAACCTCCTGCAGTTTTGCAGAGCTTGGACTCTGCTTCAGAGTTACAGACCAAAATGTAAAAGGCTGTTCTTATAAGGCACATGTTTTGCTTAGCAGTGAATGACTGTGGATGACTAGTACCCACACATTTGAAATACCCACAAATGAAAACATGGTCAAAATATTCAAGCAGCTGAAATCAGCCATAAGACAAAGCAGGTGGATTGGGGTTTTTTGAGTCTGTTTTGCACAGTCAGTCCTTCTTATTCAATGTGTTTTTCTTTTTGCATCTTGGTGTTGCATCAACTCTGCTGCCGTTCCAGATTTGAAACTTGGGAAATTTTTCAGCTCAGTTTCTTGACACTGCATGGCACCATGCATTCATCCTTTTCCTACCTTCACTTTTTCGTGTGTATAGATATTACACTGAGTATAGTTTGTCCAGGTCCTGTTGCTCTCTGGGTGTCTGAACCAATTCCCACTTGGATCACAGATCTTCGTAACTTTTTCTGCAGTCAGTCAAAGAAGATGGAAAGAAAAACAAAAAAGAAAATACCAAACCAGTCAGCACTGGAGTTCTGTTTTGTGATGCCTGGTATTTAATGAAGCAAGATTGGCAAACAAATGACAGCTTTATTAATGGGACTAGAGAGACATTGCTTGTTACTATGAATTCTGAGAAACTAGAGGCCATCGCTTTTTCTTGGCAAAGGCATCAGATGATGTGTTTTTCTTAAGAAAACAAATAGATTTCCCTACTCCAATCCAGTAAATATCAAAATATATCAAACTAACCATTAGAGAACTACTAGATGAAGTGGAAAGAATATTTAAAGGGCTTGTTTAACATCCAAGATTTCAATGGAAGTCTGTCATCCCAGCACTGTAAATTAGGATTGGCCAGGCAGGAAAACATCAATAGAGAAACTGCTCAACAACCAAACTAGGGAAATTCTGGGACAACATAATAATTTCTATCAACAAATAGAATGAGGCATGAAAAACCCTGGGAAATAGCAAATAAAACAGAAGGAGACAAAAGTGGAAGTTTATGACATTTTCCACATGCTCAGAGAGGGAGAGTTTAGCCTATAGAAACAGGAAAATACTCATTTGTGGGAAAAATTCTTGTCAACTTCAACTGCTTAATTGAGGCAAGAGAGTAAGTCATATTTCTGCTTGCCTGTGGAAAGAAAATAAAACCTGTGATCTAACTTCAATTTCTATTTCCTAATCTACAGAATCCACAAGGATGTATTTCAGAAAGGAAAATAAGAAACTTGCTAGTTTTCTATGTGGTGAAGAGAAAATCCAAATAATGTATTTGGAATTACTGAAATTCTGGAGCATTGGTGACTTGAGTAGGGCAAACAAGAGGCATCAAGCACTCGAAACCTCATTCTGTTAAGAAAGATGCTTATGTAGAAGCCCAAGCACACCCACCTGATGGGTTGAAATCCTGAAAGTAGTCAGGACAGCGCTGTACTGACACAGTCCCAGCAGCAACATCACTCCAGCACAACCAGCCATCCCATGTCCTGTTACAGTAGGGACCTGCAAACATTAAAGACCTTGTAGTGAAATAACAATTTCATAATAACCTTTCAAAAGTAAGATGTAAGGCTGCATAAGGTAAGATTCTCACTTGCAGCAATTAGAAAAAAAGAGAAACAAGACATAAGGTTTAGCAGGAGTTAATTAAAACTGCACTTAATAAAAGTAGTTCCTTATATATGTATGTCTCTAAACACATTTTCAGATTCACGTGGTCTACATTTACAAACCTCAGATCTAGAGCACAATGGGCAAAAAAGTGTAAATCAATTCAGCACAAATAATTGCAGATCAGCAAAGAGCCTTCAGCTTGCTTTCATTTCACTGAATTATTTACATTTTAGATGTATACCAAGCCTCTAGATCTGTTTACTATTTCACTGAAAACACAGGGGTACCCTGAAAGCCACCATAAAGCCTTGCTGGGAGACTGTCACAGTTCCTCTGCTTCAGACAGTGCTGAGTCTGCAGCAGTCATCATGGACAGACACTTCTCTAAGTGTTCCAGGGACAGGGAATCCACAGTGTCCCTCAAGAGCCTGCTTCAATGCCTCATTCCTTTCATACAAATTTTAACATCTAAAGTAAACCTCCCTTGAGAAAGAGCTGGGGTTCTATTCACAAATCCTTTCCCAAAAGGCACGCAGCATGACAAACCCTCTCTAGAGATCTCAAGATGTTTTTAGTATCTACCTTCAGTTTTCTTTTAAGACGTAACAATGCTGCCCATCTCAAAGACTGCATTTTTCAACATCATCTAATTCCTCCTCTTCTCATCTGAACTTTCCAATTTGTCCAGATCTTTCTGAGGCTGTGATGTCCCAGGATGGACGTAAGCTTACACTGCCATACTCATACCTATTTCTGACCCCCAGACTTTCAGTTTCTCCAAGGAATCATTTCAGAAGAGAAAAAAATTCATTGTAAACGAATGCAACTATCTCTTCTTGCCTCAAAAGCCATTCATCATTTCTAGAAGTGGTAAAGCTAAAAGCAGTGAACATAACAACAGGTAGAGCTAGTGAAGTTAGATCTGAATGAGTTATCAGAAAAAATATTAATGACACTAATATAACTCTCAGAGCAGGGAAATTGTGACTAGTAAGGAACTTTCCATTTTAAAAGGCAGATGTGACCAGTGAGGTATTACAAGAGCATAAAATGTAATACAGTGCCAAAATTATTCAGTCATCATTATTTTAACCTGGATATCTATTTAAAATTAACATTTTCTCATCAGAAATAAAAGCTTTATATTATTTCAGAAGTGGTGATATGGGCAGGTAATGCAACATATTGCTTTATCTTCAGGAATCCCAAATGCTGTTTCTAAAACATTGTACAAATACAGTTACACCTGAAAAATTACTGCTACCAAGAAAAAACATTATTATCAAAGGATCCTGAATTGCTGTAATTATATCTGTTCACCATTTCCCTTTATAAGATGTTATAAGAAAGTAATCTCTACCTTCTTTCTTATGAATAGGATCTTGCATAATTTTCTGGTAGCATTCATACTGTGCTGTCATAATTTTATTCCGTGTGACACTCAGTTGAGTGAAGTCCTCTGTCATATTCTGGTGTCCTTCAGACGGTATAGCGGTGGCAAAAAGCTAAGAGGAAGAAGACTATTTGTTAGCAAATAATCAACAAATTCCAATTTAAACTTCTTCAGCTTGAATATTTTTAAATATTATATTTAAAACATTATCGTACTACAGAAAAACAATCATGAAATCTTAAAACTGATAATACAATTTTGTGTTTTTGTTCTTACAACTGAATCTTGACAAATGTCTCCTTGAACAAGCATGGGGGAGTAACAAACTGCAAGATTTGTAAATAATGGAAAAATACATAGAAAGTGCTGAGACAGTCAAACACAAACAGATTTTGCAAAATACAGTAAAATATATCTAAGTATATACATTAGTATATATACATATACACTATATATTACATGTAAATTGCATATACATTAGTCTAAATGGCATTTGAATCAGACACAAAATTATCCTTTTCAAAAAGTGAGTTTCTCTATACTATGTGCATGGAAGATTATGGCTTGTTTAGACCTACTTGGTTTCTCTATGTTCTTGTGAACCATAAAGTCAATCCACAGAATACAAAAAAGATATTCAAAAGACATGACATCTGTTTTATAGTTCTCAAAGATAATAAATCAAGGAAGCAGACCTTGATCAAAACCTGAATCTTTTAAGTACATCTTAAAAACAGGTTAACTATTTTATGTGAAGCTACTAAGCTTCATGGAAAAAAAAAAAGCTTACAGTACCACTGTCATACAAGGGGAGAAAATAAAAGTTGCAAGGATCTCCTCTGATCTCAGTCAGATGGCTCCTCCACTCCTCTCACTACTGCATACCAATCCCTTGTCCACTGTTAGTGTCAAGTTCTCTGATAGCAAAGGCTACACTGGGTTCAGCAGGTAAATACTATTTCTGTTCCTTTACCATAGGAACTAAAAGGAGAACAGAAAGCAGATAAAGATCCAGCTGTGCAGCAACTACTTTTGAACACAAGATAAGCTGTTTCTGCACTTCCGTATTAATAATTTCTATGCACACACTTGCATGAGTTGGAATTGATTTTAAAAATTCATAAGACTCACCATAGTAACTGATAAGAAGAACAGCAAAAATGTGATGCAATTTTCTGTCATTTTTATATCTGGTGCAGTGATTTTTCTTACTGTAGTTCAATGAACTCAAACTGCAATGGAAAAAAATAAAAAAGGAAGAAATTTAGCAATTCATGAACACCAAAGCTGGTTAAAACCTCAGATATTCTTTCTGAATTAAAATATATCAGCAGAAGTAATCTCAATTTTTATCCACACATAGTGATGCCTTGGAGATGTACAACAGGATGTGAAAAAAAAAAAAATGCACTCAATTCACCAGAAGTGAATTCTAGCAGGAGGGTTTCTCCTGCACTGCTGCCTCCATTTGGAGGATGTTGGGAGCTGAGTACCCACACTCAAACCTGCCTCCTCACCCAAGCCACATTCTCTCCCCAGGATCACACCTGCTCCTGATTTTTGGAAGTTTTTCTCACCCAGTTTTTCTATATAGGTATCCATGAGTTCAAAATAATTTTCTCTACCATAGTTCCAAAAATCCTTTTGCTAAAACAAATGTTGGATGGGAAATTTAAAATGCATATTCAAGTATTGCCCTCACTAAGCCTTGCTTATTTTTATTTATCTAAAAGATACAACATCATATAAACACAGGCAGAATTTATCTGCTTTAATTCACAGTCCATCACTATTTCTGTTTCACAATATCAAAAATCACCCCTTAATTCAGTTTCTTTAATAGTCCAAATCTTTTCAGACCTAGTGGTTTTGTAGACGTTTCCTATCAACTATTCAGTATCACTGCTAAATTATTAATTCTTCCCAGGAGATAAAAAGTTAAATCAAGTCTGTAATTCACTCTCTGCTTTCCACTCATTTCTCACAGTTACATACTGCAAAAATCTTAGAGAAAAACAGAAAAGAATTCTTTTTCTGAACATCACCACTTTTGGACTTAATTACAAAATGCAGGATGAAGGTCACTGAGGTGCCTATTTGGACTTCAGGAAAGCATTTCTTGTATCACTACATTAATTCATTCACCAAAAAAAAATATTCCAGTCAGTTTGGAAAAGAACTGTCATAGGAACACAAAAAACTTTCTTAAGAATGGCCAGCAACTGTGATTTACATGATAGGCACTGAATGAAACTGTGTTAGCGGACCAAACATGACAACTGCTCATCACAACTGAGCAGCCCTCTCACTAAATATTTTCCCCATAAAAGAGAATGAAGTTGGGGAATTGTGACAGCAAAATAAACCTTGAAAACCTCATTTTTATTTTTAGTGCCTGTTGTACCAAAGACTGGGATAACTTAAAAATGAAATGGAGCTGCTTGTTTTTCCTCTTCATTACACTCCCTGTCACCCAGAGTGATGAAACTCCAAAGGCCTATATCATGTTTGTCACTGGTAGCAGTGACATCTACTGAAGAAGGAAATAAAAAGGAACTGCAAGCTGAACTTAGCCACAATAATAATTGGTATAGCTTTAACAGATGTTCATGTTTCTCTTCCTCCTGCTTTCTCTACAGAGCCATCCTGCCTTATCAGCTCTTTCTACTTTTAACCTTTTCCCATTCTTCCAAGAGTAAATACCATCCTTGCTGAGCTCCAGGCACTTCTCATTTCAATAATACAGCAAAAGGGTTAAAAAAGCAGTCAGCAAGAAAAAACATTTTTTGAACTTAAATCATCTAACCACAACTAGTACAAAATAAAAAACAGAAGCAGCTTCTACCTTAAGTAGTTGCCTTCAGCTCTGACTTCAGGTCAGATTGCAGCTCTATAGGAGTGAGATGGGAAGGAAAGTCTTTGCATGTCATTCCATGTACATTCATACACAGACATTGTCAATTATTGCTAATCTTTGACTTACACAGGAAAAAGAAAAAAAAACCCAAAGCCAACCCCCCTAATATTTTCACTATAAATTACATATTTTGTAGTGTGCTATGATCTTGCAACATCAAAGCTGAGCATGTGCAAATGCAGGTGGTACAGCCTTCCTCTGACTGAAAATGGGGGTAAGGATGGCTATTTTCTTTACCAGCTCCTGCCTCCACATACCCTACAGCTGTTCTAACACTCCTCGATTATTTTTTCTTGTTGTTGCAATATCTCTCAGAAATAGCTATACATACATGCTATTTTGATATTTCTGGTTCTTTTTAGAGGGAGGCATACAACACACAATTATTTAAAACCCCAGGCAATGTTTGGTTGTTTGAGCCCAAGATAGAGGGAAAATCAACAAGACGGAAAATGCCCAGCCCTTTTCAAGCACTCCCAATTTGCTATAGTACACTGCTGGGAAAAAAAACCAAAACCAGTAGTCTTAAATGAAATTAGAGATAGAGCCACTCACATAAGATTTCTGGGAAATATTCTGCCTGCAGAGGGGCAGATCCTCTTCTAATTAAACAGGACCTTGCAAGTGGGAAGTACCAGCCAAGCATTAGTAGACACGAGATCCATTTAGTCCTGACACTGGACTACAAAATCTCCATACATATCTTAGACAGTATTGCTGGGCAATTTGGAAATCTTCCTAAGCAGGTAATATGTCCTAATTTTTTGAGGGAAACACTTCTTCCAGGATTTGGACCAAACTGCTCTGATGGTATCCTGTAACAGCTCACAGCTATGTGTGTGGGAATCACTCTACCTCTGAATAATTATGGAGTTAAGAAGGCCCAAAAATAAGAGTTATAGAACAAATTTAATGAGCTCTGAGTAGCATGGTTTCACAACTCTAGAATTCACTACTCATCACCACTCTGAATTAAGACCCAGGCATCAGCAGTTACAGACTCCTAAAACAACAAAGACAAGATGAAAAGCATGTGTTCCTCCTGGAGACAATTTTTCCAGCACAGAAGCATAAGCTCTTTGCAACTTCCAAGAGATTTCGTTGCACTATTCATTCAGTTAGTGACAGGGCTTTGCTTTTTTATTCTCCTTCACTTGAAGAAAATGGTATTTTAACCAAATATGTCAGATCTGTATGTTGCTGGATTTAAAAATAAACACAATTTAACTCACTGTACTGGTTTTGAGCAGTAGTGCAACTTATATCCTATAAGAAGGCATTCCTATCCTGGCTGCAGTTATTCTTTCAAACTTCCCCTGCGATGTCCTCTCTCCAAATCAGATAGCACATGTCAGGAAAAATGAAACAATACAAATAAGCAAAGGCTCCTAATACTATTTTAAACTCATTAGAAGTAGTATGACAGATCGTTGAATGTACCACTAAGTGGTTACAAGTAGCATAATAAAGACAAAACACCACAAAGAGTTTGTCTGAGCAATGCAGTGGCTTACAAAGGGATAAGCTGAGATCCCTTTTTTTGCACTGCAGAACAGAAGCTTATGGGGTACATGAAAATTTCTATGACTGAATCAGTAATTAGGAAAATATTTGCAATATTCATATAACCACCACAAAAAGTATTCTAGAATATAAGCCCCAAATTGATAAACAAGCTGTCTTGAGACATCTCATTCTCTGAGCCCACAGAAATGTTCCTCCTCTACTTTTCTTTCCAGGAGTTTTTCCTAGGGAGCAGTTGTGACACAACAGCATTTACTTTCTTCTTGAGGATTAAAATAAATGAAGAAGAAATAGAGTGCCATATCTCAGTTTTATTGTTCTATTCCACTACTCCATAATGTATTAGGTGATAGTTCAGCTCACTATGAGCTCCACACTGTTTATTTCTTGGGCCACACGCTATGTGTGTCACAAGGTCTTAGGCAAGTAGAAAACTGGGTCTAGTTCATGAAGTTGTTTCACATCTTTTGTTCTCTCTATTAGCATGCACATTTTTTGGTTTTGTTTTTGCATCCCTCTAGTTGCTTGCCAGCATCCTTGCAGAGATAACAGAACCAGCTGCAGATAAGATTACACAGATTAAATTACTCCTGTGTACTCTTTCCCATTAATAGCTTTTGGCTACTGTTCAGCTAAGTTTGTCTCCTGCACCCAACACAAATTACTAGCAGTAACTGACAAGCCTCTTGGCCAGTTCTAATACTACCTAAAATGTTAAGAACAGAGTGATGGTGGTGTTAGTTTTCTCCACGGGAGGAGGCAACCCGCACTATTCTGTGACACTTTCCTGTTCAGCTAGATCACAGGTTTGCATGAACATTGTAAATTATCCTGAGAAGAAACACAAGCTATGGGGTCCAGTTAAAAACCAACCAACCAGAAGAAAACCACCACAACACAGCCCTCCAAATGAGGGTTTGCAGGAGGAAATGCCCACAAGGCTCTTCCCTTGCAATTTCTGCTCTTGAGCAACATCACCTCTCTCCACATAGCAGTCTACAGAGCTAAGATATCTTTGGGTCTTGGTCCATCAATTTTGGCTCTTTAAAACAGGCTCTCCACTGATAAAAAAAGGTAGGAGTATTCCTTCCATGCTTTCACTTAGACAGGTCTTGGGCTCTGTTCTTTCAATGCTTTTTCTAGCAATGATGAAGGTTCTACTCCTCCTTCTCAAATATGATAAACTTCCTTTGGACCTAAGGACACAATAAGTCAGCAGTAGCAAATGCTGCCATTGCAAATGGAAGATAGGAAAGTAGTTAACAAGGGCTGTAGTCACAGATCAGCAGGGTACCACTACTGTGCCAAATAAATGCAGCATATGAATCTTGAAAATATCAAAGCAGAGGAAAATTATTTAGGATAAGTAAGAGACAAAATAGTCTGGATTTCCAAAATAACTTCATAGTATTTTCTTGGTTATAGAATTCTCTGCCTGAAGTACTAATTAGTTTAGCTTTGAAACAGAAACCCTTGTCAGAGTCTGATAGTGCAATACAGTAGAAGTATTTACAACCTGAAATGAGAGGGCAAGAGCTGGCAGAACCTATAAAATAACCTTTACTGCAGAAGTCAGTTCCCCACTAACATGCTTTTCTACATATTTTATTGAAATAACAAAAAGTTCAGTATAATATTTTCCTCATTGCTTACATTCTTAAAATGATAGTATTTTTTTACTCTATCTTATACAGTGATACTAAAATCCAACATCCTTCTCTTTAGGGTAACTAGTTGTTAAACAAAGGCAACTGAGATTCTGGCAAAGCAGATCTTTATCAACAGACTGACATGGCTTGCTCTTAGAGATGCAACTCTCATTTACAACAGTTTCTAGTAACTAATGTCTCCAGATTTTTCAGTGAGTGCTATCTGTATACCACTTCGTAAGTACTTGGCACTCTTACTTTACAAGCACAACACTTCTCATTCCATAGCCCTAACCCAGAGTGTACCTTGCTGTCTAAAATCCATCAGCATAACTCCATGTTTTTAGGCATAACTCATCAAGTTCAATTCAATGTTCCATAAGCCATGGCAATTAATTTCTGTAGCATTCATTTAAGCACAAAGAAACTTAGAATGAAGGCTGCTCTGCTGAAGAAAGTTATCTGTAAAAACGCCCAAATGGTCACTATCAAACAATTTATTAAACACCCTAGAACAAAAAAAAACCCCAACTCTAGAAAATATTATTACATGAAAATTAATTACTAGAAATGAGGATGACATAAGAATAATGAATTATTACATTCCAATAACTTGATTAAGATAATTTAGTGCTGCTACCTCGTTTTTTTCAACCATACTGATGATTTTGTGCTATAGTAATATTTAGATTAAGTTAAAAACTTATTCAGGAAACTTCCCTGGAATTTTCTTCCTTCAAAGCATCAGCTGTGCTGTGGCAAGGATGTTCCCTTGCCACAATACAATGGGATGGCATGTGAGGGTCTTTTTTTTGTGGATTTCATGTTATGAAAAGTCAGAGAGTTCTCACATTCCTAGTAGGTATATTTTAACGCCTCTTACCTTTTGCCAATCTGTATTCCTCTTATGTTCAACAAAACACCCTGTCAATGAAACTGGAGTAAGATGCCCACAGTCATATGCAGCAAAACTTCATGGGCCAAACCCCAAAATTCATAGGGATGTGTTACTGCCATAACCTCAAACCCAATTACACAGTATAGCAAAGCATCACAAGTATGCCACTGGAGCTATTGAAATTTCCTGCCCGAGCCCAAATTATATTACTTCATTCCAGATGCATATTAAAGCCAGTAAATGTCTTAAAAATTTTAGGAGAGGCCTTCAGAAAACACTGAAGGGTGTGGGGGCAGCCCTTAACTGAGAGCAGACATTGACTTCCTTGCTATGACTGAGAACAGGGGACCCTACACACGTGCCCTAGTTTAGAGAAAACAAAAATGCTGCACATCTCACTCTTCTCAGCATGCACCTACTGAAACTAATAACAAAAGTGTAACCTGCACACACACACACAAAAGATTTTAGTTATATACAATAATGCATGGACCATGCTCTTAGTCATATGGTTCAGTTTTAGGTAGTCCTGCAAGGAGCAGGCTGTTGGACTTGATGATCCTTATGGGTCCCTTTCAACTTGAGATCTACAATATATGTGAAAAAGATACGGTATATTCCTCCAAAGAAGACTTCTCCACCTCCAAGCAAAATTATTACTGTTCTGAATTAAAACAATGGCAATATGAATTCATCAAATAGACCAGAACACATATAAAAACTTGTATAAAAACCCTTACTCAGATGTCTCAAGTTGTTTCACTTCCCAGACACTGCTGCTTAAAGGCTGCAGAGTGAACTGCTGCTCTGTGTATCCCTTTCAGTCAGTGTTTTTATTTGAATGACTCTGTTTGATGCTATTTACCAAGTAGACCCAAAAGAGATCCAAAGGTTTCTTTGTGAAAACGTTTACAGCATGAAATAATTTTCTCAGCTGGCTGAGTTTTAAAAGTTTTTTGTTATTTCTTCATTGACACATGCTAATTTTACAAGAATGGTATTTCCACAGTTCAAAGACTTTTCTCAAGGTCAGAACAAGGCAAGAGGAACGGGAGAACAGGTTAACCAAAATGCATCAGGACTTTGGGGTTTTTTTCCAAGCTTACCACTCAAGTTTTTTCTCACTGGCCTCAACCCAGTTTGTCAGTGAAGCAGATTGTGTGAAACTCACAGGTTTTACATCAGTGCCTTTTAGATTCACATTTAGAAATGTGAATATTTACTCACAAATATACATAAGCATGCTCTTATTCAATAAAAAAAATGAATTATTAATTAATTGGGGTTTTATGATATTACTGATTTTTAGGTGGACCAATCCACACCAGCAAGTCAGAGCAGGATGGGGAGGGAGTAAGTGGCCAGGAAAGGGAACTATTTATGCCAGCATAAACACAGTCCTGCTGCAGCCACTGCATCAGAACTGGTGTCCTAACTGTGGGTTTACCACTGGTCATCGACTTCAACAAAACTGGTGAACCAAATATAGACAAACTCTCCATGCAAATGCCAGAAGCACTATGGTCTTCTGATTTTGTGCTGGATTTCTTTTGCTTTTTTTTTTTTTTTTTTTCCACTGGAAGTAATTTTGGTCTGGCTGAGAATGAAATTTCAGATGGGAAGTTTATGCCAAGTATCAAAGTTTTCTCTCGTGGGATACTTTTGATTCATTTACTATTTCAAAAAAGTTCAGGTAAATTTAAAGCAGCTTTAGAAAAAGTAAGCTTGGTATATTATACGAAACAAAATAAAACAGCAGCTACTTCAAAGCCTTTGCTAGGTCAGCCTAAGTCAGAATTTAAAATTTCACATGCCAGAAGTCAAAAGTGCAAGATCTGGAATATTTCACTGTTTGCATATTAGAGAATACATGTTCTACTCTGCTAAATTACCAAAGCTACTAATCTGTTCTGTAGCAAAGGCCAAGAACAAACAGCAGCCAAAGCCAACCTTTTGAATTCTAGTGGCCTGAAGCTCGTCTCCTTTTCTTTTAATTAGCTACAGATATTTCCCATCTTTCTTATGTATTTCATCTGCTATATTGAAAAAATGGTACTGTAGCAGCAAATGTTTTAAATTGGGCTCACACAGAGCATGCCATCCGTAAAGGAGTTTGTGAGACTCAAGAACATTAAAACCCAGAAGTAGTTGGAGTGAAGCTCAATAGCATGGACAGAAACTAACTTCTATCTATTTTTAAAATCTACAGCTGCATACTGTTATATGTCCATCTTAAGACCCACAGACAGAGGTCAAGGCTTCCAAGAGACTACACACAGTACAGTGAAGAAGAGCCAAGGCCCGTGAATGAGTTCTAATGACAGAAAAGAATGGATGCACATACTCAAAGGACAGATTAAAAACTCAACATCAAAGCTTTTCTCTTTAAATTTACAACCAGAACTTTTCTTCTGATACACAACTCTTCTTCTGTTCACAGACTAAATGCAGCAACCATCTTAAAGTAGCCATAAAGAAGGCAGGGTGACAAAAGGATTTTTCTATCCCCTGCCTACAACTCCTTCAGGTCAAGACATACCAAGGCATTGCTACACCAATGGCATTTGACATTAACTTAATTTTTTGACAATCTGATTTCAAGTAAGTGTTGACAAACTGAGAAAAATCTTATCCATCAATGTTTCAAAGTCTTCTGAATGGGAATTCCCTTCAGTTTCATCTACAGCCTACCACACCCACAGGGATATTGACATAAACATAACTCTTGACACAGACTGAAGCATCCGGGAGTGAAGAGACTTGTTTTGCTTGAGTTGTTGGTTTAAAAACTAATTGCAGGATCATAGCAGTTAACTAACCAGCTTAACAAAATGAGAAGTGATGCTTTGAAAAGAAAGCAAACTGTGCCCAGTGTTTACCCTAACCTCTCTTACATGATGTGCCCTATGCATTCCTAGTTCTGATTTGAAACTGCACATGGAGAACACAGAACAACTGGCAGCAGTCTGAGATGCAAGAGTCTCATACATTTCTAGTGTTACATCCAATCCCCCCAAAGGAACTGGTGACTCTTTAGACAGCTAAAGCCATGTTCACCAACCAGAAGATATTTACGTGGTGCTCTTTATCAATTATCTTTGACAATAAGCACAATTTAAAAGAATAATTTCTCTTTTACATGAGGACAGTCTTAGTCTGAATATGGAGAGCACCTAGTAGAAATCTTTAGCATTAATTCAATAATATATTTGTATATCTTTTCTGAAATACTTAGGTAAAAATTTTTTCCACCTGAAATCATATACATCAGGCCTTACCCAAAAATAAGAAACTTACTCTTTTCTAATTTTCAAACTTGCCTGTCATTCATCTCGTAGAAAGTCTTAATTTTTGTTTTAATTTTTTTTTTTTTTAAATGCCAGAAATTAACTGCTGAAAAATGGGTGGTCCTAGGTCTAACTGGCTTTGTATTTTAGTTGACATCTTACTATGTTTTTACACCATTAACAGAAAAGTGAGTCTGTGCCATTGAAAAAAACAACTTGCAGAGCTGTGCTGCTGTTAAAAGATTGAAATAGCAAAGGCAGTTGGTGGCTCATCTAAGAATTTAGCTGGCATGGAGTCAGGAAGCCACACGCATATATGATGGTCAAGCACTGCACTATTTCACATGCTCTGAAGGAGAACTGCAAAGATGACCATTACCAGGATTTCAATGCTACTGCATAATTGCATTGCATATTACAGACTTTTTGCAATGCATTCCATCTGTTTCACATGGCTGTGTAGTAACACTGCAGCAGAATGAAATGTATCATCGCACATTATCACATAAAATCCTGTGCTCTGTGAAGCAGAGATTTTATAGGCAGTGCCAGCTGCAATCTGTAGGAAGCAGTGTGAATGTTTCCATGAATTCAGTTAAAGATCATATGCTCAGGGTGTGGCCGTGGGAAAGACTAGTGTATCTTACACACAGTCCCTAAAGTCCAGTTAGTGTTTCTTTAATTGCAAACAGACTTTTCCATATCCTTTTGCAGTACTCTACCCTGGCTTACCTGAATGAATACCAAAATAAAATATTAACTATGAACATTAAAAATAATGCATAAATTGGACACAAAAATAACTGCCTTGAAAAACTCGAGTCTCACTTGGACAAGGAATTTCATGCAGATGAAATATTACATACCAAATGTAATAAAACATTACAAGCACTACAGCTACAGCAGAGGAATGAGAATCAAGCACAGCTATTCTAGTCATAAATTTTGCATTAATATTATTTATATGCCATTTAAACATTTAAGCACATTATTTCCCCTCCAAATGTAACAATAATACTAATACTACAAAGGCAGAAACATGCAATGGAAAATCTTAAATATCGTAAAAATGGCGAGAAGCTGAAAATTTCCACTGCAAGCATAGAAAATATTAGGTGGCTTAATACAGGTGTCCCTATTTCATGCATACTCCTGTCCTGCATTTATTTTCATGAAAAAAAACCAAAACCAAACCAAACCCAAACCAAACCAAAAAACAAACAAACAAACAAAAAAAAAAACAAAACCCAAACCAAAACCAAAACAAACAAAAACCAGACCAATACTGAATTCTCATTTTGATTTCACACTCAATTAAAAAAAAAAACCCTGGCAGAACCAGTGCATGGAATTTGATGGGAAGTTTTGGTAAAGATATGTCCACCAAAATCAAGTTAAAAGATACACAATTAAGTCTGCAGTTCTAGAGACCAGTTCCTTCCAGTGGTTTGCCAGTGTCTCAGATGCAGCTCAATACACATATTCACTAGTTTGCTAACTGACTTTTATAACAAAGCTTGGATGTCAAACTTTTGGGCATTTCTTAACTCAGACAGAAGTACCAAAATTCCATATGAAAAAATAAATTTTGCATTTTTTAATTATTATTTTTTTAAGAGTCTTTAAAAGGCTCATCCACCTCGTGCACACACTTTTTAATCAGGGAGCCTGGACTTGCACCCCTCAACTGTTACCCTCTCAAAGCTGTATTTGTGCATCCTGTTCCACTGAGCATGCAAAACTTCATATTCATCATGCTGAGAAATTTAGTTCACAGCTGCTTGCTTGGCAGGGATTTTGTTTGAGGGGGGGAGGAGAAGAGACAGTTTTCCAAGCCATGGGGAAAAACAGTACAAAACTTTCATCATCAGTGGCCTTGACATTGCTGGAGCCAACGGAAACAACATCACCCAACTGATTCCATGCGAGGGAACCATTCAGAAACAAACAAAAATTATCCTGCATTTATTTCTATTGAGTTAGCCTATGCCAAGCTTCCTTTGGTGAAATCCAGATTTCTCCTGCATTGGCTTCCTCCTGCTGTTGATAGAGCAGGATATTTGATGAAGCACATCAGGTAATGAATGGGATATTCTGAATTAACCAGCATGTGTGATGGAGAGAGAAGTCTGTTCTCTTCTGAAGCAGTAAGAACTGCTGTTTTCTCCTCATGACCCCCCAGAAGACTATCAAGTGTGCTTTACTGGTGAGATATATAATGGGGCTAAAAGCAGACAGCATTTCTGTACTAATTCTTATCTGGATGCAAGTCTTACTGGCAAATGAGTTCCATAACAGGCACATGTCACATAATGACAGAATTACATAATCATCTGGGTTGGAAAGGACCTCTGAGATCACCAAGTCCAACCCTTAATCCACTTCCACTGTGGTTCCCAGCCCATGGCACTGAGTGCCACATCAGTCTCTTCTTAAAAACCTCCAGGGATGGAGAATCCACCACCTCCCTGGGCAGCCCATTCCAATGCCTGATCACCCTCTCTGGAAAGATTTTTTTTGTAATATCCAACCTAAACCTCCCCTGGCAGAGCTTAAGCCCATGCCCTCGTCTGACTAAGAGCTGCCTGGGAGAAGAGCCCGACCCCCCCCTGCCTCCAACCTCCTTTCAGGGAGTTGTAGAGAGTGATGAGGTCTCCCCTGAGCCTCCTCTTCTCCAGGCTGAACACCCCCAGCTCCCTCAGCCCTTCCTCACAGGACTTGTGCTGGATCCCTTCACAGCCTCCTTGCTCTTCTCTGGACCTGCNGTCAAACTGATACTCTCATTATTGTTATTATAAATTATACAAATATAATGCCAGAATGAACAATACCAAATAAGTAGTCTGACCTGTTAAACGTGTGCCAATGGACAAGAATGTTAAGAAAGGATAGGAAACATGACAAAATTACAATTATTTGAAAAAATAACATATTCCTAGATTAAAACTGTGAAAAATGTAAGACTGTGAAACAGAATACAACTTACATTCCAACAGGATGCATAGTAAATGTAAGAGCTCTGTTTCCAGGTTAAACCACAGGAGATTAACAAAACTGGTATCTGATAATCATCATTACTGAATATCAGTTTTAAAAGCTGCCAACATAAGGTTCAAGTCTGTGTAGATTTTGAAGCACTCTCACACTAACAGTGATTTTGACCAACTCTACAGTCCTTTCAATTGAGGAAGTTTATTCATAGTGGTCCCAATACACCAAATATTTCTCAGATCTCTGTGCTCAAAACAAAACAATAGAACTGAAAGGGTGTTAACTTCAGAAGCTAATTATAGATTTAAGTACCAGAACCATTGACAATTTTACTGTCTAAAAAATTCCCTTGGCCCATTCACAACAAGCACTGCTGGAGTGGAAATGGACCTGCCTGGCTAATCCTGATCATCTTTTCAATTTTAATTGATCTTTTACAGTAGCAAAAGCATAAGAGAAATAGGAATATTCCAGAAAGTGAAAAACCATTAGAAATGAAGCCACTGTCCCTCAGTTTGATTTCTCCACAAACAGCAAGTACCAGTCCTTAGAACTAACTCCATTTGTATCACAGTTGCAATTGGCAAACACAGAGATGTAACTATGTACAGCACACATCTTGCCAGTGGTACTCCTCACGTGTACACGTAAGGAGAGAGATCAAGACCAAAGGCTAAACTTGTGGACACACAGGCTCCTTGTGCCCTTTGGGATGCCCTGAGGGTATAAGAGATTTGCCAGACCTGGTCCTGATGTCTCTGGGGCATCCTGTATGGAGGCAGCCAGACCTGGGGGGCTTCCCAGGCAGCAGCAGATGCCTGTGTACTGGGTAATCACAACTCACCCCAAGCATTAATGCTTCACATCCTTCCCCTATTAATGTCTATCCCATAAGGAGCTTAGTTGAATGAGTGGGAAAAAAGACCAAGAAAAACCTAACAAAAAAGCTCCATACCAAAAAACAAAACAAAACCCAAACCAAAGAAACAAACCACCAAAATGAAAAATTTATTAAGAATAAAAAAACCACAGCATGTTTATGTTTTGGGTTTCCTAGCAGTTTCACTAAAGACACTAAGTCATGACACGCCCAGAATAGAATCAAACAACTCAAATTCAAAGGTCGTGTGAAAACGGGGGTCACACTTAAAGAATGGACTGCCTCCAAAGGTGGCAAAGAAAGGGCAAATTGGTAAGTAAAATTGCACAGAAATCCCAACAATAGGCAGAGAACTATGCAAATTTTGGGTGAAATCCCAACTAACAGCTGAAACATCATTGTGGCATGACTGTCAGAATCCAGACAGCTTGAGCAATGTTACAAACTCAATTCATGCTGTTTTCCAGCAACTGTAATGTTACAGTCACTAGAGTGGATGAGTACTGTAGACTGTGTTTAATTTCTCCTGTTTACACTCTTATTCTTTTTTAAACAATGTATGCCAGAAACATGGACAAATGAAGAAATATGGAGTAATTTTTNTTTTTATAGAATTAAATATGCTTTGCTATTGCTGCAGGTCTATACCACACAGAACAGGTTACATTTCATGAGGCAACTTCTCATTGCCCTATCATCTCCCAGTTTCTCAAAAGAAATAAAAATTTGCAGGAAGAAAACGTGGTTGGGTTTCTTCCCCATTCAGTAAATGTATTTTCTTTTCTCAGAAGGATATTATAAAACAATTACAACACCCATGTGTTCTACAGCTGCTCAGTGATGAGGATAGTCTACAAAAACCACAACATAATCTTTGTTCTTCACTTTCTTTTGCAACATCCCAAATCTTTAGTGTCTGTACACAGCTATCCAGTTGTTGCACATCATCACAAAACTAATGGCATTTTAATGATGGCATTGATTATTCTGGATATCACATAGACATTTTCTAGACTAGAAACTAAATGCTTTTGCCTTTGTCTAAGCAAAGCACAGAATGGATTAGATACAAACTCTGGGCAAGAGGCACACTGAAAACTTTACCTATATTTGGTTTGTCCTGTTCTAAAAGGAATCACCAGTAGGATGCTGAGATATCAGTAAGCATCATTTACAACTACCAGACTAAAGTAAATTCATTCCAATGTCATTGCTGTCACACAACTTCTAACTTTGAAGTCATTATTGATTCTCAAGCTGTCTCATCATACCACTTTACAAGGCTATGAAGAGGAGAAATAAACCTTTGACGAGTTAAGGAGCTGAGAACTTTGAATCTGAAGTGGCCATCACCCAGAGATCTGAACTCTGAACCCCACTTGGCTGGTCATCTCTGAGGGTCAGGCATTGCATGAAGGATGACCCTAAAACATCTGTTGAAAATCAAACTACCAAACTGATGAGAAATTGAGATTAATTCAAATGCAAGAGCCAAATCAGCTACTGAAACTATATAGTGCTACCAAACGCAGAATGATTACACTATGAAGAAAATGAATTCAGTTCCAAAATCAAGAAACAAACAAAAAAAATCCTTCAATGTATTTCTTTTTCCCTTAAGGCCACAGAAAAGAGCCAAGAAAGGACATAAAGGGAAGGTGAGAACAAGATAATTAAAAATACTGATCATGCATCAGATTTGAGAGTCAGTTGCTATCTTCAATAAAGGTTTTGTGAAAGAATTCGTATGCAATGTCTGGGTCCTAAAAGACATACCTGTGGTGAGAGGGATTTTAAACAGCTTCATGTCTGACAGGCAGTCCTGAGAATCTAAATGTCTTTCAACTGCAGATATAATTTTTATTCTCTGTAGGAAAGAATAGCTATGAGAAGAATACCCAGAATCAGTCTGCTTTAATTTGCAGTTTTTGAGATGATAAATTTTGAAGGTTAGGAGGAATAAAATCCCTGATCTGTCCAAGTAAAAAAAAAACCAAACCAAAAAGCAACTCAATTCAAGTGATTTGCCTATCACCACACTGCATTTTGTGTTATATATCCACTCAGCAATCACCAATGGATTTGTCATGGACTTCTGTAGGGATTCTTATCAAAGAGACTGAAAAAAGAGAGTAAAAGTCCTTAGGCTAAGTAAGAGAAAATCCAGACAAATGAAAGAAAAGGGAAATATAATACAATATTTCTGCTAATAAATTATCAGTCATTTATTTTCTACAGCAGTCTTTAACCTGTAACTGTACTTATCAGTCTGTAAGATGGTCTCAGACCAGAAATCTGTTCTCAGGCTGTGGGTTGAACATCCATGTTTGTGGTTATCACTAGGGATGCTTCAGATGCTGTGTTTAAAGGAACATCTCCCACAAGAAATTCCCAGTGTTGAGTTACTTGAGTGACACATTCTACCTTCATATTCTCTTTGTACCTAAGAAACACAAAGTAGGCTCTTCCTGCACAGTGAACTGAAGGTACAATCATTACCTCAAGTGAACTCTTGTGTCCAGCTCTATCTCTTTTTAATATTTTGCTACCAATTCCAAGCACTCACCATACAGCCTGAGTTGCATATAGTAGCATTTATTTAAGCCATCTTAATAACTTAAAAGATGTGCCCCAATAACAAAACAAATATTCCTACTCATAGTGTACTATCAGTTTTCAACTGATAACTCAAGACCTCCTACTTTGTAGTGAAATGTAATTTTACCAATCTGCCAGCCACACTGATTCTCATGATTCCTTCATTCCTCCCATAAAGACACAATCACAAAGGAATCACAACTGGTATCAAGCCATCCTGACCAATGAGGATCCTGAGTGCACCTCCACAGAACAACAGACAACAGAAGCACCTAAAATACATTAAGTTTTAAATACTTCTTGGTTTTTAAAGTGATCACCTGGTGGCAGAAGTCAAACTGATACTCTCATTATTGTTATTATAAATTATACAAATATAATGCCAGAATGAACAATACCAAATAAGTAGTCTGACCTGTTAAACGTGTGCCAATGGACAAGAATGTTAAGAAAGGATAGGAAACATGACAAAATTACAATTATTTGAAAAAATAACATATTCCTAGATTAAAACTGTGAAAAATGTAAGACTGTGAAACAGAATACAACTTACATTCCAACAGGATGCATAGTAAATGTAAGAGCTCTGTTTCCAGGTTAAACCACAGGAGATTAACAAAACTGGTATCTGATAATCATCATTACTGAATATCAGTTTTAAAAGCTGCCAACATAAGGTTCAAGTCTGTGTAGATTTTGAAGCACTCTCACACTAACAGTGATTTTGACCAACTCTACAGTCCTTTCAATTGAGGAAGTTTATTCATAGTGGTCCCAATACACCAAATATTTCTCAGATCTCTGTGCTCAAAACAAAACAATAGAACTGAAAGGGTGTTAACTTCAGAAGCTAATTATAGATTTAAGTACCAGAACCATTGACAATTTTACTGTCTAAAAAATTCCCTTGGCCCATTCACAACAAGCACTGCTGGAGTGGAAATGGACCTGCCTGGCTAATCCTGATCATCCTTTCAATTTTAATTGATCTTTTACAGCAGCAAAAACATAAGAGAAATAGGAATATTCCCCAAAGTGAAAAACCATTAGAAATGAAGCCACTGTCCCTCAGTTTGATTTTTCCACAAAGTACCAGTCCTTAGAACTAACTCCATTTGTATCACAGTTGCAATTGGCAAACACAGAGATGTAACTATGTACAGCACACATCTTGCCAGTGCTACTCCTCACGTGTACAGGTAAGGAGAGAGATCAAGACCAAAGGCTAAACTTGTGGACACACAGGCTCCTTGTGCCCTTTGGGATGCCCTGAGGGTATAAGAGATTTGCCAGACCTGGTCCTGATGTCTCTGGGGCATCCTTGTGTACTGGGTAATTACAACTCACCCCAAGCATTAATGCTTCACATCCTTCCCCTATTAATGGCTATCCCATAAGGAGCTTAGTTGAATGAGTGGGAAAAAAGACCAAGAAAAACCTAACAAAAAAGCTCCATATCAAAAAACAAAACAAAACCCAAACCAAAGAAACAAACCACCAAAATGAAAAATTTATTAAGAATAAAAAAACCACAGCATGTTTATGTTTTGGGTTTCCTAGCAGTTTCACTAAAGACACTAAGTCATGACACGCCCTAGAATAGAATCAAACAACTCAAATTCAAAGGTCGTGTGAAAACGGGGGTCACACTTAAAGAATGGACTGCCTCCAAAGATGGCAAAGAAAGGGCAAATTGGTAAGTAAAATTGCACAGAAATCCCAACAATAGGCAGAGAACTATGCAAATTTTGGGTGAAATCCCAACTAACAGCTGAAACATCATTGTGGCATGACTGTCAGAATCCAGACAGCTTGAGCAATGTTACAAACTCAACTCATGCTGTTTTCCAGCAACTGTAATGTTATAGTCACTAGAGTGGATGAGTACTGTAGACTGTGTTTAATTTCTCCTGTTTACACTCTTATTCTTTTTTAAACAATGTATGCCAGAAACATGGACAAATGAAGAAATATGGAGTAATTTTTGCAGGAAACAGCTCCTCCCAGAATTTAAGTGGCCAAAAGATTCAAATGATCTTGAAGTACAGGTGGAGGAAAGGGTGGTATCCTTCCACAAGAAGATTATTTTTAATTAAGTATCATTATCTTTGGAGCTTAGATGCTAGCTTCTGTGATTGTAATTCACACTGCTGGGCTTTGCCAAACAGTCCTGAAAATGGCAGCTCTGAAGGTTTAACCTTATAAAAGCAGCACACCAGCACACTTCTTTGCTTCCTAAAAGAGCTCAAAAAGAAATGTACCTTTGCAGAGACAATATTTGACAAAGAAGTAGATACTTAAAGAGAAATGCCTTACTTCGCCAAAAAAAACCTCAGGCTGTAAATCTAGAGAGCCCCCTGAACAATTCTATCAAATAAAGTATTTTTACCACATAAGAGCTTAAAGGACCAAACAGATCTAGAAATAAAAAATTTAAAAAGTTTGAACATGCATCCGCATTGCTGTGTTAGGTCTAAGTTTTGCTAGAGGTCTCTTCCATGGAACTTTGGTGACTGTTTAGCTGGAAATTAAGGGCCCAAGAGACTTTTTTTTTTTTTTTTTTTTTTTTTTTTTTTTTTTTTTTTTTTTTTTTTTTGAAAGCAGTAAGGGATATCCTGAGTCCCAGCCAGCAGCCTAACAATGCAGCTTCCAACAGCCAAAACTGTGTGAATCTGTGTTAGGAACATCACTCATTACCACACTGTTTGCTTATGGAGCAAACAGTAATCATATTTTAACTTAAAAGTGTGTTATTCACTAAAGATGCTACACTAAGTGTATTATTTTGAATTTTGCCTTCTTTCTCAATATATTTGGGTAGTCAGCTTTGAAAGTTAATAGTGTGTAATTCTGATGTATTTCTTGGAAAGAAAAAATTAGGCTGCGAAACGTCTAGTCTATAATTCACTTTTATATCATTTGCATTTCACATCTGGCCAGTTTTACATGGTATTTTCTTTATGGTAATCTGTTCTAGGCTTCAAGGCAAAAAAACCCCCAAAACATACCCAAACCCAAAAAAATTTTAAAATCTCACTTGGTTTATATTAAATACTCATTGAAAACCTTTGTATCTCTATGTTTTCTCTTTTCTAATATAAAACAGCTCAAGTGCATTTCTCTTAAGCAACATCCTTTCTCTGCTACAGGACTGTGACATAGGTGGAGCTGATCACCGTGGGATTGGATTAGTTTCTTGGCAGAGGCTGCTATGACATACTTGCTGCTACATCCTAAGGTTTGTTAGCATTCCTCATCATAGCTGTATCTACCACATCCCACAGGGATAACTAAGGAATCATAGCAGAGAGCTATTATCTAAGCTATGGATTTCAGAATTTTGTTCTTCACAGCCATGCTTGTACAGCATTAGCTGCCTTTATGGCCAAGGCATGCAACCCTTCAGTAACTTTCAGTGTTATTTGCACATTAGTTTTTGTTTGTAAAAGCCATGGAGTAAGAAATCAGACCTGCTTAAGATGTAAAAATCTACAATTTCTAGAGGCAAGTCTTAACACATGACACATCTGATCTCCCACGCAACTGTTAAAGAGCTATGAGGTGTTCAGAACTGTGAAAATCTTCTTTTAAGCCCTGTCATTTTTTTGGTACATCCGACAGTTAATTTTGTTTGGGGTTATTTCATTTAAGTGCACAGACACACTTGTTAAGACAGCTACAAATGCAAGTCTTCACACAATTATCATTTCCCTGTGCTATTTCTCTCCTTGCAGCTTGATTAGACATGGGGAGCCTACTGTTCAATCTCAGCTCTTCAGTGTTACTCCACTGAAGTCATCTGTGGCTTGTCAGTTCTCTCAGCCCAGGAGAAGCCTGGATGTGATCATGACTCTTCCCTGAAAAGCTTCCTCATTACAGGAACTGTGATTATGTTTCTTTTACTCTTATCCATGCTCTATTGGCCCTTGTGCCACCATGAGAGAAAACAGTCACTGAAATATAAGTACCACATTGAAGGTGTCAGAAACTATTAAAATGCAGAATACTTCATGCTCACATTATTAATCTAATTCTCTTCACATTTTGATGGAGGAAGGAGCAAAACTGGAGTAGGTGGTGAGTATTAATCCTGTCCTCAAATAGTCTTTGCACACAAGTTTCATTAACATTCTTGGAGAACTGAAACAGCAGTCTTAAAAAGGGTGCTGCTTACCTGGCAAACATGAATTTTGCCCCAATGGCAAATACCATGTATGAGCCAATAAACTTTAGAAAGTAAAAAAGAAAGCTAGGGAGCTGTTGTTGATCAAGGTATTAAACAAACCAAGCACGCCTTCCTTTCTGTGCTAATTCTAGGAGGAAAAGGAAGTAAACACAATTAATGGCTGATAATTATAAAAATACTGTGTTACTTTATATAGCCCAGCATATAGCTTGCATAAACACGAAAGGTCTTTCACTCAACTGCTTTCAGACAGATAATATTATACTATTTCCATTAGATAATTTTGTAGTTAGATAAATTACCTGAGTTTCAGAGTAGTAAGCTCCCAAGACCATCAAGGAGAAATTATATTTTCTCTTTATGTAAAGGACTGCAAAAATAAATTCAGTTTCTTATGGTGATGCATAATTCTTTTTTTTTTTTTTCAGAAAGCACCATGCATAGGGGACAGCCAGAAATCAGAAGTAGGATACCAGATCTCACTGGCCCAGATCTCATCCAAGACAGGAAATCCTCCATTTGATGTTAAAAAGATTCCAGTTCAATTATACCTGACAAACAGCATTAATATTAATATTTTTCAAAAAATTAAAAGCATGAGCTGCATTACTAAAATATATATCCCTGTGATATTCTGATCCCTGAAAACAACATGTCACTGCTAACAAATCAAAACCATCTGTTTCCACACCATTAATTGGTCTTGTGAGCAAAGTTGTGGAGCCAAACTTTTTAAAACTTAGGAAAAAAAAAATCATCAGGACTTGAGAGAAGGTGAGGGTGGGGAAAAAGAGAGCTTGGTCCCAGTATGTGTAAACAAACTTGCACATTTTCATTAGTTCACTGGAGACTTGGCACTTCTGTCAGCTTTCCAATATTTCTCAAGCTACAGCAACTGTTGTGGAGTTGGAATATGAATAGAATATGATATGAAGATGTGGTGCAATTATATATAGACCATCAGCACCTTGAAACTGCTTAAACCACAAAATTTGTGGTCCTTGTGTTTTAAGTTATCTGATAGCCACTTAAAATTTGTGAAAACTAAGTTACTGACTCAGGTGCAATAGCCAGGAGCCAACTCACAGATTAAGAGCAAAGGAAATCAAAATCAACTTTATCAGTAAATAATAGCACATACCTAAACCATCTCAGACTTGATTATTAGTAGCAAGTCCTCTCTGATTTGACTTATTTTGGAGGCTTTCCATTGTGCTGCTTTTAAGGTAGATCTGCACACTAAGTGGACAGGAAAATTCCTTACAAATTTATACTAAGCAGGGTGGGAGGGTACTGAGGCTGAAGCCCAAGCGTTGGGAACTGATGAACTAATTCAGTTCATTAAATAAGTATCAGCATAGTTGGACAAGGCATACAGCCTCCTGTATACCTGATGTTCTTCCATGCACAGAAAAGTTCCTCTGTATTATTAAAAGAGGACTCAGCTACAATCATTAATCTAACAAGTACAATTTTGAAAATAAACTCATTATTGTTTGCTGAATCGCAGGTAGTACTAAGATGCTAGCACAGGTCTGCTCAGTGTGAAAAACAGCAACAGTCTACCAAGAGCTGTATTTCCCCCTCCTTATTCACGCTGAATATATTTTCTTAAGTCCCTCACCAAACAGAAGAATCTTATAAACATAATTCCAATATGTAAATATTTCATCAGAGCAGCTGCAGCAGTATGTAGGTGCTAGAGAAGTAATCTTTCCCCAAGAAAATACATGTAAGTAAAAAAGAATACATTCTAACAGAGCACTGTAACGCATTTCTGGAATTACAAGTTGTGCTGAGTAGTGTTTTTTCCCTTCACATTCATCACATAGAGTTTTTCCTCCTAAAAAGCCAATTAATATAATAAATATGCTTATGTGATCACTGAATTGGAGATGATCAATTTAAGAGAAGATGGATGCCAGTGTATATATCAGTTTATATCACACATATCTTACTAGTTTATTTATTATGGAACTAAGGAACCATAACTAGGAGTCACACTGCAAAATATATATTTATCCATATAGGTAATGGGTGCCAAAAGTTTTTTTTTTACTGATTGTGTTTACTGATTTATATCAGAGAAAGATGAGAAACATTTCCAGTGAGCTCAATCCTACTTCCCTGAGTAAAAAACAAACACAAGAAACAGCACCAGCTGCTTGGCAGAACTCTGCCAAGAATGATAACATGGTCTCTGAGCACTCTTGTTCAAGCAATGGAATTAATTACTGGTGAATACTAAGGCAGCAAAAGCATTGACAACTACATCACCTATACAGTCTAGCAACCAAGCTGCTTGCTCATGGTGGCCACTGCTTTAAACAGAGCTTTTCCAGAATTATTTTTGCATGTATTGTATTATTTGCATGAAGAAATGAGCTGTGTCTAAGATTCTGAAACTTTTACATCTAACCAAGATTTGTTAGTAAGGAGAATTAGATGTAGCAATATCATGCAAACTCATTATTAAATCTATCTGTAACTAAGCACAGAAAAACATTTCTTAAATAGTATTCACCCACTAATGTGGGTTAATCTTCAGAAGCAATACAGTCATAATTAGACAAGTAGTATAGAAAAGGTTCCATAGATCATTCTTCAAAATTCTCATCACTTTCTACGTAACAGACTGTTGATAAAAAATGACATTTCTGAGAATGAAGAATCACCAATCTAAATTTAAAAAGAGTAACCAAGGAAGGGGACAAAGGAAATTCTTACACAGCTAAGAAGAGTGAAAGAATATCGAAGTACTAAAAAAAAAAGTCAATATATTTCTATAAAAAGTGACAAGGGAATAACTGCAACCAGAAAAGCCCTCAACACCAAAACTCTCAACAGCAAGCTCTGCTGTAATTGTGTGGCTGTATAAGTATCTATCTGTTTTGGACAATGTTCCAGGTTTGTTGATCTGGACATTTGGATAGGAATCTCATGAGGACAAGCTTTCTGATGACATTTTAGATCCTCCCAGCTTATAAGCCTGCCAGATATAATGCAAGAGCAGCCTTTTTCCATAGTATTTTGGTACTTTAATTCCAACTCCAACAAAAGAGTAGGAGCTGAAGAGGAGTGTGAACTTTTAAGGAGGAGTGATCAGTAAGAAAACTCTCTTTCTCCATTAATCATCAATGTGCAATAAGATAAAGCTTGAATTTGGAAAACCCAGAAAAATTCTGATTTCATTTGAATCACTTCACCCATTCTAGTTCTGAAAAACGTGTAAGTTGGTGATATTTAAAACAAACACCTGACAGGAGTCAGATTTATTCAGCTTGTTACCAAATGGTTTTTTAATAAAGATCAAGTATTTCTGTCTTTCTTGAGCACTGTCTTGTGACTTCACACACAGGATTCCTGCAGCATTCAGATACGGCTGGTAAATAAAACAGGATGTTACAAAGGTTACCTTCCTTACACAAAACAAGGAAAATAGTTAATTTGTTGAGAGACTACGAAAAGGGATCTTCCCTCAGTAACAATGACAACATGCTTGCAACTGTTTGGAAGCAAAAAAAAAAAATCCACAGCAATTCATATATTGTGCTAGCTGTTCCTTAACGTTGGCTGCAAAAACAGAGCTAGTGACATTCCTGCAAATGGTCACATAAGTAGAATTTCCACATGTATATCTGGCATTTCTTTGAAAGAGATTCAACTTAGAAACAGGTCTTCTGATAACCATGATCTCATTCAATCAAGATAAAGTAAGTCAAAAGGTCTATGGGGGAAGGAAGTTTTTGCCTCAACCACTCTTTGTATTAATCATACAGTTTTGCTGAACATGGTTTGTTCTATGCATTGTTTCATTACAACATATACTCAAGTGATATGTAGAAACCAGGACGTTCTTCCAGAGGGTTGGAAGGGAAGTGGGATCCTTTCTCAAGATTTAGGGATAATCCCTAAGATTTAGGAATAATGACAGCTTTTTCCAACACTCTCAGAGCACAGAAAAAGCAATGAAGGCAAATTATATTAACATATTTGGTTGTTCCAAGGGGATTGTGCTAGATAAAAAGAGAGTCAACAGGAACAGATGGATCACAAAGGAAATGAGAAAGAAGAGAACTGGACTTCAGTTTTTTTTTTTCTTGTCTGTTTTTAAAGCGCAAACAATGTCTAGATACTGGTAAATTCACAGAAGCAGCACTGTTTTCTCTTTGAAAGCTGAGGTTCTCCAACAGTGGGGCAGGAAAGGCAGTCGAATCTCTTTAAACAGACAGCAGTTGCTTGATAACTTGGTGACCTTCCTGTTAGGCCCAAAGGGCCACAAACACAGAATCCGTATGACCTGTGACATCTTCAGACACTGGAAGTTGTTAACCAAGGGCCCAATGTCAGGAAACAACTGCCTCTCTGAGACAAGCCAAGTGCATTCCCCTCTGGGGGAGTAGAATTTATTTTCCACTAGCGTACACTTACCATCTCTCTCCTGAGAGAGTCAAGATGAAGATTTTTAGCAATCAGTTGCATGCTACCCCATTAGGAATAATCTTAAATCACTTTTGTGGTCCCTTTCCTGGCATTACATACACCCAAGAAACCCAGTGCTCTTTCAAGTGGTCTCACTCGAAGAAAACCCATCTGATTTAAAAAAAATCATCACATGTAATCTTTTTGACATCTTCAATGCTGTAAATACTTAAATGGTGACTTTAAAAAGTTACAAATGGATCCCAGAAATCCACATGTATTTCTTGGAGCTTTTTCAGATAAAAAGACTGCTTACATCCATGCACATGAGATCATGTGTTGTTTTAAGAAGAACATATTAACTATTGTGCTGTAGCTAGTGTGGCGGAAATGCTGTTGATTTGTGTTAATTAGTTGCTTTATTTTTACATTAAGCAGTGCACACTCCTCTTCCTCTATCAAGAAATACATTAAAATTCTTTGTTAAATGGATACAAATAACATTAGGTGATGTAAATAATTACTAAGCATTCTGTATGTCTAACCTTTCAAAAGGTGCAGCAGGGTAGAGCCAGCAGACAAAAGACATTTCCTACAACACATACATTCTCTTCAATATTTTCTTGCCACTCACTTTGGACTGTTGCTGGTTTTGCAAACCCCTGGCCCTGCTTTGTGGCTTTGTGCTCTGCATATCATCTGTAAAGGTTCACTGAGTATGTGGAACTGAGTATACTATTTGTGACTTTGAGGATATTGTAGGATGAGGACTCAAAAGCCAAATGGAGTCAGAGAACTGAAGAAAACCAGTTGTTCTCTAATCCTTCTGATAATCCATTTGTCAAACTGGGCAAAAGCTGTAGAGTTTGGAAAAGGTTTTGATGAGTAACATCAATTCAGATCTCATCCACGGACACTTCACATCAGTGAATATGGTTCTTATTCTGCAAGAACCAGACTCACATGTATAATGCTGTAGTGGCTGAACCTCCCACCCCCTGGGTCCTTGCATGTAAAAGAAGGCAGCACTGAGATGCTGTAGGACATTCAGCAGCCAGACTTCCCTCTTCAAGTTCTGCCAACCTCAGTACTGACCTACAGTACCCTTAGTTTTCCATTCCTTAGACTCCTTTACACAAATATAGCCCAGTATTCGAAATTAGTCTGTGTTTATTCCAAGAACACAAACAAGACCATTTTCACATCTAAGAAAATTATGTGTCTTGATTAAAGATTGAGACATTTTCATCCAATGCTGAAAACATATGCAGTTTTCATCAGCATCCCAAATCCCTGTGGACTGGTTTCTAGTCTATTCTACTAATTCCTGGATCCCAATCCCAAATTTGACTGCATTCACTTGCTTGAACTCCTTCTTCCACATTAGCTGGAAAATTTCTTAAATGTTTGCAGCTGTGCCCATTAGTGGGTGTCCTTCAGCTAAAGAATTGTTTATTTAATCACACATCACAGAACCAGTTGTTTCGAAGGCCCTATAGGTGCCATTTCTTATTTCCACATTTTACATCAAATCGCCCCTTTGGATTCCAGGTGTTGGAAATTAGGGAAAAAATGTATGTCAAAAAGCAGCACTGTAAATAAAATGTTTGCTTTTCAAACGTAAAAAGCAAAATATTTACTTTAAAATTATCTATCTAGACTTCCCAATTCAACAGCTCATTGTAAGCTTCTGTGATTTCATTTTGCTAAGTACACTAGAGCTAATTTGCAGTTCAATAGTGAGAAATTCCCTGCCTCTTTTTCTCATTAACAATAATGATAAATAAATACTGAATGCGACTATCAGTTTTGAAAAGCTTTCCACAGGCCTATTAGGTAAAATTTGTATCTCATCAAACTGCACTTTGTAGCAAGACATGCAGCTCATAGCCTTACAAGACTAATAAGAGGGTGCTGACAAATGAAACAAGCCAGTAAATATGAAGCTTGTTCATAACAAGATTGCACAAGAAAATATACTGTAATGACCCTGTCTTGAACATCCTGTAATAGCCCATTGTTCCTGTCTATTACTCTCACTCAGCAGTTTTTTGTTTTTTTTTTTAATAGCGGATGCATGGCAGCAAAGGAACCAATGTAATGTGGGGCTGCACGTGCACAGATCAGGGCACATAACAGAGGTGAGAGAAAGACCCAGACACTGACAGAAGTTTTGAGTGAGCCTTACAAAACAGCCCCACATCTTTGCATGACTAGAAGACAAACTGTTTACCTATACAAGCCTGAAGAATTTGTAAATATCGAGAGGTAGGACAGTCATTTTACCTCTGATGGGCAACAGACAACAAGAATGAGAGTAAAAAAGGAGAATCACAGGTTTAATTCTGAGAGGTTTAAATCATGGACTCTTACAGCCAGCACGGTAGCAGAAATAGGAACTCCTCCTTTCCACAGATTAAGAAGAGATGTGGTTATAAGCATCTTCCTTGTGTGACAACTGGATGGTTCACCTTCATTCTGTGTGAGAAATGAGGAGCTAACTTAGCACTGCAGTGACAGTTACTGGCATCTTCACTGGATCACGTACTGAAACCCAGTATCTGTTTTTGTTGCCACATCAAAATACTGAATACACAATTAATTTAGCAACCCTACTGTGAATTCATGTCATACACATATCTCCAAACACCGATTTCTCGCCATCTAAAGGAATATTTCAGTTTAGTATGTAAATAAATGGGGTTTGATTGACCACAGGATAACTGACTCAGCTTTGTCTCTGCCATTAGAAGGTCCTGCTAAAGGCAACATCATTCAATTTACTGATTTGTTCAAATTTACTTTCCTATGGGAACTACATTTTGAGGTTTTGATTTTTCTTCTTTGTGCAGTTGTCATTCCTGCCATCATTTTAACTTCCTTGCTACCAAACTTCATTGTTTGTTTCTCACTGCTCACAGAAGGCAGAGTTGGAGAACCATCCTGATTAAAAGTTGTAAATATTTAAAAATATAAGTCTAGGAAATATAAAGGGTAAAGAAACTGTAAAAAATAAAATCAAACAAAACTAAGCTCCACATTCCTGAATGCTATAAAGATACTTTTGAACACTCTGGTTTAGCAAATATGCATTCCCTGAGTCTATCATGCCAGTCTGTTTTCATTGGACAAAATGATTTCAGCAGTGCCTTTTATACCTTTGCCTAATACGACCTAGAAAGCTCATTGCAACTGGTCCCTAAAATCTGCTTGGAATCCGTATTCTGGTGACTTAACTGTATAAACCTAATTTTATCTATGGCAGTATATACTGACATGCTCTGCTGCCCCAGTGCCCCCACACAGACAGAGCAGGTATCCTGCCATCCTTCCAACAAACCCTGAAATACTGCCATGTCCTTCACTGGGCTGTAATGTGACTCTAGGAAAAGCTTAGCATGTCAGGAGGCTATTTTATCTCTGTAGCTCTAAATTTAAAAAAAAAAAGTGTCCAGTTAAACTACGCTGGCTGAATTCTACCCTTGAACTGCATGCATATTGTTTAGAAGAGGGATCTTCTCCAGAGAAGAAACTCAACTTGTATTATCTCTTCTGAAATAAGTTGGAGAGACAAAAAGAAACAAAAAAATACCCAAAACAAACAGAAAAAAACAAACAGAAAACAGCAGCTATGCCAGTGGTTCATGCTAAAAGCTTAGAAACATCTGAATGTTGTTTTTCTGCCTAGTTTACCTGAAATGATGAGCTAGAGATCCACCATGCAGGGTGGAGGAAGAAATGGCTCTTGTAAGACCCTGCTGTAACTTTCACAAACAAAGAACAACACTGTCATGATGTGAAGATTGGTCAAATCACTTTCTTTTACTCAGAAATTAAGCATTTCCATTCTCGAAACTAAACATAAATTTAAAGGAACACAAGTTATTACCCAATGATTGTAGTCCTGGGAGAATCGCTTGATCTTCCAATTACAACAGTTGCAGGGAAGAAAGGGAAAAAAAAAGGGGAAAAAAGGGGAAAAAAAAGGGGAAAGAAAAGGGAAAAAAAAGGGAAAAAAAGGGGAAAAAAAAGGGAAAAAAAGGGGAAAAAAGGGAAAAAAAGGGGAAAAAAGGGAAAAAAAGGAAAAAAAAGGGAAAAAAAGGGGAAAAAAAAGGGGAAAAAACGAGGAAAAAAGAGGAAAAAAAACCCAAACAAACAGCACCAAAAACCCCAAACCAAAGCCACACACTACACTAGCATGCCCATAACCACAGGAAAGAGTATGTGGTTGTTCATGGTGTAAGTACCCACTTAGTGTTAAGCATGTGCTTTTCCCGATTGCTTCTAGATACCTGGAAAAAAAGGCACAATCCTGTGACCTTCAATGTATTATGATGCAATAAAACCAGCATTTAATAAAAAATTACGAATCCAGAATGGTGGCCATACAGAGAAAACTTGAATAGCACTAAGGAAAGAGCCTGAATTTTTGGCTTTCCTGAACTTGATTAAACTAACTTTTTCCCGACTACATATTAAATCAATTTTATAAAGGTTACCAATCTTGACACTGTTACAGTACACACATCTGTCTCTTCAAGGAAGATGACTATGAATTTCAAATGATACACTTTTATGGAAAGGGTTCTCTGCCCCACCTTCCCCTTTCAAGAAACTAGACACGTAAAGACAGACATTTCTCCTTGAGAGGAAGGATAAGGCAGAGGTTAATTTCATCGGCATGAGCAGTGTAGGATGAGCTTTTGGAAATACTGTCAAACCAGAGTCTTAATGCCTGGCAAAGTGACTCATTGGGAGTCATCACAGGAAAGGAAGTTGAAGAGAATAAAAAACGGAACAGGATGGGGGCTTAAACAGGAGAAAGAAGTGAGAGAAAGGAAACTCGATTGTTTAAAAGGGGCCTGAGGTTACAAGTTCTATAACAAGATGATTTAAAAAAAATATAAATGTATATATATGTAAAATGTATCTATACACATGTAAAACTTACATACCTATACACACATTTATGTAGATATAAAAATACATGTATATATAGGTGCATTTATAAAAACAGACTTTTCTCTGAAAAGAGACACATTTGTGGCTTGCCTTCCAAAGTTGCCTCCTGAGGTGCTTGTTTTGGTACCAATGGGCACTACCATGACAAGGGAAATAAGCATGACTTCGCCCTAGAAACCCACAAGTTTTTAAGTTATGCTCATATTCACCACAATAGAAAATCTACAGAATATGGAGTTGTATGCTCATGTAAAAATCCACCAGAAGGCAACAAACACATTGTTTTTAAAGAAACACTCTGCATGATAAAAAAAGAAAAAAAAAAAAAAAATAGAGCTTGTACTGGCAATTCAGTGCAATGTGAAAAAGTTTCTCTTCTCCAACTATTTTTACTGTGAAACTTTGGGTAATTAGCCACATGTCATGTCAATTTTAGCTCACTCAAATGGAAAACAGTATGTAGACAGTCTCAATAAATACACTGACTTGCAGCAGCCTAATGCAGAGCACCTCCTTGGATTCGTCATAACTGAAAACACATTACTTGTGCAACTAGAATTTCCATTGACAAAAAAAAGAATTTCAGTTCCCAGGAAAGATGACAAAAGCATTTTTAAAATCATAAAGGAAATATTCAACTGATTGCCAGCTCTCTCTGATTCAAAATTTACTCCTGCGAGTAAGACTCATTGTGTAGCCCAATGCTAACTACAGTGTCATTTTTCATGTTCAGTCAAAGATGAATGCACATGATAAACCATGTAATTAAGAAAATAAATTAAAAAGGCATTCATGATGAAAGCAATTATTCTGGAAAATTGTGTTGGAATATATATATTCTAAATAAATTCTACATCTGATCTCTCAAACAAATTTATATCCATTTGTGAAATATTCCCTACTTAATCCCCAGAGTGACACCTGCTGGATTTCACTAACAGAAACAAAAGGACATATATCCCCATTATATCTCAGGATATTCAGAATATTTCAGGATAATCATTGCAAAAATGTGCCCTTTTAGTAGTAAAGGTTGCACAGTGTCATATTTTTTGCTTAATTTAGGACAGTAAATAAATAAATGCAACCACAGAGGAAAGATGTATGAGGTGTGAAGCTCTTAGTAATTTCTGAAACAACACTTTAAAATTTGTATCTAGAAAGAACTATCAAGCACAACATTGGGAGATAAACTGTATTAATTTCTGATAATATTAATATGGAAAATACTTTAAATGCCTAAAACAAATGAGTGTTGGTATGATAAATTTGTTCTGGTACATCTTTTGCTTTACTTTAATGGAACTCTAGCAGCATTGCCAGTATTGCAATAATACAAAATCTAGTAAAATTAACAAGATTTTACCACTGTAAGTGGGGGAGAAAAAATTAAGGGGAAAATCTAAATGATTATACAAAGAATGGTACCTTATGCTCATACAAGCATCAGGTTTTCAAGGTCAAAACTATCAAAGGTGGAACATAGGATACAGTGTTTAGGAACTAAGAAGATATTCAGCCTAAACACAGCTGATGGTATACCACAGCATATACGTAACATAATTATAAAATCAAATTTAAAAGATCACTAATTGCTGTGTTTAGGTCCTTGTTCTTGTTATTATAAAGGAAGTCAGACTGGTATGAGCTTCATGAAACAATACTGTCACTAATTTTGTTTGGAATATTTTTAAAATAAGGCCTACAGGCATAAATCCAGAAATACAACATTGGTTTATTTCCTAAGAATCAGTCAGTATCTTCATAGTCAGCTAGAGCTTAACAGTGGCCAAAATTGTCAGTAAAATCTTGGGTGACATCTATGCTATATTAAAAAGTAACAACTTCAATGTGACAAGCAAAATTACACCAGCTGAGAGTCTGCTTTCTTTTCTTGAAGTGAGTACTTTGCTTCTCTCATGGAAAGTCTTTCTTTAATACATTACATTCAGTTAAATGCATTTCAAATGCATCATTCCAAGCAAAAGCAACTCTAAATAAATCACTTCTGTCTTTTTGGACAGCACATACTGCAGCAATGATTGAAAGTGTTTGCACAGAACCTGGGCAGAAAAAGAAGGACTTTTCTGGGAAAATGTAAACCGTATAAACAAGCTTGGGAGAGTAAGACAGATATGCATGAGAGAGAACTGTGAAAACAAAACTTTGAAAATGCAGAAGTTTAACTGTCCAGTTTTGCCCAGAATCTGAAACAGGACAAGAAGAAAAAAGTATCTCTAAGAACAAAATCTTCAATGGAAACAATTTTAATAAGTAGATCTTATACTATACTGCTCTGCCTGTGGAATTCTCCATTAGGATAACAAGTAAGTAATAGGATAATTTCTGATGTTCTTTGTGAAAGTCTTTTACACTGAAAGCATCAGAATTGCCAACATGAAACACACATGGAAAACTTTCTCCTCTTAGATATTAAAAGGAACAACATGCAAATGTATTCAATTTAAAATACTAACATTCATGACTCATGGTTTTCTAAACAAAGGATGGGGTTTAGGACTAATGTATTTGAAAGGCACTTTAAAAACTTACTTGTTCTCTATTTAGCTGACATATTAGGAATAATAAAATTTAGTCTGATAGAGGCCCATATATATTGTACATATGTGCACAGAAATAGTGTATTATATAGTATATTGTGCATTTAGTTCCCATAAACACAAATACAAACACAAATCCAGATTTATTTTACTGTTGAAAGTTATTTGTTTGTCAACTCACATCTGTTTTGGTAACAGAAGCATTCATTCCTTCCTTGACCCAGTGGTTTAAAGGATGTATTTAATTCCAGAGGTCTGACAATTTGCTACACCAAAGACTCAAAATATTTCCTAGCTACAAAACTGTGACATGAGAAACTAAGACACTGTTTTCAATAAGTGTAAGGCTTAACTAAGGAAAGGCTTAACTTACTACACCCACTGCCATAGCTACACATTATTTTAGAACAGAGGTGACCGTAACTCTGTTGTAATGCCAATCCTGTGTGTTCCCATACACTCGACAGGAATGACAGCTACTCAGAAGCAGAGAAGGAATTTTGCTAGCAGACCAAGAACACTGTAAACATATTGAGAACACATGGGAACAACTTCTTAAAGAGAATTTTTATTTTGTTTTCCTAACTGTAAACTTGGACTTCTCATTCGAGAAATTCCTTCAAATGCTTTTAGAAATATCTTATGTATTTTAGTGTTTCCTATAGAAGCTCTAGAAGCTATTTTCTATAGAACCTATTCTCTATAGAAGCTATTAGATACACACATTTTAAATATCACTGTGTACGTTTTATTTTTGATAGCAACATTTTCTTCCAAATGACCACAGGCTGGTAAAAATCTATCTGCAGTATTTCGTGGACTTGTGTAGGCCAAATCCTACCCAGCTCTTGCACATGCTAGGAATGTTATTGGAAGCAGGTGATTAACTTGAATGCACAGAATAAAGAACCATGTTCGTCATTATATTGGTAGCCATATAGAGACATCAGTCACCATGAAGTATTGGGTTTTTCAACTTGAGCATCCAAGAATTAAGAGAAGTCATGGAAAAAACAGCTGCCAACAGACTGTGGAACACAGGTGACTAGATGGGTGATAAATATATAATTCCTTCAGCAGGAAAATACCCCACTTTAAGAATATCTTACCCTTTGAGTGTCAGGGGAAAAATTCCCACTGGCTCTGAACGGGCCAAGATTTCAAGGGTTGTGTTGTATTAGGAAAAGCCTATTTGAAGGGACAAACACTGCACTAATGCAGACCAAGGGTCTTGCTGATCAGGAATTCAGAGTACAGTGACATTTGAAGTTGACAGGACATATATCACGCAAGTCTTGAACTTGCAATGCATGTTATGTATTCAGGCACTTAGTTTTGCCCCCTATAAAATGCAGTCATGCTCTTCTGCATCACTATCCTGCCACTGCCTTTATTTAAGTTTGCAAACAATGCAGATTCTGGCATCAAACCTGCAAGCAGATAAATGCCTGACACTTCCTTTGTAGGCAGTACCACCACAAACTAAACCAGTGACTTGAGAAGAACATAAAACATTAATCTAAAAAATTGAGCTGAAATTCTTCTGAACACAGTTGTTCTTACTGCACTTATCACTTAAACAGCATCAACGCTTCTTATATGAAGTGTCACCTTGTTTTATTTATTATCACTAAGTGCCTTTTGTGCTTGAAGATCTTTGAAGTTGGACAAAGACTTTGGGATTGCTCGTATACACAGTGAAGTCAATGAGAGTTTGAGCAGACACATAAGTAAATACTATGAAAATACAGATAATTTCTAATTGAGAATTTCAGACAGTATTTTATAGCATGTGTACTTTGAAAGGAAACACATATTCAGATCTGATCTTATTCATATTTATTGAGATCTAACGCATCTATCTCCTTTCAACCCACTGAAAGGAGCTCATATTCACAGCACAACAATCAGCTTCAGCTCACCACTGATCTGAACAGGTTTGAACTGTTATATGCATTATTACTGAATATGAATCAAAAGATTCACCGTATGCACTATGTAACACCATATGCATTGGCACAATTGTCAGAGCAGCAAAATTTGGCCCCCAGAGTACCTGGCATAAGTTTATTAAGGTAGAGAAAAGAAAAAAAACCCCTCAGATATTTTTATTACTATTTCAATCTCAACCCCTATAAAACGTAAGGATGACTAAGGGAGTCACCACAGATCAATTCCAAGTGTGATACGTAGCCTATGCTATTTCATAGCTATCCTTCAGAAACAAGATTTCTTTTCCTGACTCTACAGATCCATTGCTTACACACATGCACAAATAACTAGAGGTAGCAATCACAGCAATGCAACAGCATTTGTGAAAACAGAGTATCACATCTGTTTTGGAAAGCTGAAGAAGTGGCAAGACTCATTGCTGTCTCTCAGCTGACACTGGAAGGCAGAGAATCACACACTTCCCACTCTTCAGTAGTTTCTCAAGGAAATTAAATAGGGGACAAGTACCTTTCTCATAAATCAATTCGGTGTTTGTGGGAAAAACCTCAAACAGTAACATCCCGGCACACATACAAACTCAAACTAACTTTTTCTCAAGCAAACAAAGTCCAAACAAACCAGAAGCTTTATCTTTTTTGTTGTGTAATTGCAGCACAAAACCTAAGGAAATATCTCAAGTATCACCTCTTTCCAGTACCATAAAGTTAATAAGATTAAAAGAATATCCAGTAAGAAAATCTACACCACTTAATCACCTACTTCAGCCTCTCCTGAAAGAATTCCAGTTGTACTGAATTAGTCTTAAGGACCCTTTTGAAACCAATGAGCCTCTAATTCTCTCCAGATGCAAAGACAGAAATTGGTTAGCTAATATTAGAGGTTTTAGCAGAATCCTTTAAGTGATTAGGGTATTTTTATCACCCTTTCTATCTATTTATCGTTGATTACTTCCTCAAGCATACATTACAATACCAGTTATAAAATCAGCCCAGCGTTTCGCTGACCAAAAATAAACGAAGCTTTCTCTCACACCCCTTTCTCCCTGCAGATTACACACCGCACGGTGAGGTTGGTGTAAAAGCATGCACACACACAGAACCATCAATGCATTCAGACAGATGACACAAAAATACTGTTCTTAAGTAAAACGGTGGAAATACGTTGATCAGTACTCACCGCGCTGAGTTTTCTTCGAGAGTGGTTTGAGACAATCAGTGTATTTCCCTTCGCAATGAGGGAGAAAGATGTTTAGTTCCTTGCCTCGCCGGCCAGATGAGAGTCCTAGGCGAGCCCGAGCTTCAGGCTGGGTATAATCCAGTTGCCGAGCCCGCTGGCTGGAGGGGCAGAAGAGGTGCCGAACCCGCTGCTGCGGGCAGCGCCGGGAGCGTGTCAGAGTGTAAGCGAGAAGCGGCAGCGGCGAGCGAAACATCAGAGCTTCCTGTTACATCACCCCGACCCCGCCTGCAGCCGGCGTTAAGTTACTTTTCTCTCTGAAAATGGCATGTCCCAGGGAAGCCAGGCTCCTCCGGTGATTCTAGAGAGGAGCGAGGAGCTGCCCGAGCCCTGATAGTTGCCATCTGCTCCCTGACAGCGTTGCTCCTCCGGTCGGGACGGTCCGCCCGCACCTTGCTCGAGGTCGGCTGCAGCTCCCCCGCCCCGAACAAAAGCTAAAGAAGAGCTGAAACGAGTCGGAAAATACTCCTTCTGCTGGAAAGCAAGGGACCAAGGGACCCGTCTTCTCAAGTACCGAGCAAGTGAGATTCGTCCTTCTCTGCGAATTAGACCCAGAGAAATAAATCAATTTGTATCTCTATTCAGAGACAATGCAATAGCTGCATTCCTCCTGTGAATGTGGCTGACCCGACCCACCTCTCCCAGAAACTGACTGCAGGGGCTGCACTATGTCCCACACTCTAAGTGCTGAAAACCTCTGCAGAGAAATACTTCTATTCCTGAAACAACTGCTGGAAAGGTCAGAATCAAATTTTCAAATAGAAGAAAGTGCATAATTTAAAGGGAAAAAAATCAAAACCAAAAAAACCAACCCACAAACCAAAATGCTGGTTCCATTTCAGTAAAAGGCAGCAGGAATACTACTCCTGCTGCACAGAACTCCAGGCTTAATTTTCTTCTTCAAGTGCCAGCAATTTGAAAGCACAAGTTTGAAAGCCCTGTCTGAAATCCGCCATAAAAATCAAAGGTCAAAACAAAATTAATGGCAGTTTTCCTACTAGCTTCAAGGAATTTTGTATCAGGAGCTAAAATTTTTCTTTGAGAGCAACTCATCGCTTATTCTTTGTACCATTGATACTTGTACTACACACAGAATCTGTGCTCTCCACATCAGTCGAAAGCTGCTGAGTGCACATGAAAACTCTGCTGAAAAAATGAACTTAGGAAGGAAAAAGGAATTTACAGAGGGTTAAGCTCAAATACTGATAACGCTTCTAACATCAGTGTTCCTTCTGGAAGGGCATAAGGAATTCCCAAAGGTTCTGTAAATGTTCAACAAAGGTGCAACCATGTAATTTGTTCGTGAAACAAGAGAAAGTATTCTGCTTGCTTCTCACTACCTGTTGCTCATCCAGTTTACCGGCAAAAACATGTTGTGGAACATGTTATGAAACTGATAAGGGAATTCGTTTGTCCATTGGAAATCTTTTCCTCAAAAATGAAAATTCCAAGAAACATAACAAGGGCAATAAAGAAAAAACAACAAAACAAACAAAGAACAACCAAACAAAAAACCCCAACCCCAAGCAAGGGTCAGGAAATTCTGAAAGAGGGAAAAGAGGGGCAGGAATACTTTAAATCCATATGGTCACTGGGTAATACGAATTGTGAAATCACACCCTAGGGTCAGTAAAAGAGCAGGCATATGATTTCAATACTCATTTGGCATACGTGAGTGTTGGTGCTTCTAGGATCTTACATCAACAGGAGAACGTTTGAATTTTATAATCACTGAAGAGCTAGGAACTGGCACTCTAAACTTCTAGGCAATGTAAACAGATACAAGCTGGGGATTAGCTCTGATTTTTCACAGTGAGGGAAAATACTCTGAAATAAACAGTGTCACCTCAGGTAGTAAAATTTCACCAGAAGCGAGCCTAGATACATTGAGACCAACTAGGACTGGGCTATAGACTACAAGGTGGTTATGTTATACACTGTAACCTAGAAAATAACCTGTGTACTCCAACCAAACACGTGTTTAAGACAGGTATCTGAACTCGCTGGAGAGATTACACAGGCCACGTTCAATTTGAGATGTCAAATTCAGTGGAGTTGTGTAGGGTTTGGGATTTTTTTTTACTTGAAAAGCCTTATATTCTACTTATTTAGCTATCATTGGAACTTTCTTACTCCTATTCTAGAGGTATTTGAGACATCTCAGCTGGTGCAATTTGCACTTCAGAGACAAAGAAGGCCTCCACGCTACCTCAGCATCCTGTTTTTCCAACTGAAAGGCACCAAAATTACAGCAATACAGGCTGCCTTGATTATCAACAGCATGGGTGTGAGCAGTTCAAAATGGATCTAAATAAGCAAAACTGGCTGTACTTTAATCAAGGATAACTTAAAACTGTCCAAAGAAAAAAAAATCAAATTCCCCCTCTTACCACAAAGTTTGATGGGCTCTGTAAAGCTCAAGGATAAATATGTCTTTGCAAAGAATGAGACCCTTCATGGTCAGCTATGAGAATCCCTCTCTAGCGTCGCAGCTGTGACAAATGCCTGTCCCCTGAAGCCAGAGGAACTGTGGCACGGCTGTTGCCAGCCCCTCCTCTCCCCCCCGCTTCCTCGCAGCAGGCAGTGCCTCTCCCGCAACGCTCCGTGCCCGCTGCCCCCGACCCAGGCGCTGCCCCTGGAAGCGGCGTCCCCTGGCGGCAGCGCGGTGGAGCCGCAGGGCCCGGATCACGGCGCGGCGCTGCCCTCTGGCGAGCACCGGCCCCGCTCCCCGTACTGCATGGGGTACTGCATGGGGTTCTGCATGGAAACCCCGCCGAATGCATCCTGCATCCCGTGCAGGAAGCGGGAATACCGGGGACACCTAACCCCGTGTCATGTTCCCATCGAGACAGGATGCCTGCCTCAGCAGAGCAGTGACAGAAGAGAAAAGCAAAAATAAAAATCCTTGACGAGTGGCTTGCAAAATTGGTGCGGGTGCAGAAGAGATTATGGGATAAACAAAACCAAGGAATTCCTCACATGTATTGGCTATGAATAAAATCTTAAAAGTTCATGTGTAAAAACATAATAATAAATGTATATTCTACTTTACTTGAACCTGGTTCCTTCTCAAGAGAAGATACCACCTAAAGCAACCAGTTATGAAACCATCTTCATGTCTACTTGATTATGTCTGGAAGGTAGAATCCAGAAATATGAAGACTTTCTCAAAATGTAAACTAATGTATCAGTTTTGAAATGGTAGGAGGATTGGAGATGCAGGGAGAAATGCTGGCTCAAATGAACTAGAAAGAAAAGAGAAGCAGGGGTTGAAAGCAAGAAGAAAAAGGAGGGCATACCAGTAAAAAGGTGAGTTAAAGGGAATGAGTAAAAAGACTTTAATTTCTCAAAGACATTTTTTGCTTTATCCAACTTTATGGACTAAGAGCACAGACCAGGTCAGGTCAGATGATATATGGAAACTCACCAAACCTTCAAATTTCACAGCACCCTGGGCATTTACTCCAAAGGAACCAGGGCAGATTCTGGAATGAAATGACTGGATGAATGGACTCTAGTTATTTGGAAATACAGAGCCATGGAAACAGCATAGCCTACTGCCATTTTCTGATCTGCAGTATTGTTCCCTATATTTTTCCTGCTGTGTGGCCCCTTCTACACCCATCCTTGAATTACCTTTGAGAAATGCAGAGATCTTATTTCTTATTCTTGCATTTGGTTGTTCTGCAGATATTAAAGATACAGGAATGAAAATAACTGAATGGAGGAGAAGAGCACAAAAGAAACTTCTTGGGGAGTTGATGAAAGAGCAGATGACACTGCAGTTTGGTCTTTTTATGAGAAAAATTAATTCAACACACTGTAGAGCTATACAAAAAGGAGGTAGGAAGGCTCTAGGTAACTGCTATGGTGGCCACACCTAGTATATGTACCAAGATGAATGTGCACTCTCAAATCAAATTGCACCTTCTACAGCCCAGTCTTTGTTCTCATTGCACTAAGTCTCAAGACTATAAGATTCATTACTATGTGATGTTCTCTTAGTAAACTGAAATAGAGGTACTGTTGAGATGCTATAACCATTAAGTCTTTTTCTGTCTCAACACTGAAAGGACATCTGTCAAAGGGTCAGTCATTTCATCACTGGTACTTCAAAATGAATGCACAAGAAGTTTCTTTAGCATAACACAACTAGGTGCTGGGAAAGTATGGGGCAGTAACTGCCAGTCCTGTCCTAGCTACAGCAGATGTAGACTGCACAGTACCAGGGAGCAGCTGAGCAGACCGCTAGCAAACAGAATTGTAACTATCCTCAGTAGGTTTAGGCATAAAAATGAAGTATGTGGGGGAAAAAAAAAGTTTACAGAGATAGAAATGAGTTCAAAAAATATCACCCTAACTTATGTTTTATAGGTAGCAAGGTGTTTCTAAAAACCTTAATAAGAAAACAACTTTTTTTTCTTTCCTTGAAAAAGGAATCTCATTATAAAAGATTTACTCAAGATAGACACTTAGGAGATGGGCAGGAACTGTGCCACTGTTTCATGTCATTCTTAAAAAGCCCACCAAAACTTTACAAAAAACCCAGTTGCAGTCAACTAGAGAGTAAGTGTTGTCTTCAAAGCAACTGCATTTATTTCTATGAAAGAAATATTTTCTGGATTTTGTAGAAAATTAGTATGTATTTCTGGAAATTATTAACTTGCTAGCCATAAGTCTAGTTCAGCAACAAGGATAAAAATCAGCGATAACAGCAATTAAAAAAAAAAACTTTACAAATACCTGTCACATTGCTTCACACATTTACAAATAACACCCTCTTCACGGTTTTTGGTGGGTTAATTCCAATCTCATTCATTTTATGATAGTGTAATTATATGCACCTTGATGGATTTAAATCTAGCTTGCATAATCTAAAATAAATCTGATTAAAACAAACCCAGAGTCTATTTCCTCTTTATAGTAATAGACTTACCTTTCAATCTATGATTGAAACAATTGACAAGTGATTAATCTTTGACAAGCATTATGCTTTCACTAGCACAAAAACAGCTTTCATAAGAGAACAATTGCATAATAAAGTAAATCTGAATATTACCTACTTTTTAATCATTATAAGTTATATGCCCACACAATCTACTCTGTCCTGTTTCCGCTCTGACAATTACATACAATCAAACTACACTTTAAGAGCCATTATTGGAGTAAAAAGTAATGTTTATTAAAATGAAACAGGAGTACTTAATAACAATAAGCAGCTAAGTAATATGTAATCAAAATAAATCAGTACAGTAAATATATTTAAATGGAGTACACTTAAGACTTTCAGTCACAGGTGAAAAGTAGTTTACTTCACATTTCCATACAAATCAAAGCTGTCTTCTTTCAGGGATGATTTCTTCACCTAGAGCCTTCACTGTCTGTTTCTTTCTTTTCTTCTTGATTTTTATTAATCTTCTTTCACCTTTTCTTTTATAGAACCCTAAAGATAAAACGAAGAAAGTAAGATTAGATGCTGTATGACTAACACATCCCAGATTGTAAAAAATAAACAAGTCTTGTTTTCAAGTAATAGTCTTAAAAAAAGAAAAAACAACATTGTCTTACCTGAAGTCTTCATATGCCTGACCAATGCCAAGTTTTCATATTTCTGTTCTTGAACACTGCATTTTACTGTCCATCTTTCTCTCTCTAGCTGTCTCTCTTCTGATCTCCATTTTCACTTTGATAGACTTTCAACTATTATATTTTATCAGACCAATACTTGCTACCAAAAGCTGCAAGAATGTTTCAGCCTGCATAATATTTACCTCTTAATAGTTTGTGGCAGTATCAATTCCCATACCTTTCTTGCAGATCTTCAAACATGACTTTCTGGAGGTGAAATTATTTTCATTCCCACCACAACCACTGTAGCTAAATGGGCGACATCTTCCAGTTGAGTAATTGTAGAAAAATCGTAACTCTTTGGCTCGACAAAGTCCTCTGTCCATAGGGGTCATGCACAAAGATGGGAGAGGGGGTGGTTCTAGAAATACCAAGAAAAACAAGGTTAGAGACAACACTGCAGTTAAACAGTTTTCTGTTATGTTGATATTGTAAATGAAAAATTTGAAACTAACTGAACTTTGAAATTTCTTTGAAATTTAATTCTGCCTTTCTGAAAATCTGTGCATATTTTTTTATGCTTTAATAAAAAGCATAATATTTTTTATATAAAATACAAATACTTTACATAGGCATGTGTCTTCCTATGATTACAATGTGATTCTCAAAGCTTACTTGAAAGTTAGGTCTGTTTATATATTTAGTGATAAAATCATCGTTACTGTCATAGGATACAGCATTCAAATTCAGTGACTGAAGTTTCAAGTCATACATTAGACTTGGATAGCTTGAAAAATATGGTAAAGATTTATTATAATTAAGTGAATTTTCCTAATTACTGTTAGATATTCTGAAATCAAATAAGAGATAAAAGTACCCAACAATGAGGGTTTGATACTTTGAGGTTTTTGTTTGAATACAGAAAGCTTGATCTGAACAACAGAACTTGGTCTACTGGAAAACACTGAGCAGTTATCAAGAAATAGCTTTTTACTTGCAGAGTAACAAAAGATTGAATGTGGAGAATAAGTGCACAAGATGACTGAGATGCTGGTGCTTTAGTGCTGCTATTAGGTTTTTACCATTCTAAGGAGTAGGCTGATGTTTTGTTTCTTCAGTGAGAGTATGAGAAGTGAAACACTGGAAGATGAACTTGAGACATCTGTAGTACCTGGGCACTGGAACAAATTCATGAAGCAAATCCATGCCAGAATTCCCAAACCTGGAGAAACTCCATGATATATCTCCTTGGAGTGACTCATGTACAAAATTAGAACTGACAAAACCGCTGCACACGATGCACAAAACTGAACAGGAGCCATTATATTATCAGTTATGAGGGACACAAAGGAGCACCATTTTCCTTCAAAACGTAGCAAATTGAGATAGCTGAGATCTGAGTGCATAAATGGAAAGGTGAAGCTAGAGAGATGGCTTCCTTGATGTTCCAAAGCCAGGTAGAAGTGGTTCCAAGGAAAAAAAAAAAGTAAAAACTTTAGGGAATAATTTGTGTTACAACAGAGCTGAAGAAATCCTTTTAACACAAAAGTGGGAAGCAGATGAGTTGCTGAAAGCAGGAAGTTATGAATTACCTTGGGGAATTCAGAAGGCTGACAAGAAAATAACTAAAAAGAGCATTCTACATCTTACTTGTCTTACACATATAACATCTGCTGAAAAGGTTTATCGGTGAGTATAATAGTTGAACTGGCATAGTGAAAAAGTATGTAAAATTGCTGTGAAAGAAACAGAGTGATGATTTATGGAAAGCTAAGACAGTAAAATGAAATTAATAGTACATTTGAAGCTGTGTCAGCAACATCATACTATTCAAAAAGAATCCTGAAACACAAAAATTAAGTCATAAGTTGGTTTATCAAGATAGATTAATTTAGTTTCAGGTTATAAAATAAATGTGACAATTTCTTTTTCTTACTGTGACATTATTGTAAGAAAATGGTTCACTCTGGATCTGGAATAAAAGCCCCCAGTGTGATAAAGCAGTAGATTTAATATAAATTGTATTTATAATGAAGATGATGGTTTAAATTAAATGTACTGCTCTGAAAACTCTTGTGCCTAGAACTAATTTCATCTCTCTTTATCTAAAGAGGATGTTAGCTTTTGAAACATATATTTTAACCTGATCATTTCTGAACCTAAAAAGAACAAAGTGAAAGGCTTGCCATTGACAAAGGGGCCAAGTAACATAGATTTCTTAATTAATTCTTAATTATGTAACATAATTTAAATACATACTTTGTCAGTTACTTGTCTGTTATGTAGAATTTTCCAGAGACTTCAGAGTCTGCTTATGAAGGAGTTTTCATAATGACTGTAAGCTTTAGGGAAGCCATGGAGCCAGTGAAGTGGTTACTAGTGAGTAGGAACTAGCTATGTACATGTAATGGAACAGCTGGAGCAGCAACCAAAGGCTATTCAGAATGCCTCTTGTACGCTTCCAAAAATTAAGTTGTTCTTTGTGTAGAACATTGCTAGATAAATGCCTCAGGTACCAAACACTATTCCTGTTTATCTTCAAAATATCTGAATATTTCATAGCAGCTAGCTATGAAAATAACTCTTAATTTTGCCATAGAGCTTTTTTTTCAACATTATAATACAACATATTTAAAATGAAATTACTTATCATAATTTCCCACCTGCTGAGGATGATAAAAAATATGAATTGATTTTAAGATACCAATCATTAAAAGACTGTTAGCTTTAAGTTGCTGAAAATGCAAAATGTGTATTGTGTCATGTCCATCCCAAGATCTCTGTTGGCAGTGAGCCTGTGTTTCATGGTCAAAGGGAGCATTAAACATATGTAGGTTTTCTCTGTTCATCCCTAGTTTCTCTACTGTTCTACTCATGTATGTGATGTTACACCAAGTTTAGATACTATGGCTGTTCCTGAGGTTGCTTTTTTTTTCCTCAATTTTTTTTTTTTTGCTTTGTGAACTCATTTTTCTGAGTTGAAATGTTTTCTCTCCTGTGTTTTCTATGATGGAAAAAAGAAAAAGAAAGCAGATCCCACAACCCACAAAACTACACAGAGGAAGGGTTACACACTGAAAACAGTAAAACGAAAGAGACACACATGCCTCATTACAAGAACTGTTTTCCCCTAAACTAGTAGTAACAAGCCTATGAAGTACAGCCATCAATTTTGCCAAGTGACTACTTGAGAAAGAAGTGCTCTTTGTATCTACATTTTTTTTCTTCATTTAGATTATATTCTAGTGATTTTTTTTTCATAGTGCAAGTAGCATTACTCTTTACATTACATAGCTCATCAAGTGGATCACTTGAAGCTAAAAATTAATAACTAATAAAATACTTTCTAACTTTTTCATCCATGCAACTAAAAGGACCATTTTGTAGCCTTTTGTATAATTTCTACAGAAAACAACCAGTTATTTGCAATGACAGCAACGGGCCATAAGACTCTGGTTTCACCCATGTGTTCATGCTATTCTGTTTATCCAAAATATATGACTTAAACATATTTTAAATATGCAATAGCAAATTCATAACATGTTATTTGCTGTGTAAATTATTTGCCAAAAGTATACAAGTTGGGTCATGAACATGAAAAAAAGAATTTACAGTTCATTCAAGGAAAGGACAAATTAAAGCTTCCAAGCTGCATTAGTCAAACATTTCCAGGTATAATGTTTTCTTCTGGAAAAAGCTGATGCAATGATATACAAATTTCTGTTCCTCAGAAACATGGCAATTCCATTTTAAAAGTTTGAAGAAAATGAGTCCTTGGAACCTGTCTTGATTGGGGCTTGGGAAATGGAACTCTTGCCATTAGCTCTGCAGAGCTTCTCAAATGGATTTCAGACTCTACAACAACAAAATACAGTGTAGATCTTCCTTATATCACAATTTCATGTTACTTGCTTTTCTTGATGATACAGATGCCTGGACTGATTTTGTTTTGGTGAGGCAACAAGACCCAAAACTGCAATATTCAATATTTTGTTTCTGAAAAGATTGGTAAGCTGAAAATAGGTATATGAAAACCACAGTAGATAAAAAGGCTAGTGTTCTTACCTATAAAAAGATTATTGCATCTTATCCTTCACTGCTACCCAACTAATCTTTACATGCATATGGTTTAAGATTTAATTCTTCTTATAAAGCCTTTTCTTGAATCCAAACCACCCCTCTTTGTTGTGCTCATAGATGACATGATCTTACTTTGGATTTCTGAAATATTCATATCTAGATATAGACTCACTTTTACCAAAAATAACCCCAACCCTGCACTGCAGCAATAACCATTAGCCCTCAGACTTTGATGGGGTTGTGTGACAATGAACAGCTAATTGATCACAGTACAAAAGAAGCTGGAAATCATCTTGGTGAGACACGTAAGACACAATCCTTTCTCCATTTTCTTTTGCTAGACACAGGTGCGTGACATTCATGAAGCTTCAGACATATTGCCAGATTTGTTGTATATCCAGACTTCAGTGTCTCTTTTTTCATTGCAGCAAAGAGAAAATAAAACAATCTTCAAGTAGACAAGCTGTTGCAAAAATAATAAGTCATCTGCTCTTGACAATACTCTATAGGTATAAATTGGTATATATCCATTATAGTGAAAAGAACTGTGCCAATTTATATCAGCAAAAGATAGGGCCCTTTCTTTGAGAGCAGGAAATCTCTGTATGTCATTCTATTTTTGATGAGTTGGAAATTGACTTTTGATCCTGCATCCCACTTAGATCTCAGAAAGCAAATGTATATTATAGCACTCATGATTTCTTAATATAAATCATTTCATACAATCTAAAAATGAAACACTTGATTCTTGACTTCATTTTCTCTTAACTTTCCCAGAATAAAAGTTATTCTGTATCTTGCAGCAGATTAAGACCAGAAACAATCTTCACTCTGCAAGAAGGTTATTGCTGAGAGGCAGCTCTAGAAGTTTCATGTTCATATATAGCACAAAATAAATAAATAAATAAATAGTTTGGACATAGAGGAAGTTAATTTTCTGAAGATCAAGAGCTATGTTGGAGAGCTATTAAGCTGATATCATTACAGAGTTGTACATACCGCCCATGATGCGTACTTGAAATCAAGATGAAATAGCCTTTCAGTTGTGAGATAAAGTACTCTGTAAGAGACAACTCCTCACATTTTTTTTTTTAATGGTGGTCATGTATTTATTTTTTTTTTTTAAAGATAGACAACCAGGCCAATAATACATGCAAACAAAAAGTTACACTGGCATACCAGCTGCTTTGCCTGTTGTAAAGAAGATGCACACCAGTCCAAAGAGTCCATCCTGACCTCATATGTACACAGTCAGATTCTTGTCCATTGCTGAGTTCCAGTGCATGGCTGCATGAGATGGTTTTAGTTCTCAACTGTAGGTTACACCTCTGCTTCTAGTAAGAGCAGGAATGGAAGCTACGTTCTCTACTCTGTCAGGTTTGGCCCTACCCTTTCCTCCCCCTGTAGTAAGATTGCACAACAGCACAGGATTTTAGCCCATCTCAGCAGCCTGAAAGGTACAGGATGATAAACAGAATGCAGCGAGAGGCTGTGCAAAACCCATGGGAGTCTTCAGACTTTCCACTGAAACACAAAGGTGCTTACAAGGTCACATTTCTTACCTGACTCATTCAGCAACACTCACTTCACCCACCCTTGTTCCCCAAACTTGCTTTGACTAACCTTCAAGTCTTCCCTTTCTCTTACCCTCACCTCTCCCTCCTAATATCTTTTCTACCATAAAATTCACAATTGACACAACTGACACAGCCAAGAACCTTTCTATTTCCTCTGAGAAAACAGAGTGAATCATGCCCTTTACTTGTATATAATAGTTGTTTTGGGGATTTGGAGATTCATATTATGAGTGAAAACCTTCAAGAAACATGTATGCTCTTATGTCCCTAGACTTCCTAACAGGCCTTAAATCATTCCAATATTTTTCAGCAAAATAAGCTGGCAAAAGCTTTACTGTTTTATATTCAGTAATTTTAATAACAGCATATTGATGCTTTGTATGTCATAATCAAACTATTAAACTATCACATAAACTTGCTTCAATCCAACAGTACGTGTGGAGCACATTGCAGACAAAAAATAGAACACAACACATTCAAGTTTTCTTTCATGTATCATTCTAAGCAAAGAGCACAGGAATGTTACCTTACATGTCCATTATCTTGCAGATGATATAAAATAAAATAAAAAAAATGAATCTGTATGCCATCACTCAATCCCCCAAAGTATAAGGAAGTGTAAATGCAAAAAAACCAAGAGAAATACTTGGTAAGAATGCTCAGGCTTTTTCCAACTGTTTCTTGTTTCTTCTTGGATAACTGTGGATCATAAAAATGACATTCCTCAGATTGAATCACTCTATACAGTGTGAGCAAGTACCAGCAAGCTAGAGTGGACAGCATCCAGCTGCAGAAAGTGTTAAAACTTAGCCTTCTCTGTGGTAAGGATCCAGAATCTCATGTGCATTATAATAGCGGGTGCAAAAATACCTTGAAGCAGACACATAATTAATTCACACTCACTTTGATTATACTCAAGCCAAGAACTGAGTTTTATATGGCCCTAATAAAAATAAATATTTATTATGTTGATTATGTTGTACCATATTCCAAAAACCTAATACGGTCTTTTTTTAAAGGGTAAAATGAGCTTTAAATGAGCTTTCAATTAAGTCCCCCAAAATATTAATTTTGACTAAAAGAATTCTGTTTCACTGCTTTTCGGTCTTTAAAGTTTTGTATTAATCAGACCTTCCGCAGACCCTTTCAGAAAGGTACAAGATGTGGTCAGTCTTTTACAATCAATGGAAGATCTGTATGAAGCAATCTAATTCTTTGCTTTCACTTTCTCTGCTTATCAAAACATTTGACATAGATGGTAGCCTATTCTTTAGTGTCAGATATGCTGGAAAACGGGTGGAAACAGAAAAGCAATCCAGAGCACATACAAAAGACTAAGAGCCAAGAACTGCAAAATTCTTACCAAGAAATATGGGATACTGGTTCCTCTCCTCCTTTGTGGAACTAATGTTTAGAGTGTTGGACTTTTCATTTGGAGCAGTTGGCAACAAACTGACTAAAAGGAAAAAAAAAGTATAGCTGTAAGTGACGGATTATCTAGACAAAGCAATACTGAAAATAAACTATGAGTGGTGCATGTTTGCTCCATGGCAATATAAATACCTCTAAAAAGCAGCAAAAAACTGATATGCTGAAGCAACTCTGGGATGGATTCCTTACTCATCTTTAATTTTACTGATGTAAGATTTAAATAAAAAATAAAAAATAAGGTTATTTTTATGCTACCAGCAGACATTCTAACCTTTGCAGTTGTAAGCCTTTTGCAAAATATGTATTACTGACAACAAAATGACTATGAAGCTAGTTTTAATGTTACTGAATTCACCGTGCTTAGGTATTTCAAATAACATACATATCTTCAAATAAAAAGCAAAACAAATGGACAAGCCAAGTCTGCATTAAAAGAAGGTAAATATGAACAGCAAAAGCAAATTCTTACCCAAAATCCCAGGAAACTGGTTGGGTTCTTCTTCTGGGGAACTTCCATTGCCAATGTTAGGATACTCTTCAGCTGGGACAACTGGCAATGTGTTTGCTAAAACAAACAAACAAAGAACAATGATGAAAAACATAAAACCAAATTGGTATCATTGATTCAATATAAAAAAAATTTTGATCTTAAATAGATATCATGGCAGTGTCCCTTAATCCTCTCTTCCTTCTTGGGTATTCATACAAATTTACACTGAGGGTTTGTTTCAGATTAAAGTCAGGGGTGGGAGGAAAATCTATTTGCATCTTTTAGTCCAGAAGGTAGAAGTGGAATCAGAGACCAGGAAGAAATGCTTAAGCAAAGAGAGAGGAAAGACGTGGATCTACATGCATATATATATTTTTTAATTTTTAAAAAGAGCCATAGTGGGTCTTTTCTAAATCTGAGTAAATTCATGTTCCCCTTACCAAAATGATAGATTACACAACAGTCCTGGAAAAAGGCCCACTACACACAGGCAAGATAGAAAGATCTATAGGGTCTGGGTGTGAAAATGTATTTGGCCTATGATTAAAACGAAGCACGAGTGAAGCAGAAAGGAGTTATGAAAGTTAATTCTGATATAGAATAATTCAGAGGAACCAGTAGGATGAGGGAGTGCATGAATGACCTACAGTCTGAATGGCTGTTTTGTAGCCTAAGCTGCACAGCCAAAATATTAAGAAGTAAGGGACAGCTTTCCCATGATTCCTTGGTGAGAAGCCAGCAATCCAAAATAAAGAAACAGTAAAGTCAGAAATTCCTATATTGGCACCTCTTTTCATTACAAGGCTTGGTTTGAAAAGAGTGTATTCTAATGTACAGGTATAAACATTTTTTGATATTGTAAAGCCCAGCAGCTGGCAGATTGTAGATAACATGGAACAGTTTTCGTGGCTGTAACCATAACAGGTCCACTTCTTCATTCCCTGTCATTATAATCTCTTTTACTGTAAAGTGTCTGCCTTCTTCAATGATGGTACTAGTATTTTTACGATATATTTCAAACAAAATTTCCCAAAATATATATCCTAGAAAGTGTTTGAGTTTAACGGAGAAATGTAATGCTCTAATGTCAAGGTACAGCCAGGAAACAGAACTCATTGTGAATCAAATCTTCTCTTCAAATGACACTGATTTAACTTTAATTACTTCATCCTTCTGTATTACTCATACTGTTTCATATTATGTATTACACACTATTTGTTTCAATTAGATATATCAAATAGTATGCAGGTTTCTTAAAATGAATATAGTGTCCTTTCTTACACACACAGGTTCAGTACACATTTTGCAAAGGGTTGTAGAATGATATATGCAGGCAATTAGCTGTCATGAGAACAGTCAAAAAGCAGGAGTTCTGTAATACTCATTAAAATTAATAGTACTTAGTGGGGTTTTGTGTGAATTTTTCTTTTTGTATTTTTATTTTTAAAAATACATAACTGATATTAATTTCATGTATTATTTCAATATAAATTATTGTCACCTCAGGGTACCCTAAGATGTCATTTTTTTCCATGCAAGATACCTTCAAGATACAACACTCTTTATACAAGACAGAGGAGAATAACAACTTACAGTTGCCTTGGCAGGTATTCTGACATTCTTCCAAATTCTTGAAGTTGTTCTGGTTTCCTAGACAGCCACCATACTTGAACACTTCACATGTCTTTGTATCTTTGTTATAGAAATACCTGGAAAAATAGCCTCGGCAGATTCCAGGGTCTTTCTGGTGAAAGCAGAAGTTGGGCTTTTCTGAAAACAATTGTAATTGATGAACAGGGTAAGGATGAAAAAAATCAACACACATCCCAAGACAACAATAGAACTGGAGAAAGTTTTTAAAAGAAACCTGACACTTTTGACTGAAGACCAACTGTAAAATAAATGCTGCTTTTATTCTATATATAACACTGCAATATTATGCAGGAGCACTGTAGGGACATTTTTATTGTCTGTTGTGTAAAGTGGGAGTGGGGTCAATTAAGTCTTCACAAACTCCATTTTAATTGTCAAACTTAAGTGTCCTTGTTAGGAACATAGGTTAACTCAATAGAACAACTGGTTATAGACAAGTGATTTCCAGTGCTTAATCATTGGCTATTTAGGAAGTTTGGGAAATTTAAATTTCTGTAAACAGTTTGTTCCTTCAGGACTGGGAAACTTGCCCCCTTGCTTAATGAGTAATTAGGGCATTTCCCTAAGCTGTAAGGTCCTACAAAGGTAATGCTTGAAAAGTTCTGTTTCAGAATGATTTTTTCATATTTTTGCTGACAGTGGAGGAAATATTTAGATTATTCTCAGAACATACAATATTTCCACATCATGGCTAATTATACAGTGCTTGATGTCTGCAGATTTCTTCTTTTGTCTTTATTGAAGAAAGTGATAAATGTATCATGATTTGTTTATTTTGGGCAAAAGAGATTGTAGCTATCTTCAGTGACCACAACTGTCCTCAAAGATGTCCTTTGATGAACACAGAAGAAGACTGGGAATAATAGCACAGTCAAGTCCAACATTGTTCTTATTATTACAAGATAGCTTGGAAAATACATAAAGAAATTATCAAAGGAAGCTCAATCCCTTATCACTGTATAAGAGTCTTAGATTGCTATGTAAACATAATTACCTTTTTTTATTTTTGTTAGTATCATCTTCTGAGGCAATTCTACAATAAAAATAAAAAGAAAAATTTTTAGCAAAAGCAGACATGTTAAGTCTTACCTGTGATACAAGAGTGCTTAGCAGTTACTAAACACTTTCTTTCCCCTTCTTTCTTCTCTTTATTAGAGAAGTAGTACAAGAGCTACAGACTTGATAAATTTGCAAAATTTCTGCCAGTTTTATGTGCAGCTGTTGCATTGGTTTGTATTCAAACATGTTGTTCTATTACATAAACACATCTGCAAAGAAGCATCAACTACCTATATGGGGAGCTTAATAGTAGTATAAGAAAACACAGAACCTGCAGAAACATTTTATCAGTTTGTCCATTAATTTTACCCACCTGTAGCTATTTGAAACAGTTGATCAATCTCATGGAAGTGTAGATAGCTTTAAGACTGTATAATATAATGTCAATACTATGCAAGTCATACAGACATATGAAAATACACCTATTAGTCAAGCAAAGGCCAGATGCCCTGGGCTGCTCTCCCTGCTCTGATTGTAACACAGCCTGTGGACTTCACTTATTTTTCTGTAACCTTACCACTTTTATTTTTCTGTCAGTGAAAGAGAACACAATAAATCACTCATTTACAGTACCTGGCTTGTTGGTATGATCATTATGTTTGCAAATTCTGAGGATTAAAAGGATTATAATTTATAAACATTATTAAATATTAGGGTAATGTGCACACCAACCCCAGCCATTACTCTGACACATATTTTGATGTCTAGAATAAATTTAGTGACACAATTCATAATAATTTTTATCAGGAAATACAGTTGTATGTGAAGCAGGTAATGTAACAGACTTAAGGCATGATCTAAATACTACATAGATGTGAATTCTGGAAGGGATGGAAGGTGGGTAACAGAGACATTTACATTTATTACAAATCACATTGCTATAAATCAGCTTGCCTTATCTATGTATCTATTCATCGTCTTATATATATATCTTATATATAACACAAGCTGTCTTGTTTGAGTCACAAAACCCAAAAAGAAGCTTCTGAAATAAATTTTCTAATCTGACATTTTTGGAATTTATTTTGTATCATATCTATAAACTTGCTGTGCATGAAAGTGACCTATGCTGATCTTAGAAGGTACAAATTTATAAGCTGCAACGTAGCTCAGTGCCTAAGGTACACTGGCAGAATTCCAGTTTTATGGAAAGGCTCAGGGCTGGAATAAATTATGTAAATAGATCAAAGAAAGTGATACAGAGATCTGCACAGCGGTAGGGTGCTACCAGGGCACACCTCTTGTAGGCAGGAGAGGTTATAAATTTTCATCTATTCTGCCCATCCTCAGAATAACCTGTAAACTGTTCCCTGCTGCAAGGTTGCCCAGCACTGTTGTCTTGAGCAATGCTTAGGGATGTATTTTGACAGTGGGCAAAGCATATGTACTGAAAAGTACCTTAATGTATCTTTATATCTTACCTCAAAGACTAAGTAAATGAACAGCCAATATACGGTTTCATCTGGAAAAAAAACCCCATAGCTGGTATACTATCTGGGGGTTATCACACACCTTGGAGAAGCTCTTTATTCCTGATTTTTTTTTCTATATTCCCCCCCCTCAGGATCTTCCTCACTATCACTTCCCATCTACAAAGCCAGACACATTCCATCTAATTCCCATGAAGACAAGGTCCACAGTGGGTATTAACTAACAGTGCCATGAACTGCCAATTCTAAGAATCTTCTAATTTGTTTTGCTCCTGTATGTAATAGGAATTGGGTACTTGTACAAGGCTGAAAGCCTTAGTAAATTATGAGGTTCATTTTAAATTGCAAAACCAGCATTCTTATCTGTTTATTCTGCTGTGTATCATATTTTGGATGTCATCTGCTTCTTTCTAACAACTAATTGAAGAGGTTTCAACAAAACAAATCTTTTATGATAAACAGCCATAACTGAAATTTTCAATGAGAATTATTCAGTATTGTAGTTCTAATTACGCTGAACCATAGCAGATGTCCAAGATTGTGGACAGCTTCTATCAGCTGAAGGAGAAACCTGTAATCAAAAATTGGGTTAGATACTCTGAAAGCAATAAGAACATGTGTGCTGCCCAGCCACCAGCTTAAGCCCAGCCTCAAAATCAATTACACTTGAAGAACTTGTTCAAAATAGGGTTTTAGCTAGAAAAATAAGCTTACTTGCAGTGGTATCTCTAGTGCACAGATCCATTAAAAAAAAAAGAAAAGAAAAGTTACACATCTTTCCAAATCTGGAATGTTTGCTTGCTTAAAGTAAAATAATTCAGGTGACTAAACACAATATAATGTTTGGGAACATAATTAAAGGCATCAAACTACTGAACTAAAAAGAGCTGAAGAGGGTCCCCTACTTCCAAAATCTGTATATTTTGTGGATGAGAAGTAACATTTGCAAATGGAAGGAATGATAGGATAAAGAAATAGGTACTGGCCTTTAACCACACACTTCTGCTGACATTCTTCCATTGTTAGAAAGTTGTTCTCATTGCCATGGCATCCACCATATTCAAATATTTCACACTCACGGCTTTGAATATTGAAGTAATAACGTAAGTGGATTGCTTTGCATGGACCTTCATCTGCTTTCATGGCACAGACTGAGTGCCCTAGTTTCAGTGGTGGCAAAGCAGCACCTGCAATACAGAAAAAGAGCATAACTGTTAGAGACTTTGCTTCACTGCACATCATAACTTCAAACTGAAATGGCTTGTATCTTCTGCTAGAGGGGAACTGCAGAACATATAGGTGAAAAGCTCTGAACACTCTAAACATAGACATGAAAATAAAATAATCTGCACTGGAACACAAATTCCATTCAATCGACATGAATTCTACTATCAATTTTCAATCAAACCAGCTCATATTATAAACTTATAAATCACACTCCATCAAAAAAATCTCTGAAGTGTAGCTTAGTCAGGGTAGCTAGTGAGCAATTCTGAAATACAAATACATAAAGAAAATCCTAGTAGCTCCCAAAGACCCAGTGAGTACCTCTGCTTAAAAAAAAGAGCAGAAAGAGTGTTCCTTTCATTCTCTTCCAGTGGTGAACATAACTCACACAGACATCTCATAATGAACAGTGTGGGAAGATCTAAGAAAGACAGCCCTGCAGAGGGCACTATTCCCCTATCACACTTTACTGGCACATCAACACATCTGGTATAAATAAAAGGTCATCACAATGTCACATTTTCTTTGAGGTCACTCTTCTTGCATAAAAGCTTCCAAGAGCTAAAACGGGCAAAACTAGAAACTTATGAAAAGAAAAACTCTTTTCAAATTATGTAATTTCTTTCTATATACATTATTAGGTCAGAGAATGTTTTGTAAAAATTTTCATATGTAGTACAGTGAACACTAGCAATATCTATCCCCTGTCACTGTCTAGCAGGAAAGTTTGCTTGATGATCCAGTTTATGATACTGTTCCTTTATCAATCTGTGGTTTAGTATCTTTTCCTGCTCTGCTTTTCCAAGGCACCCCAAGGATTTTGAAAGCTTTACACAGCTCATGTATTTGAAATAGCAACCAGAACAGACTTGAAATTTCCATTTATTCTCCCAGATCTAATCAGAACACTTATATCTCTTAACAGGTATGTGCAAAAGTAGCCATCAGTGCTCTTTACAGTGACCTGGGAAACAAGAGGAAAAAAAGGATGAAGACAGGAGTTTACATTACTGTTATACAGCTTCCTACTGCTAACTAGATTAAGTTTCCCATTTTAATTAAAAGAATCCACAAAAATTAGGCTTTATGACATTGTAAAAAGGAAACTGGTATAACTACTACCTACTTGCTCTGTGGATATCTAATTTTAACTTAAAATTGGTCTTATTTAATCTTTAAATGAAATGCAGAGCTCAGATAAATCCTCATAGATACTGATATCAGTGGAGGTTTATTAATTTTATTCCATTTGAGGTGTTTATAACCATTAAACATACAGGGAAAAAACCCTTTTCAGAACTAAAATCTTTTAACTCATAGCATTTAAATCCTTGAAAAATTAACAACCTTTATTGCAAAATTATAATCAACACCAAAATTGTAGCACACAATTAGATCTTCCAAAAATGGAAAATGTGGTGTTAAAATACAGATGAAGATGACTAATGTCAAAATTCTCATGAAATATCAGTATCTAAAATAGTTTGTGACTGTTTCCTAATTAGTGAAATTATATTTACAGATATTGAAGTTAGGAAGATAGATTTGAAAATATCATTGAAGTCTGTGTCACAGGAAATATGGATGATTGAAAATAAATATTTTTAAGAGATAGTAGATTCAGTAAACTTCCTATGCAACTCAACTTGCAAAACATATTTTTAAATATTGTTTCTTGTCAGTTCCCTTATCTGGGTCTTCCTGAGTCCATGAAGAATTAGTAGTCACAAGAGATTCCCAGTTGGACCTTAAAGGTGTAAAGTTCTCCAACAGGTTTAGGAATCCTTTGGAAGGGACTTTAAAAAGGCTCAAGTTGAAAAGATGAGAAGTTATTGCATTGCAGAATGAAACTTTGGAATTCCCCTGCTCAGTAATAGGCCAAAAATGCCTTCAAACATCACAGTTTTTAGTAACTTTTGAAATTACTCCTGGATGGTAAAAAAAACCATTCAGATTGCCACAGAAACTGACCCAACCCAAACATGGTTGAGGTTAGGGCTGGCAGCTGATTTATAAACATGCTATTTTCTTGGCATACAAGAAATGAGTTCTCTTACATGACCTCTGTCAGTGACTCACTGTAATCCAGAAAAGGTTATGAAAACTTCCTAGGTTTCCTAACTACTGGAATTTCAGATAGGGTCACATCAGCTCATTTTGCTTGCTACATTATGCCAAACCAATGTTGTGGGCTACCAAAACAAAAATAGTGTGCAGGCATAGTTGCAAAACTACACTAAAATGATGAAAAAAATGGCTTAGTAGAGTTTATCTTATGAAACTTCTGGTCTCAACTCCCAGCCTATTTCCCATGAAACTCACAGAAGTAAATCATTGTTTTGCTTACCTTGTAAGTAAGGCCTTTCCTCTGGAGACAGAGTGACAATGCTACCACTGTCAGATGTACTGACATCTATAGCCAACATAATGACTGTGTCACACAGTAGGCAATCAGACAGCTATGTCCTTAGGACTGCTAGAAATTTAGCATACTTTGACTAAAATCTGTACCCTGTGAAACCCCCAGAGGCCAAGTCCTCCAACTTTGAACAATAACAAAGTGGCTCTGAAGAAAAAAGTCTCAAATGGATTCATGGGAACTGAACCACTCTTGTGGTCTGGGAACAGTGAAAGAATTCTCCATTATTTTACACCTAGGAACACTTCACTCACACAGATGATTTAAAATTAGCTTTCCTTCTCAGGTTAGAGAAGCAGATGAGAAGGCAAAGACAAGTGTTGGCCAGTAGATCTGCATGGATACAAATCTGCCTGGACTCATTTTGCATGTGGAATATATTCAGAAAACAAATAAGGTCTTGCCATCTGCTGTTGAACACTAGAACATATTGTTTCTCCTACATTTTATTTATTACTCGTCCAACTTAGGCATCTGGTCCAAAAAGACTTAGTAAATCTATAGAATTATATATAGAGAAAAATATAGAATGATACTATTCTAACCCCCCCCCAAAATTTATTTTGTTTTGCTAGAAATACATTAAATAATGGTTACAACTGATACAATCACACAAAAGTTAATACTTGCCATACTAGAAGCAAAACAAAGCAAGGCATAGACTCTTCTCCTCTCCTTGATTTTTTAATTTAACAACATAATTACATCAGCCACATAGGTTTTCCTGACAGGAGACACTTAAGCATCTACTGCTCTGCTCTGTCTTACTCTTACCATGTAGTTTGTGGTAAAGTACTGCTGATGAAATGGATCATACTGAGTGTGAGTTCAGTGTCAGATACTTTTATTAACTGCCTTCTTCCTCTATTCCTATTTTTGGCAACTATCAGAAACTGGGTACTGGACAAGACACTTCCTACACAGCATAACCATTCTCACGTTTATTGTCATTCACATGGTGACTTCTACAGCTCAAGACATGGGTGTTTAACACATGAGCAGCCACTGTTAACTAACGTGCAGTACTTTCATTTTAAGAGCTCTAAAAATCTACATAGTCATTGGGTAGTACTGAGCATGTGGACCTTCTATCATCAATGCATGGCACTATGATCACTTTGCTGGTAAGCAGTAGAATATCATAAAACCAGAAGTGGAGAAGAATGTCTCTTAGCCTCTTTAATACATTAAAACAAATATTTTTTTTTTTCCCCTGGCTATAGGCACAATAAAGCTCTCTAACTTGACTTTCAGACTCATAAGGGTAATCTACAGGGCTGGTTGTTAATCATACATCCTTTTAATTAGAAAGTGAACTGATTTCTGCATTATACCCAGGACATAATAAATATGAAAGGTAACAGTATTATTGCAGTTTCTCTTCAAAACAGAACTATATAAATTAACTTGGGAAAATAAAACTTGGAAATATCTCTGACATTTTATGTAATATAATTGCTGGTTTTGTTTGTTTAGGCTATGGGTTCCCAAACTTGTGAGATTCTGTGGTTGCCCTTAATTATAAAGATATGCTACCATCTTTCATAGCTTTTTTGTAAATGTCTCTTTTGATAAGTAGTATCAATGCTAAGCACCTTGTCACTTATGAATAGCTGTTTCTTCTCTCCATCTTTGTCAGCTTGACAGCTCCCCACCCACACACTGTTCAGTGCTCTTCCAACCCATGTGTTTCCTACTCTTCAAGCAGTCACATTTCTTTTTGATAAATTTCACATACAAATAAAAAGCACATTCAATTTGTGAGTATTTTTCTTCTGGCTTTATAACATCACCTAAGTGCACCCAACCATATGAGGTATTACTGAACAATATACATGAACTAGCTATTTTTATATCTTGTTACACTCATTTCTTGATGAAAAAATGTCAGGTTTGGCTGGAAGAGAACAAACCGAGACTCCTTTTTTATCCCCTTGGACTTACAATCCTAATTAGTGGTATAATTTAAATATCATCTGACACAAAAAAGCCTTAGATTCACAAAGCACTTGTAGGCAATGTGATCTAAAAGTATGACATTATGAATACTGGATGCACATAACTTATTTTATTGAATTCTATATTATGTATGTTAATGTTTCATAAACATCTAACTCAGAAAATGAATTATATCTGTGAAATTGCAGTCAACAAAATTTCTACAGTTAAATTCACTGAGACCAGAATTTCAATTTTAAGAAACTACAAATATAATTTTAATAAGTAACAATCTAATTATTTAATAGAAACTGCAAAAATACCTCTTTTGTAAACACTGCAACTGAGGCTTTAGCTGCAGTGTTTAACACTTTTAGCAGTGTTAAAAGGCAGTGCTCAAGTTTAATTTCTAAGCATCACATTTATTTGTTTTTTTTAATTTAGAATACAAGCCCCAAAGTTCAGAAATGTTCCTCATACCAAATCAGTTACTGGTTGTGTAATCTAACTGGTAATAAAATAATGCCCAATAACAGCAGTGTTTCATTTCCTTGAGATTATTTTTTTATTGTCTTATAAGCAAAGTAAATAGGAAAAAAAAATCCAGCAGATTTCTTGTTCTGGTGAGTGTGTTATTTTAACTAGCAAGACAAATTGGTCTTCATGAGCTGCAAGTTTAGGCAAAGGATTTTTATAAAACTAAGAGCTGCAGGGCAAAGTAAAGATAAATGTGCCTCAAAGAAAAGAGGGGCATTTACATACTTCAGTGTTAAAGAGAAAAAAATCTATTCTGCGTGAAACAGTCTTGACTAGCCAACCATGGCACGCATATCCTTTATGCAGGACCATGCATATCTTACATTGTAGTGACTAATTGTGACATAGCCCTCAATCTCTAGCTTGTGCACAATTAATGGTTTTGTATTAAGGAACACTGCTGCAAAAGTCTGAGAGAGAGAGAGAAATCATCTGTCCAGAAATCAGTCAAGTAAATGGCAGATTAAGTAAAGAGCCAACATTAAAAAAAAAGGTTGTCCCTTGCTGTATTCCCAGATGAAGTCCCAGACCTATCCACTGTGTTGTTCTCTGAAGCTTAAGAAAGAGATCACAAATTTAAAACACTTTCCTGAAAGAAAGAAAAATACTTTAACGTGGCCAAAAAACTCCCTCAACTTTCCCTCAACCCCCACAAAACTTTCCCTCAAATGCCTTATCAAAATTATTTGGGAGGAAATTAAAATATTTTCCACAACTATATCCAGCATAAAATTTTGATCCACCTAACTTAATTTTAATGACGTGAAAGCAAACAATGACCTTATAATGGTAAAAATTCAAGAAGATCCCCAGTTCTAACAGTCACACTTCTGATATCTTTCTTAACAAAAATGTCCAGCTGGTGAGTTTTTATTTATCCAACAACATGAAATCACTTGGGGCTACACAAAGAGCTTCTTCAAAGCCAAGAAAAACAACAAGGGCCATAATTGCATCATCTTCAGACCAAACTTCGCAAAGTAATTGTGACTCAAGAGAGCTGTGCACAGGACAGAGCAACATCAGGCTTGTGTTCCTGCCCCAGTTGCCTTGGGAGATAAAACCTGAGTTTACCACATGTGTGTTTTTTCCCTTAATGATGAACTTTTCCACGGGTCCTAAAGCACAGCTTTTAGGGAGTATTCTTGATAACTAACAGAACATTTGATTAGGATTAGAAGTTTAAAAAGCATGGGGAACAAGCCTTTACAGAAGGCAATTTTGCTAGAGCTTAATGCAAAACTCTGTTACTCTCTGTTAGAAACCAACGCGGGTTTAGCTTAGTTCCACTTTCAGAAGTTTCCCACAAAAGCTCTCAAGTGCAGAATTACTACAGTGCACAGTCATTTCTGTTGTTAGAGATAGTTTTAAGTGTAATTTTTGTAACCTCTTACCCAGAATATATTCTTCTTCACTGTCATCTAAGCCAGTAGTTGCATGCCCAGTGATGCAGATGAACAGCAAGATAAAGATTAAAGGTAAGGAACATCCTTTCTTTCTTCCTTTCATCCTTCCTGCATAACATAGAAATGATATTATACACTTCAATCAAATTCTTAGAGTGCTCTATAAGTCATTAGCAGAGTAGTGCACAGTCATATGTGTAGATTTACAACCTGGAGCTTTGGAAATAATGTGAGCTATGTTAGTTAAACTATATTGCAATCACTGTCAAAACAAGATTTACAGTTTTGCACATCAAATCCTCCCCAAAACATTTTATTCCATTTGCAGAACCCAGATCTGTTGCCACAAACATAGGATTCTATTTTTAACAAATATTTCATTGATACATATTTGTGATTTCTGCACTTTTGTGTAAACTTGCATTTCACAGGAGTCAGTAAACTTTTTGAAAAATGGGTTTCAATACTTTCAGAAGTATTTTGTATCCCATAGATCTCTCTCTTATTAAACACTTACGTGCAGAGCTGCTATTTTTCACATAGCTTCAGTGCAATCATAGTCATCCACACAATGAAAACACATTTCAATGGCAGCTGGCATGTTCCAGTTGCCAAAAATGAGGTTATGCATGCACCTGTGGGAGTACTTCAGGAAAATGCTTTAACTTTTTAAATAAATATATTTTTCAACTAAAAAAAGTTCCTTAAGGATCCCTGAATTCTAATTAGAGAATAGGCTCAATATCTCCTTTAGCTACCAATGAACTCCCTACAGATATCCTTTTTTCTCAAAGTACAAGACTTTGGCTAAGTTAAGTACAATGAACAGAAATGAAAGATCTAAGGACTAGGAAGTTCCTAGCCTTCAGACACTGTTTTGCCTTCAGTGGTTTTGCCTGTGAAAATAGCACTCTGGCACATACTTAAAACAGTAAGGGCAGGACTGTGTGTGGGAGTAGAGGAGGTGACTTGTCACTGCTTTGGATACAGCTTTTTAAGTAGAAAAGCTAAAAAGAAATGATGCTGAAGTGGCAAGTGACATTAAAAGAAGTCATATTTAACAGATTAAACATTTCTCTGACTAATATATCTTTGTCTATGAAGTTAGAAGTAAAACATAACTATGGTATCTAAGAAAACACTAGCAAACAATATCTCTGAAGGGTGAGATACTACACAAAGAATTAACTCTTTATTAACTAGCTTGCTACAGCCAATCTGAACTGAGCCAGAGCTAGAAAGTACAGTTCTATCTCTTACACCAAACCAGAGACAGAATTTTAACTTATCTCTTGAAAAGTTATGTTTTTTTCTTTCCTGCATACTCAGTTGTTTCTTAACTTGTGGCATATGGGGTGGAAAAGAAATGCATTCCTAAAAAATAAGTCTGGGTGAAAAAAAATTACAGCCCATGAGTAACACTAGTTATATTTGCATATATTTTTTAATTGACAGTTCCTTTTAGAAGGGTTCAGTACATATTGTAGTGAAAAACACTGAGACATCCAACATTATTTTTCTTGTAAAAGAAACAGAATTTTGGGATCAAAGGATCTCATATTTTAGCCAGAAAATATGAAAGCATTAAGTTTTTCATTATGCTTTCCTGCCAAAATAAACAAAAGAATGTGATTATCTTTCATTCCTTCTAAGCTCATTTAAAGGCTTAATTTTTTAAAGAAACATTCCTCAAAGACTTTCTACTTCTATGAACAATTTCAGGATTTGTTTCTTTCTACTAGAGATGCAATTGCTACTTTTGGAATAGAAACAAACTTGCTACAATTTCTGAACTATTATGTAAACTGAGAAAACATGCAAGAGCTACAATCACTCATTTTCATGTGTTTTTCAAGGAAACAGTAGTGTTACTATTAATGTTTCTAACTAGAACTCCAGTTTTACATTCCTCTATTATATTACAGATTAAAACTTAATCTAGTGAGTTTTCTTAAGTAAGATCTTTTTTCCCATTGACAAATTTCTAGTTATCCGTTTGCTCCATTCAGAGTGATTAATCCACAAATTATTTTTCTTCAGCCTCTTTACTGCCACTTGGCTGTCCACAGTATTTTGTCTAGAGTATTGCTAAAACACTAGGTAAAAGCACATGGCACTGTGCTTTGGATTTTTCCATTCACTCTATCATGACAGACATTTAGACTTAATTACATTAATTAATGCTACATTTACTTATGTACTTCATCTGCTCTTACTTGCCTTACTTTTTTGTCAGTTTGGGAGTCTATTGTCTAAGTGAGGATTATGTGATAGTCAATTTTTTCTGTTTTCTAATGCCATCCTCCTCCCAACTGTTTTCCCAGGGTTAACCCACCACTGACATTTTAATATATTACACCTTTGAAGAAGAGTCTTTACTGAAATGCTCATTGCTATGCACTGAATACTTCTGAGTTACAGACCTTGACATTAGCATTAGCATACCCTCCTTTTGGGGTATTCTCAGAATTTCTTATCAGTATTCAGATAATTTTCAGTTTTCCAGTCAAGAACAGATATTCCCTCTCCATCTTTTCAAAGTACAGTACATACTGTTACTTAAATTGAAAACAAATTATCTGTGCCAGACCAAGGGCAATGGCCAGCCTTGACATTACTGTCACAGCTTCAGGAAGTTTGCCATGAATTTGATGAGTTTCTGTGGAAGTGAAGTTTAATACTAAAAGATCCACAGAAATAGATGTCTGTACACTATTTGGAAAAAAACTATGTCTTAGGCTACAGAGGCTAAATATAAATACCATGTGTAACAAGCAAAGCTTTTAACACATCAAAATAATACCATGCAAAGTGCAGCACAAAACAAAATTAAAATAAGAAAATATCTTGAAAAGGAGTTATATTGAGTATATTTCTGCACCAAGTGAAGAGAGGTAACATTTCTTTTCAGCTTTCATAGTCCATTCTATGATTTCCAGAAACAGAATATGTCTTATGATGAATTTGGACAAATATCAGATTGTTTTTCATGCAAAGCTTTGTGGTACATGGCCTTGGAAGAATTTTATCCTTTTTTTAACCCAAAGGTTAGAGAAATAGTCACAGCAAATCTTTTTATTCACCCCTGATAAAAAGTCTGGTCACTATATAAAAGAAGAAAACAACTGTGCACAAGTTAACTTTAAGTTGTCTAAGATTTTCTTTATGGTTTGAAAAAGATCTAAGTTACGTTAGTCTGATGCTAGCTAAAATTAAAATGAACCCACAACTAAAAAAAAATTGTTTGGGGAGAAATAATAAGTAAAGAATTTTGAACAACTGCACAAGCATAAGTTGTCCATGGATTAATACCAAGCTTGCCCCTGGGCTCTCATTTTCTACATTTGAGTTTTTCCAAACAAAACAGCTAAACTCTCACTAGTTCAGGAAACTTCTGTTGAATTCACTTTTGGATCACTTAAGTTCAGTCTCTTGGTTCCTTTTCCCAGGTATCTGCAGCATGTAGATTTAGATTGTAAAATTATAGAATCATAGTCATAGAATGTTCTGGGTTGGAAGGAACATTAAAGATCGTCTCGTTCCACACCTCTGCCACAGGCACCTCCCACTAGACCTGGTTGCTCCTAATCCCATCCAACCTGACCTTGAACACTTCCAGAGAGAGGACATCCACAGCTTCCTTGGGCAAACTGTGCCAGTGTCTCGCTATAATTAATAATCCATTTTTACTCAGTCATCCAATATCCCTAAAAACTTGTCCCTAAGTAGAAGTAAAATACAGAAAACTATCAGCTGGAAATAGATATTCTCCCTAAGTTTCTTTTTCATTTGAAAAGAGGATTCTGTATATCATGAGCTTACATATACAATTGTCACAGTAAATCAGTGCCTTTGCACAGAAAAAAAAATCTTACCTGGGTACAATATTCCTATTCTTCCAGTCAACCCTTACATTTCTCTTAAGAACGTAGCTTTGTCAAAAGTAGGGCTTCCCGCTGCCTAGGTGATTTTCCAAGGGGGAAAGTTTAGGCTGTGTAATGCACATCTGCCTTATTACAAAATCTATTAAGCAAACACAATCTCCTTAATTATCTTACTAACATTCCCCCAAGGTCACACATTGTCAGAACATCATATTGGATATGGGTCAAAGTTAGATGAAGGGGGTGAAGGTTTTAGTACTGAAATACTTATATCCTTTAGCTTAATTAATTCTTATTATTCCTAAAGTAAGAATGGAATCCAAGGTGAAAGTGAACTTAGCACTGCATCTTCATTAAAAAAAACCCAAACTCCTTAGAAAAGTCTGAGTTTTCTGATTTAATGTTTAGCTGATAAGTAATAGAACTTTAAAGCTGTAAGCCTCTTATGATATTGATTTTTTAATTTTTCAATGCATTCTGATTATTTTTATTGTATTTATATGGGAAGCACAATCATCATCTATAATATACTCCAACTGTGACATTTGGCTCAGTAAAATATCAAGTGGTTACATTTTTGAAGGATTTTCTGTCACGGGAAAGGTAGGAAATGTCCAGAGTTCAAATAATTAATGCTAAATGGTATGATTATAAAGGCCAAATAGCAAAAATCTCTAGGATTAAACACTCTAAGGCTCTAATTTAGAACAACAAGGAATCAGTGATTAATTTGGGCTTTTCTCTACATTAAAGTTTCATTAATGGAAAAGTCATCAATTCTTAAGACATTTCCTTTGGAACTTGGCACTCTGCTGCTCTCAAACAACCTTTTAAATGAGACATTTTTATATCTTTATCAGACATCATCTAAGTTACTTGGAAAAGGACATCAAAGGTCTATGGGTAATAATTGGCACTGATTTAATTGAATGTTTTCATTTGTAAATGATGTCATCAGCTTCCATCAAGTTGGAATATAGGTAGACAAGGCATACACAAGCAATCAAGGGGGTTGCTAGTAATAGATCCTTATTACTTGGTCTAATAAGTAGGCCTTTTTTATGCTGTCAACTAAACTCACAAACACAAGAAAGCTCTCTAGATTTTTTACTAAGACAACATAAAACTGAGTGAGTTCTCTGAGCAGTTTGCAGCTTCTCCAGACAGATCTTTTGTGTGCATGTGTGAATGTGTGTGTATATATAAGCTATATATATGTAATTTTTCTTTTACCTTACTAAGTCTCTTCAAGACCAATTTCTATCATCACAATATCTAGAACCAAATATTTCTTCAGCCTGACATTTGTCTCTGACTAGCTAACTGGAAAAAGTTAAATAAATGCTCGCATTTCCGGTAGCAGTCAAATACAGACAGCTTTAGAAAATGGCATGAAGTGGCATTGTAATGACTCTAAGAGTGACTCATTCACACTGACAGCCCAGGAAATGGAAGCATGAACACACATACACAAAAAATAAAAGGCAAATAGAGGAATTAACAGCATGCGCATAATCAGAGGCTTAAATTACTACAGCCTAAAATTAAAGATAAATGGGTATATTTTAGGATTGTAGAACCTCTGAAGCAAAAGCAGAACCTTCTCAGTTCACTGCACTTCAGAGACATTTTGTCCTATGGTATCTTCGACTATCTGCTAGGACTTGTATGGCAGAGATTTAATTAGGTGTACCTGTAGCATTATCTCCCAACTGTCAGTCTGAGCATTCCCTTTAAAAATATTTTACTACATGTGCTATTTTTCAGCTGTTTGTAGCATTATGTTTTCTCATTTACTCCAGAGTAAGTATGAATTCTACCGTCTCTGCTCTGCTGCAAATGGAACAAAGGGTGATGATATATGCTCTAGCTTTGTAAGTCCCAGTGTCTGCTGTCATTTAAACTAATTTAAACAGAGCAAAGCCTTACAGTGTGCCAGTAACTTGAGAAGGGAAACAGTCTCTTGTGTATCATCATCCTGCAAACCTTACTGATTTAAGGCATGAGCTATTGAAACTCCTGTCTCTCCAATTATCTCCCTCCTGTGCCCTACAGTAGCAGCTCTAATAGTCAGTCCTGAGACTAGAGACTCCATCATATTCCTCCAAGAACTTCAAAATTGCTTCTTGTTATGAAAGGGAACTTTGGTTGGTAACCCATCTTCTATCATTTAACATAAATGTTGACTTGCTGCTGCACTACTCGAGCCTCTTAAATTCCCAAGTGAAAGTAAACTGAAAATAGAGGAAAACTAAGTTCTTCAATTAGATTTATGCTGAGAAGTGTTATGACCTAACATTAATGTTTTAGATTTAAACTCCTACATGTGTTCTGGTTTTATTAATACTGTTAATGCTGCTTTGCAAACACAACAGATAAACTGAAAAGAAAGCCTCAGTGTGTTTTAAACTGGACCAAAAAATGCCCAAAACAACCAAAATCCCATCACCAGATCACTCTTCTTTTTTCACATAACTATAGACCATTCTTGCCTTTTTACTTTTCTTTGTAAACTTCTTTCACTTGTGCTCTAGAACTGTTTTCCATTCTCTCACCTTAGCTCCAGGACCTATTTATTTGCTTCTCCTAGTCAACTCACACCTGGCACCAGATACTTTTGCCATTTTGTGTCCTCTCAACTATTCTTGTGACATATCTCCAGACCCTAATTTCCTCCTCCACCGAGTTCTTACCTGGCTCAGTCAAGGCCTCACATTCTTGATATCCACATCCCAAGTGTTGGCAACTGGTTTTATGCCTTTTCCCTTTGAAATCTAGTTCAAAGCTCTTTTGATGAGTTCTGCTAATTCCTGTGAAAAAATCCAGTTCCCAGCCCACTCAAAGAGAAATAAAGAAATAAGCTAGTTACATATTTAGATGTGACAGCTGCATCTACCCAGCATGCCACATCCTGATCTGAGGCAAATCTCTAGTACCTATATAGCTTCCAACAAGGAAAGAGAATATTCATTTGCTCCTATTTTTAAATGTGGACTAAAACCTATTGGTAGTTTATGTAATTATAAAAAAAAACAAAAAAACCACAAACAAACAAAAAAACCCCCAAAAACAACAAGACCTAAAACCAAACCCACCACACACATTCCCATGCTACTTCAACAGAAACTGTAGCAAAAATTATAGGTCATGGAATACCTACTGTCAAACAGGGAATACCTGCTCTCAGAGCACAAAAGCCACTAGCAAACCAGACAAGATGCAGTATTAGTTATGTTTTTAGGGACACAGCATGCTTTCTTCGCCCAGCATTTTGGAATGGAATGCTTCCAAACCTCAGAGGTAGTTATTGGTAAATAGTCATGTACTTAGAGGCCAGTCAATCTAGCACAACCTTCTTTGCTAATGGAGAGAGTAATATCATCCCTGTATATTGTTTAGCAATTCAGTTGCGTGTAAGTTAATATGGTACACACTACAGAAGCAAAACATTCAATTTCCCTAAAGTTAAGGTGCCAGTTACCGAAAGCATAACAGGCAGGTGCAGGAGGAAACTACATGCCACTATGCTGCTTCTCATGACTGATTTTGACCATGTCCATCAGCCTTTTGTAACCACATCTTCATACAGATCACATTTTTCACACACATCAAAGATGAAAACACAAGTTTCCTTGCTTTTTCAAGCAAACCTAGTCACCCTGTCTAAATTCTCATCCAGAGACATCACATAATTTTTTACTTTGACAGATGCAAAAGCTTTGGATCATCACAGGTTACAAATGCTGTAACTGTCATCAGTGGAAATGCCCCAAATAGAGAATGCCTCAGATTATCACCCTGCAAATACTTCAAATTGACATCAAATAACAGTGCCATAGAAAAGAAAGGGTCATATTCCCTTCATCTTCCACCACAGTACAGATAGCTCTGCTTATTCTGCTGGCAGTGTCAGCTTCCATGGATCTCAAACATCCATCAGATGAGTCTCAGAGCATTGAAAACTTCAGCCTCATCTTTCTACACTCCCTTTTCTCTGACCAGTGAAATCATTGTCCAGGACCTCATTGTGTTAAAGATTGTACAAATACAGAAGGAAAAACTGCTTCTCAGCCAAAGCAGAAAATGTTTACAGAAAATGCTAATATACTCCTGCAGACCTTTCTATGAAGTTCATAAAAACTGTACCAGCTAAGTATTCCTTTCATATAATACTTCTATTCTTAATTTACTTGCTACAATTGCTCTTTTTAATAAGTGGTTTAGAATCAATTTAAAATCAACTTTCTCATGACCAGATCATGTGCAAATGCCTAGTCTTATTTTTTTTTTCACTAGACATAACATCAAACTAACCAGTTAACACAGAGATATACTCAATTATGAATGACACGGAGCAGGGGAGATGACAACAATACTGAAAATGAAAAATGAACAGCTGTATTAACAGCAACAGGAAACAATTAAGGAAACTGATGAAAGGGGTAATGAGAGAAAAGTAGAAGGGTTAAAGCTAAATCTATGTTGCTACGAAATAACTACGAGAGGAAAGCAATTATACAATTCCCCATATGGTTTTGCTTCATGGTGTCCCCAGGGACACTGTAAAAAGTTTCCTAAGAGAAACAGAAGTAGGTAATTTGTCCCTGGTCTCAGTGTGAAGCAGATTTGAAGACCCCACCTTCAATCCTTTACCAAATCACCTAGCTAGTTTGGGTTTCTTTAGAAACTCTCAGCTTCTCCTAGTTGTTAGAGAGAAAATATGACTGCTTGGAATGTAGCCCAAACAAAGAGCAACAGTTAATGCTGGAATGAGACAGATTTTAAGCAGTTTTCTCCAAAATTGCAAGATACGAGAGTCACATAAATCTCAAGGCTCTTAAGCTCTACTGATGGTCTATTTTTTTGATTAAAAACTTTCTTCTCTTGTTCCTGTACACATGCTCCCACTTCCTCTGGCAGGTATTCTCAGGACATACCGAATGCACAATAGCAAAATCCTAATGGTTAGACAGCATTTCAAACAGATACCACTTTATTTTAAAATGCAGAAGAGATTTTTTGCCAAAATCATCTTGTAAAATAAATGAGGTGGCAAAGCAACTTTCCAGAATGGGAAAGATGGTGTCCATGTCTCTTTTTTTCCAGAGGAGATTTAATATTCATGTGTCCAGAAACAATCCTAATCCCATTGATTTATCTGTTAAGAGCAGCCTGTGTTCTCTGTCCTTAAAAGTAGTCAAGAGTTGGAAGAAAAACACAGTCGACCAGTGAGTGCCCTTTTGCTGGAAAGCAGACAAGTTGAGTGCCAGTATGTGCTCCTGTTTATGGAAGGATTATCAGAGAAACATACAAACAATCCTTGAAGCTAGATCTGGACATTTAGTAATTCTCCTTCTCTGAGGGTCTGGTCTAGCTAGAGGTGAGATTTCAAACTATCCAAAGACTCCGAATAAAGGTTCTGAAACCCTGTTAGGAAGCTTGCTTCTTATATACCTTTGATTTGTTTCCTAGACACACTATATCTTGACAATTTTTCCCTCTCTCCCTCAAAACTCTGACAAAGGTTAAATGCACTTTTAAGGTCGTATAATTACACCAGAGAGCTAAAATACTTTAATCTCCAGATCGTGCATTATGAAATACACTATGTAAGGGTAAACATAGAGATTACTGAAAATCAACTTGAAGCAGACCTGGAGATTCTCCATCATAAAAGCTATAAAAATTTCAAAGAAAATGATTTATCAAGCAATTGCCCACATGGATACTTTTTGATTAACCCTTTGACACCAGATATATTTGACAGGAGAAAAGGCTGGAGCAGAACATGTTTTAAACATCTTTATCTTCACAATATTGCTCTCATTGTGTGCATTACACACAAAGTAAACTGCATTACAATTTGCAAATTCAATATAGGCAACAATCCAAATTAATTTACTGTGGATAAAGATACTTGCTGCCTTCACAATCACAAACTTTCTCCTAGAAGAACTAAAGAACCAGCAGATGATTACAAGGGGCAAAAGCCAACAATTTTTCCCAAGTAGATCATGCCTTTGCTTTTACTATCTATACAGCTGGATTTCCTGTCTTTTCCTCTGTCTATAAGACATTCAGGAAGGAAGGTTTATATCTATCCATGGTTTCCACGAAGTACATTGATGGCTAATTTCTAAGAGCACTGAGTCACATCAACATTTCACATAGTCCCCCCACGCAACTTGCTATTTTGTTTCCTACTCTACTTTTCCCATTGTTACATGGCTTTTCCTCAGTTAAACTGTATTTAGATTTTCAAAAAGACAGTTAATTAAATTTTAGCTGCCTTTTTTTCTTTTTTAATACAGGCTTTCAGGCTAGTATCAATGGTTTGCATTACATAGTTACTGAAAGAGAAGTTTATGTCAATTCTTCCAAATAAAATAGCACAGGAATCATCAACAATATTCTGGGTTTGGGGAGGAGGGAGGAAGTTGTATTTGTTTATTAAATTGGCACCAAGGTCTACAAGTCTCATTTATAACTCACCTCATTGTTCAAGTGTTTTTAGTTAGGTGAAAATTTCAGTATGCATTTTGAGTGAAACTGTCTGTGCCATCAGCTTAAACTGATTATCCTAAAAATGTTCTTGCATGTCTAAAAATATTAATTGCTTCAAAAGTTACATGTCTTAGAAGTATTTTAAATAGGCTGGCAGGCCACTTTGTCTAAATCATGTGTCCCTTGGAGCTACAGTAGTACATAAATTGTTTTAAAAATCAATATATTTTTTTTCAAACTCCAGCTGTTGTTCCAAATTAACATATGAATCTTTAAAGTGGCTTTCGTTCAAAGAATTGTCTTGGAGCTCAAAATACCATAGGTCTGACAAACAAAGATTAGTTTTATTAGTAATCATAAAATATATTAATTGTCCTACTGTTTCAAAATTAAAGAGTCCCCCTTTTTGCAGCATCTACAGCTGGACTTGGAATCTAAACATCTGACTACTGCATCTACAGCACTCTAGAGAAAACATAGCAATACATATTCCTTTTTGCCAGCTAAAAAATTATCTTTTATGTAGAACAAAGTCTGTTACAAAGTACTCACCAGACTCCTAGCAACAGTTCTTGAAGAGAGAGAGAGAATTCCTGAATCAGTGCTAAATACGATCCTCCCCTAGTAATTCGCTTTGAAGGGGTGTGGTGTAAAGCTACAAGGGCAGGATTGCAACCTGATCTGCCCAGAGCAGGCTACTGGTCGCGGATTTATCAGTTAGTCCATTTTTGTTGAGCACATGAGTTCACTCTGAGTAGAAGTCAGAGGTCTGCAGCAGCGGCAGGGACGCTTCCTGTTTAAGTTTCCCGATCTGCCTGCAGTTTCCAACAATTGGTTTCTAAACAGCACTAACTAAACCAATGTGCACTTTTAAAGAATGACAGAGAGACTGTAGGATATTCTACTCATTCTACCCTCCAGGCACTAATAAATACGCTGCGTGAGGATGACTCATTCACTGCCTGTTTAAGAGAGATACATTGCAGTTTACTGCGGGGGCGGTTGGTTTTTTTTTTGTTTGTTTGGGTTGGTGTTTCTGGTTTGTTTGGTTTTCCAGATCTGGGCTGAATTCATCACGGTATCTGGGGCTGTACCACAAAGGCTATTCTGCCTTCAGCCACAGCATACCATCTATATACAAGTCACACTACTATGTGATAAGACTAAAGCAACACAGAGAATAATGTGGCTGAAGATAGGAATGGGGACTAGTTTTAAGACTGAAACCTTGTGGATTTAGAGACAGATTACCAGAATCCTACTCGTGGACACACAGGATGAGAATTTCTGAGATAATGAATTGAACAGTAACAGTAACAGGGAGAAGTAACAACAATAACTTGCACAGTTAGTAGCTGTAACTAACTGCAATTCTGGGCAAAGACAAACAGATGGGTGAAATCACTTTCCTTGAAGATTTATATTCATCTGTTCACCACCATCCTGAAATAGATTGGAAGTTTCTCACAGTAGGTTAACAGGTTAACTATCTCTGACTCAAAAACAAGTGCTCCTGCCAACTTCTTACATCTCCTGACTGTTGTTCCTGCCTTTACAGGCATTCTTAATACTTTTCACGGCAAAGCAGTAGTTAGCTGAATCCACTGAATTAAATGAAATAACTGTCCTGAAGAGGACTAGAAGCAATCCCAAAGTAAAAGGGCACTTTAAAGGCTGGAGGTGGGGTTCTACTATACACTTACTGATCACCAACTCCTCATTTGATAAAGCAAGGAGCAACCCAGTTTGGGAGGAATGGGTTAAACAGAAAGGGGTAGTCTGTCATTTGTGTGACACCAAGCCTCTGTAAAACATATTTTGGAGACCCATGTGTTAAGAATTAGTGCTATCCATAAATCCCTCTCAGGGCTGCAAGTAAAGCAGCCCAAAACAGATGTACTAAAATAATGTCATGATTTAAAGGATTTTAAGTCTGCACATTTACAACAGAAAAAACAAAACACAAAACTAGATTTAAAAAAAAAATAATTCTTCATTTTGTTTTTTGTAGAATGCATCTAGTGTGGATGTTTTTGTCAGAAGTTGCTAGCATCAATCTTTTTCTCCTCACAAAATCTCATTCAAGTTATTCAGAATTGGTGTGCACATTAGTAAAGTAATTCTGAAAGAAATAGTCCACACAAATATGAAAGACAAGAAAAAGCTACAGTCTTAAAACACATTTGTCTTCTTATGGTAAAACAAGTAGAGAATCACTTCAAAGATACTTTGGGGAAAAGAGAACAAAATCTCTTATTTTGGAAAAAAAATATTAAATAGTAAATAATACATTTATAGTAAATAATATAAGTACCAACATATGCATGAAGAACACACATCCAAAAGAAAAATGCAAAGGAAGCATTATTTAACTTTGAGATTAGTATTTTTGCTTTCTACTCTGTTAATTCCCCAGTGTCCACCCACAGCCCCTTCTAGTTTAGTTGTCAGGAGGGTCTCTGAACTCTTTTGTATTGTAACTATAAAATAAAGACTTCAGATGAAACTGGATTAAGACTTTGAAGACAGAAACAAAACTTCATTCACCTGTTGATAGCTTGAAACAGTTGTCAATAGTTAATGGTCAAGGGTGGAAAAAGCCTCTGCAATTCTATAAAACATTTTTTGTTCCTTTTTAGAAGGGGGTTTCAAGATGAGCAAGATTAAACTTGTGAGCTTTAAAACTAGTTACTTTTCTAAGGTCGTGTGATACTCTAGAAACCTCTCTAAAAGTAAAACTTGCAAACCAAAAAACTTACTACCCCAGCTTCTCCTTAAGAGATCAAGTAAGATTTGTTGCTGTTTTGAGGAACCTAAGAATCCTTACTTAGGGAATTTCTGACCTTTGAGTATGTGACATTATCATTATGTTTATTTATAGCATGTGCTATATGAATCAATTGCCAACACAAAGATTACAATTTGAAAGATTTCACTTCTGGGGTCAACCCACAGCATCAAGCTCTGACCATTTATGCAGTAGCAGGAGCTGTACACATTATTGAATCAGTGTCAGAAAAGACCATTTACTGACTAATTACCAAATTCTTCTTCTTGTTCATGGATTACACTGACATGCAGCAAGGGCAGTCTCAAGCCTAATATTCCAGCCCCCTCTACAAAATGATTTCTGCTGGTCTTTTTGGAAATTATTAGGTTTGACAGTCAAAGGAATGTCCAGAGAACATTTACACAACTTTTCTACTGTGAACAGAATAGCTTTGCTTGGGAATTACAACCCCAGAAGAAAAAAAAATAAAAAATTAAAAAAAAATAAATAAAAAAATATTGCAACAGAGAAGGTTTATGTGGGAGATCAGCATCATTACAAATTCAGATGAATGAACAGACACTGCTTGGAAAAGCACACTGTGTATGTTCTGACCCCAAGAAAACCCCTTCAGACTCAGGTTCTCAATGTCAACCCTCTCACTAGGAAGCTCTTGGGGATGATGATCACTCTGCTTTTTTTCCAACATCAGACAGGAGAGAATGTGCCATTCCAGAACACTCCTTATCTTGGATCTCTGTCTTGGCTACTGTTCTGCAGAAAGTATGCAAGGATAACAATTCTAATGGTAAAAAGGCTTTTAAAAATTATTTCAACTCAGTGGTCAAAAATGTCTTAATCTTTCTTGTGTCACACTAGTGACTTCAGATATTCCACCCTCCTTTCTCCATCATCTACCATGGGACTACTGTAGCTTAAACTGCCACTGCAGGGTGGCAAGCTATTACTGGTGTTATAGTGGGAATATTGTTACTGCCAGCAAGACAACAGGAAAATAGAAGAAAAGGGCTAATATCTAATCTAATAGTGCCAGAGGACTGGGGCAGTGTCAGTCTTCTGGAATGTCTGCACTCAGGGTTTGTGGTTATGATGATAATAAAAGGGATGGAGGGAAAGACTGTGAACTTAAAATTCAAATTCTTCTATACAGTGCATATTTATTTGTAAAAAAGTGGATGGGCTTTAGCAGAATGTTATACTTCACCATAGCGCTAAATACAAGGTGTTCAGAAATTAAAATAAAGCACAATTATCCAATCATTTTTGGCTTAGTGTACTAGAACTGAGATAAAAGTAGCACAAAACTACATGAAAAATTTAAAAAAAAAAAAAAAAGCACATGTAAGAATTTAAGCTCTGTCATCCCTGCAGCAATACTGACTATGGAGCAGTTGGAAAAGCACAAAAGCATTTGTTACACAAGCTTTTCTTCAGGTCAAAATACAACTGCCTCTCTGTGAGGGTGTGACATTGCTTGGTCCCCACCAATATAGGTGTTTGTGGTATTTTGTTGCCCCCTAGTGATGCAATTTGATTTTTCCACTGCTTAGTTCAAAAATTTTCAAAGCGGGAATATTTCTGAAGCCTCATAAGAAACTCTATAACAAGCTTACAGGAAACATACAACCAGCATGGTTGGATCGCCCCACTGAGCTTCAAGTCAGAGCTAAGATGTAGCAGTCACTGTCACCATGCAGAGCAAAAACTCCCAAGGGCCTTTTCCTCAATGCAAGCACTCATGTTCTACACAGTGTAAAGTTGTTGCTCCTGCAGAATTTTGAAAAGACTGAAAGTTGCTGTTTCCCTTGCGAAATGGCACACCACAGCAAACACTGACTTGGCTACAAAATCGATCATTAAGAGTGCAATAGTTACTTTAGCTGAAAACTAACTGATCCTTTTGAGACCACTGAAACATATGCCTTGTTTTCCATCTGAGCTCACCTACCTAGGGATAACACACAACTTCAAAATGCAAACAGGTTCTAAAAGAGTTAAATAAGTTTCAATAAAACACCTTCCGGATAAGAGGGGAAGTAGGGGCTGGATTGGTATCAAACGCCACTCATTTTTAAAACCAGAAGCAAGATGAGGTTTGAATTTCATTATTTAAAAAAAAAAAAAAAAAAAAAAAAGCGCATTAAGAATTTTGTCACCTTCCCTAAACAAGGAAGTTTTCTTAATTATTTTTGGTCTTTTAATTTAATTGATTTTGATAAAAATTGAAAAAATTTCCCTCATACAGCAGCATTCAGGTCTGATATAGACCGTATCTGAACCAAAATATAATTATTACCTACTGAATTCTGTTGATACTGTTAAATAATAAAAAAGGGTATGAAATGCTGCATGGTCTTGTTAAACAAACTGCCTCACTGGACAGAGTCCTTGTTTTAAATTAATTTATTCCTCACTTGGCTCAGCAAATGTCTAATTCTGAGATAGATATAGGTTAATTAAACATTTATATATTTTTTCTAGATTAGCTATTTATCATGCTTTGCATTCTCATGCAGTGTCTTATTATCCTCTCAACAAGCCCAGTCCTTCACTACATATCTTAGTAAAGAAGCCTCATATTCCACACACGTCCTTTAACAATCGTTCCTAACACAGATCAACTCTAGAACTTCCTGGTTTAGTCACTAGGTGTCATTCTTGCAGCACTAAGAGCTCAGGTATTTTATCTAGAAACAGGAGGCAAGCATAATTCTGCATGGTTTATTTCTTCATTATTTTATAGGACTGCATTCCTGCTCAGGTTCAAGTTAGGAGGAGTCTTATTATAGGCTGAGTATTTAGAAGTGTTCAGGCCTGAGGACAGTTCCTGTTCTCAGGGGTGATTATTCTACCACTGGCTTCTCATTTAAGCTTTAAAACATTTTCTATTTTCATTTAAAAATGTGTCTTTTTTTAGTTTTTTCTGCTGCTCTGATAAGATGCTTTTTTATATAATGTATTTTTATATACATATATATATGTATGTATATATACACATTACATATATGTATTTTCATATACAAATAATGTACAGGATTCTGGTACTATATAAATACAAACCTGTACCAGAACTATATTCTTATTTATGTATATGTATGTACATATATCATCAACATAAGATTTCTAAAAATGTAAATTTAAAGAATTATTGCAAAAATAAAGCACCTACTTTTTGCCTTAACAGGCCTGAGGGAAAGCTAAACAGTAACAGAAATGCAAATCTACATGTTCCTAATTCTGAAGATTGAATAACTTGAGCGTGTGTGTAAGTAGCTTACAAAGTCAGAGTCTTCTTACAGGGGCTTTTCCAAAACCATTTGTATTAAATCAGCACCAAAGTTGTCAACTAGAAATGTACTATCACAGTACTATTTAAATGTTTCCCACTGTCATTTAAATCAAACAAAATGAAATTGAATGGAACCTGGCTTTGGATAGCCAGCCACAAAACAAGCATAATTTCCTACTCATTGGATAATCTACTGACTTGTCAGAAAGCTATGACCATGCCTGTGCTGCTTTTGTATTGAAAAATAATAAATAGAAGAGAAAGCTATTTTATCCATAGAGAATTTTTGTTTAAATAGTGTAAACACTATTTACAGATGGTCCTACAAAAAGAAGCCACCTCACCTCTGTGCCATTTTGTGGTGGTTTTCTTGTCTTTGTTTTGTTGTTGTTGTTTTGGGTTTTTTAATTTGTTTTTTTTGTTTGTGTTTGTTGTTTTAGGTTTTGGTTTTTAATATGCCAGCTTCTCACAGGTTGAAGCCTCCTTTATGATATGAGGAGAATAAATAAGGTAGGTACAGAAGATGCTCAAACCATGACATAAGAACAACAGGAGTTCTACAATATGCTTTCAGAAAAGTATTTTGAGGGTGTGAGTAAATGAAGGAGATGGCAACTGAGGACACCACGATACACTGCCAGTTAGCAATGAAGCATTTACCAGCAGACCTGGCAGCCCCTGCTGCTGCAGTGTCAGACCTGCTACCTTCTGTTCACCCCATCTCAGCACTGCACCCTCTGCCAAGAGTGGCTCTCGTCATCCTAGCCCCAGTTGACATTTTTGTTCTTTCACCTGCTGACTCCTAATATCCAAACCAGACATCGAAAATAAAAAAGAAATCCAAGCACAGAAGCAGGAAACCTGTTTCCCAACCCTCCTGGACTGCTAAGAAAGAAAACATAGCATTAGTAAAAACTACTTTAATAAAGACCTGCACTACCTGGGGCTAGCTGTTTCCTCATCAGCTCACTGGACTGCAGACTGACAGGAGTTTATTTGGAGAGGAAAAGTCTTCTCTAGGAGATAGAGAGATGGAAAAAGCTGTTTGGGAAATACTACATAAAGTTTGGCTGTCTTGCTGCTATCCAGTATCTAAGATGACACATCAAAGCTCAGCAGTCTCTTAAAGTGTTCTTATGAGAAGCCATTAGACAACTAAAATCAGCCAGTTCCTCTTGTGTGACAGTTATTGCAGTACACATGCTTATCAGAGAAAGGAGGATGATTATTTACACAATGTTCATAACTCCTAAGAGGCACAGAACAATTGTCTGCCCTTTGCCATGTTCCTTTTCTGTAAGAAGCTGTGAACAATTTGTGTTTCTATCCCAGATAAGAGAACTCTAATCAATCTTTAGCAAAGCTCATGCTGCCTAGCAGTGAGAAAAACATTTTATTCTTGCTGGGCTATTTTTTTCAGTAATAGAGAATAAGCAGTAATGAGCAGATTAGACACAGATAGCCTGGACTTCAAGAAAAGGGGAAATACTGAATACAAACCACAAAAAACCCAAGCATGTTCAAATTCCAGCATCATGCTCTTTCAAATCTAATCAATAAACACATGACTAAGCTGAATATGGAACATTTTGTATGCTGTAATACTAGTTGTGTGTCAGGAGACGTGAGACTGTTTAGGTGGGAGACTCCTTCCAAGCCCATTAGGTAAGAGCTGCCTTAGACAACCACTACACATCAGATTATTCACTGGTAATACCATTTGTTCCTTTCTTCAGTAGCCTAATGTGTTGGATTCAAAACACCTCTTATGTGCAAGAGCTTCACTTCATGGCACTCACACAAAAGCGAAAACCCCAAAACAGATCCTTCCCAGAATTGCCTGCCTTAAAAGTTAGTAAATGGAACATAACGCCTTTCGTAAGAGTTTTCCAATTGGGCTTAATCTTTTGAAAATGAAAAGTAAACATCTGCGACACTGACAAGCCAAAAATCAATTAAGCGTGTGCCTAACTCTAAACCATAATTAATAACAATGGAATAAAGACGTATTTTTAAAAGGAAAAAGACACATAACTGGCTGCTATAGAAAACTGTGTGCTGCATTCTTGTCTCATCTAGCAAGTTCGGACATGTTGGTCTGCTCAGTAAGGGAACGAATCAATCAACTGAAACTGGATTCACAATAGTTCTTAGACAGAAGTTAATTAATAACGGTGGATGTGAAATATTTACCAATAGCACTATCAGAAAATAAGTCAGATAAGAGACTGGGAGTGTAGTCTATGGAAGACTGGCAACTGTGATGAGCCCGTTTCATTTATAAGAAAAAATATTTATAGGTGTTTTCTGGGGAATAAGTACATCCTTACTACAGCACAGTTCAACACAATTGTTCAGAATAGCCCCAAAAGTTGTACTTACAATGTATAGAAATCTGTTTGGCTGCTAGGTAAAAATACAAATTTAATTTCTGTAAAATCCTAGTTTGCTGAGTGGCAAATTTTTAAATGGCAAGAATCTCCCACTGCAATATCATAATCATATAAAAAGCTTTTTCATACTCGCTATGAAAGATGATATAAAATCAAAAACCTTTTGGATACTTCTCTGAACCAAGCCTTCAAGAGGTGTATTTCTACAGATGAAATTTCTTTCTGATGTTGATTTTATGAGGCTTTTTAATAATCCACCTATTTCATTAAACATTATATTGAACATGTTTCAGTCTTGAAGTCTCTCTCTGCCTTGCCTGAATTAGGTCATTTTAGTAAGAAAACATGGAGAATGAAGATTTTTCATAAAGCCCATATGCTGTTGGTGAAAGATTAAGAATTACTCAGTATTTTCCTTTGAGCCTCTGCAGTCTCTTTCCAACACCATACAAAATTCCTCTAGATTTTGACAGAGGCCTGACAGCTCATTCAATTTCTTTACAGCATGTGGAATATCAGGGGTGATTTTGTTTGCTTCCTCATGGTACAGGCTAACAAAACCTGCCCAAAGCCAAATTACTGTAATGCATTCACCCTGCTCTAATATACCACATAACTTTTGTAATGGAAGAGTATAAACTTCTTTCATAGAATAACTCTCACACAAACAAGTTGCAACTGCTTATACCTATGTTTCCAGAAAGTTTTAATACCAACTACTTGCAATAAATCAGATACTGAAAGTTCCCTCTTTATAACTAAATATAAGCAGAATAGATGTATCTTACAGTCATCAGAGCACTGTTGTACCCTGTGCAAAGATATTCAAATATTCTACCCAAAGAACCTGCAATATTTTTGATTCTGTTGCTGGTTGAACAAACAGCTGATATAAAATATACCTGTTCATGGTGGCTTTTCCTTATAGCTAGAAATTCACATCAAACTTGACTAAATTTACTTTCCTTCAAATTCCAAATATTTTGAAATCATATAAAACAAACAAACAAAAAATCCAAACAAAATCACCTATTCAAAAATATTCCAATTATTCAAATAGAATAAGAAGCTAACTTGGAAACTATATAAAACAGAGTATGTTGCTATTAGATTGAATGAAAGATTCCCACTTTCAGATTTTTCTGATGGAAGGATAAGTTTTCATTGTATACTTCCTTCCTTCTCTCCTTCACCCTGAAATACTGGAATATGACGACATGAAGAGATTTCAACCAGGAGAAAAAATTAACAGTAAAACTCCATAATGAGACAGATGGATTCTACAGCAACTTCCATTGAGAAGGCTCTATTCATTCTGATTTTTTTCTAGTTTCATTATACAAAAACTACTTGCAAAGTGAGATCTTCTCCATTGTGCAGATAGGTCAGAATCTAACCTGGGTTAGTAACCAGCCTATTCATGTTATCTTCAAAGCAGAATGTCTCAAGTAAATCCTTCTTATTCACCATTTGCACCACAAGCAGACTCAAACTGGTAAAATTAAGCTCAGTGAGGAAAGCTGACTGAGTCTGGAAGATGGGCACTTGTCTCAGCAGGTCAGTTCAGCAAAGGGAACATCGGCTAATGCGTAGATCAGCAAGTCAATTGAGAAAAGCAGCAAAATAAATGAAGTGTGAAATTGGAAGCTAACTGGCACCATTTTTTTCCTGCAAAGTAAAGGTTACCACCTCCAGCAGGGAGAGGTAGGTTGTATAGTAAGACATCTCTCTTTATGAACTGAGATGCAACACTGATTTGCTGTGCAGAAATACAGCTGTCAACTACGAAACATGTTTCATATCATGATTTGCTTTATGCACAGAAATGTTTGCAGACATACGATTGGGCCAACATTCATTCAAAAATAAAGGGGCATATCAGACATAAAATGTGAATTCTTTTAAGTCTGAATAACTTCTTTTGCCGTTCTTCTCAAGGATTGATCTATAACGTGGTGAATGCATTTACTTGGTCAGGACACAAGAACTTCAAATTTTGAGAGTGAACCAGTCTCAGAAGCTCTTCAGGTTAATTTTGCAGACTAAATTTGCATAAATATTTCAATTACACTTAGAAGAAATAACTTCCTTTGTATTTAATGCATTTCATGTATCAGGTCCCCAAAGTATGACTCTGATCCTTTAATCAGAAGTGTTACAAATAACAAACCTCTTGTATTTTTGTTTTCTTACTGCTGAACTGACAAAAACAGTTGGAAGTGTAGATGCTCTGAAAATAAAAAAGCAGGTTACAGATCCAAAATGGATTTATAATTGTTAATACACTGAAATGCAAGAAGAAAATGAAGTTTATCAGAACTTGTTCCAGAGCTGTAAAATCATGTGTATACAGGGAAAAGCTTTTTTTAAAATTCAAGGGTTTGCACGAAGGTATGGTGTAGAAAATGAAGGATGAGGTCAAATTTAACAAGAAAGCAAGTCAAATACTTTTCAAAGTAATCAGTTGTTTGTGAGGAAAAAAAATATATAACATACACACAAGAACATATAATCATTTAATTAGTCGTTTTCAGCCTAGACATTTTTGACTCTACTTTTGCTGGTTATTTTAAGATTTTATAAATAATGAAGAATACAGACATCAGGCATCAGACATCAGCGTGAAGGTCGTGTTTCAGCTAAAAGAGAAACACACACAGGTTTCACTTCCTAATTTTTGAACTCTAAGGAGGTAGAAAGGCCAGAGGGAAAGCAGAAAAAAAAATTAAAAAAATATAACTCAGAAGGAAGTTAAAGTTGCTGAAAGCAATAGACATGTTTATTTAAAGATAAATCCTAGGGAGGTTTTGTAAGTATTTTATGAAATAAAAACATTTATTTAAAACTAGGTCCACTCTCATTAAATGACATTCTTTGCTGACACTAAATTGCATTTTGCTGATCATACTTAAAACCCATAAACTTCCACTGTTGTCACTTTCACTAAAACTATGCTGCCATTGATGAGGTCATTTAATGATTTGCTGGAAGCAGATATGCACATACTCTGTTATGTAATACAACTGCATTACCTGTCTTCACTATCCTGGTATAAGAACAAAATATAGAGGTGAAAAAACAGTAGCACATGAATAATTTTTGCTGAAAGGCTAGGTCCCTGTAGTCACAAGCAGCTAGGACTATCTACAGCAACTCAGCTAGTCCTCAATTCTATCAGATCCTGAGTGATTGGACGGAAAAAACTGGCTGTGCACCAAGAAAGCTAGTCACATTTTACCCACCTACAGAAAGGAAAGCAGGGTTGAGCTCTAAAACCCCAGTACAGCAAACTTTTCACAAATTAAGCCTTGGGTTTGGGATTTGAGCCAAGGAGTCTGCTGTGCCCTCCAACTGTTAAATGATTTTATTAATTCTTCTGTTCTGATGTATACTCAAAAAACCTGACATGCTTCAATTCTGAAGAGCTTCTCAATTGAGACATTCATAACAGCTTTTATTTTCTATTTCATTCTGTAAGGTGAAACTGGAAAGATCTATTAAGTTAATCTATTTATTAACTAATAGATTAAAAAAACAGAAAATAAATTATTTTCACCATGTAATTTGTCCTTTTATAATTTTGACCACAGAATTTTGTTAATTCCTTTACTAAAGGCAGTTACTGTCCTTAAGACATTTTAAAAATACACGTCTCATCTTGATTTAAAGACAGGATCATAAAGAGCTTCCAATGTACTTTCACAAATATGTGTGGTGGATGATTATCCTCACCACATGCATCTAATTTCTAAATGAATATACTGCTCTTGGTTCCCAACAAGGCAGTCTTGTTATGAAGTCATTCTTCCAAAGTCATTATAGGTGAATGAAAACAATATATTTTTTATTATTGTGAGAATAAATAATACTTCTTTGACATCTTTATTTGCTCATTTCCTCCTCAACTACTGAATAGATAATAATTGAAGTCACCAGGAGTACTTTGAGTGGCAACATTATTGCTATCAAAAGCCTAACCATTTTTCAAATCAGTCCATCAAAACCACAACAGAGAACCAGACAAATGTGCCGGTTACAAATAAATTTTGTAACTAGGCTGTTTTTCTGCATTTCCTGTACATGCTAAAGTAAAAATCCCTCAGAAGTCAATTGCTCAAATAGCAGTAAAGCTTGAACTAGGGATTTCAAACTGATTGAATTCAGCACATTCCGAAGTAATATCCACTTAATGGCTGCTCTGTGACAGAGTAAATTTTCCCCTGCTATTAATCACAGAATCGCAGAATGTTTAGGTTGGAAGAGACCTCCAAGATCATCCAGTCCAACCTTTGACCAACACCATAATCTAACTACTAAACCATGTCCTTAAGGACCAGGTCCGAACCACTTTTAAATGCCTCCAGGGATGGTGACTCCACCACTGTCCTGGGCCATTCCAGTGCCTGATAACCCTCTCAGTGATAAAATGTTTCCTAACATCCAGCCTAAACCTCCCCTGGTGCAGCTTCCATCCATTCCCTCTGGTCCTGTCACAGTCCCTAAGGAGCAGAGGCTGTTTCCCTCCTCACTCCAACCTCCCTTGAGGCAGCTGAAGAGAGCTCTAAGGTCTCCTCTCAGTCTCCTCCAGTCCAAACACCCCCAGCTCCCTCAGCTGCTCCTCACAGGAATTGTGCTCCAGGCCCTTCATGAGCTTTGTTGCCCTTCTCTGGACACGCTCCTGCACTTCTGTGTCCCTTATAGTGAGATGCCCAGAATTGGCAAGATGCAGTTCACACCCCACACAGTAACACTGACTCACTAACATATTGACAGGCATTTTACCTGGACTGAAGTAAAGCATTAAACATTTATTAAACAATTAGAAAAGGGAAGACAGTAGCCCAGAAAAGTAAAGGTATAATAATTAAAATTCCATTGTGATTATGGGTTTTCCAGTACAATTCTGAAGTTATGATTTCTATAATACAAAATACTGGTAGTATGTATTGTAAACTTTCTTACATTGATGTTAGCTACTGCAGTATGTCTTAACATAAAACAGTTACAGGCTTTACCACAAAAAGAAAATAAAGCCCTTGATAGAAGTTAGGAGAAGAAATGTCAGAGACACTTTCACATTCATTGTGCATGAAAAAGAAAGTTTTGTACAGTTACTCTGCACTATAATTTTATTAAACTCTGACACTTAGTACTGATTTTCTGCATTTTAGTTCAATCTTGGCAGTTTCTGCCACCACATCCTACATTTGCATAGTAACTTTTAAAATCTTGTATCTTGACACACTTCCCATAACCCCCATGTGGTTTGAGTTATTCCTGCTGAAAAACACAACGTTTGAAATATTTCTAAAACTAATCCTGTTACTGCTTGTGCTCAGTTTGTAGTCAGCTGTGCTGCAGACCTCCCTTTTCTGATATACATGTAGGTCAAGACAAAACTGCTGCCTTCTCACCAGTATCTGCCCCTGAGATGTGACAGTCGTATGCAATACAGAATGGTTTGTGGTCAATATACTTCACTGCCTCCTTGACATGAAAAAAAAATGGCTGCTTGTTACAACCTTGATAACTTTTATAACCTTGTTTTACTTTTAAATATAATCTGCTTGCCATCCTTTCATCTCTGAGGTTTTACAAGCATCCCTCTCCAACATAAAGTGGTAAATAAAAATCCCCTAGTGACCTTCTCTAAATTACACTCATTCAATATGCTTTTGCTATGCTTTGTTACCCCTCTTCTATCTAAACTGAATCTATCTTTCTGATCTCTTCTTTGAGGGAAAACTTTCCTTGTTTAATCTTATTGATTGCCCTCGTGTCCTATCTGATTGACAGTAAGTCAACTGGGTACTTTATTTAAGGTAATAATGCTTTTCATTTACATTGTTTGCACTGTATTTTAATTAATTTCATCCCAATCTTTCAGAACCATAATCTAAAATAACTCTGAGTCTTTTAATCTTATTTTATTAGTAATATCTTCTTAGAACAACTTTTTTTCCTCAAATACTTTTTCTTTCTCCCTCATACGCACACAAAGCCCATCGCTTCACAAAGAAGCCCTTGAGATTTACTTGAGGCTTTCAAGGAACACTTTAGACTTCTCATCAAATCTTTTTTAGCAATTCAACAAAAAAAATCAGAAAACTGAAATAGATTTTGAAACCTTGATTATATACTAAGTATTTCCAAAGTACATAATGCACGCCAAAGGAAAAAAAAAATCAATTATAATACAGCACTGCAATCCACAAATGAAGAGTCAATGTATCAAAACTTAGCTTTCTTAGGTGGAAACAATAGCCATTATTACAAAGCAGTAATGCTTGCACTATCAGCAACATACATAAAGATACCCTGTTGTTAATTCAGAAATGTTCATTTATGTAACTGCATTCTTGAAGGTAATTACAAGATAATCCTATCTTTCTTCTGCCCTCTAGTAATTAATCTGTCTGGGGTTTTTACAACCTGTCTCATCTGACTGTCTCTCCCTGGTGAACACCGAGACCCATGAGCTTTTATGTGTGTGCAGCAATCACTCAGTGTAGGTGGGTCAGAGCTTAATGGCAGATGAGTAGTCAGGAATTTTACTGAAAATGTGACATGGAAATTTTACCATGAAAACCGGGCATGCCTATTAATAATACAAAAAGCTTCTGAAGAATTAATTGACAGGGAGACCTTGCACTAACAGAAACTCTCTGCCAATTTACTACAGCAGAAGGGTAGTGACTTTTATTTATTTCTAACTTTTACTTCTCTACTTGGTGCAGCTAGAGAAGGGTCAGAACATTCAGACATCTGAGAAAGGAAACCAATCCAAGCACACGCCACAAAGAAGACCTATTTACACCTCCACCCTCTTGAAGAGGACTACTGTACAAATATCCTTTCCTATTCTTCTGAATTGTTTTGCTGCCTTCTGTCTTTCTGAAGTCTTCATTCTTGGGGAGGGTAGGTACACTCTAGTTGCTCTCTTCACTGCAGCAAAGGTACTTTCCTGTATAAGCCTACCAAACGTAAAAAGCAAGGAGTCCCCATCACCCATGAAACATTGCGGCAGACCAAGTATGCCTGAATTTAGAAACTTTTCTACACAAATTGGAACTATAGAAGCAAAGAAAAAAGCACTTCTGCCTGATATTGCTTTGTTTACAGTGCTATGAAATATTTCAACTGATCTTAAAATGGCTACTGTGTAACAGCTACCCAAAACCTCTTTTCATTTTGGAATCTGTTTTGTTTATGCTGAAATGGGCTCCACAGTAAAACAAATGATTGCAAACCAGTTACTTGTCTGGCACAAGTGAAAATAGCAAGACAGACTCTGTCAAGTTTCATTGAGGTATTTTTTCCACTAATACAAAAGCCAAATATGATCTCTTTGTTATTTTTTGGATAAAGAAATGTGCTGCAGGCTGCATGAAGAAACAGATTATCAAGCAGGCTGATTTTCTTGAAGTGTTGGAGATAGCGACTAGTGCATCTATTTACCTGTGTAAATTGGCTCATATCTGTAAAAGTTGGCAACGAAAAAAACAATAATCTGCAATGCCTTTTTCATGAAGTTGTTTCCAACTTAAATAAAATGAAATTTTACCCTTCTACCAAAGATCAGAAGTAAAATCTACTAGTTATCCAAAATTTTTCTCTCTTTTTTTTTAATAATGTTCACCTTATGGGAATTGCCTTTTACCCAGAAAAAGTTACATGGCTTCCAGCTGCTAGCAATATGTTTCTTTCACCTAGGAAACTCCGGGTTAACAATCTGTGTGATTTAAACAAGAAAATCAGAAAAGGCTTAATTTCCTTTGTTGGAACTCATTGTTATATCCAGCTTAAAATGTGGATATTATCTTAAGGGAGAAATAAATTTATCTTTTCACTTTCTTGTTTGAGATGCACCATTCTTGATCAAAACTAGAATGAATTTTATACGCTATATAACAAAACTTGTTAAACATGTTAACATGTTAAACAAGCAAGGAATAACAACAGACGGTGGGAAGATCACAAAAGATTAAATGAAGATTAAATACTTGCTTGAATTATGTGTTATGTTTTTGACGTTAAGTACAATAGGATTATTGTTCACATGGAAACTGGAGGAAAAGCATGCTCCTGGAACATAAAACCAAAAAATGCTAATTGGAGAAAAAAAAATCCAAGGTAATGCATGAAACAGTGTTAGGAAGTGTAAGCCCTGCAGCCTGAACAGAAGTCAAGTTGCATCTAGCTGTACTTTCTAGAGACTCAGAGCAGTTAAGTCTTATCAGCTGCAGCTTATGTCTTCTGTAGAGTTGGACAAGCTGCCTTTCCAGATCCCCAAATTCTAGACCAGAATACCAACTGAAAGAGCCAAAAGCACTCTAAGAATCTCACAGATGAGGTGCATCAGTTCTCAGCAATCACATGGCAATAACACAAGGTTACCCTAGAAAGGATTTAATATTCCCATTGCTTTCCTGACCCTTCATCCAATCCCTGCTTTATTCTGCTTACAGAAGTAATGTACAAACAAATGTACAAACAAATGATTTTTTACCTCATTGAGTAGAAAAATTATTAAACAACAGCTTTGTACAAGGTTGACTAATGACACTTAAGTACAAATTACAATTAAGTTCTTAGTTGAAATAGTCAAGATACAAAAGTTCAGATGAAGACAGTAGGACTCTTTAATTTTTTGTCAGGAACCTTTCTTTCTGTTTTGCCCACACACATTCCTAGTGTTGTACTGCTTAATAACACTGGCCCACTTTCGGTTTTGGGGGGGAACTGGGTGTGCATATGTTTGTTTTTTAAACATGGTAACAAATATGGGTATGCCATTATCTTAGAAGAATGGAATTACAAGTTATATAATTGCAAGAGCTAGGTTTGGTTTTGTTTAGTTGGGTTTTTTCTCTTTCATGCTAAGAGTGACCTACACTACTAAATAGCATCAATCTAGAAAGGAGAAAAAAAAAAAAAAAAAAAATCAGACTTCATTTGCTTGACTTTTTGTCTGTGGTTAAACAGACAATGAACTCACAGAACAGATAAGAGATGACACAGAAATGAATCAGCCTATATTCACTGTGTAGTACTGAAGAAAAATTTGGTCAACAATGATTTCATATTCAGAAATACAGGACAGAAAGCCCAAAGCACAAAGACCATCCCTGATGTACTTGTCAAAGTGTCAGAATCCACAGGTCTCCAATCCATAATCTAAATTGCATTCAGAACTGTTATTAGCCATTTATACAGGGGAACTATACAGAGACAGGAAGAAGGTTCTGCTTTGTAAAACAAAACATTCCAATCCATGCAATAAGTATTCTTTCCATACAGGCAGAACTACGTGCACTTCATTTATCATCTCCTTGAGCTATTGAAAAAGTAAGCTGAAAACCCCCACCCCCTTGGGCCTTATGCTCACAAACAGATTGGCAGTATCTTTCCATCCCACCCTGTGTGGCAATGATCCTAAAGAGCCAGCCTGTATAACATATACTATGTTGCTGAATTTCTGTAGCAATATTTAAACTGTAGCACAGATTAGTTTTTAAAAATTCACTCAAAAAAAGAGCAAAATGCTGTCCCATTTTTCCATCAATCAGATATTCCCTGTTCCAGGAAAATACAAAACTTAATTTAGTTGAATAGCTTTTACCTTAGACCTAGTAATGCATTTAGGCTTTGGTATACATTTGGTATGGTATATCTGGAACCTTCTCACTTTTGATTTAGAAAAGCAAACTGAACACCAAAAACCCCAGTTTGTTTCTGCTATATGTAAATATCAGGTACTGAACAAAATGTCAAATGCTGGCATACTAGAACTTTTATTCAAAAAACTCATTTGTTACTTTTGAGATACTTTCTCTGGGAGACCTGGGTAACCTCAGTTCTCATATCTTGCTCATTTAAAAGGACAGTAATTGCACTACTATTTTCCCAAAGATATGAATCATTCCATATCAATGAGAGACTGGATAAAAATTGTAGTAGATACTAATGAGCCACAGTCACAGTTTTAAGGGTGAACATAGATTCGGTGTTCTAATTAGTTAAAACACACTTCCTAAAATATAGAATATCCACCTATGAATAAAGAAGAAATTTTGCACTATGAGAAACCTTCTGTTTTTCTCTCAGCCCTTGAGTTACATAAAAGGGAAGAAAATCTTGCAAAACTTTGTTTTTGAAAACTGCATCTCACTGAGGTTTCTTTCATGCTTTCTGATCATTCATTTTCATACTAAATATTTCTTCACTAAAAAAGAATGTATTATAAAAAATTTTGAACCAAGACTGAAGGCTCAAAATACGTTTTTCGTCTCAAAACTGTCACAAATAGTCTTGTTTTCCATAAATATGGAATCCATATGCTAAATATGGTGACATTTCCTTTAAATACCTATAGGTGGTGCTGAAACACAATCGTTTCTCAAAAAAAGAAAAAAGTGGTAATCACAAAGTAACTGTAGCAAATCTATCCCTGAAGATAGATAGTCCTCCTGGTTTACAGTTTCACTTCAGGGAAAAGTAGCAGAATCAGAAATCAGTGTTTTCCTCAGGAACCTATTGCAGCAGATTTTCTCATACATCTGTGTCTCACAGCCAATACCATTTCCAAGGCAGATGTTGAAAAATATAATGAATTTTTTTTACTTGTTGGAAAGATCCAATAATAACAACATAAACTGTGAAAATTTAGCTTTCATGAATATGGCATGACTGCAAAGAAAAAGAAACATAAATGTTTCCCCAAGAATCTACCTTACAGGTCACATGTTCAATCCTGCTAATCATAAATTTGGCAGTTCTGTATAAATTATGACCTTGCAGCTACTAATAATAGCTCTCTGAGTGTCAGCCAAGTTTGTTGAAATGAAGCAGAAGTAACTAGTTTCTCCGTAAATGTATAATGGAAAAGAAGAAAATCTTTGCCAGGCATAATTACTGTGTGGTAACATGATAATCAACACCAGATGAAACCATACTTTCTGGTTTCAAAAAAGACATAATAATTTCACATTAATGATTACTTATAGAAAAACTCTGAAGTGTTTGCAACTATGAACATACTTTGTAACAGAAGCCATAGCTTGAGCCATTCCCTGTAATGCTAACACTTTGCACTTAATTTCCAAGTTTTTTATACTTTAAATATTATTAAGCTTAAGAAAACAAGTTACAGTAAGAAAATAAATGTTAAGTTCTACAATTTTTCAAAGATAAATAAGAGTAAAAAAAAATCAAACCAGCAAAACCCCATACAATAAAATGCTTATGTTTGTGAACAAAGCTTTATGCTTACCATGTAAAACAACTGAAAAACATAAAACTGATTAATTCAGCTCCATCCACTTGCTAAGCAGCTATAAAACAAAAGAAATACAATGCACATCAAATTGCCTCTCTCCTCTCGCAACATAAACTGCAAGCCACACCTGTGCACTCCCTCGGTGCTTCATAAAAAAAACAAGGCATGAAACACAGAAAGCTACGTTTACCTCTCAATTAACAGAGCAAGAAATTAATTACACAACTGATATATTAAATTCCTAAAAGAACAAAAAGTTTATTGGTAAAAATTGTTCAGAAATTGACATCCTGTCTTTCCTTTAACTGCAAAGATAAGCTACTTTCAGAAAAAAAATGTAGGTCTTATGGGAAGGAGAACTCACACAAAAGAAAGACTCTTTACCCTGGAGTTCTTCACAAAAATGCACACCACCCTTTCACTTAAGATGTTCACTTGATTAAGATATAATCCATGGTCTCCCTTTTTTCCCCCACCATCTTTCAGATGTTAACCTCTTCCTTGTAACTAATTTGGAAGTTTAAATAAAATGTAACATGATTAAGATGCCGTAGTTTTGATGTTAATGCAAGCTCTTGGTCTAACCATGAATGGACATTATCTTCAGGCCTTCAGAAAATATAAGCAGATATCATTCAGTTTTGCAAGGTCATCACAATGGGAAAAAGTTAAAAACCTGCACAAGATGAACACCTCTTATTTCCTCTGGCAAATCTTCAGCTATATTTGCTCACCTTTCCTTAGAGATCTTTTTTGATTATTATCTTTGGTATTCACTTCTGGTTCCTAATATTTTCCTGAAACTGGCACACATATTTCACTGTCAAAAACAGTATCAGAAATTGGTAGCAGTAGAGAAAATTCTTTTAATAAAAACAAGAGACAGGTAAGTAGTAAAGTTCACTAAATACTGTCTGATCTTTGACAGACTTCCTATAAACCTAGAGGCTAGACAAAAACTGATTTACACTGCTTAAAGAAGCTGCAAAAATGTGGACTCTCTTGGAATAAAAACAGTCTTAAGTGCATTGCTCTCCAAGCAACAGAGTAGATGGCACAAATCAGGCTGTGGCTAATGTATACAATTCTACTTAATTATACTTCTGTTAAACAGATTACACACAGAGTGTTTCAGGTAGTATTAATGAGTCACAATATTAGAGAGAGAAGTATTTGGCAACAGTTAGATTAATTGTACTTGTTAGGAAACGACTTCAAAACTCAAGTTCCATGGGAACAACGCTAACGAATGCTGTGGCATGGATCAATCATTCTATAGGCAGAGAGTAATGAAGCAAAATGCAGACATTTGCCATGATCTAAATTTATTAATTGAAATAGTAGCTTAATATTTTCATTACAATCATAAAGAAAGAAAAACAACAACAAAGCTCAAATAAAAATAGATTTCAAGCCCTACTAACCCAACAAGATAGAGCTGAACCTGACTGGTTAATTTTACATTAGATACTTTTCAAGGTTTCCCTCATCTTACATGAATGACTGCCTCTTCTCATTTGGCCCCTTCTGTGTATCGTATCCTTGACAGCGTGCTACTGTTTTTACTTCTCTATATATTTAGGGTGAGAAAAGAAAACATCTGGCACATATATAGCCATTCTGAAGAGCTGAGGGGAAGCAACAAAGTAACTACAACCAGATTTGACCCATCAGCACTGAAGCTGAAACTTTATCTCCCACTGTTTTTCCAATTATAAAACAACTAGTATTCTCATTTGTCAAATTCCCTCTGCAGACAGCTCAGATAGGACATTTAATTCTCTATGTACTTTTCCCATGTCCCCTGAAGCTGTTTAGTACTGAAGAGAACTGTGGCAAGTTATTATTTATACTGTATCCTAGGCATAGATCAGAAACCAGAGTTTAAGTCTTGTCTGGCTTGCATTGTCAAAAAACAAATTAAGATCACAGATCTGCTGATATAGGGTTTTAAAACTTCTTAGGACAAACTATATATTTATACTGGGAAATTATTTTATTCTTAGATCTTCATGCAGAAGATAGTGAGGCTTGCCTGTCTCACTTGGAAGCTGTTTTAAAGCTGAAGCTCCTACCCTTGGACCCCACCTGAGCTACACTGCAGCAGTGTTGCAACTGTGCCTGTACTCAGAGTTTGATCCCAACCCACACACTGACTTCCATCTTGAACTCAGATCCACCTCATAATTATGCAACTTGCTTGGAAGCCACTAGAGTGTTTCTGACCCTCGTTACTCTCTCCAGACCTGATCCTAACCCTGTCTTGCTGACTTTACTCAGATTGTGGGACTGTAATGGTGATGTCACTCCCTTCTCCTGCTTTTCTGTAGTTGGCTCCCAGTTTGTCTTCCCTTGTGAAATAACATACATTTTCTGCTTCCTGGCAACTTAATGGATATTTTTTTCAGTGGCTGCTTTAATTTACAGCTAAAAATGCTTATTACAGTTTAAAAGCCCTCTTCCTCCAAAAGATGGATGTCCTATTCTCTTCCATCTTCCTACTTCTCTCCCTCCTTTTGTTCCCAGCAATCACAGCAACATATATTTTGCACCCACACTAATACTCAGTAAAGGACTCAAGAAGTTTGTTCAGAGAAATGGGAAGTGATCACATACCCAGGTGGATGTGTGAGTGAAGGAGGGAAAAGAGACTCTTCCCTTTTGGTTCTGCCACAATAGCAACTTCACTTTCAGTTCTCTCATTTCACCGTGTATCCTAGTCCTTCACTTACCTTTAGATAATACCTAATTGTCAGTTTTCCATGCCCCCATCTGCCACTATGAAATCTTTTAAAAACATAAAAAGCCAAATAAAACACGTGTTTAAAATCTAATTGCAGCTGAAAATGAGCAGAAACGTCTTTCTCATCATGCTTTTCCCTCTAGCACAGTAACCATCAGTGATGTGGGTTTTGTTCCCATTTTGTTTTCAGAAATATTCTGAAACTCTCATCTATCTATTCTGCATCCTAATTCTAAAGAGTTCCTACATTACTATGATCAGCAACAAAAAGGTAAGTCATATTCATCTTTCCAGTCCTCCCACTACTCTGCCTACATGTATGCTATCTATAGACATGAGCTGATGAATCAAGGAATTTGTATCAGTAATGGCAAACAGCTCTCAAAACATGACAGAGCCCCTGCAAATTTATTGACAAACCATATTAAGTAAAAGATATAAAGAATGTCTTTTTTCCAAATTTAAGATTGGTTCATGTTGTTATTAATTACATGTGTAAAGGGGTACTGCAGAGGAACTTCTACCTGAAAGCCAATATGGTTTCAGAGCCAGCAGGATTACCACAGACATGGTATTTGAAATGACTCTATGTGACATATGTTGACCTCACTAAGGCTTTTGAAATTGTGAGCAGAAAAGGCCTGTGAGCAGAAAATCACTTGGAATGATTAGGATGCCCCCACCCCCAAGTTCCTCAAAACGATCATCCTGTTACATGAGGATCAGTGGGGCCAAGTCAGATATGGTGATGCACTCTCTGAATCCTTCCCAATAATCAATGGTGTGAAACAAGGCTGTGTTCTCACACCCACTCTATTCACAATTTCTTCAGCACAATGCTCCAAAGGGCCATGGCAGACCTGGATGAAGAAAATGGCATTTACCTCCCATGTGGTACCGAGGANTATAAGAGACAGGGAATTCACAGCTCAGTGCTTACAAAGAGGAACACCAAACTGACTAAGAAAAAAAGGTCAAGTTTCCAAGACAGACTTCTTGAAAATTATTCCTCTGCAAAGTTTAAATATTCTACTAACTAATTACAAAACAGAGGTGGTACTGCTCAATACAGAATTATTTTACACAATGTAAAATTTAAATTTACTCATTCAAATGCATCTTGAGAGGATTTTATTTCTATCTAATGTGCTAATCTCAGACTGAAGTTCAAAGTCTCTTTTGAAACCAAATTACAGACCACAATCATGACTGTTAACTGTAAGGCAATACAGTACAGAGTACAAGAGAGGCCAAAAGTGAAAGAATTGTATTAAGAACTGTATTAATTCTCATGGCAATATCCTAAAGTACATCCTCAAGTACATAGCAGAATTCTGCTATCCAAGTATAATATAGCTGTTTCTCTTGAATAAAGTTACACCTAACTGTTACTGTTGCTGATTAAGTAATTTTCCCCACCACTCATGGACTCTTTCTTTGGAAAGCCTTGAAAAGTTCACCAATAAAAAATAAAAAAAATAACCAATCCTGAACAAAGGAAAATTGTAGCTTGATAACATCTGTTGAACAACTGTAGTGGGAGAAGGGATACGTACTGCTTATGTAGCCTATTTTATTCCTGAAGAGAAAGGGAAAGAGAAAGAAAAAACCACTGCATGACACTTATCCTTTAACAGCTCTGTCCAGCAGTATCCATCAGAAAAGTTTATTGAGTGCTATCATCTAATCCCATCATAACATTTGTTGGAAGCTCCTAGGAGTGCTGCCAGCAGTCTGTCATCTGATCAGTAATCATGAGGCAAAAGAGAAAGTTAAGAGACAGTAAATTTCACAGGCTAGCCTGGAGGAAAAGGAACTTTCATTGGCTGCCTCAGTACCCAATAATGTCACAGGAATGAAAATCTTGAGTCTTAAACACACTGTCAACCTTCTGTTAACCATTTTACTACCAGTCTTGGAGACCAATAATTCCTATTCCATCCTAATTATTATCCCTGCCCAACATACAGTTTGGCTAAATGCACCTACCTTTCATACCAAGTCCCTCCAAATTACGTAGGGAATAAAAACTGCGTCTTATGTTGCATCTGATAGTATAACAAATTTTAAATCATTCTGTCATTTTCCCACATCAGGCTGTTGTTGTAGTATTGCGTTTAGGGACACAGAAATCAGTTTATATGCTAGAAGTGGCCCTAACAGACTGCTTAAAACTGTTCAGATGTTCACATGGGTAACTGTTTCCTTTTTTCATTTGTGGTATCAACACATAAACAAAAGAAGTGTTTTCATGTTCACAGAGAACTCAGAGAAGAAACTTTTTTTTTTTTTTTATCTTCAAGGAGTTGAGCAGTTTACATATATGGCAAATAGGGGCTATTACTCTAATTTTGTCATAACATACCTTGATCACATCTAGAGGGACACAGAGCAGGCTTGTTTAACCTTTACTATCTGTTACCACTTACTCAAAACATACATTTTAGTTGCAATACCCTAAGGGCACTTTGTGATACTGTGTTAATCTCTTACTCCAAAACATACACAATTCTGCTCTCTCATCAAGATGAAACATACACTACATATCCAAATTGTTTCAAAACTTGTGTACTTACTTCTCTTGTCAGTTAAATCACTGAACACAGCTTAAAAAGTCTGTCATTTTGAACCACACTGAAATTTGACCCTAGTGTTTCCCCTATTTCAGAAAACCCCCATTTCCGTGCAAACCTGACCTGAAAACGAGCACGGAACAGGCAGTTCCTGCAGTTTCCATCTTCCCATCAGCCGTGAGTCTTCAAATGAGCAGACACTCCCCTCTCAGCATGTGGTGGGCAGTTCAGCTCTTCTGAAAAGGCATCTATAAGTTAGTAGGAACGACTTCTTTAGGCAGCTTAAAATACGCAGCTAAACTACTACTTTTTCTACACTGAGTAAAAGGTTGAGCATCATACTGGTATATCATTTATTATTTGGCCCTGGTCCTCTCATAACTTAGTAGTAACCTGAAAGGAAGGCTTGCGAACTTCAAGCAAAAAAGCAATCCCTATTTTATTTTTAAGTAAAAAAATATATGCACCTAACAAACAAAGCACTAAAACCACAAAACCAACTCTTTTCCTTACAGCAGAACGCAGAAATCCGCCCCACCGAGCTTCGCAGAAGGATTTTCCCAGCGGGAAAGGCTGCGAACGCCTCAGCGCTCCCCCCCAGCCGCTCGCTCCACTAACGGCTCCGCCGCGTGCAGTAACGGCTGCACCGCGTGCGGCCAACGGTCACTCACCTGCTTACCGTAATCACTCGCGGGGCCAGCGGGAGGGCAGACCTGCTCGCTGAAAGTGGAGCGCTGGTGCCCTGCTTTTCGAGTCATTACGGGGGAGTTGCGCAGCTCGCCCGTACCCACCCGGCTGGCTGTGGTGGCTCAAGCTGGCGAAGCCTTAGAGCAGCGCCTTAGAGTCCCGGTCTAAGCAAAAAAAAGTAATGGGAAATTTGCTTGCTGAGCAATATAAAGCTCAAAAAAAAGGTTTTTTACAGAGATGAGTAAGAGCGCAGTAGAGTGAGGCAAATCATGACTGACTTGAAGAAACAGTGTTAGAGGTATGCTGGATGTACCTGTGCGGTTAGCAGCAAGGAGGCTGATAATACAAGTATTCATTCAGAGGTTGGAAGTGTCTTCTACTGAGGGGTCAGCACCTAGCCAAGAATGACTGCAGCTCAGTAGTCAAAATTTGCTCACTCGTGGAAGCAATGACTTAGATGTAGGCTGTAATGCTCTTCAAATTGAAGGAATCAAGTGATGTACAGAAAGGTAAGATGGAGGTCTCTTTCTCATGGCACTAAGGGTTATTTTTCAAAGAATCAAGATTTCAAATGACAGAAAAAGACTGCTGGAATTTTTTGATGCCTCTGGAAGGTGTTGCATTTTACACAGAACAGGGAATAAAGAATAAAATAGCAGTTACATTGTAATTTATGTGACTCCCTTTCACTTGTCCTGGTGCTATTGTTTTCTCCTGAGTTCTCTGAGTTTCTGTGAACCATAATTAGTTCACCTGACATGCATATCAACATAGCAATCAACACAGCAGTGTGATCCTGACCTGCCACAGGGACAAGCTGCTTCTTGCAAACACATTTCAGGTGACACCACTTAGCACAGGGTATTGCAGCAATCAAATGTCTGATGAATAACTGAAGTGTTAATTATACAAGTACTCTGATGATTTGATTTCCTACGTATCTTAGAGCTCTAATAACACCTCATTATTTTAATAATTTCAGTCAGTTTGTCTCCACTACATAGGTGGTATTCTGACAATATGTTGTGGTTGTTTATAATGTTCAAAGCACATTGTGCCTGCTCCCCGTTTCAGGCCAGCTCTGCTTAGAAGCAGGTCAGTTTAGGAGTGTTCCAGAGATAGTGAAATGTGGTTCAGTAGAACGAATTCTAGCCAATTCTTGAACTACATATTTAAAATCCCTTTAGTATTTTTTGTTTCCTCTATTTCTATCACTCCCCCTGGGCTTGAGTCTCTCTTCTGCCCATTCAAGATCATCTCCAGAATATGTGAAACTACATGAATGAAACAATTGCCTTGCTAGCTCCCTTCTCTTTTCACTCCACATTTTCTTGTCCAGTTTGCAAACAAGATGACATTCATGGCTTCTTTGATTCTGAACAAGGGCTTTGCTTTCTATGTTGACAAAAATATTTTCAATTTTGGAAAACAAAACATACATTTATTCATAGTTTTTTTAAAATGTCAGAATGTGCCAGAGAGCATGCACTGCCAGGTGAGTAGAGATCATACTTTTAGGAAAGCTGGGTCAAATAACTGAAAGTTGAAAACTGGTTCAATACCACAGCACAGGAAAAAAAAAAGAGCTTGATAAGAAAGGAGACTGATCTGTAATCAAGGCACAGGTTATGCAAAAGCATGTCTGGCCCCATTGACAGCCTGCTTGTCTTTGAGCCAACAGAAGTCTTCTGTTTGTGCCTTGGTTTTGACTGCTTTAGAGCAAGTAGGACAGAAGGAAGACTCTGTGATGATCTTCCAACCATTGCTTCTGACAGCACCACGTCCCACCCCTAGAAAGTGTGCTCAGTTCTGCCTTCAATCTTGTCCCCAGTCACAAGACAATGTTCTGCCCTTGGGACTCTACAGGTGTTCCTAAAGGTGAAGGAGTGGAAAGCACTGCGTAAGCAATGAGACTTATCTTGATGGCAACAATCATACTATTCAGAAATAAAAATAAATCTGAGTGTTTGTGGCAGTAATGCACTGGCATAATGGATTCCTCACTGATTTAACTTCCTGCTACTCTCTTTCAGCTCTCAAAATAATCAATAATCCTCCCTCATGGATTCTATACAAATATTTACAGGGAACACATTCATAAATAGCATTTGTTTGCAATCATAGGAATGTGAGTAAAATACTATGTTGTCTATAAAGCCTCTATGCCACATTGTCATTTGGTTTAATTGCAGGGCCAGTGTTAAGCCGTGACAGATTTTATTGGCCTTTATCCTGGCCCAAACCAGGACACACATAAAATGAGTATAACTCAGTCATGTCTCCTCCTGCAACCTTGGCTGTGAAAACCATGAAAAAACTCATCTGTTCTTCTTAGTCCCAGTACTAAATACTGTATGAACATATGAATAAAGATCAAAAAAATTCTGTTATTCTTTTTCATGCAAAGTACACATTCAAGCCCTAAGATCCTTATTAATTTTTTTTTTTTTTAGGTAATCTTACTCAGTGTGTGCTCACTCCCTTTTTGCTGACAATATCTGTGAGCTCTGGAAGAAACACCTACTTCAAGACACAAGAGAATAAAGGGCAGCCTCCACCATAGCTCAGTTAGCCCAATTAGCCAGTAGCACAGAATCATAGAATCAGTAAGGCTGGAAAAGACCTTTAAGATCATCAAGTCCAACTGTAAGTATAGTTAAGGATACTTATATTAAGGCATAATGTCAGTAGTTTTACTTTGGACAACTGTTTACTGAAAAGTCTGTTACAAACCTCGGTTTACACCTGTTCAGTTTGAAAGTAATTTTTCTGTCTTTTTTTACACATCTAGTAGAATACAAAGAAATGCAGGGAGGACTGGTCATGACCTCTGCAATAGCAAGAGATTTGCTAACACCTTCCTTAATCCAATGGAGGGCTTGATTTCCATAGTCTTAACATGTTCACTTCTGCTTCCTAAGAACTGCATGATATCCTGAAAAGTATATAGTGAAGCCCTAAATGGTGTTAAAACCAAAGTTGTATTTTTGCTTCCAGCATTTTAAGCTGGAGCTTAACAGTTGTTCTGTTTTCATTAGATACAAGACCTAGCACAGTGACAAACTGTTTAAAACCCACACTCAAGCAGCACATGTGCTGAAGCTGAAAATCTCCAGCTTCGTGCTAATGAAGTATGTCAATGCTAATAACTTCGTAGAAAAACTACTGCAAAAATAAAGGTAAAAGAATCCTGTAGCAAGATTCAACACCAGACTGGTGTTAAATTGTAAGGGCTTCATACTAGTAAAATATAAAGAATACCACATGGAAAAGGCACAGGTTAAAGCAGATTTTCAATGTATTTATCCTTTTCTATACTTGCAGAGCTCATGATCACATTTGTTTGATTTGAGTATAATGGGGAATAAATATGTTTGTATCTTTGTTCACCAAGCGTTTCCCAGTTACATGATTTCAAACGAAGGAAAATAAATTCAAATCATCTCTTTCATATTCTTTCTCAGCATGTTTGAATGCTTTTACTCTGAGAATTTGCTCTATTAGAAGGAACACTTGTGCCATCCACACATTTCACTGTGGGAAACATGAGTAAATGTCATTATCGAATTACCTGGTATGTACTACAGAAACAATGCCATCTAATTTTGCCATAAATACATCCCACAAGAGGAAAGAGAACTCTCTATTTTTACATCATGTTTTGAGACAGCAATGAAAATGATTCTTTAAAAATGGTACATTGGAAATCTTTAAGGAATAGAACTCTCTCTTATGAAAAAGATGGAGAGGAAGAACCACACTTTCATAGATATGCTTCTGTATTGCCCAATTCATGTGACAGGAGCTATTGTTATTCATTTAGTAATTATTATTCTCCATTATGTTTAGACTAGATATATTAAGGATAAAATTACAGTTTTTACAGAATTATCCACCAAGTCATCTCTCCAGAAATTAGCTTTTCACAGGTCCAGTGCTTAAGATAAACAATTACTTCATTAATGTAGTACTCAATTTTTTGCCATTCAGTTTTACTTTACTTATTAGGTAATGCTCAGGTTGAATAAGGCCTTCTAAGGATTCATTCCATCAGCTGATTTGTTCTTAGGGGTTCCTACTGAAATTCCCCCAGAGAAGGCACCATTCCTGACTGTGCAACCTCTGATACATTTTAGATGGCCTGTAGAAGGTCAAGCGAGTGGATATCACAGTTGTTCTAGATTAGAAAGTGTTACACACCCCATGTGAACACCCAGGATGTATACACAGCAGCTATAGCAGACTATGCTCTGTAAGAAACAAAACCTGTCAAGGTCATTGTAAGGTGAGTATAGGTAAAAATGAAGTCTGTGTTGCTGCAATACAATTGTTCAACTTTTAAAATTGTCCAACAATTTACTGTTCAACATAGCCTGTGCCAGTCTAGCAACCTCTTTTGTTCTGTTGGCTATTAACTAGTGATTTTCAGACTCTTTGCAATAAACTGAAAGGTATAAGGTGTTTTTATAGCTTAGGAACATTTTCATGAAAAGTTGGATTAAAGTGAAGAAAGTGTTTTCTGCAGAGTTCAAATTAAATGTGAAAGATAGTCTATTAGAGTACACCTTTTGAGCAGCTTTTCATATACCACAATGCTATAATGGGTACAAATTAATATGGCTTTAGATTTATTTGGTACAAAAAATGCTGTGTGAAAAATTAATTATTGAAACTGATTATCAGTTACTGATAGGCATTTGAAGTAAAGTAAAGCATTTGAAGCTAGGAAAATCGCTAGCTCAGCTTTGTGAAAAATAGTTTATCTGGTATAAAATATGACTAATTCTGACTGAACTGCACTACATTATCTATTTTATCTCCAAATTTGCAAGTGATTTCAGATTACTGCTACAGAACTCCTACCTTTGGTCAGGGGTTTTATATTAACAATTAAAAGACAAACAGGGTGGTTTTAATAGCACTCCATGTTAATGAATATTTTTGTAGTAATCTCTGTACTGCTTTAACTAGAAGCTTAAGTAAGCCTGTATTTATGCTGCATGAAAACAAGGGTAGCTATCTCATTTTCCATGATGTATTAGAAGATAAGAATCATCTTGTTGGATGATTCATCCTCATCCAATGCTCATGTATGGCAAGATTTCTTTTTTCCAAATAGGAAACTGCTATTATTTAATTTTTTAAAAAAGAAAGAAAATTCAGTATTTTTTTCTTTCTTTTTTCAAGGTAATACATAATGCAGTGCGTAAATCACTGTTCTGGTACTCGCATCACAGACATATTAACTGAGATCATAATTATTTTGTGTGGCATAAGACATATCTTTTGCATTTTGGTTTCCTTTTGGGAAAATGAAGAGAATACAATTTTCCAATTTTTCTACTGCATCGTTAGGATAATTATGTTTAATATGTGATTATCCTAACTACATTTGTGAAGTGATGATAATAATAACATAAAGACTGATATACCTGCATTAAATTTAAGAAGGATATGATGAATTGAGATACCTAAGAGAGAAATAGTTCCAAATCTTCCAAGAAATCATACTGTAAATTCTCAGTGGCAGCTCCTACTCATAGCCCAATTAGTAGCATGAGGACTTTTTACCCAACTATAACCTTGAGAATTTAAATTGATTTTTTTATTTCTCTAAATGCTTTTAATAACACAAAATTATTCCTTGTGTATTAAATTTCATCCAGCCTATAGAGATTGAGAAGGAAGCACAGTGATACGAAACAAAAAGTATGTGGAGTAAAAAAGGCTGACTGATAAAAAATGTTATATGAGTGTCAGGCTATATAAGAATAGAAATATATCTATGTATGAATTTTCTGTCTGTTTATTAGAGCAGGTATCTCTGGTCTGTAACAGAATTAAAACTGGGAGCAGGGGGCAACAGAAGTCAGGCATGTTATTGGGTTAAGGCTTGTGGTCATAAGCTATAGAAACAATAATCCATAAAACAGTGCTCCAGTTCTACTAAGGCCAGCTTTTGATTTTTCTGTATCTTCTTCACTACCCAAAGTCCACATTAGTATTTTCTCAATTTAGACCTCTTTACAGGACAAATATTTTCGTAGACTTTTTGATAGCATCAGTAATCACTGATACTGGCACTGGAACAGTAACAAAAAACTTAAAAGTGTTTTCTGTTGACATGACCACCTGTTCCCTATCTTTCTTTGCAAGGTCTCATTAAAAAAACCAACAACCAAACATTTTAAAAAAACCAAACAAAAAAACCCAACCAAAAAAACCCAAATAAAAACCCCCAAGGCAAAACAGTGGCTCTCAGTAGACAATCTCATTTTTTAAGTAATTTCACTTCAACACAGAACAAACAACATTTCTCATTTTAGCTTCTTCTCAAAACCCACAGTGCTGAAGGCTGTGAGCATGCACAAACTGTTCCTCTCTCAGGTCACTAAGTGTTCTAAGTTTTTCATGTTGAAACTGTCTGTAAATTCATTTGTTTTATAGACCATCATTTGGCCTCTAACAATTATTCTATAGAGAAGGCTTGCATGAAACATTTTGGCAACAGTCCTAAGAAGCTCTGTACTTCATCCGTTTTTACGCTCCCTCCACGTTACCAAAGATTTCATATTATTCAATATTATACAAAACCATTAGTCAAGGATGAACGTGATATGGATCAAAGCATTTTCACTGGTTTTGAAAGTGAAGGCATGGAATTATGGAATTGTTATATGAAGATCAATATGATTTGTCCTTGTGAGACTATTTTATATTATGAGAGGAAAAAGTAGTTGCTACAGAGACACATTAACTTGGAAGTCACAAAGCTTCATTTTTTTTCTTGCTTTAATCTATTATACTTGATTTATAAAACTGTTCTCCCATTGATCTATCATATGATAGGATCATATAATTTATGACTTAACCATCAATAACATATACCATACCAAATCAAAACACTACCTGTTGAAGAAATGTGTCTCACTTTAACGTTACTGGATATTGGTGCATTAATCTCTTGAGAATTTAAGACTTAATAAAATATTAATAATGATAATCCTGATAGTACATAATAGTAGGTAGGGACACACAGAATATCACAGAAAGAAAATATACAGAGTACCATATAAATACATAATCTTCTTACTGCTATTATTCCAGCATTTGTTTATCGTTGCTTTACTGTAAGAAGCTTAGCAGTACAGAGACAGTAATACTTAACCAGGTGTGTACTAAGGAATGTTACAGTTTGGCAAAAAACAAAAAAACCCAAACAAAAATTTAAAACAAAACCCATATGTTTTTGAAGTTTATTTTCCTATATTGGCATAATTAGCCAATATTTACTTTTCCAGTGATTACTTTCATACATGTAACTACCTCTAGAAAGACTGAAGAAATTACAAAGTCATTTCAATTCAAACACCTTATATATTATTTGGTATCCTCCACATCCTTTTGTCTACCCATAGCAGTTGCTCAAGGCATATGTGTTTTAGTTTGAACATTTAAATTTTGGAGGAATGCTATTCATTTCAAAATCTGCTTACCGATAAAGCTGAGGCAATTCAACTAAAATAAGGTTGGAAATGAACACAAGTATATGTTTGACAGCAACAAATAGCTTAGGTTTAAGTTCTATGTAAAACAAAGATATTGAAACAGAGTTTGGTTTAAGTGATTGGGAGATCTGCATCTTCCATTTTCCCGCTAATTTATTGAACAACTGTGGCTGAGTTCCTTTCACTTTTATTGCCGTTTTTTACTCATGTTTTCCTCTCTTTGTCATTCTTATCAATTTGAGGCTACAAATCCCCTTAATGTGGTGTATTCTCTCCCAGAGCTATAAAGCTGCCAACATTCTAGTACTGAAATAATTTGGCTTAAGAGAAAAAAATAAATTTAATCAATTCAAGTTCCCTCTCTCATTTGTCTCAGTCACCTTTTTGGCTCCTGACTGATCTCTTAGTAGTCCAAAATGTTGGTTTTGTGTATGTGATGTGAACTGAATTTGGTTAAAAATAATTTTTAAAAGAATTTTAGAAAAACACTTTTAAAGCTAAAATAGTTCAGTTATCCAATATATAATACTGTGTTTCAGTAGGTGTAGTTCCATAGTTGCTATTTTCTATGTTGAATTTCTACATATTATGACGAAGTGCTTAACTTTTGTTCATTTCATTGAGATTCATCTGAGTTATAGATAAGAAATAGTGATCAATGTATCAGAGATATTGCCAGCATCATACTTCCAAATATATGTGAGCATCAGACAAATTTTTATTTTCAACCACTTAAGAAATTTTCTCAGTTGCTGGGAGGTAATATTCTTTTCTTAGATCTTAAAAAACAAGTTTTATTTTTATCTCGCTCCCTTTTTTTTTATATCCTATTAGCTGAAGTTTAAAAGTTGAACAATAACAGTCCTGTTGATATCATATGATGATGAAGGGTTAATATGATTGTTCTTTATCAGTTACAATGTAAGAATTAAAATGAGACATTCTACTGACATGTTGTCCTCATTGCTGGCACAAGAACCAGTGAATGTAAATCACCTATGGTTAAACATTATCCTCAAATTAGAAGAAATTTTTAATGAGAAAAGCAAGAAAACTTTAGAAATGTATCTCCATAAGACCCAGAATATAGAAATGTCTATAGATTTAAGGAAAACATTAGGATGGGCTTACATATGATTTCATTTGCTGCCAGAACAAGAAGATTCAGGAGCCTGTAAGATCCTCCAGTGGACTATATTACTCCACAGGGCTATGAATTTCTATTTTTGGTAGAAGGAAAATAGGAGTGGCACTTGAAAATCAACTCTTATAATTAAAATCTGATTGTAGGTTTCTGCTCTGTGGTAGATATGTTGGATTAAAAAGAAAGGAGAAAAAGCTAGACTCAAATGTTCCTTTCAAGAAAGTGAGTGTTCTTTCAGTGTGTGTCATTTCTAATAGCACTGCAAGAAGCATATGAAAAATAGATGCCAATACAACATTATTCTACCTAAAGGAAGATAGCCATCTAACATAAATGATTATTTCTCTGGTATTGGATTTCATTGATCCTGAGGGATGGTTTTCTTTTAATTGTAACTGATGAACTGGCTAGAATATCAGTTCTCATTTCCACACAAATTAGCTTGTGTATAACTAGAATATTGAAGGGATGAGAGAGAGCATAAACGAGGTCCAATTTCCACATTACCAGAGGTATCAGAAAACAGCATTTTCAATTAGGAAATAATTTTTTTAAAATAAAAATTTTACTGTAAAATAGTAGGAAGCAACTTTCATGCATAATTTCACACAGGCACATTCTCAAATTTCTATGAAAAAAAAAAAAAGGTGAATGCACATACAGTCTTATTTTTAGATGCATTTATGTTTTGCTGGAGGCATCCCACTTCCCCTTCAAAGCAAGAGATATATTTTATCATTGCCTCAGTGATGGGTTACAAATATAGACCCAGCCATATCCTCATGTAAAGAAGACATTTTTACTCCAGTGAAGCTGTTCTAAAGTAGAGAAGCTGGGGATATGATTCTGACCCAAAATCCATCCAAGTCAGTGTGATAGCACTATTACTATTAGTAGAGTTATAAACATCTTGACTAAAATCACACAGAAAATTTGTGGTAGCCAAGGTCTAAAGCAGAGTAATTTAAACTTTACATTAGTGTCATTTAGATTAAATTTAAGATCTACTATGTTTTTTTTTTTTCTTTTACTTTGCATAAGGATCAAACAAATAACAATCACTAAAGAAAAAATCCAAAACCTAATGCTGATTTCTCTTCACATTTCTGGGGTGTGAAATTAAACATTAATGAAAATCAGGAGATGTATGAACTCAGACACAAATGTATCCTGGAATACAAGGGAATTCCAGACTCTTCAGATCACTTCTTTTAAAGGATTTAATTATACAGTAGAATTTTTTTGGCATATTTCAACAGTGGCTTAAATATGAAGGTACCTGATGATAACTGCCTGGTTGTTTTAATCAAGAACATGGAACTTTAAATGCTAGGTGACTCTTGGGAAGAGTGTGGTGTCATACTATGGATTGTTACATTTGTGTGAAAAGTGTGTTCTTCATGTTATAGGCGAGGCTATATTCCTTTGCATTTTTGTTTTTAATTATAAGGTGGTCTTGTTCTTAAAGTTCTAATGGAGATCTCCAGGTGACAAAGCCTGCAATTTAACATCACTTGTTGTAGTTTTATAGTTAGATATCCTTTGCTTTTACTGCTTTTCTTAACTAATATACTATGGTTTTCCAAAAATATGTCTTTGCCTGAATACTACTTTGATTACTTAAGTTTACATTCATTAAGCTGTGTGTTAACAGATACGATTTTGAGCATCCTACATCTGGCAAAAACAGTGTTTGTATAAATAAGAACATTACAGTATTTTTTTTCCAATCAACATTTTAAAAAGTGTGGTTTGTCTCAAGGTAGTAAATCTTATTATGTCACCAAAGCCACCCTGTCTTACTTGATGTCATATGAAGACAAAACTAGGCATCAATTGTCCATTGTTCATCTGAAACAAGCATAAAGACAACTGAAAAGTACATTTCCTCCAAGAGTGAGATTTATGAATCATTACATTTATCTCTGGGTGTTAGCATAATTTTTTCTATAAATAAGGGCTTGAAATCTATAAGTGAACTAAATTCCCTGTCTATTCCTTTATTTGATCATTTTAGCTCCTTGTATTTCTTAGTCTATGAAACAGAAACCACTAATCTTAACTTCTGACTAAAAATGTTCCTCTAAGCAGTAGCTATTATCAGCTCTGTGCTCACTGAATGCTTCATCAACATTTAAACTTAATTAGCTTTCTGAAAACTTTGTTGGTATTTGCTGTACTATATGGACAACATTCTACAGGAAGTCTCTCTGATTTTTAAGTACTGACACAAATGCAGCAATACAGTTTGCCCTATCAAAAACTTAGTGGCATCTCCTGGGCATTAGTCATTACCTGAGCATTCTGGTTCTTCAGTGACTTATTGTAAAGTTTCCTATGTTCATTTCTCCATTGAATGTGTAATTTTTGCCATGGCTATTTATGTTTTGTTTGCATTTACTTTTAGCTTTATTGCAATACTCCCCAAATTTGGATGAGAGAAAACCAACAAACTTTGTTGAAAAAAAATTAAATCATTCTAGGAATATATAAAAGCAAAGGATTACTGTATAGACTTGTTGCAAAATCACCTATCCCTACTGTTTATGGAAAAGTGAATATTCTGAATGAATGTGATTCAAGAGTTAGAGGAAATTAGAACATCTCTGCATATAGCTTTGATAGCTAATGAATCAGTGGGAAAAACAATAGTTTAACTTATATGTATAAAACACTGCATCAGCAGAGAAGAACATAGCTCCATCTCAGTTTGAAGCAGATTTATCAGCTCAAATATTCTTCACTGACATAAGCAATGATAAAATTGCAATAATGTTATGTATGTTCAGTTTATCAGAATTTAGAAAAATTGATGGCATGATACCTGTCAAGGCAATGAAAGTTTCAGGTTATATAGCAGAGAAAATGAATATGAATTTATTCCAGAACACAGGTCAGATTACATTGGTGAAGAATGGAGTCCCAGTTGACTCATCTAGTGGCTGGTGCAAGTGGGATCACTACCTGCCTCAGGCATGATAATGCAATATAAAAACACTCATATAACATTCTTCATTTATAATGAAAAGCAGGAAAGGGAAAACCGAAACTTGATCCTAGCACAGTAATTTATTTAATGTGCTTTTTTTGTTTTGTTTTGTTTCTTGGAAGAGCATTCATCTGTGATACCCATCTATGAGACAACAGATGATATTTTTTATATAAGAGGCATCAAAATACATTTTCTGCCTTCGACAAACTTTAGCTCAAGCTCATTCTCATCTAGAAATGGCATCTTTATACCTAGCACCCTTTGATGCATGTTATTCTTCCATGAATAAATCCTGGCCTTCAGAGTTTAATAACATGCCCTGTAGCACACCTAAGACACATTTTTCATAATGTTCATTTTATGTTGTTTGGCAGTTGCAATACCCAACAGCACTGCTACCACACAGCAGATTTGTATGGAGTCAGTCCTATTTCTGAATAGAAATCATTATATGTTTGGGTACTACTAGAGCAGATGTCTTTTGTGAGTATTGATGCCTCTCTTATTAGAACATCTTTACAACCCCTTAGCTTCAGGGACACTTAGAGAAACCTCTTATGTGAGTTGCAAACTGCAGTTGAAGCAAATTGTGAATCATTGGCCCCAGTTGCCCACTTTGCTGTCAGTAACTGAATGCACGTGCACTCGAAAGCCTGTCACTGCCTACCTAGAAAAGGGTCAGCCTGACAGATCTCATGAAACTTAAGAGCTGGCAGAAAACTTAAGAGGAAGAATGATCCTTGGTCTCTCATTATTTTAATTAAAATATAAAATAACTTCCTTCAAATAACTTATCAAATTAATGAAACTATAAGTGCTTCCCTGCATTCTCCAATTTCTTTCTTAACAGCAATTCAATATTTTTCATAAAATGGATCCTTTTAAAATCAAGTACACATTCCTCATGTGCAGAATGTGCTTATTAAAAATCAAGCTATCTAAAATAGCTCATATAGCTCAAAATTTGAGAACACCCTATCTCTGAAGAGGTACATTTATCAGAACTGAATGCTCTATTGATCCTTGTCCTGAAGACACAGAAGAAATTAAATGTCAGTTACTTAGAAACTGGAATTGATAATCTGCCTATATAGATACACTTTGAAAACAAAAATATGAAAACGTGTGCCTTTTACATTAGGTTTTGTGCAACAAAGGGGCTTAAAATTAATAATGGAATTCTCTTCAAAAGTTGTTTTTGTGTAGGCCGTGGAAGAACAGGTTTACCAGGAGTCCTGTTAGCTCAACACTATCACAAAAATAAAAAATGGATCTCCACAAGTCTTGATCTTCCCCTTTATGAACTATCAGACCTCATTTCTTCTGAATCTCCCTTTAGCTAATTTAATTTTATGCCTCTTTGTTTTGCATCTGAAAGTAAAGTAGTTTTTTTTTCTCATTCACTTTCTCATCTGTCTTTTGCTAAAAGAAAAGTGTGTATACTCTCCAGACTAATTAATCTTGATAGTATGCATTAAATTAATTTAAATCTGTGGGTCCCGTTCCACAGTATTTCTGCTTATTCATCTCTCTTCAGACATGACCTTGACCATGAAATATATAGAGGAAAACATACAGAAATTCAGTGATAAGAAAAACTTAGAGTAATTCATTGCTAAGGTTACCTCATGTCATAGCTCATTTCTATAAGCCAAGCTTTTCTGTCTGTGTTAATGAGAAAAGAGGCTTCCAATTTGAAGGGAATACCATTTCCTTCAGCTCCCAAGAGCAGTGCTGTATTGATGAAAGGTAAAGCTCCTTCAACAGTTTCAGGTAATCTCAGCTGTCCTTGGTAGGGCAGAAGATGAATTTTGTCACATTTACTAGAATAAAAAGGAAGGCCTCTCATGGTTTTCAGTCTTTTTGTCAGAGATTAATCTGTGCAAGTAGGGGAGAGAGATAAGCACAGAGAGAGAGGCTTTACAGGGAGCCAAAAATAATCTCCAATTTAAGGTTCCTGTGCTATTTTTTTAAACAGATCCAATGTGAAATGACAGCTTCAAGAAGCATTAGGAGATCTGGATAGCTCAGGCCTGTGTACAGTTTTGCCATTTCAGTATATGATGGGCTTATATATATTTTTTGAGTCTTAAATCCACTTCATTTTAATGCTTAGCGTTTATCTAATTCTAGACAGATAAACAACTCCACTAAAGTTGTCAAGAACATTGTACAAGTGGCTGCATCCTTGATGAATAGGAAGGATTTCCACGACAGAGAGAACTGATTTAGTTTCAAGTGCTATTGTAATAATTTATCTTTATCGTAATACTATTTCAGTGACAGGAGAGGTGGTAGGAATCTTGCGAAAGAACCACTCTGTGAGGTCTCTTGTACATAGTGGAGGAAAAAAAAAAAGAAAAGTCTGTGAGACAGAAATATTTTCAAGAGATATTGAAACTGACTGCTTAACAAAACTATTTTTAGCCTTTTGTCTTTCCAAGTAGAGGAATTTCTTATTTCTACCAGGTATATCCAAAAGGACATCTGGTGTACTCAGATGCTGATGCAATCAGACAGTGCTCTCAAAAGAGAGATGCTCTCTCCCCCTGTGATAAGGTGTCGGAAATTGAAACAAACTTGTTTTCTAATTATTTTCAGAAATAATATTTTTTCTGGAATGTTGTCAGAAGTATGATTTAACGAATCGGCCTCTTTATTCTGAACATAACCAAGAAGTTAGATTTATTTTGGATATATGCATGTAAATGTAAGAATTTGGCTTGAGAATTGTCATACATATTAGTTAATACCCATTTTATGCATTTAGATAGCGTGGTAAAAGATCAGTGAAAGAGGATTGCAAAGAGGGTAATTTACTACATGCACGGCTTAGATTACTAACAGTAAATGTGGTTGATGAGGACCAGCTCACAAAGGAGCAGAACTACAGTCAGCATAACCCTTGTGAATTTTCAGTTTCTCCCAAGAGGGAAATAGCTTTTGTGTCAGTTGGACTCTGAAAGCTTTATGAGAAAGGTCTTCTCATGTACTGACTTTATTTTTCTTCATGTATTCTTGTTTCAACTCAAACAGCTGTTTATATAAGCAAAATGAAAACACTGAAAAGAAATTCTAAAAAACATTTGAGAATTTTATTAAGGGACATAATTTTTAAGTCTGTGACAATTTCTTGAGAGCACTGAACTGTAAATAATATAACTAGGCAATAGTAATCCCTGTGGAAGTCACAAGAAATGTAAAACTAAATAGTAATATCCACATGACAGCTCCGAGCCCTATTACAATTGCTGTATCTAAAGATGCCAACCCTAAGAAGTAGCTGCTCTGCCACCAAAGAAACTTTAGGAAGGCATTTTCTCCCCAGATTCTGCCAAAAAACGCTTGGTAGGGAACAGACCTAAAACTGTAAACCTGTACTTCATTTTTCTATTCCCCAGATCTCTATGTTCTCCACGGACTAGTTCTGATTCTGACCTGTTAAGAAGAGTTACAAAACTCTCTAGAAACTCTGGAAATCCAAAACCTTTTCTCCTCAATCAATATCCCAGCCTCTGGTAAAGCAAGAGAGCCATCCCTGTAATTTTGTGATTTATTCATGCCAAGGAAAGCAATTCTCCAGAACTGGCTCTACACACACGCACACCCCCAAACTCAAGTACTCCAAGAAGAAGAAAAATAGAGAGTACCATCAGCTGAGAGCACAGGCCAAGAACCAGAGCATTATTCAAAAATAAGTAAGAAGGCAAAAGCAAATAGTTTGATTCAAAATTATTAGAAGAGTATGATTGAGGTAATTGCCTTTATTGGTAAAGAGCTACAATAATCATGCATTTTAGTTGCAGGATGGTACTTCTCCTCTATTTGTAGTCTTTCTGGTTTTTTCTTATTTTTACAACCAATACTTGTATGCTTTGCTAACATCTTCAGCATTTCCTCTCCCTAGGTAGAGATACTTATTCCATTCTTTGCTTTGGTACAGCATAGGTGAAACAGCACAACTGATTAGATGCACAAGAATTATACTTCAGTTTCTTTCCTTAGCTTTTTCTGACATCTTAGAATTTGAATAATGGACATACACATATGTCACAAGTAATTGCATACGACCTACTTGAAATGAAGCCAGGGAACCATGTTAAGACAGCAGTAGCCTAAGACACTGCATTGGCTGCAGAGCTGCAGTTGCACTCCTTGAAGTGTTTTGTTAAGGTGATCCCTAACACCAGTTCAGACTTTCAGGTGAGAGGTGTGGGAGAAAGAAAAAAAAGTTTGAGACATCAATATTTCCTTGTCAATGCACTGAATATAGCTCTAGCAGTGGGCTTGGCAAGAAAATAATTTGAGAACAGAAAATATGGTGTTTATCAACACCACACAGGGCTCTGTAGAGCAGGCAAGAATACGGGCAAAATATTGTGAATAAATATAGAAGCTGCATTTATCTTTAAACGATTGCTCTCACAAGTTAAGGCTCAGCCTACTTTAAAGCTGAAGAAGGATAAAAATGATTTTGTGTAAACAGAGAGGAACCTGAATGATGTAACAAGCTAAAGTGCACCCTTTTAAAAACTGGAAAAAACATTGACTATTATTCTGCCTGGCAAATAATCTTCAAAGAGGTCAGACAGGACAACCCTGGCTTTTGGCTCCAGAGAAAACCACCAGATTATAAAAATGGATTGCAGCAATCATTCAACTTCAATGAATGACACAGAAGTAACATAATCAAAACCCTGAAAGAGCAGCTCTCACAACAGCGGATGAGAATCTCCAGTGATGAATGTACAGACTGTTTCTAAATGAAACATAGAGTGTGTACCTTAAGACTGAACAATATTGCTGAGATGACACTCTAATGCTGCAAATGAAGCACTCTAACACATTTTTTCTGGCACTATTGGCGTGTCCAGATGCCGTTACTGAAGCAGAGGATCAGACCAGCATAGCTGGTGTAGATTCTGGTAAATGTATATGCCATTGAAATTACTCTCCCATTTTGGGAGCTCAGAGAAGTACTTTATACTAGGATTTTTAAGGATTATCATGTGCAAACTGAGTCAATTTTCCTGGGCTTCTGGAAAAGTGGTACAGAATTAAAAAATAGATGCCTGAATAAAACCTTAAGAAACTGGCTTCATCTGCAGTTCACAAGTACTCAAACACTGTGCTGAACTGGCTCCTGATCACAGCCAGGCAATTCTCCATTTTGCAGCTTTATTTATTTGTTTTAAGGCAGCCAGGGGTTTATTTTGTAAGCTATCCTCATTATACTGTAGTCTGCCATTTCAGAGAAAATGTGATTCTTCCCTGACACAAGAGATGCAAAACTTAAAAATTTAAATGCCTTCTGTTACAAAGAGATATTAAATCAGTTTAAACTTGCAGATAGAACATATAAAAAACCTCACGTTTTCTGTGCCACAAAACACCCTTCAACAACAGAGAAGTTTCTGTTATTGGGGTAGGTCAGACTCCTGAGAAATGTTCAGAAAGAACATTTCTATATGTTCTATGGAATGTTCTCTAGGATTTTGTCTATAACACCATGTTCCAGCGATTAGTGTCTATAACAAAAACAGTACAAATAGAACAAATTTAGCCACCTATAGAGACAGCAACTGCTTTCCCTGTGTGTTCATATTATTCCTGAAAATATATTAGCCTGTGATATCCTTAAATGTGTTTAAGTGACAAAATAAGCAGGCAGAGCATTCATTTCAGTTGTATGAAAATGGTACCAGAATTCATTAAAAATCTTTTAAGTCAGAGAGCAGTACTTACATACTCAAGAAGAGAAAACACATCCAAAAGGGGAAAAAAATTTCATCAAATTCACAAGGGGAAATTTCTTTTGACTAATGTGGGCATTGAGCAAGAAAAATGTAACAAAAATACCTCAAAGTGCTGTCTTTATTCTCTCCTGTGGTTGTGAGGACTTTCAGGAGGTTACCAGAGGTTGTGCTCAAGGTGTCTGAAGGGCAAGACTTGAAGTGTTAGCCAGCTCTCACTTTCAAGCTGAACATTTCCCATGAAGATAGTGAGAGTGCATGTCCAAATCTAGCCTAAGCACACAGAACAACATACAGATTTCTGAGATGAGGGTATGCACATGAACTCAAATTTATACAAATTGGCAAAATGTTATACTTTTTCTCCCCTGTCCAGCTAAGGAGGGGAGTGACAGAGTGGATTTCATGAGCACCTGGCAACCATGAAATGGTCAACCATGGTCAACCCACCATACAAAATAAAAATAATTTTCATTTTTGACCTAAAAAATATATGCAAATACCTATGTGCAGAAAACACACTATTTGGAGCATACAATACTTTTTATGCTAACAAAAATCCCCAATTTATTAAAAAAAAAAAGTTTGATTAGAAATACCTTCTCAGCCTTTATTATTCCCCTCCAAACATCTAAACTGGAATGAATAGCTGTATACAGGAAGCATAGGTTGTTTTAAAAGTATTTCAATTAAAAAAAAAACAACATATATACCAATGCAAAGGTCAGAATCCTGCTGGTATGACCCTTTTAAACCCGAGAACACTCAACCTGTGGGACAGCACTGATTTTTTCGTCCCATATGATTATTTTCATTATTGACCCTTGAAGTTAATTGGAAAAATGACCCATTTTATCTTGGCCACATTTTGAAAATCATTTAACTTTAACAATTTTTAAACAAAGATTAAAGGATCTGGTTTTAAAACCAAAACTGCACAATTGTAGATTCAGCCCTATGTTGTATGCAAGCAAATCTCTTAAGTAAGTCCTCAGTTTATTTGGCAGCAAAAGATAGACGGGATTATACCCACATTGCTTTTGGAAATGAGTCTACAATCTTTCTGCATGAAATAAATGAGAGTTCCAATATTTCTGTTTATATTGGTATATTTTTTTCTCACTCTGCACACAAAATAGGACTATGCAGGCAAGTTGGATGATATATTGCTGCCCTTAAGCTTTCAAACTACTTTGAAACCTTTTTCCTCAGTTTTAAAGAACGTATTTTTCTCCTAAATATGCAGTGTTTGCAGCGTTCCCAGAGGCCATAAAACTCACATACTTGTAATGGAGGGAGGGAAAGGGTTTTTTTCTAAAGAGAATAAGCATAGAGAAGAGTTTTTGTATGTTTCAGAAATATCAGATGCCAGTGTACAACTATAGTTTGTGACACTGGTGCAATAAGCTTCTTGGAAATCCTGTGCCTTTACTGTGGCAGCTATTGTGAAGACAATATGAATGAATCCACAAATAATTATATTCACTAGTTGAAAAAAATATCCTCTCTGTCTGGAATATCAGGTTTATATTACACAGAGTTTTCCAGACAAATCACAAACCTTGCCACACAGCATTTTTAAGAGAAGTATGAAGTGAGAACAATAAAAAATAAGAGGTTTCTCAAATAATTGAGAAATCTGAAAATCAGAGGAGAATTTAATGTTCTCATCACACTGAATCAGAAGTGCCTCACCGTGGTACAATGCATAGCTCCCATTTTGCTACCTACCCCATAATTCTCAGGCTGTGATGGCTCTTAAAAAATCAGCAGTGACCTGAAACTTGCAGGTGTCATATTTGATATATGTGCAGTCACACTGCAAACAAACAGCTATACTCAGGAAACAAGCTAATAATTTTTCTGAATAACAGTATATGAATGTGTTCTTACAGTCTATGGACTGCAAAAGACATTCCTTGCAAAGGTTGTCTAGACAGCACATCACTTTTCTTTAGACATTCAACCTTTCTACAAATGATAGATCTTGCTCTTTGCTGGGCATCCAGTGCAGTGTCAGGAGCAAGATTCTGCTTTTTATGTCACAGTACTGCTGCTCTGTAAACAGAATTATCCAAATCTTTCAGTTAGTCTAACTAAACTACGGCCACATTCTGACACAACAATCAGGTAAATTCAGCAAGCAAGAGGAAGCTGGGTCAGACACAAGCCCAATGCAAAAACACCAGCTCCAGTACGGTGAGAGTTTGACTCTCAGGCAAATCTTGAACTACTACTGCCAACCATTTGGCAACTTAAAAAAAAAAATTTAAAAAAAAATAAAATTAAAATTAAAAAAAAATTTGTTCACTCAAAGATGACCAGGAGCCACTTTCTGTGCCATCTGACTGTATATACCCATTCTGTTTGTGCTGTTCATTATGCAATACCTTCAAGAATTGGCAAATACCAGATGAGAAATTACTAGAAAGTTATTATATAATCTCGACCTATATGGTATTTCCCAAAGTTTCACTAAATATCAGGGGCTGATTGCCAAGCCTGGAAGATAATAACTGTTTCAATAGTTTAAAGTAAATTGAAAGCTTCTATGGTTGAACTATAGCAAGACAGCAGCAAAACTGTATAATTTATCAGCAAATCAGATCACAATAATTTTTCTTCTGTTAAAAGATGCATTCTATTTTCCTAAGATATGACTTAAAAAAAAAAAAAAATAATCTATTTACATCTTATTACTCTCTAGGTAAGTTCAAGGTCTAACTTACACATAGTCTAATATGCTCTCTGTGGTGAGGATAAATTTGAATAGTGTATACTTGGAATTTATATCCCATTCCCTGCCCTCAACATGCTTCCTTTTTTATATTCAATTTTAATAAATGCAACAAGCAAAATAGATGCTGTAAGAACAATCCAGCCATTTTTCTCCATGGTATAAGGGGTCCTGACAAGTGAAACTACAAATTTTTTTTTTGACGTGAGGACTGTGGTAAATATCTAGAAAACTCAGTAGAATATCTGAAACCGTTTTCTAGATGAGGCTGGTGGAAATATACTTGAATTCCCTAAGATCTGTGGAGTTACACTGACAGCAGCTGAACACTGATGCTTTTGTAGTAAGAAATAGAATCAGGAAAATACAAACCAATATTCCTAGAACTCTTCAACTTGACTGTCTGTAAGTTGGTAGTTATTTTGCTACGTATTACTTGGCAACGTCCATAATAATTGGCTGTTTATTCAGTAAGAATACTAATTCTGTGTAATTGACTGAATGAATAACACAGGTTAACATCACCTTTCAAAGAGGTACTGTGAACACCTAATCTTGCTGTCCCTCTGTGTATAAATATTACAAAGCAAAAGATAAACTGTTTCTCACTCAATTCCCCTTTGTTGAGCAGAAATCAGTTCAGAGTTAAATTGGTTTTCCTTGAAAGAAAAAAAAAGAAAATATTTTTGGTTTGGTCATGTGCCCTGTGGATGTTTCTTCATTCTTTTCACACATTCTGCAGTCATGCTTTGTGAACACTGCTGATCAGCACAACTACCTCTGGCATTTCATTTTCATCAGGAGGCTGGTATACTAGGATTGTATAATCTTGTTTATGTGTTGAATTTTTTTCCCCTCAAAGTTAACCTCAAACAGTCATGAACCTGTCTTCTCAAATTGAAAAACCTGCAGAGTCATTAAGAAAAGAGTGATGCACAATAGTAGCTTAAAGGGAAAGCAAAGGGATGTTTGATTATCTATATACTAGAAAGGGATGATGCAGAACTCATTGTCAGAGATTTAACTTAATTTGTGGCTTTTTAAAAGCAAACTTCAGCAGATTAAAACAAAGAGTAAATAACAAAAACCAAAGCTGCGATAACAATTTTTGGAGCTACTTCAGGTTGACTCTCCCAAACATGTAAACATCAAAACATACAAATTACATAAAACATTACATTAAAAAAAATGTGAGAAGTTGTGCAGTTGTGGAGGGAGAAGAACAGAGAGACAGTGCTTAGGAGAGCATGAATTACTCAACAAGTTTTCATTTGAAAACAGGTTCTGAAGGGTAATAAGAATTGGGTAGAAAGCTGAACTTAAAACAAATGTGAATACTCTGGAAGTGTATGGTGTTTCTATTCTGCAATGGGTCTACTTGACAAACCTTGCTCTGCAGCTAGCATAAAGTATGTATCAGATTTAAATATTCTGTTCTGTTCTGAGAGCTATGGGCCTTTGTGAGCCCACCTTTTTTTACCAGTTCTAAATCCATTTCACAATTTACTCTACCATGGCCAGATGGTGTCCCCATCACATGCAGAGTTTTGTATTGTGCAGTAGAACACTCACAAAAGAAATTTTATGCTTGCTGTAAAAATCCCCTGCAAACTTTCTCTTCTGATACCCTGAATTGACACTGGGAATCAAGAAAGTAAACATATAAGAGCAATGAATAATTACAGGTAGTTCTACCCACGCACAGCTGTCAGAACTGCGTTTCCCTCTGTGGTGATTAAGGAAAAATATATGAGTTAGGCCTTCAAAAATTAAAATTATTTCAATAATTAAACAGTCACAGTGGTAAAATGTAAAACTCTGTTGTACAGTTGCAAGACATAAGAACAAGTTGTAAATGTATCTGTATTGATTCTCTTTTTTTGTCTAAAATACTTTAAAAGACATAAAAGTAACTGCCTTAAGGAGACCTTGTGCATGAAAGAACATATTACTTTGGAAATTAATTTTTCACTAAAGGTTTGTGTTCTGATGATACTAGCTAAAAGTCAGTTTGAGCTGGAAAACTCTTGGCATGAGTTTCCTACTTTTTTATTTCTGTCCAATCTACAATATATATGGTCATGTGTGATCAGCCAATAGTAATCTCCTTTTCATTTCCCACCTCAAATTTTTTTTAAAAAATTCTTTTGCATTTGTATTGTATTTATTTCAGTCTTAGATGTTGCTGTATCAAAACAACCAGTCAATAGTATCTTAGTATATTGTACCTTAGTATACTATCTTAATGCCATCTTAGTATATTCCCATCCTAGTATATTTGTTAGCTACCTATTATCTAATACTACATCCAGTTTGATAAATTCAATAATATGTTTGTTTCAAAGAGAAGTTCCACTGCACTTTCAGTGCTCTAGAATGGGAATTGTCCCTCCTTCATACCTATTATAACTGAATTAATTTCCGTTTTCTTCAGATATGGTTATTTCAATTTCCAGTAGTTATCTTGTCTCTATGCTTGTGTTATCAGCCTTACTGAAAACTGAGTTAATTCACTGCTTTATTTCAAGACCTGTATCTTCATCAGCTCTAATCTCATCCTCATTGTCAAAGCATGGAGACACCATTTTATTTTATTACTAAAAGACCGTTTTATCAGTTTTAATTTTCCTCCTAAAATATAATTGTGCTTGTCTTCTGACAATTATTGCTTAAGACTGCTTAAGTCCTTCACCTTTAAGATATACCCTTCTCTGTATGCTGCTTGTTTTTTCCCTAATATCTTTTCTGAGATGATAATTCCTCCATTTAGCACTGCAACATTACCCTTCAAGGGTCCCTTCCCACCCTCTCCTTGATTACAGTAGCAAATGCAGGAATCAACATGGTCATATATCTTCTTTCTTTGGTACTTCTCTGTCCTTTACACTTAAGGCAGCAGAAAATAACTTTGCTAAGTAGGAAGTTGTAAAAATAATACATTTTAAAATAATTGCAGAGTTTTGAGCAAGGACTTTATATTTTCCTCCAAAATAAAGCATTTCTTACAGCTCTTGTTCTACACATTTAATCTGACTTCTGAAAGAAAATAATGACATACAAGACTTTATCAAGACATAATTTTTGTATACCTTTTCTTCCCCACTGTCTTCAGACTGAACAACTCCTTTTTTTTCCCTGCATCAGGATAGAGAGTGTGTTGAACCAATCCAAGAAGTAAACTTTTCCTCTTCCAGAGGAATTATCTTTTATTTCATTAAATAGAAAAATTCTCTTTTAGAAAATAAGAATGCTTTCACAGAAGCTGTGCTAGCTTAAGGAAAGGTCTCCTTTAAGGAAAACAGCACCTCCTGACACTTTAAATAAAGATGTTGAGGCTATGGATATATTGCATGTAAAAATGAGGAAACTCTGCTTGTTATCATTACTTGTAATGGAACAATCCACAGACCAGATCAGGAGTATTATAATTCATAATCATTCTCCAAAGCTGCATCTTTGTTATTTGATACTGAAATAGCACTTCTCCCCTTCATAAAAGGGGCCAATAACTCTGAAATATGCTGCACCCAACTGTTTTTCTGGCTCAAATCCTGTATTTTGCTCCCTCTCAGCTATTTAACTGTAACAGACAATTTTTCTTAAAATTGAATCAGCCTTAGCTTCTGCATATAAGGTAATTTTTCAGTTTGAATTGATAGTCTTTCTTATGGGTTTGTTGCTTGATTAGATTCCCAAAACCAAAATCAGTTAGACTGCACAAGATATTTAACTTTGAGACTCTGCAAGTAAGAGAACTTTTCATGAGCATAATTTAGATTTTACTGAACTTTCTTTTTACTGCAAGGACATTGAGGTCCTAGATCTCGTTTCATATAGGACCTTCAGTACTTATTCCAGTTTTTTCCAAGAAAAAACTATTGACTAACATAGCAGGGGGAAAGGTTGTTGGGGTTTTTTTTGTTGCTACTTTGACATTATGCTTGTGACTTAAATGCAATTCTGCAGCACTAAAGAAAGAAAAAGATTGCCTATCCATTTTTAAAATAAGTGTTGAAAGAGATAACTTAAGCAGCTTTTGCAATTAAATAATTAAATAAGTATTATATAGGTAAATAAGGAGGTTTCTATAAATTTCTCTAAAGGTCCATTATGTTGCACAATGAGACCTTAGAAACTGTCAGGTCTGCCACTGACAAAGCAAGTACAATACTGCCTCCTCCCTCCTCTCCCCTGCCACCCCCATTTCTGTACCAATGTACAGAAACCTGGTTTTGAGATTATACCTTTCTGAAATACATCTTTTCAATGTGTGTTGTTAGGGCTTTGTCTCCTACTCAGATTTTTCCCATAATAACACTTTATAATTTCAAATGCAAGCAGATACAGCTTTGCTGAGGAGGTAATACCATGGGAAATAAGGTGTAAACAATCAAAAATGCTTCTGGAATAGCATTTATTTATTATTCTTTGAAATCTTTTAGTACTAAACGAGCACTAATATGCTCAAAAGTGGAACTAAGTAGAAGCAGAGTTAAACTTGTTATTATTCTGTTATCTTTCAAGAGATAAAAAGATCAACAAAAAGTGAAGTGGTGAATTATACAGAATACATTTTTAAATAGTTGCAAATTTCAGCTTTGAGAGATCAAGCTCTCTAAGCTTTTGGCCATTATTGAGAAAAATCTAACAACTAGGCAAAATGCCTGCAGTGTTGGCAGGTCTCCTGCCTACCTCCTCACAGCTCTTAAATACTCTGCACCTGCCAGCCCACATTTGCAACTGACTTGCTAGTTTCAGCCAGAATATCCTCAGAAATTGTTTTAGCAAGAAAATTGCAGTGCTTTTTTCCTATTTATCAGAAACAAATGCATTGTTGTCTTGTCTCAAAGAGTTAATTTCTAAAATCTTAAACATTTTAAAAGTCTCAAAAAACCATAAATGATCAAGTGAGCCTCACATTACATAAACTCTACAGAATTTTGCATTACTGCTTATATATAGAAATGTCATCCATGTTATATCTATGATACATCTATGATACTTTTTTTCAGTACAGACTGGCCTGCACAATTGTTAGCTATTTAATTGTTAGTCCATCCCTGAGAATTTTACAACACAGGGACCTGTTGCAGTGCAGTGAGGACATAACAAAGTTCAAGGTCCCTAGTGCAGCACAAGCAAATTCCACAAGTTCTAAGAGTGAAAAACAGTGATAGTCTTCCTGGGAACTCAGAAGAGAGTCAAAGATTTGTTGTAACCTGGAAAGCAATTCAAGTTTTTAAACAAAGAAGTGTAGGAAGAGAGATTTCCTTTCAAAACAGTCTCTTCAAGAACTCGCTGTGTTCTGAGAATTCTTTTTTCAAATACACTTTTAAAAAATTTATTTTTACAATGCCACATTAAGAACCCCATGTCCCACCACATAATATCATCCACACTATGTATTGGTACACATAGCCTATATTTCTATACATTTTCTAATACTTATAAAGGGTGAATAGAGACATTATTTGTGCATATAGAGAGAAGTGTTTTTTTCCAGAATAGTTGCATGGCAGAAAAAGTTTGGGGAAAAAAAAATAAATAGAAAAATCTTCTATCAAAACATGTTTAATTCTCAGGACATACAGTCCTAAAGAAGTCTTCAGTATCTTAGTATCTATGTGCACCTTATGCACTACTTATATGGAAAAAACATAATTTACTTGCACACCATTTACTTGCCCATCAATCTGACAACACCAACATATAAAGCATGCAGTGGAAAATACAAGAGCACCACAATAATGTAAAAATCTTTCTTGTTTAGGTCATTTAAAGCAATTCAGCAATTTAAATTAAAATACTGACTTAACTGACTGTATTTGCCAACCTTTCCTAGACATGCTGAGCCATTATCTGAACCCAGAGAAGAAGAGCATGAGAGAGAACCCCTCAATAAAAAAATCAGTCCAGATTCTGACCATTTGTTATATACACCTTTTATATACCACCTTTTCACTTACAAATTATACATGCATCACTCCATTCTACCCACAAGTGCTAAAGGAATTTTGGGTGCACAGACATCATGAAGTAGGAGATAACATCTTCCCTGCTAGCAGAGGATGTTTGTCATAACTGTCACTTGAAACTTGGCAGTTTTGTATAACTAAGCTCCAAAACATAATTTAGACCAGGGAAGACTGATGGTTTAGAGCAATGATCACAGAAATGGGTGACTTAATAAAGTATTGTAGGCTGAATCTGCAGTACTATCCTTTGCACTTCCTTCACTAGAGACAATGAGTGGGAAGCAGGATATAATTTTTAAGGTGTTCTTCAGGGATGCAGTGCACAGTGCACAGGAATTGTATCTCCAGCTGGTGTTGCCAGCTGAGGCTTTTTATCAGGTCCCACATACTGTAAAGATGTCCTCATAAAATTATGCTGATATAGAGTCCTAAACAAAAAGCCAACCTGACTACACTCTAGACCATTTCCTAGAACAGCTAAAACTCATATAATTGACTATTTGTATGTCTTATTCTGCTCTGACAATCAGTCATAAGGAATAAATGATCAATGGCTGTCAGTCAAGGAAATATTTACAATGAAGACTTGTTTCCACCATAAAAATCATGAATAAAACAAGTGTAATAATGGCAAAGGTGTTAAACCAATATTATGACTAGTGGAGATCTATTAGGGGTTTTGGCTATCAGTCTTAAACATTTCTTCTCTCAAAGACCTTCCTAGTGACATTAGAGTCAATACCAGGTATCTTAATGCACAAATCCTATTAAAATGTTTTGCCTTGCTTTTAAAAGCTATTATTTTTGTCTTTTGCTACAGTTCAGATAGTGTAAGAACATTTCTTCACAATATTGTTGATCTTTTTAGAAAAGTTTTTTGTTTGTTTGGTTGGTTTTTTTTAACATATCTTGGGTATTTCTTGTGGAGTGTATTGTTTTTATGGAAAGCAAAAACCAGACAAAAGCAAAATAACACCCCACATTAAAATCCACTGAATTAACCCAACATTAAGCAGTCCAATAAAATTCTGAAATATTTATATATGGTTTATACTAAATTTGATATCATTGAAGCTTTTGAGGAATGAATATTGTGACATCCCCCACATAGAGACAAAAATAGAGCTGATAGTTCTTCCAAGCAACTAAACCTGAAACAAATTTAATCATCAGTCTTATGTGTTTATTTCAACATTTGAATTCTTTTCAATTAATTTGAATTATGGTTGTATTTGCATTTCTTGAGAGTATTACAATATCAAAGCAAGAATATTCCTTTAAAAAGGAAATCCAGATTAGACATTTTGCCCTAAGAGTTAAATTGTGATTACATTCAGGGCTTTTTTTTACCAAACTTATAAATATGCCAAGAATGAAACTAAAGAAATGTAACAGGGTAACCCATAAATAAACATCAGTTTCCTTTTTAAATCCTGAGGGTATTCCAAGAGCACAGAAACCTTCTCAGGTTTTACATTCCATTTCCTACAATGTATTTTCAAAGAATAATGTTCTGTCAACCAGAATCACATAACAGATCTTCAGTACATACAAACAGTTACAGTTCCACCAAGAACACAACTGTTTATATGGGGCACCCAAGACACTTCAAATGGAAAACCACTCAATTTCCTCACATTTCTTCTACAGCCTGACCTTCAGTTAGTTTGTAGTGGTGCTAAGGTCATTTAAACCACAATACCATATGCTGCTCTCTCTATCTTGTATTTAAAATAATGTCACATTTTTAAAAACTGGAAAATCTTTTTGATTTAGTTGTGCCACTGTGCTTTCTTCTGAAATTGAGGAATTTCCTTTTTTAAACTCTTCTGGTCTTTTTATCCCATTCCAGTGCCTACTGCAGCATTTTAGAAGGATGATTGTTTTGCGAGAACCTTAACTCAAGGCATTTACTGTTCATGTTCAGATGACCAATTAATTAATATTCCTGTGTCCTTCACAGAAAGTTATTTTATGTTCTAATCATCTTTCCAGGGGCCAGAAACATAAACCAGGTCATTATGAGTTAATTCAAATCAATGTCCAATGACTTTCTAATTTTCATTTCACACTCGAGAGACTTAGCGTCTGCTTCTGGCAACAGTTCCACTGAAATACTCTTATCAGATATTTTGGGAAATTATTTCATCTTTCTAAAACCATGCCTAACCAAGAGGGCAAGCAGCTTGAACACAACCACCATTTCATAGGAAAATGCCTGAAAGTTGGGATTCTCTTCAATTTAAGTATCTCATCTCTCAAACTTCTCTAGGATTTACACTGAATAAATGCACAACAGGAAAATCTCAATTAACATTTAGGCTTAATTATTAATTCAAAGCATGTTTTTAATTTTGTTTACTAGCAGGATTATGCTAAGGACCAACACCAACATGACAAAAAATGAATGCATTTATTGCTTCCATAGGGAGTAAGTACTGTCCATACAAGTGTATTCAACATCAGTGCTTTGGTACCTACTTATTCCTTAGGGATGTGTACCTGAAAAAGGGATTAGTGCAGTCTGGCACTATGGTATTTTATTTCCCTTGTGCCAAATCAGGCAGTAAAACTTCCTGACAGGATTTTAGTTATTAATGGCTGCCATTCTCCTTGAAGAAGCATACATTAGTCTATCCTATTTGGAAAGAATAAAATTTTATTTTGTTGGTATTTCTCAGATATCTGGCATTCTGATGTTAAAAGGATATATAAAGGATACCTAATTACATCTTCCTTGATTTAATTTACTAAACAATGGTTGACTGAAAAATGTACATTGTTGTGGTATAATTTGAGGTTTACCTCTAGATTTTCTTTTTCTTTTTGTTTTCTTCTCTCCTAAACTCCGTGCAGGCTGGGGGGATACAAAGTTTTATTTCCCTTAGCTGTGTTCATCTGATATTTCCACCTTCTGCTTTCTGGGTGCACGTATAGCATCTGGGAGCAAGGCATTCATAGACTGTCTCAGGAATTCATTACCCTGCCACGTTTCAAATCTTGTGAAAAATAAGGAAAGGCAAGAAAGAGTACCTTCTGGCTTTGTTATTTTCCACTGAAAGTGAACAAAATTCTATTACAGATCCTTGATGGATGGATACATGAACAGTTTGCCAAGTCATGCTCATGCCTCTTATTTTCATTAACATTTTACTTGAGTAAATTTACTACTGAGGTTTTCAATGTATAGCTCTAAGAGCTCCATTGTGTACATCAACATGTACATAACTTAATGTACATGTTATTGTGTACATGCAACACTAACACCTGTTATGTGCTTGTCCTGAAGTTATGAGGAGAGATATTACAAGAGACATAGAAGTATTTTCATTTACTTTGGCTTTTAAATCGAGGAAATCATGCTAAACATACAGATTTTCCTAGAGTGTATCTTACTATCTAAAAAAAAAAAAAAAAAAAAAAAAAAAAAAAAAAAAAAAAATTATCTTTTTATATAAATTACATCTTGCTTCAGCATCATAATCCTAATCACTCTTCTGACTTGCAGGTCTCCTAAAGAATCCATACAGATCTCTTTTTAAAAATAAAAAAATTGGGAATTGAAAATTCTTCTCTATTTCCATATTCTTGCATAAAATCATAAGAAGATTTTAAAAATACTGTGATTATTATGAAAATCCTGCCTTACTGATAAATAAGTAGCTATTATTGTAGATGATTCTGGGAAAATAAGGTGAAACAAAAATGAAAATCACCTAATTCAAGTCAGAAACCTAGTTTAAATAATCCAAATTAAGGGGTTGAAACCAAGAGCTCAGAGTCCCTCTTGGCCATGAATAAAGATGGCACTCTCAGCTGGAGAATTTAAAACCCAGCACTGTGTTTTGAATTTTTAGTCAGGTTCTGCTAATCTAAAGGAAAAGGGTTGGTACCGCCCTCTGAGAGCTGTACTAAAATCTGTTGGTTATTTCAGATAACCTCTACTCATCCCATGGCTTTATCTATCCTTTACTCTATAGCATTCCTGTCATAGTCACTTATAAAATGAAGGAATGTAATTTATTTTCATTAATTCTATCCTTACACTTCTAAGGAAACTTTAATTACTCGGTGATAGTGCGTCACTTCAGTCTGGTTTCAGACTTACCCAGTTAAGACTGATGTTTTTATATCTGAAGCTCCTTGAACACTTTTATTTACACCTAACCAAATAATCGTGGCCTTTATTTAGATTCTGTTGTATCTAGAAATCATCATGTTATCACAACAACTTAATGATTTAGTATATAATGATACCCAACTATGCTGTTCACACAGATTTAATCAGTGCTTACAAGCAGAACATGAATCAGTGTGTTGGATTATAGATGTGTAGCTGCCCATGTTTTTTCTTGCTTAAGAACACATTATGTTGCTAAATGTTTGGCACTCCTGTATGCTAAATTTACATTTAAGCTCTGCATAATTATTTCACTGTCAGTTCTATATTCTATCGTTTTTTCCAGCTTCTGTTTTTTCTTATAGTAACAGTCTGTGTTTTCTAGATAGCTTTATTCTAACCATGATCATGTTTCTGTGGAAACAAAGGACTTTCAGCCTTTACAAAATTTTGAATCTTCCTCTGCTCTGTGTAAACCTTTTCTGGTCTTTGAAACCTTTGAAATAAGAAATGCATCTCCTCAACTTTAATCTAAAAAATACTTTGGCAAGAATCACTTCACTGATTCATACAAACTTCTTATAGTCTCAATGGCACATGTATAAATGAACATTATCTATATGAATATTATTTGATATAAAAATGCTTGGAAATAACTATTGCACATGTTATATATTACAACTCTCTGACTTGGATTTAAATTTAGATCGGGTTTAGAAGCAGAACAATCAAATATCCACTTGAAAAGACTTCAAGATGAAAACATGCATCTTCTAAAAAACCACCCCTGATTCTGTTTATCATCTAATGCCACCACCCCCAAATGCATTGTAAAATTAGGGATCCAGACTGCAATGATAAATTAACCCTGTACGTGCAAGTGTAACTGAAAAACATTGAATACCAGCAAATTATGCTTTGGGTTTTCTTCTCCCTACAGAATTATAATGATTTGTAAAGTGTAGATTGTTCTAAATTTATGGTTTGCTCCTGACTGCTGATAGGATATACAAAGACTGTTATAGGAGACAAAGTTGTAACATTACCAGATCAGAACTCAGACCTGAACACACTTTAAGCAAATAAATTCCAACTGCCCCCTCTTCCCTCCTCTGCCAGTTTACATAAACCAGCCAGTTTCATTGTCCAATACTTTAGAGAAACATTGGTTTTAGTAGAAGGTTTTTTTTGCATACAAGAAGGTACAGAAATGAGAATCAGATAAAACAGCTTTCTTACTGGCAGAGAGCAAATGTGATCACCCACTGTGGTTTATGTTCTATCTGTATATGTGCTTTATTGTTTGGTTTTTTTGTTTTATTTTGATTAACTGCCATCTATCTTGATATGAGCTGGAACATAATCATTTACAATTTTTTTTTTCATGGAATTTCTCATTTTTATATAAAGTAGCTATTCCTAGTTTTTCTTAAGTGCTGATATCTCATTTCAGACCTAGCACAGATTTTCTGAGTACGTATTCCTAATTTCAGAGGGATGCACAAAGCCATAAATATCTCAAAGCTCTCCTTACTTAATTTAAGATATTCTTGTGACTGAGTATTATATACAATGATGATTTTCAGGAAGAGATATACCCATAAATGAACAATAAACTTTAGAAGCAATGGGAACCAAGTGATATAAAAATTAAAAAAATCCCCAAACATAAATACCATTTGAAAATAGGGACATTGAGCTTTATGGTCAATAAAGCACTTCTATTTAACTTAATGTCTGGAGAAAATAGTCTTTTATATTAAGGGAAAGTACTATAGTGAATATCTCTCTGCATGTTACTAATGAAGAGAAAGTTGCTCTACTGAGTAAAGGTTCTCTCTTCCTCTACCTCATGTTAACTGCATGTGGGCTTCTTTAAATAAAGTGTCTTTCAGACAACATTGGACTTCTCTGTGAACACTAAGGCTGCAGCTCAACAGTGGGAGATTAGACCTCAAGATACCAAGATTTCCATCATAGAGGTTTAAAGTAAATGGTGCATCCACAGGAGATTTACTTATGCACAGTTTTGAAATAATATAGTGTACATAAAGTCTTATTTATTGCAAGATTTTTCATACTAAAACCTGAAAAACCTCTTCTTCAAAGATAGGTAATTTTCAGGAGTCTTCTATGCTCATTTTCTTCCAGGCTGAGCAACCAGATGGCTTATATATACTTATTTGTAGAGATCTCCTTTACTCGCTGCTCCTTAGTTTTAGTACTGCAAAACTAGTGGCGTTAATGAGTACTGAAATGAACACAGCTTGAGACTGCTTTGCAGCTCATGGAAGGATTCTTACAACTAAAAAATTAATTTGTCTTTTCATTAAATATAAGCACAGTGCAGCTCATCTTTTAAACTACTGTAACAAGACAATAAAATGATCTTCAGGACAAACATCAGTATAATACTGAATTTTTAAAATACTTTGAGAGTACTGTAGCAGGGAAAATAAACTGTGATCCAGTGAACAGACTTGCCATATGGTGTGCTTTTAGTGCCAGCATTAACTGAATCCCCCAAATCTGAATTTTGCTCTTCAACAATAGAAAAATAAAGGCCACCAGAGTAGAGAGAGTAAAAACAATAATTAAGGCCAGGGCTGAGTTCAGTTTAAATTATCTATACCAATATAAAATCATCTTTTCTGAGGAGAATACTAGCAAGTATTTTCTTTTCATGAGTAATATGTACAGATTATTTCAAGTGAGGATTCCAACACCATAGTCTCCAGTGCTTTTGCTTTGCTTCTAGCACTTGCTGCTTCATTGCTTTCTCTCACCCAGCTAACATAACAGCTTCTCAGCAGCTCTGCTACAGAGGGCTCCCCAGGGCCCTGACCCTTTCCCTTCCCTTGCTTTATTGTGGGCACATCCAGCAAGGCCAGAAGAGTTCAGCCTCTACCCTCCTGTGTCACAAAATAGAAGATCAATAGAAAAGTATCAATTATATCTATGCATATTATGGAAAAGGTCTTATGTCCAGGAATGGATCATGTGCTACACAGCAATTTTCATATCCCACTACACCACTAAATTTCTGTAACACGTGCCCTTTGCAAGCATCTGGCTGCAAAACAAGAGAGCTGGTCATTACCCATTAAGTCTAACTGAGCAGAACAAGGTCCCTATAAGCTTTTCTTGGCATCTAAGAAAGTGAAATGCTGCTGTGTAGGCCTGACCTTGCTGTCCCAGTCAGTTAAAAGAAAAATGTTGACTTCAGTGGAGTTTTATCGAGCTCTTGATAAAACCATTGGTTTTCTTTTATTTCAAAGTGCATTTTTTCTAAGTACTATCCCTAAATACATTTCCCATTGTTCACGTCAAACATAATTTATAGTATTTCCTAAACCTCAAAGTGGGCAACTGCATTTAATTTTCCTGATCACAAAGCACAATATACCAGAACATGGTCAGCAGTTTCAAGAGTTGGGACAACATGGCACCACTAACTTAAAGAGAGAGCTACCCTCAAATTCAGTGCTTACTGATGCATCAGGAAAAGAATCAGTTACAGTTCCTAATTTCCTCCAAATCAAAAGGACTCTGAAACACAGCAATTGTATTAAAAAAAAAGAAAAAGAAAAAAAATATTAATCCACTGATGTCTTACCTGTCTGATTTGTATTAACAATCCTATATAATGAAAAACTTAAAATACAGTTATAGGATGACTTACACGTGTGCTGTATAAGTAAAACTAATTTACAGGCAGAACAAAGACACCAACAAGGAAACTTCTAGAACACACATTCAGTATAAAACGGACACTAACAGACATGTTAATCAGAGAAATATTGGATATGCTATACTGGAAGATTTCATTCACACAATTCTGATAAGATGCATGATTAACAAGTGGAAGAATATACCAAAAAGGGAAATGTTTCTCTTTAAAATAGTCTTTCCTGGAGGAGAAATAAAAACCAAAATTTCTCGACTTATGAGTAATTGAAAAACCAAAAAATAGAATAAAAAAAATAAAGAAAAAACATTACTCATACTTTTCTGACTTTTACAATATTTTGAGGATTATTTTCTATAATTAAAGGATACTGAATTATGTTTTAATTTGGATACTCATTAAAAGACATGGCTCTTACCAAGTTTCATGAATCCACTAAACTGGAATGTCAAGTATCTTGAGAAAAGCCAGTTCAATTACATGCCTGTTTTGACACCAGTCTGAGACAGAAACGAGAGAGAATTGTACTATTTAACTGAGTATTTCTGAATTTTAAAGGAACCTTAAACGTGCTGGGAAAAATAAAAACAAAACAAAAAGACAAAAGATTATGTTCAGTTATAAGGGAATCCTACACCACAGGAAGCTTTTCATGCATCTGCATTCACTTCAGAGTTTCTTCTGTATAATTCATCTGTCATGTCAATGCAAAGTCAGCCCTAGGAATGCCTAGAGATATTGAGCATCAAATAAATATCTATTTAATTCAGAGGAAGAAAATTAGAAGAGAGAAGGCTTTATAAAAACTACTCTTATGGAAAAGGTCAAGAAAAGTAGAACAACTCAAAATATAACCTACTGATTGGAGAGAAAAAAAATTAATCAAGAAAGTGGCTTGCCATTCAAATGAGAGGAAATTTGTGAGTTTGTGTCCTTAAATATTGATCTTTCCTTTGTCACAAAAATCAGTGACCAACAAGATAAAGTGATTTTTTTTTTCCTCCATATTTCTCTCCAGTTCTTGCTCTAAGTATTCCCCTACATAGAGCCTGTTCAAGGACATTCTCAGTTTCATGATCTCGAAGGTCTGTGACAGATGAACATCGCTAGCCCCGGGGAAGATACTCTGCTCCCAAAGTGCCAAACAGTTGGGGGATGCAGAATTTTCTCAAACTGTCTCTCAATACCCCTTAGGGGTTAGAGAAAAATCCAAACAGCATTATGAAGGATGAGGAAAAAATATAAGTGAAAAAAAAAAAAGAAAAAGGTAAATAAAAAGGTGAAAATATTTAAAGCAGCGTTTCAGTTCACCTGAACTGGAGCAGGGGGCTGAAGAGTGCAGTGTGTTGCAGTTTGTCCATTGTGGATATCTCACTGAGCCAGGTGTTTCTGACTTCTTCTACCTGATGGTGATTTTCTATATATTTTTTTACTAGGTCAGGGGATTTAGTATTTATTGTGATAGCCAAAAATTACACTGGTTCTGTTCAGCTGTCCTAAAAAGACTGGTGGTCTTGACCCTAAATGTTGCAGAGAGACAGGTAAACCAAGATATCAACTTCCAGAAATTGTAGGAAATAGTAGTGTTAAAGGGAACAAGAGTTGTAACCAGTGGGGCAGTACTAAAGACAGTAACTGTTTTGTTTTTCATGGATCCAGAAAGGGACAGAGGCTCAGATTTCTCTCCCTTGACTTCCAACCTCTTTTCCCAGCTGTGCGTGCAGAGCCACAGTGCTCGCCTGATCAGCCTTGCCCTCTCTGTCAAACTAAGGAGGTGATCAGGTCCAGCATTTCCTCTGACTTGGGCAGTGTCACCCAGAACGGTCTGGGGGTCAGTTTGGTCAAAGCAGACTAACTAAGAGCACAAGGAAAAAAAAAAGTCAGTGAAAACAAAACTAGAAAATCAGGCCTATGAGAGAATTGATCCTAGAGGAAGATGGGAAGAAACAGAATCTAGGAATTTGTCAGTAGAACTTATGTATTTTACCCATTTCTAACAATCATTTTATTTTCAAAATTCATAACTTCAATGGGCTTGGAGGAACGATATAAAGAAGCATAAAGGAAACCATAAAGGAGAAAAGATTTCTGTAAACTCTTTAAACTGGAAATTGCTGGGTAGAGGACAACTATAAACTAGACACATTTTAGCTCTTGTAGAAAAATAAGCTGCAATTCATAAAGTTTTTTTCCAAATTATTTAAGTACACAGTACATTTGCCAAAGGACATTTATTTTATAAAAATCAACCAACTATAGAGAAAAATCAATATTTTAGGTTTTCTGCAGCTGAGAATAAAGGGCTACCAGCTTGGATAGGAACTGTTTTTCTTTTAAATGATGAAGAAAATATCTGGGTATAGAACAAGTAATGAATATATCCTGGTAAAGAAATGTTCCACATCCCAATTGATGTTCATAGAAGTATTAAGATTTACAAAGCCAACACAAGATAAACAACAGTTAGGAGTAAAGAATGTTTTTTTCATGACCTGTTTTTCACTTTGAATGGATGTATGCACTCAGATATACATACCAGCATTTAAGCCACAGATACATAGGTGTGTTGTTTGTTTGTTTTTGTTTTAGTTTGATATAGCTGAATATTACAGAGCTGGATAAGAAACTGCAAAGAGTTGACAAATGTCAATGATTTTATCATCAGGAAGGAAATTCGGTGTCTGAATCACATGTAAGACTACAAAACCCAGTGCCTTCTTGATTTTAATGAAGATTAAGTTCCTAATCAGTCTGTGTGTGAGCTTGCACCATATATTGAGTTTCTCTACTCCATACTTTTGGGTTGCACATGGAAACATTTAGCCTAATGTCACTTTTTTCAGCAGTCAAATCAAATTCCTTGAATCTTTCTCAAATACAATTTTTACAAGTGTAGTTAAAAAGGTGATTCTTTCACTTTTATCTATCAATGATAAATCATTAAGGGGAAAAAATGCAGATGAAACAGCTTTCTGGCTAGTGTCAGGAACTACTCAGTTTGCCAAACAAGGGGAGAAAGTGGAAAAAAACCCACAGGAGTTATGAGTTTGTGATTGATACTGAAACCCCCATTTCTTCCTGATTCTACTGAATTCATTGTCTCATTCTAGCAGCAAACATTATCTCCAGTTTCCCTGACACTGCAGTCAGTAGCTAAGCACAAGAACGAGATCAGACTTAAAGCTCTTTATAAATGACAGTTCATTTGTCATGTGAAATGCAAAGTTCAGTTCTTAAAATTCAAATGGCTTCAGATGATGCTGATGCCTTGTGCAGGCCAGGAACAGATATAGAAGATTCTGTGGGCTAACTCTATTAATCATAACTTCTAAAGCAATGAAAATGTGTATTTGAATACTCTACTGCTATCCCCTGTACTTATTCTTTTGACAATTGGTTTTCCTGAAAAACCATTTATAAAGCTCTAATTATTCACAGTTCCATTTATAAAGTGGTTTTGCCTGGTGTTTTTTATCAGTTTATAGTAAACATTGCACCATTTCACAAGGTATTGTACAAAAGCCAAAGAACTCTGTGCCCACAAAACCACCAGCTAAAAGTTAGGAACTCCAGAAACATACATAACAGCTAAACAACTGCTAGAAAAATAGTATCAAAATACTTCAAAGAAAGGTGTGTATACTGTCTCCTTTCCTTTTAAACAAATCCATCCTCGTGAGGCAGAGCAGTGATACTTGGAGACCACCTACCTGCAAGTTGACCAGTTCATCAGTGAAAACATAAGCAATAGCCAAGAGCACCAGAGGCTTCAAGTGATCTGAAAATTCTGTGACTAAGGAAAACTTTTTCTTAGACTGAATGGAGCAGAAAAGGTACTCAGCCCCAGAGCACTGCCTGCAAATCCCTGCACTGAGCAGGAAATCAACAGGAACCATACAGTACCATTTCTGTAGCATGAAGCACTTTTCTTGAGACCTTGAAAACCTCCCTGTCACAGTGAAGTACCCTCATTGATATTTATAAAAATCGCTGCCTATATTATCTCTTTTCTTAAAAATTATTATTTTTATGAAGCTAAGGTTTGCCAGGTGCCTTCATATTTCTTCAGCATATTTTAAAAGCTATTTATAATGTAATATATATGGGAGAAATGTTACTAGGATATAAATGCATAAAGACAGCAGGACCTTCTTTATTCCAGCTCAGCCCTGGGACAGAATGCTCAGACTTTTGTGCTTAGTGCACTCTCCAAAGGCCAGGATGTGTTGGATGAACACCACTAAGAGGTATAGGATTCAGGTCTGCTCTGGAACAGTGCTTTAAACCTGAAAGTTTAAATGGGCTTTTAAAAAACTGGTCTGCCTCCAAAGCCATCCTCAAAAGCAGAGTTCAAGGACTCCTTTGGAAGAAAGAAGCCTTCAAAGTCAGGCAGATCTGCAGGAGGTGGAGGCTATTTTCTTGACACTGGAGAGGAGCAGAAATCTCAGAGGGGCACTAATTTTCAGACTTCTCTGTATCCTTGCACAGAAAGCTCCAAGGAGCATGCTCTGGTCAGATAACTGGCCTCATTGGACCTTATGGTGAGGTTCCACACCCTTCACTGGGCACTACAGAAGAAACTAGGATTGAGCATACCATCTAAAGTAGGCTTTTTACTACTCCCATTTCAGGAAGGTCATTTTGGTACATTGAAAGATTATTATGTAATTTAGATACATTAACTTTTGGCTATATCTTCAATGCCTCTGAAAGAGGCAATAGAGTGTGCTATATATGAAGGGACTATTCATTCAGATTGAATAGGGAGCTTGGCAGGTACAGCACATAGACAGGATTTGAAGCTGAGAGAAACAGTGAAAATTCTCCTTTGCCCAAAGGTGATCACATCAAATGACATCATGTCAGATGACATTAAATAGCAATCAAAGATTATCTAACACTTTTGCTAGACCTGGATAGCAGCAACTGAAATGATAGGAACTGAGTCACTGCATAAATGGGAACGTACTGAAGTTATTTGACTGTGCAAGCAGGTGTCCTTAAGTGTGATTAGCACTTAATAGCCCTGGTGTTCCATTGGACTTGTCTGCCTAGAATTATCAATTATAATGACATACAGATACTGAATAGATATCCCTACATCTTCCATGCCCCATAACCTAATATCACTCTCAGTTTTGCAACCCAGCTTCAGAATTAAGAAAATAAAATATTTCCTAGCTTTGTTACTTTTCTCTAGACATAGTAGCTGACAAGTTAGGTCAAGTTTTCTAATGATTTTTGCTTTTTGTATTTCAGAAATAATTAGCAATATGTTTCCCATCCCATTGTCTCCAATATCCTTTTTTAACTATTTTGAAATTGAGCAAAGTGTCACGTAGCAGACACAGCTGAAAATTCAGTGCCTTAAACAGAGAGGGAACTAAAAAAAAAAAAATCATCTTAATTTATGGTAAAAAATCTAGTTTTCCACCTATACTAATTCTTTTCCCATTTCAACCTTTATATAAAATGAAATAGGGCTTATATTTTAAAACATTTTAAAAAGAAACACAATGTTCTGCATTTTTTTCCTGAATTCAACTCTGATAAACCTGTTATGCATTTATCAAGCTATGAGTCAAACCTCAGTTCCATTACAACTTCAAAAGCTACACATCCAACGTAAGATAATACTTAAGCTTTTTTTCATGTACTGCCATCTCTTCTCCCAGAAAATACATAAACACAGACCAAAGAAGAATTGATTTTTAAATTGGTTTTAGTCAACATCAAACTTTTTTCCAAGAGAAAAACAAAAGTGTGAATGAAGTGAACTCACTCTATTTTGAATAGAGTGAATTGGCCATGAAGGTGTTGGGGAACACAGTCTCCAGCTGCCACAGCAGCAAAACAGTGCCAAGTTAAACCTGCCAGACTCAAGAAATGGAAAGCACATTTCAAATCTGAGAGGTCCCATCAAGAAAACTGTCTAAAGCAGGTCCAGTTCAGCCATGCAGACTAAAGATTTTATCAGTTTTATTCTGCTTGAAGAGCTTCCATGTTCACATATCACAGTTTCTGGGAGGAGTGACTCTGTTCATAGCTCTGGTTGTTAAACCCTTAGTTCCACAAAAGAAAACAGCTATAATCCATCCTAGAAAGGAGAAGGAGAATCACATACTACTTTCCAGTAGCTATAAACCAGCATGTGGTAGCAATTCAGTAAGCCCTTAAATAATCTTGTTCTTGTGCTTGAATTCCTTAGGACCCATTTAAAAGAAATTAGGAGCTTTTTATACACAGAAAACTTTAAAGTTCACTCTAAGACAATGTGTCAGAAATTATACAAATTTAGAAGCAGCTGGTTGACTACAACAGCTTTGCCCACAATACATTTATAATTACATTTATAAAAGTATTGTTACTAGAAAATATTAGAGCTATTAAAACACTATATAAAAGCATTAATATATCATAGCAATTACACAGCATTTTACATCTCTACAGTGCTGTGCAGCAGTGTGGTATGCAAATCTTTCATTATTAGACTCTCCTAGTTAAGCTAGGTGCTTTACCTCCCACTGCTTATGACAAAACTCACAACTGGCTATTCCCTCAGACCCATCCATGTTTTTCCAGCTGTCCCTCCCAGGAAACCACTCTGTCATTTAACCCTTGATAACAGCTTCTTGCCTCAGTCTACAAATTCAGCACATCTGCTGTAACGGAATCTCCCACAGATATTCTTAAGATGATGAAAGGATGAAGTTTCTTGGGAATTCTCTGACTTAGTATAACAAAAAAAATCATTCATTGTATCAAATAAGTTTTCAGAGCATATAAAAAAAATGGGAAAGATTTTTTTCAAGACAGGACAGAATCTTTTAGTCAGACATCATGTACAACAAAACAGACCCACAAAAATAGCCGGAGCCATTTCCTGAAGTTTATGATACACAGATTCAAGTCACATAGAGCCACAGAGGGCAAACTTCCCATCTTAGTTTATTTTGAGACAATTAATCTAAATACTGTTTCAGCCAACAACTTTATGCATCTATAAAATACTTTTCCCAAAAGAATTCTCAGTTTCTGAACAGGGGCCTTTCCAATGCTTTTCTGATACACTCTGTGCAGTTGTTTTCCAGTGCCAGCTGCTCAAGGCTTAATATTTTAACAATTCAAAGGCTCCCAAATAGGTGGAGACACTTGAAGAAAGTTGAAGGGCGATCAATTTCAAATCAAATAAGTAAAAAATCTGAATCTTTAAGGTGATGGGACATGGTTTGCTGAATACCAGAATATACTTTCACTGCTCATGGAAAATGACAGATATTTCACCTCATGCCAGGGTCTACTTGCTTTAGTTTTAGGCATACTAGACCATATATACTTATCTTTGGTGCTTGCTTAGGTAGATAATGCTGCTGACAACCTGAATAAAAATCTACATAATTAAGTTACAAAGATGATGGGAACATGCAGGTCTAAGTTGATATGGCTCAGACTCTATTTCTCTGATTTCAGAATGAAAGCCACAAGCTAAATAAACCATTTACATCTGCACTATTCACCATCAGAGATATCAAATCTCATTAATCATTTTAAAGTAAAAAAAATAAATAAATCTCCCTGTCAATTCCTTTCTTGCATGTAAAAAGAAGTGTTATTGAGCACTCCAGTAGGAATCTTGCTATCTATTAAAAAATGGAAAAACATCAGAAGGTCCTTTACAGGATAATTAATATTTTAATAGGTAGCAAGATTCCTACTGGAGTGCTCAATNGCCAACAACTTTAAAAGGCTTTCTAAAGGAAAGTAGAGAACATCCAAATCTCAGAAAAAGAGAAAAATTTGAATTTGCAAAATATTAAACATTTTCTGGAGAAAAAAACTCAGACAAAGTACTTTTTGACTTCAAAATCTCTTACAGAATAAAACTTTCTGCACCTGGCATGCAAAAGCAGCTTTTTTCCCCAAAGGTCCTCTGAAGTATTCCTTTAACATACTAGATAAATGCATAAAAAGATATTTAGAATGAAGAATGATTAAAATGTTTAGTCTGTACTTACAAAAGACAGTCTTATGGGCAGTTGAATGCTCCAGGTTACATTCACTCAAGTAACACTTGTTTCTGTGAAAGGAATTTTTCTCAGAGTCCTGAGCAAGAAATAAGTTAGTGAACACATACTGTTTGAATAATTTTCTTTCCAAACTTGTTTTTACAGAGTGGTAAGAGAATCAGAGCTTCATAAGAACATCATATCCTGGAAAAGATATGCCTTTTCTTGTCTGTGTTCTTAATCTCTGAAACAAAAGCAATACTTCTTTAGAAACCATTTTATGTGAAGAAGCATTAGCTTTTGGCAAACTAACATGAATCAAACCCCTTTAATTTAGACTCTATGAGTTATTTGGATTAGACTACATATAGNGAGACAGGTTTTATTCTGCTTGAAGAGCTTCCATGTTCACATATCACAGTTTCTGGGAGGAGTGACTGTTCATAGCTCTGGTTGTTAAACCCTTAGTTCCACAAAAGAAAACAGCTATAATCCATCCCAGAAAGGAGAAGGAGAATCACGTACTACTTTCCAGTAGCTATAAACCAGCATGTGGTAGCAATTCAGTAAGCCCTTAAATAATCTTGTTCCTGTGCTTGAAGTCCTTAGGACCCATTTAAAAGAAATTAGGAGCTTTTTATACACAGAAAACTTTAAAGTTCACTCTAAGACAATGTGTCAGAAATTATACAAATTTAGAAGCAGCTGGTTGACTACAACAGCTTTGCCCACAATACATTTATAATTACATTTATAAAAGTATTGTTACTAGAAAATATTAGAGCTATTAAAACACTATATAAAAGCATTAATATATCATAGCAATTACACAGCATTTTACATCTCTACAGTGCTGTGCAGCAGTGTGGTATGCAAATCTTTCATTATTAGTTCTCCTAGTTAAGCTAGGTGCTTTACCTCCCACTGCTTATGACAAAACTCACAACTGGCTATTCCCTCAGACCCATCCATGTTTTTCCAGCTGTCCCTCCCAGGAAACCACTCTGTCATTTAACCCTTGATAACAGCTTCTTGCCTCAGTCTACAAATTCAGCACATCTGCTGTAACGGAATCTCCCACAGATATTCTTAAGATGATGAAAGGATGAAGTTTCTTGGGAATTCTCTGACTTAGTATAACAAAAAAAATCATTCATTGTATCAAATAAGTTTTCAGAGCATATAAAAAAAATGGGAAAGATTTTTTTCAAGACAGGACAGAATCTTTCAGTCAGACATCATGTACAACAAAACAGACCCACAAAAATAGCCAGAGCCATTTCCTGAAGTTTATGATACACAGATTCAAGTCACATAGAGCCACAGAGGGCAAATTTCCCATCTTAGTTTATTTTGAGACAATTAATCTAAGTACTGTTTCAGCCAAGAACTTTAAAAGGCTTAGAATTCTTTCTAAAGGAAAGTTGAGAACATCCAAATCTCAAAAAAAGAGAAAAAATTGAATTTGCAAAATATTAAACATTTTCTGGAGAAAAAAACTCAAAGTACTTTTTGACTTCAAAATTTCTTTCAGAATAAAACTTTCTGCACCTGGCATGCAAAAGCAGCTTTTTTCCCAGAGGTCCTCTGAAGTATTCCTTTAACATACTAGATAAATGCATAAAAAGATATTTAGAATGAAGAATGATTAAAATGTTTAGTCTGTACTTACAAAAGACAGTCTTATGGGCAGTTGAATGCTCTTTCTCAGTCCTGAGCAAGAAATAAGTTAGTGAACACATACTGTTTGAATACTTTTCTTTCCAAACTTGTTTTTACAGAGTGGTAAGAGAATCAGAGCTTCATAAGAGCATCATATCCTGGAAAAGATATGTCTTTTCTTGTCTGTGTTCTTAATCTCTGAAACAAAAGCAATACTTCTTTTGAAACTATTTTATGTGAAGAAGCATTAGATTTTGGCAAACTAACATGAATCAAACCCCTTTAGTTTAGACTCTGAGTTATTTGGATTAGACTACATATAGGATTGTTCTGTGTCAGGCAAGAGGGTATAAACCTGGAGGAAAGCTCACTGAAGTTCTAAACCAGATTTAAGACAGAACAAGGTCAATGCATAGGCCTCTGACAAAATGAATTTGGCTAAGAATGCAGGAAATCTCCTAGGGGGTCAGCATAAATAAACATAAACAAATAATCTGTTCTCTTCAGGACTCCTCTATTTCTTCAAATACAAATTCCATTATTGGTTAAGAAAAAAAAATATTATTTCTGTAGGAAATAATTTATAGACAGATGTGGCATATTTTTCTTTAACCAGTCTCTAGGAGCTGAAATACAAGTCCTGTTCAGTATTTAGAATCACCAACGAGATGAAATGAAGGCAGCAGAGATTTGCATACTCAGTGGGAAAAAAACATATGTATTGCATAATTCTCACTGACGTTTAAATAGTTTCACTGTTCGTGATAGATATGTTTCTGTCATCATGGAAGCAGCTCTAAATTTGTCAGCTGACTTGGTATCAAAGGATGAAAATATCTTGTTCAACATCAGAACTTCTTTGTGTACAGCCTACTCAGGCCTACCCACATCTGAAGTGTAAAAAAAAGCCTCCACAAACTGAAATATTAAGATAGCCATAATTATAAATCACCCTTTTTTATAAAACTCTGGGTGGACTTGAAACATAGACCAGAATTAGCTACAAGCCTGAATTTGACACAAATTTCATCACAATTGCAAATTAATTCCATTATATGCTACAGCAGGATTCCTGATAATTATAATGGGTTCATATAAAGAACTCTAAAAAATAGGATCCCATATCCCATCTCTGCCATTTTGAATTGTGCACATGTCAATCTAGATCCTATTCTCAAAAGGAGCTCCAGCTAGATCAATCCTTTTCAAATCTGTGAAAAGTAGACTGCAGGACTGAAGATTTCTCAGCTATACAGAACTCCTGCAAAATCTCTAAGATTCTCCTGTAATAGACTGTTTCACCTTTTTTTTCTTGCATAAAGTTATTGATCAAGTTGCCCTTGACCCAAATGCTACAAACTTTGTTCACGTGTACTGCTAGCAGCAAAACTGTTTTTGAATAAATAAAAAAATCTTTGCACAGCTACAACAGCACCAAAGATTTTTTTGTTTTTTTTTTTAAATACTGGACTAGAGAACCGAGGGACACAGCACTCTTGACTTCACTGTTCAACCTCTGAGAAAACAACTTTATGCATCTATAAAATACTTTTCCCAAAAGAATTCTCAGTTTCTGAACAGGGGCCTTTCCAATGCTTTTCTGATACACTCTGTGCAGTTGTTTTCCAGTGCCAGCTGCTCAAGGCTTAATATTTTAACAATTCAAAGGCTCCCAAATAGGTGGAGACACTTGAAGAAAGTTGAAGGGAGATCAATTTCAAATCAAATAAGTAAAAAATCTGCATCTTTAAGGTGATGGGACATGGTTTGCTGAATACCAGAATATACTTTCACTGCTCATAGAAAATGACAGATATTTCACCTCATACCAGGGTCTACTTGCTTTAGTTTTAGGCATACTAGACCATATATACTTATCTTTGGTGTTTGCTTAGGTAGATAATGCTGCTGACAACCTGAATAAAAATCTACATAATTAAGTTACAAAGATGATGGGAACATGCAGGTCTAAGTTGATATGGCTCAGACTCTATTTCTCTGATTTCAGAATGAAAGCCACAAGCTAAATAAACCATTTACATCTGCACTATTCACCATCAGAGATATCAAATCTCATTAATCATTTAAAAGTAAAAAAAAAAATCTCACTGTCAATTCCTTTCTTGCATGTAAAAAGAAGAGTTATTGAGCACTCCAGTAGGAATCTTGCTACCTATTAAAAAATGGAAAAACATCAGAAGGTCCTTTACAGGATAATTAATATTTTTTCTGTTTACTGACTTAATGTACTTATTAATATTTCCTTGATAATTGATAACCTACATACTGTCCTTGATTTGTACAATAGCACTCTCTAAAACTCAGGCACACATGTATGGGGGTTTTTCTGACAAAATCTGCGGTGAGTGAGTGGATTAATGTTGGCCACAAAGCAGAGCTTTTCCTTGATGCTCCCTTTTCTTGTAACCTAGAGTGTCTACTACTGCATCTCAGCTGACAGCAGCAACACTGAAACACAGAAAAAGGTGACCTCTTAACAAGCCTGTGCCTATATGACTGCTCCTAGTGCAAAGTTCAAAAAGTTTGCTTAATTAAAGTGCTATCTGACAGTGCAGCAGAGGGAAGAAAGAGCTTACAAACTGTTCAGCTTTGTACTGGAACAGAAAATTATTGATAGATTATATATAAAACAAGGAGTAGGCTTAGAGTCTCAGAGGAGATGTTAAACAGGGTGGGCACTGGGTCAGCATTCCCACACAAAGCCCCCCAAAAAAGGGTCTGTAAACCATATTGCTTTGCTTTTCACTGAGACACACTCAAAGGATCAGTAATACAGTAACATGAGCAGTGACTTCCAGAGGACAATATTTAGTGCTCTTAGCCTGAATTTCTGATTATTTTTATAATATTCTGCCATCATGTGTGACCTAGGAGGTTTTGGCTGTGGCAAAGTGCAAAATATTCCAAGCTATAAACAACGCTGAGAAGTGGGAGATAGTGACTGATGTTCAGATGGTAATTTAATTGACCATGAAGACAGTGGTAGATTCACATAGCCTGGTCATCAATATCACTTTGCTGAAAGACATGTCAAAAGCAGATCCATTTCGCCAACAGAAACCCAAGAAAAAGTGTTCATTTGGGCAAAAAAAAAACCCCAGACATTTAAGAGATCTGTTTTCTTGACACAAACGTTTTTATATTAATACATTAGAAAGAGGGATCTCAATGTGAAAGTGTCAGTAAAATTTACTCTGCAATTATAAGCTTATCTATTGTTCTTTGAGCTGCTTGATTTTGGCATAACAAATCTATATATAACAAAAGTTTCCTTGGAATGCATATCCATGGAAGCAACGTGAGTTGATTAACACACAATTGCACTCAGGCTGTAGGTTTGTAACTCTACAGGCTTAGCTTGCTTACAGGGTGAGCTGAAGAACACTTGGTCAATGAAGATATTTAAATATTTCAACACAAAACAATAAAAAAATCATTGTTCTTACCACATTTACAACCAGCAAAAAACATACATATACACAGTTACAGTAGGCCAGGTGACAGGTTTAAGCTCTGCAGTTTTAATTGTGCTTGTTAGTGTCTGTACAATGCAGACATTCAGTTCTACATGTGAGACTAATTCTATTAAAACTAAAGAAAATTTGAAGCATCACTTGAATTCTTCTGTTTTCAGAAGGAATTATAAAACTGCTCTAATAGTTGCTGTTACATTGCCCAATCAACAGTAAGGCAAAACCCATAAATGATACTGACAAGAAACCACTGAACCCACTTGAGATTTAACTCTTTGCAAATAATGTCAGTCTTAAAATTTCTTACACATCTCATGGACTTATATTTTTTTCTTTTAATGGACCACGCTTATTAATGTTCAAAAGGTTTATAATCCCTTGTTCTTTTCTCAGTTTCAACTTGCATTTTATATTGCTACTTTTCAATAACAATTGTGAATTTTGTCTGCCAAAAAAATATAAAAATCTGGGAAATACAGGTGAACATGAAAAGAATAAAAAAAATAATTTGTAACATATCATGAGGCATGTATAAAGAAAATTAAATTTGTATTGCAATTTTTTTTAACAAGAAATACTTTGATTTGTTTAGATTGCAGAGGTGAACAACCAATATTCTGCTTCTGAAGTGAAATGAGGCACTGAAATTGGGGACATTTCCTTAATAGAAAGGATATTACTTTTGGTTTTTATATATCCTTCTTGAAATTATTAGGCTATTCTAACAAGTCTGAACACAGAACAGACTTGGTTTATCCTTTATTCCCCATTGTGCTTTGTTACATTTTAGCTTAAAGTAGATAAAGAGAAGGAAGTTTCACATGCAACCTTTCACGTTAAGTTACCTCTTCTGTGAAAATATATTATTATGATAGCAGTAGCAAACATCTTGGTCACTAAAATCTGTCCAGGTGTCCAGTTTTCAGTTGGAATTTAAAAAAAAATATTTTTTTGTTTCATTTTGATTTCCATAGTTCCCATAGTACTTTATACTACTCATAGTATATATTATGCCTATATTCTGTATGTACGCTTCATATAAAACCAAACTCTCACTTCTCAACCTGCATCTGTATTTCTAACAGAAGATTGACTACTCTTTTCTATCTTGTTCCTTTTTTCTTTTTGCTTTTAAAGAAAAAACTTTAAAATAATTTGGCTACATCTGTAACTGGCTATTTTTGTGAAAACAGCCCTACCTGTTCTTAGAACCCTAACTTTGTTTATTCTCCACTATAGTGTCAAACAAATCCTTACCTATCCTCATTCTTTTTTACTCTCTATGAAGGAAAATCAGAGGAATTCATGATTTTTGTTTTTTTCTAGGAAAAAAGAAATACCTGTCTCTTATACANTCTTGCTAGAAATTGACTTCATGAGAAATCAACCTTATTTCTAGCTCTGTTGTTTGCTTCTAATAATTAAATACATTTAACATCTTTCCAGATATGTGGCTAAATGTGTATTCCCTGTGGTTTTCCATAGTGAAACTTCTGCTTTGTCTTGTATTTCTGTATGTACGCTTCATATAAAACCAAACTCTCACTTCTCAACCTGCATCTGTATTTCTAACAGAAGACTGACTACTCTTTTCTATCTTGTTCCTTTTTTTCTTTTTGCTTTTAAAGAAAATACTTTAAAATAATTTGGCTACATCTATAACTGGCTATTTTCCTCTCAATGAGATAGGACATCACCAGCATCCTACATACAGAAACACAAGACAAAGCAGAAGTTTCACTATGGAAAACCACAGGGAATACACATTTAGCCACATATCTGGAAAGATGTTAAATGTATTTAATTATTAGAAGCAAACAACAGAGCTAGAAATAAGGTTGATTTCTCATGAAGTCAATTTCTAGCAAGAAATTTGAAAAATGACCATACTGAACTGAGGAAGAGATGCCTTTTTAGCTTTTTACTACTTTTCATCCTCCTGAATTTTTACATGTGGTCCAACACGAATTACATTTTTTTTGTACAGTCCCTGAACAAAAATTAATGCCCTAAGGCATTAATTTTATTGAGATAAACTGTCAGAGGAGTTGTCAAATTCTTGAGATCTTGATTTGTGACATGGGTGACAGTGACAAAGTGACATAGTAACATGATTAAGCTGGGTACTATCAGCATACCAGTACATTAGTACCTGATTCACTGGCTATTTTTGTGAAAACAGCCCTACCTGTTCTTAGAACCCTAACTTTGTTTATTCTCCACTGTAGTGTCAAACAAATCCTTACCTATCCTCATTCTTTTTTACTCTCTATGAAGGAAAATCAGAGGAATTCATGATTTTTGTTTTTTTCTAGGAAAAAAGAAATACAGAGGATCACAAGCAGGTGTTTCCTAAACTCCAAGTAGCATCCATGTAACATTAGTTCAGATTTCTAATAATTACTTAGTTTTGAGCTTAGAAGTCTGGGTCTGAATTGATGAAGCTGAATTGTTGCTGAGAATGATTATCTGCAAGATACTAAAAACTCTGAGTAGCTTCTGCAGCTGTGCTAACCACAGTTTACCATTTTCATTAATCAAGCCCTGAAATGTTCATCAGTGTCCCAGAATATGTTTCATAGCATATGTAAAAGGAGCTAAGAACAAGGAACTACTGTTAACTGCTGTAACACAAAGAGCTCTATAGAACAAAGTCATCTAGTAGTTGCATATTCAGTTAGTAGTTCAGCCTTCATCTGTCAAGTCTTCAGTTCATTATTAATAGATATAATGTGCCTGCAAGAAGCACACATGCTTATATACACACATATATGTAATTAAAAATTGAAAAGTCAGAGTTCACTAACTTCTGGCTGTTTCTTCAATATAGAGAAAAATTGACAAAAAACTTGAAAGCAGTGCATACCTTCTATTCTGTAATATATTCTTCTCCTGCAGTCACACACACAGGAGGAAAATTTATCATTTTAAAATTTTGCTTGGGGTATTTTTTTGTTGTATTTAAAATGGGTAACTTAGGCAAAAAACAGATAGTTGGTGGTTACTGTCCAGATGGAACAGGACAGATGAGAAGCTCTTTGCTATTCTTTTCCCTTGTACAATTTCAAGCTTTCAGACTCCGTGTGAATCTGCTCACTACAGTCACTGCTTCGTTGGGAATAAAAAATCAATTACTGTCTGAGGTAAACTGAACCAAGTGTTAGCATAAACCAAAATAACACTTTTGCTTGAAGGAGTCCTGTTAAGGTTTATGGGAATCGATATTTTCTAGCAGGTCTTGCAAGTCTGCTAGACCATATTTGCTAATTTAGGAGGTAACAAAACTGTCGATGGCCTTGCTGTAATGATTTATGGAAATGACATTCATAAGCACTGAGCATTAATGAGTCTTCTAGTCTTCCAGTGATTTCCTCATTCCTTTTACTAAATGAAGACACTGAGAAGTGGGATGGTTTTTTCTCTCCTTTCCCCCCCCCACCACTCAGATTTGTTTTAGCTGTCTTTAATTGCTGTTTAACTGAAAATAACAAAAAGGGAGGTTTTGCCTTTTTTCAGGTACCAGAAGTTAAAACAATCTGATTGGAAGATTTTACTGTTTAGCCAAGGTATTTTGCCCAAACAAAGTGCAGATTCTTTTATTTTTTACCAAGAATGAAAGCACTGAAAGATGTCCTGTTTTTCTGAAAAGTATAGCAGTCTTTCATTAAAGACATCAAAATCACTTAGAAATGAATGAAGGAGACTTCTTTCATGATCTCTGCTTGTGTAGCCAACTAAAGCAATGAATAGTCCTGAAAATCCATTTCTGGAATCAGAGAATCATAGAATCATCTGGGTTGGAAGGGAACTCTAAATTTCACCTAGTCCAACCCCCCTACAGTAAGCATGTAAGTGAATAAAGTAATTTCAGTAACTTTACTAAGTTTATTTAAGTATATATGACAACTTTATATATTAAGACAACTTGTTTTCTAGATCAACTTTCTAAAAATGCAAATCAACTGCACATATTTCTAATCTGCAATAATTTGCTAATGAAAAATTTTGCTAAGTGGGGTAAAAATAAAGGCTTTCAAGCCTTCAGGTTTTTTTGTTTGGTTTTTTTGTTTTGTATTTTTCCATGAAGTCAGTGAGAATTATAAATATTTTGAAGGAGACAGATAAGGATACCTCAATGGCATTTTCTTTAAAAACCCAAGAAGCAAACATGAGTGGGCTTTACAAAACAGTCACAGAATGATTAAACATCAGGCTTTCTAAGCAGGTAAGGGCCGCATGGACTTTAGCAATTTTTTTTTTAAGGTTTGAGTAACAGAGGAAGAAAATTATTCAAGAACTATAACTTGGAATAAAAACCTGTCCTCTAAACTTTTGTGCTTATAAATATGCCTGTCTCAGTAGTTTTGCCTAAAAAGGAAGCACCCTTTCCTTTACAGCTTCTGACATGCTGTCCATTTAGCTGTTTTATACTGTTTTAAGATGTAACCTAAGAGCATCAGACAATACTGTCACTGTGTTCAAAAAAAAAAGCTTTTATAACAGTAGCCAAGTTTAATAACCATGCCAGAGAAAGACAAGTCGAAAGCAGAGATAGGAAACTTGGAACCCCAGTAACATCTGGTGCCTTTTTCACGGGCTACAAAAGTTAAATTGCTCAGATCTTTTGCTTCAATATCCAAAAGCAATTCAAGCCAAAGAGAAAGACAGAAAGGTCAGAGACTCTGATAAATCAAATATTTAGAACAGTCGATCCCTTTCTACAATACCTATCAAAAATTTACCAGAGCCCCTGGGCAGCAAAAGACAAAACAACTTTTCAACTATAGGGATAATTTAGACTAAATACCCCTGACAAGTTCATTCCAGCATGAATATTTACAACACTTGACTGTCTGAAAGCAGCCAGCCTTTAGAATAGGTAAATAAAACTCTAGTATCTTAGCAAATTATCTGGCTAGCAGTTTTATATTTCTTCAGTGAGAACCAAATCTAATGCAGGAACTACTAGGGACAGGGGAATCCTCTCCTTTGAGTCCAGGGGGCTTTGGATTAGAGTCTTGATTTAAGTTTTAATTGATTTTTAAATACCTTGTTATTTTAAATTTCCCATGGTGCTTAGGGACTACAACAAGTATATTTCAAGCATATCACAAGGAAAGCTGTCACCTCCTTCCAGAGCTAATATTTTAAAAAAGAGAAAACATTTTTCCACACTATGGCTCCATTCAGAACCAATCAACACCACAAATTGGGTTAACTCAGTTGGCCTGACCCCAGTCTAGTGTCTTTATCTTTGTTTCTAAAGAAAGAATATTAACACTTAGTACTTTCTGTTTCTCCTATTGTACTTTATCACCTCTTTCACTGAGGCAAGTCAGAGCTGATAAGGAAAGATAATAACAGAGAGAAAGTTAGAATTTCTTCATACTACTCTTAATCTCAAGTTTGAGATATTTTTTTTTTTCATAGAGCCTCCTTCCCTACTTAAGGGTCTCTCATACAAGAGAAAACATTCAAACCTCCAACTATCAAACAGGCCCTAAGAGCAGGGTTGTGGATGATTCCACTTCCCGTTCCTTTCTTGTGACAGAAAAAACCCTTTTTATTTTTCTAATGATTCTTTTTACTCCTACTTGCATAACCACTGTATTATTGTTTTGCTGATTCTGAAGTAGCACCAAGAAGCATCCTTCTTTTCCCTGGCCAGTTCAACTGCTAAATCGTTTATGCTCCTCAGTGTTTCCAAAATAACCTATTGAGATCTAATTAGTTGATCCTTTTGTTTCTAAGCTTCCATCCACAGGCAAATGTCACCTTTGGGAATTTTGTTGAGCTGGGTGAACCAAGCATGCTTCCTCATTAAGTTATGTTTCTGCTTCTAATTTTAAAACAACCAGAGAAATTAGGCCTTCCTAGGGAGAATCCTCCCCTGGGCCACGGACCACTTCATGTTGCATGTTTTCCTCACATCCTGCCACTAGCAATACTTTGGGATGCACATTATTCTGTAACTAAAAGCTTTTTAATAGCTTCAATTGTGATTGTAGGTTGGAATCTTCAGTAGTGAAAGTCTTGTCTAGAAAAACTGTTTAAGAATTTAAAACTTTATGAAAAATGACTTCAACAACTTCAGTCACGTGGGACTCCAGAATTATTGAAAACAGATGTCATCTTCTGTTATTCAGTCTGGTATCTAGAATTACTAGATACATGATCTAGACATAATTTCTTCTATTTCATTGAATTTATGAGGAAAAGCTCATTGAGAGCAAACCTTGTGCTCCTTCCCTACACAGTAAATAAATTTCAAGCAACATAAAATAACCCCACTTCATTAAATTATTCAAGACACTAGCATGATCTCAAATATACATGTTGTAAAACAACAGTCATTTTTCTCACTGTAATAGTACAGATACTACATAAAAGTTTGAGTCCTCTGGTGTAGGCACAGGAGTATATGCACTTCACACATGCTATTCTTAGTCCTCACTAAACCCACATTCCATAGCAGTGCCAGGAACCCGATGGCCTGGCAGTCAGATTTATTCTCAGACATACAATAGCTTGCACACAGTGTGATTACAGAGATACAAGTAGGACTGATCATCATCCTAAGAAGGAAAATAGACTTTATTTTGTGCTTCCACCTCTTCTCAAAAACCACAAGGTGCTACATAATTCAAGTAATTTTAATTGCCGAAGAGTTTAATTTGCTTTTTCAGAAGTTAATTGAATTAGAAGTTAGGTGTCTTTCATTTTTCTTTACAGTTCCAATTCAAAAACTACATTGCTGCTTTGTATTCCTGCAGGAACCCGTGAAGACCGTAACAGAAAGGACAAAATAAGAACTAAGAGAAATTAACTCTTAAACTAATTGAATCAATGACTCATTCAATGAAACAACACCAAGACACATCCAGCTCAGCTGGAAAAAAAGGGCTCACAACATAGACTTACTCTGGGGAAATGCTCACTGAAGAAAAACAATTATAGAAATAAATAGTGAGTTAGTGGACTTTTCTTTAAGAAGAAAAAAAAAAAAGCCTAAAATGTTTTCAAATTAAGCCAGGATTCATTTGTATATTTCCACACTTGTTTATTTCAGCTATGTTACTGTACAAGAATAGCTGCAGATGCTCTTTGTCCTTTCTATGTTCTTTGTTCTTATCCTTACAGTTGATCTTGCATTGATCAACTTAAAGCATGACAATGATCAAAGGCATCAGCTTGCTTCAAGGACAGACTTTAAGGAAATATAGGGAGTTATATTTTTTTTAAAAATTAATTTGTATAGCTCTACATTCTCTGGATCCTTTCCAGTCAAAAATATAGGTTTCCATATCTCTGGCTGGAGGAAGAAGCAAAACCCTACCACTGAAACACCCAGCCTTATAAAAACAAATGGCATTTTGTCACTGACCTGTGAGGCCACAACTTCAACCATCTGCTCTATCTTTTGATTTACTGTGCAGAAACACATTTGATTCCTGCTGTTAGAAGGCATTAGAAGGCACAGGAATTACATTCTATATTTTCTTCCATTTTGTGAGAATAATATAAAGTGTTGCATTATATGGGCATACCCCTACAAGGATGAGCCACTCTATTCAACAGAGTACAAATAGTTTACATAGAATTTCTAGCAGAATAGTTGAAAGTATGGTAGCTGTGTGCTTATGTTAACCACAAGTAGTCATGGTCAGTATAGGTATCTATTTGGCTTTCAAAAGGCTGTGATTTTCATCCTTTGGAAATATGTTCATTGTCTTTTTCATGCTTTATAACCATCTGATATTACAATGGCATTTTGACAGCTCATGATGCAATATGCCAACACTACAAAATTAAAACTCTTAAGTTAGTTTTTAAAGAATAAATTATATAATTAAATATTAAATTTACGTTCTATTCACAGTTCCCATCCTGACTCTTAACTGCATTCAGCTAAATGACTACTACTACTAGTCTCCCTCCCTAGTATAATACAGAAATTAATATTAGAACAACAACAACAAAAAAAAAAACCCCAAACAAACAAAATCTGTAAAGTGAAAGAAACACAGACAACACCTCTCCGAAACACACTAAAGAATGAAGTCCACATCTTAGCACAGCTGATTCTTAAAGGACACCAAGACAGGACACTACCAGGAATTTTGCCCTGCTAAATTACAGCACATTTTGCTCACTTGTAGGTAGTCCTGTATAAAGACATTTGCAAAACCAGCAATAAAATAATGAAATACAACAATTACTCAGAACAAGAGCAGCAGTGTGTACTCCATACTCTCTTCAGCATTACCCTGATGAGCACATTTTATTTTTTTTTAACTACCTGAATGATTCATTCTAACACTTCTCTGTATACTCTATGCTGTTTAGAAAGGCAGTTTTGACTATCTTGTAGAAAAAAAGTCCTGTAAGTGGCCAAGAACACAGTCCATTGCTTCCATGCATCTGACACAATGGGGTACTTAAGGTGAAATTAATTGGACAGATTAGTTTAATCATATCTTAAAGCAAGAAGGTAGTAATGACAGAGAAGATTTTTTTTTTTTCCTGAGAAAGTTTGAGAGTAAAGCCAAGCCCTTTATAAAATAGGATTTTAAGCCCCTACTGAAAAATACAGCTGCTGGTGAAGAAGAAAACAACAATGAAGAAATTCCTATGGGCTGTTTTATTGATATCAGATTTGATTTAGCAGTTAATCTCCCTGAAAGGTTATTAGAACAGTGATAATGACTACAGCAGCTCTCAATACATATTAACTGCTGGGATGACTGTACAAATTCATTTGAAAAATGTGAACATTTAACTTGCTATTGTCTGCATCCAAAGAAGAATTAATTATACCTCCAGGTATTTGAAGCAAATCACCATTTTAACTCGGGTAATGCTTCAGGTTCCTGTTGGTGATGATTTTTTTTCAGTGATTAAATTTTCATGATCTAAGACCCTCATTTTGTAGCTGAATAAAAGATGAATCATAGCATTCACTGCAATCAACACAAAGTATGTCACTGTCATTGATCTGATATGAAAAAAGAGGGGCAATACTCTGACTACATTTTAAATTACATCACTGGATCCTGAAATACTGTTCCTTCCCTGTCCTTGTAAAGTCCCTATCAGACAGTCCTGACAGCAGCTAGAACTATTTCCTAGTTTAGTTACTTTATCAGGTGTTTCCAAGCATTCCAATTCCAAGATTAAGATATAAATACAACTACACAATTCTGCCGACTCTTAAAAAAATGTTCTGTAAATGAGAAAGAAAAATCAGGAGTATGTGACCTCCCTGTATTCAAAATTTAAAAGTGAAAAGAAAAAAATAATAACAAAATTAATGTAATAGAGTGATAGACAGGTAATGCATAGGTTGTTAAGCAGATTAGCTGGAAATCTAGAAAGCCTGGCTTTGCAGTTATGTATAAGCATTAAAATCAATGAACCATTCAACTCAGTTTACTCAGTTATCCAGATACTCTTACTAACTTCAGTACTTCTGCAATCAGAGAACTCAAAGATTACTCACCCTGCTTAATTCTATGAGGGTTACACTTCTTGTCTGGTTAACACACCAGCAGAAAAAATAAGAATTGTAGTAAACATTTCTTAATTCTGACTCTTGAACTTGAGGTGTTAAGGACAACTCTATGGACTCAGTGTGTTTTGATTCCCTAAATATCATAACATAGTCTAGGTGACAACAGTTCAATCCTACATTGCTACTGAAAGCAGTGACATTATAAAATTCTTTAATGACTGGACAGTAGTTTGAGATGCCGAGTGGCCATTTAGCTCACTTATTATCCACAAAAAATTGATGTTAATTTCACAACTGAAAACTTAAGTGACCTGGCCAGCTGAGGCTATTATATTTTAAATACTTCCCAACAATTTGCAAAGTTACTCAAAGGTTCGGGCAAAATATGGCTTAATGTTTCCCCTTCACTGAGGAACCAGGTAAAAAGAAAAGCAAATAAATACTTTCAGAACTGATTACCAGGATCCTCAGTTTGAGTTGCCAGGCTACTACATTTTGAAGGAACTTGAAAGTCTGTACCAAATCCAGCAAATATTTCCTGAAACATAAGTAGCTGTTGCTTGGTTTGAGTGAGCATCCAAACCTGATCTTAAGAGGGAACATTCAGGCACTGATAGTATGACTTGCTTTACTGGGTAAAGTAACTTTGCAATTCATAGGACAGGAAGTGATTGTGATTCATTTGTCATTTTGAAAAATAATTGATTCCACACAATCCCATTTCTAAGAACAGTTGGAGGAGGATTACTCACCTTTCAGAACAAATAGCAGAGTGTGCTCCAACACACTGAAGAGGTTACACTGTGAATAACAGTAAGAACAGAGAGCTTGAGATTCTTTTCTCTGAACTGTTTCAGACAAAAAATATTTAAAAATCAGGACTCCATTTTCCAGATCATCAGGAGTGGTGCCAGATACTTTATTTATCCATTAGCTGAGCAGTTTAAGAGCTCGTTTTGAGCTGAAGGGAGGTACAGGACTCATTTCAAGAGAAACAGTCAAAATCTTCCATTTTATTACACTGTCCTAAATTATAATTCAGAGGATTCAAATTTGGGTAAGTTTCCCAATCCCCAGTTTTGGTGGTTTTCTATTTCCTGATGTAAGAACAAGAAATAAAATCATTCCAATTGCACCTTCCAGGCAAAGACATATCCAAGAGATTAAAAACCTGAGTAAAGTTTAATCTTCCAGCAAGACAATACATATAAGTGACCAGACAGCTGCCATGTCATGTTAAATTGTCACTAGTGAGGAAAAAATCCAAATTTATGATTTAGGGCTAAAGTATTCATACAATATCCCATTATGAATACCTGGAACCATTCATGTTTTATTTCTGTCCACCATACTTAAAATAATACATGGACTGGAAAAAAAAAATCTGTGATAGATTATACAAAAAACTGGTAATGGTGGATGATGGACTGCCTTATAAGCTTGTTCCATTTTCTCATGCAGTCTAAATTGCAGTGAAAAATTTCTCTTAGTAATTATGAGTTAATGCATGTTTTGCTTCTGACAACTTTATTGCAGCCAGATAACTCAGTAGCACATGCTAGCATATCATTCCAAAACCTCATTACAGTAATTCTTGTAACTGGCTTTTTTAACAGAGTGCCTCCAATTTGGTAGTTCAGCCCACCTTTTTCTCCTCAACTAACAAAGGGAAATAATTTAAAAATAAGGTGTGCTTATCATGCTGTTTGATATCCATCATATGAAATATTCCTACCTCATTTGTACAGCCAAAGAGTAACTAAAAATATAGGTTAGATTCAAAGGATCAAATCTGATTTCTACATTTTCCAACGATGAAAAGCTCTTGGTCTTCAGGTTTTGCTTTTAGCATTACATGCAGAATAGGAAGCTTTGAAACCAGCCACTTACTTGTAACATTCAGACCCCAAAGTGCTCATATATATATATGTATGGAAAAAGTTTCTTGTGTATCAGCCAGCCCTAATTTCAGTGTCAAAACCTTTTACTGCAAATTTGGTGTTTCAGTTAAAAAAAAAATGTATCATTCTGGGGCAATGGCTTATTCTATACCTGAACTGTAGTTACTCCATAAAACTGAGCTGCTTCAGTATCATTGTACTATCAAGCACTGCACAAAGTTAGATGTGGATGAAATGCTGGTCCTGGTAAAATAGTCAGTGAAGCTGAGTTGCCTCCTCTGCCTGCCAGGAAAGCAGGAAAACGTTAATGAGTGTTTCCAGTAGATAAAAGTCCACATGTTACCAGGGTTTCCAAATGTGTAGGGTTATTATGTAAATCAATCTTTTTCTGGCAACTCTAAACAGCTATTATAGCTAAAAACACAATTTTCATCATATCTATCCAAGAGCAGGGAAGTTGAAGGTTAAAAGCTTCACCTTCACTAACGTAAGGTAATTAGTCCTTTTTTTTGTTTTGTTTTTAAACACACTGCATTAATGAAATTACACTTCATGATTGTCAAATCAAAAAATTTACTCACTATATTCTAACATAAAACAGGCTTGGAAGTAAATAAAGAAGTAGTGCTCATTATTTTCCAAGTCATTAAAAATTAAGAGAATATTGAATGCTTAGTTATGAAATATAAAAAAAATTACTTCTATTTATTTATTTTATAGCAAATATATAGAATTTGAAAATTGTGCTACAAAATGTTGTGAAAGCCATTTGGCTTTACAAAATGAACAGATATATTGATGGACATAAAAATCTACTTGTATTTATGTAGAAACTATTCTCAGGGGAAAGGCTGTTGTTTGCAGAATGTGGGGAGACACCTGGGAAAGAGTACACCCTTAGGCTCCCCTCTTCTGTAAGCTGCTTTGAGCACCAACTCCTCAGTCTTATCTGAGACCCTTTTTGGCATTTATGCAAAACCTGCTGCCATCTAAAACAGATATGTGGGTACATGGTTATTAAAGAGTATACGATATATAGAGACAGACACTGAGCAAGTTTCCTCTCTTTACCAGTTAGATATTGAAATGTTTTAATGTGACCCTGGTGAGACTCCTTAACTCCAACTAAAAGTCTATCACATTTCAGAGTTTACATGAAAAAATGTTCTGATAATATATGGTTTATGGCTTTCCAACAGAAGAGGAGAACCAAAGAGCCTTCTCAAAATATGGCCTAATTTTAAAAACAAAAAATATTCTCACAGCATGTTCTACAAGCTTTCATACAGACACTATCAAATTGCTGTACTATACTACCAGTTTGAGGTGTTATCTGTTCATTTGCTGGTGATTTCTCATTGGACAGTCATTTAAGCATGGTGGGGCTTTTAGATTATATTTTCTTTTTCCATAAACTCTGATATGGCAAATCATCATCTTGCAACCTTTACCTAGCAACATAAGGGAAAGAAATTAAAGTGAAGTTTCGTATTTAACAAAAATCTATAGCCTGCCTATATGTTAGCCAGCTAGGAAAAAAAGAAAAAAAAAAAAAAAAAAAAAAAAAAAAAAAGAATTGTAGATAAAGAAAGCAGAAAAAAGATAGTGCACAATGAATTGTAACAGTTATGAAGAAGTAAAATCAATTGAAAGAGACCAATACGGTTTGGATAAGAAATACTTATTTATTGTTTATTGAAAGAGGAGATTAATTTAGCAGGCTTTTTAAAGGATTACTCAGTAATCTAGTTTAGAGATGAGACTTATGTTCTAGCCTTGGTCAATTACCACTGAAGGATATTGCTATCAACTGCTGCTTGATGGCTCCTGTGAGCCAGCCTCATAGCCTCATCCCTGATGCTGATGAGCAGTAAATGCTGCACAGATCACAGGGCTGTCATTTCAAGTGCAATCATCCAGCTCACTCCTTCCAGCAGCAAACTGGAAACGAGGAAAGACTCAGATACTGACTTTTGTGTGATCTTGGCACTACTAAACACTGTGAGCTATGAGATTGTTCCTCTGGGCTGAGGTTTAATTGCATAAAAAGGGGAGCTGTGGGAGGCTAAGTGGCAATTCCTCTGTAGCCACTGGCCACAGTACACCTGTTACCTTCTGCAGGCATCATAGCTCCCATTTTGACATCCTGAGTCTCAGAAAGCTTTAAGAGCAGATTTCTGTGATCTGTGAGAACAGGCAGCAGTATGCAGCTAATTGGTCAGCACCCATGCTTGAAATTATTAAGAAGGTACTATGTTTTAGACCCTTGCTGACTTTCAGAAGAATTAGAATGCCTCAGGAAGAAAGATATAAATGTGCAGACATACACAAAAGACTGACTGATATGAAAGACTGATTGTATTTATTACAGCTGAGCATTCATCATGGTACACCAGATTAATTTTGTCCGTGTAGAATATTGACACAGACATCCACAGAATTTTTCAAATATTTGATATAACTTCCTTCTTCTATCAGCACCTTTTGCATTTGCCACTTTTCTGCATTTAATATAGCTGCTTGCATCAGTTTGTAGGAAAACCTGCAGGTACTTTGTCTAGTGGCCCTAACGAATGAAACAAATTATTCCATTTCTTTAAGCAGCATTCTGACTAACAAACATTTTCTCAGTGCAGCAACTTCACTGCAGTTCCAGAGCACAGAAATATTTTCACTCAGCATTTAAAAATTCTCAGAAGTGTCATTAGATAGTGTCAGTCATATACCAGCCATCTGTATATTACAACACTCACTTCCATCTTGTAATAAGAAATTAATATGTTATGGGGAAAGGTGGGAACAAAAACCCTACAGATAAATATTACTGAAAACCTAGAAGGTTCTCTGAACTCAGTGAGTTCATAAGTTTACCCTTGTCATATGCTCCTTAGTATTTATATTTGAGGTTTGAGTATTTCTACAGTGACATAAAGATAACATTTTACAAAATAAGGCAAAAAGATCTTAAGATCTAACTTAATTTATCCTCACAAAAGCAAAAAATGCTATTCCTAGTTTAGAAGATGTTTGTGAGACTGATTTAATTGTATTAAAGGAGGAAATCAAGGCTTTATTACCAAAAATAGATTGTGGTAGAAAATAGCCAGCATAAAATAACTTTGTATATTACAAGATTTTTATGTGCTCAAATCAGTTCCTGATATTGTTAGATACCTCTCTTAAATTTGTTTTATTGATTTCTCCCTCAGCATTCTGATACAGGTTTGAAAAATTTTAAGAATAATTCATTATCTGGACATGAAAGCTATAATTTAAAAAAAAAAAAAAAATCACTCTTTTATAAGGTGGTTGTTAAAATTTCCACATATTAACGCATAACAGTATTACAGTTTTAATACAAATAATCTTATGCTGAAATAAATGTAGCTTAAATATGGTTTAAAATTCATCTGTGCTTAGATTGAAATAAAATTATGTCCCTTAATTAAAAATTCATTTGCAAGCACAGCCCTGTGTATGCAGTATATATGAAAACTGGGCAAAAATAATATAAAAAAAAAATCATCTACTACTGCTAAGAATCAACTTTGTATCTGAGCTGCACAGCGGTGTTAATGATGCTGTATCCTCACCCACCCTTAGTTCTGCCTCTCCACATCCCATCAATATACACATTAAAACACCAACCTAATTCAGAGAGGTGACACTTTTTAAAAACAAAAATTGCTTTTTCTGATTCCCACTGTTAGAAAGTTGAGACTTAAATCAGATCTGACATCAAATCCTAGTTACAACCTATACATTGAATACATGTTCGAATAGCTGAAAATTACTTTTGGGAGGTGTGGAAATAGCAATAAATGAGAGGAGAACTCCAGTTTCATCTCTCACTGAATGGCAGGTGTTTCTAAGGTCATCCTTGAGGATATCTTCATCTCTTTTTACAGATGCTCATTTGCATCACAAACCAGTCGACGTTTATTATCAAATAGAAAACTATCATTTAAAGTTTTACAGGCTGCTGAAATTGAAGTTTCTGCCTCATGTTTGACAACCAAACCAGAAGATTTACAGATGGCTTCAAATTTAAGCTTTCAATAGATTACTTATGTAACCTGCACAGCTGGATCCCAGAGAGGTTCCCTGTCACATGAACATATCTAAGCTCCTCAGGTATCTCAGACCCCTAGTATTCATTTAATGCATTCCTGATATTAACATATTAATTACAACCACATTAAATATTTTTTTTTAATAAAATAGCCAAAGGATTTGTTCTAAAAGAATTTTCATGTGTAGTAATGCACATTCAAATGCATTACCTTTCAACACTTCCATCCTGGTAGATCATACTCAAATTAATAACCTTAACTTGAAGAAACAAACTGTTTCCAGTGGTTTTCCAGTCCTTACCTCAAGGACAGAGCTTTAAAATAGATAAGACTGTGAATCGTGATTCATAAATGTCATCCCCCTTGCAAGCCAGTGAAGACCCAAGATGAACTCACCTAACCAACACCACAGTGCAAGCTCACACTACATGCTTCACAAAGAAACACGATTCCATCCTGTTGCAATTCCATGCAACCCTAAAAAGTGCAGTCTTTTTCTATGAAGGAAAAAAAATGAACATTCCTGACTTTGTTTTGCTACAGATGTTAGAAATGAAGGAGTGCAAAATGACCAGACTCACTTGTGTTCCATTAGCAGTTCAGGGCAATTGGTCACAGCGTAGACACATGTCTGAATAGTCAGCTAAATCAAATCCTTAAAACTCTGGATGCCAAAGACACACACCAAACATAGCTAGAGAGATGAATATGCCTACAAAGCCCTACCCCACTGAGCTGCAGAGCTAGAGACATATACAGCCTCTTCGATGTTAGATGGTGAAGACTCAGTGTACAACACTGTGTAAGGCAGGCATTGGGAGTGGGATTTACCTGTTCATTCTTACCCTGACACTTAGACACCTGCATTTTGGAATTCTGAAAATTCTGCTTGTTGTCTTAAGAATACGTTTAAGATAGTTAACCAAAGCTAAGTGAAGTTGCTTTGACTCACTAACCAATTCCTTCTAGACACTTAAAATCAATGTTATTTTCCTATTTCTTCAAAGGCTCAATAACGTCACTGATAAATCTGGACTAAAACCCAACTATAGCATTAAAACATTTCAGTGTGAAAGTATCAAGGAAAGTCAGTCAATATTATTGATAGTGATATGGCAATCAATTTGAACAGCAGATTCCAATCCAACATGCTCTAGAGGAAAAGTCTTTGCATGACACAGAAGCACACATACGTAAAACTGATGCCAGGAGAATTTTGAATTAAACCATCCTCACACATTATTGGTGTATCACACCATTTTACAGGATATATTACCAGATTTTTCTCTCATAATGCTGAGTCAAACATTGGTAGATACAGTTTACTATTTTCTTATTAACATTTACTCTTTGACTCTAAGTGTTGAATTTTAGTTCACTCATACCTGAAATGAAATTCCCAAGGCAAACAAGCTTGCTGAATAATTTTTTTGCACAGCATATCATTATCAAAATGAGGACATATCAGTAGGCTTGTAGAAGTAGTTTTCTGCTCTCATTACTAAGCTACTCTGGTTTAATTAGTTATAAATTGGCTTCTGGATTAACAACATAGTATTGAGAGGCTTCAGGACATTCTGAAAACCCCTCCAAAGGGCTCCCATAACTCACACATGTTCCTGCTGACACCACCTGCTTCTCGGGCAGAGCAGAACCCAGTTCACCTCCCCCTGTAGCCATTTCCAGCCCCCTGATATTTAGTGGGCTTCTGTGACCATCAGTGTCTGCTGGCATTTTCCGCTTTCTTCATTGTTCACCAGCTGTCCTTGGCATTTTAAATTTCCAGTAATCTCAACTCTTTTCCCATACTCAAAACAGACAGCAAATTAAACAGGATTACATTTTTAATTGCACTTGGCATTTTTTAATATTTATGGCTAGCCCTAAATATGAATGTCAAGGGAAAAAATGTCAGTTGTTAATCTATGCATACTCCATGTCTAGCTGTCAGAGCAAGCCCTGGACACTGTCATTCTGTGCTAGGTATTCAAAATATAATTATTGAGCTTCATAGGCAGGAAATAGTAAACAGTGGGAATTCTCCTCCCTCCCATATGACTGTGGAGATAGCATTATGGACTCTGCTCATTTTGGTGCATACGCCTGGTGTGTCATATGTCACAACAGAAGATTTCCACAGGAGATTGCTGCCTTACAGAGCTGTCATACTCACTGCTTCTCTCCTATCCAGACTCAAAGACGAAAGCTTCCAGGCTTGGTTTCTTGTGAGAGCTCCAAGAACAGTCAGTGTTTGTCTCTAAACACATAAACATGTAAAACATGTTCCTTCAAACATGTGCCAAGAGGTACCATTTCAGATCACACAATGCAAGGCTCTGAGCTATTTCAGTAATCTATTCTCAAATACATATACTCCACATATAAAAATAAAGTAATGTACAAAAACTGGAGAACTGCTGTCATAGCTTCTTAAATAATGCATTTATAGAGGGCCTATCAAAAAAGCAAAGCAAATTACTTATCCAACAAGACTTACACAAATAATTTTGTTTCTTGTCACTGTCCACCTGCATTATTCTCATTATGAAGACAAAGACATTATGCTTCCAAGATTTATATAATACTTTTTTAAAGAAATTATTTTTTTTACTTATAACTTTATGACATGAACAACTCCTATTACATAACTCCAGTTTTACTTGTTTTAATGTTTATTCCTAATGGTTTCACTTATTCTGTTTCCATTTTTGGTAGGTTGTATATACATATGTAAACATCCTCTGTAAACCAGATCAAGTGAAGAATATGAAAGCTCACTGAATGTTAGCAACTGGAAACTATTAAATCCCTTTTTCCCTGGCTTATGGAATTATGTAGTACACATCAGCAAGCTGTCTTTTTATTGGCTTTTGTAGACTTTGAAAGTCAAACACTTTTAGACAATAACTTATGAATGGAGAAGTGAACAAGATTATCTTATTTAACAGAGCAAAGGAATTATTGAAAATGCTACATATGCAGGTCTACAGTATATTCAGTAAAACAAATTATTCAGCTAGAAAACACAGGGAGAAGTTACTATAAATGCAGAAGTCTACACAGTTTAGTTTTATCTTACAGTTCCTACATTTAATTTCTTCCCAAGTCCTGTCATAGTATTACTGTGTGCTATTTCTTTCTGTCAAAAAACTACATCTCATATTAGGGCTCTAAGTGAAGCAAATGATGGACAGCTTCTTTTAAAATCAGCTTAGAAGCTAAGAGCTATTAGCAGAAGCAAGAGCCAAAATCTGGAACAGTGGCATCAACTATTTGAGAGAAAAAAAAAAACAAACCCAAAACATTCCAAATCAACTGCCTGTTAATTTTCGAATAACTTCAGATCATAACTGTGGCAAAAAGTCAGCCTTCTGCTTTTAATTTGGTATAAGTTTCTCTACCAAAATGTCCAGAAGAGGAATAGTTGTGAACTTCTGCTATAGTGTGTATTAAAATGTCTGCAAACCTGCAAATAGGGTGTTGGAAAGAATGCTTTTATCCACGGGATTATTTCAAATTATTTCAATTATTTTCAATTATATTTTCAGTTTCATTATTCCACATACCTACAGTTCTGATTTATTTTTAAGCACAAAAATAGTTTAATTTAAAAAAAAAATTAAAAATATTTTAATTGGAAAATGTTTCATTTGGAATTCACTTTGCCCCAGACAGATTTTATCTTTTTATCCACTGTTGTTTCTCTACTGCTGTGTTCTCCTCTGCAATGACAGACTGTGTAGCCTGATCACTCACTCTATCAAAGTTACCAAGTACATACCCTTGTAGGCTCCCTGTCACTTAGAAAAGAGTCCAGCTTCTCAGCTAACCACAGTAAGAATATGCCAGCAAAGTATTTCATCATTTTGCAGATTTTTTTTTGGAAGAAAAATCTTAAATACATCATCCAGGTCACAAAGAGAGACTTAAGTAAAAGGTTTAAATGTGAGCCTCCCCTGCAATCTAGTTGACTGACTAGATTTCATCATGTCAAACATCTAATTTATTAGGTCCTAAATTGGTTCCATTTTTAAAGCAAGAAGAGAAATAATGTACACTGAGTACTACTGTGGTTTGCCCACTGATTCATCAGCTCTTTGATAATCCAGAGACTGAGGATTCTCATTTATCACCAGACGATTTTTAATTATTTAATCTTCTTTATGATATCAATCTGGTGTCCACTGAATTCAAAAGAACGAGATCAATGACTCAGGGAGCATTCAGTCAGCTGCAGAACTGAGATAAGGTTTATTTCAAAGCATAAGCAAGTGTCAGAATCTGGGAGGGAGGCAGCAAAACTATCAGCCTTGGCAGCACTGAGGGAGGAGGTGTCAAGATGGACAGTCTGAATAGGGTCCTGAATCTCAACCCCTTCTAATAGGTTACCAAAATGCATGTGTCCTCTCCCCCCTCTCTGACTGCCATCTCTATATCAGGTTGTTCACATACCCTGTCTGTGAAAACTGAAAAGCAACGTCAGGCTTTACTATGTACACAGCCTTTCCCTGGTAAAATATTTTGCACAATTAAATATTTCTTACTGTAGCTTTCCATGACATATTCTTTGCCTACTATAAAAGAGTATTTTTACAGGAACTTACTTTTATACTGGACAGTAGCCTTTTCATACAAGTCTTATGCCAGTTATCACTATTAACACAGAGTGATACTGTGATATTCATAACAAAAAACCCAAAATATTAGCTTGAAAGAGTCATTTCATTCATGCAGTGCCAGCCAACAGGACTAACATACTAATGCTGTGAATGCATGCAGTGTACAATGAAATGAATATTTTATCTATTTAAATAAAAAAGTACAGACTTTACATATTATGCAAAATCCTAACTCTAGACTCTTCTGTCCCCGAGTGCTAAACAAAAAGAGCATTTCCTATGCTTGTTCATAGCAGTGAGTAGGCAATTCTTCCACTTCAATAATTGGGTTTTTTTTTTTTTTTTACTTGCATGGAAACTAGTTTTTCCAATCTTGAAAGATCTATTCATGTCAAAAAGGAAAAGCTAGTGACAGAATAACAAAAGATTAACAAACACAGTCCTACTCTGTACCTGAACACACAGAGAATACCTGTGTTGTATCCTACAAACCCAGTTGTATAAACATCTTCCATTTTTGAGCAAATTATTGGAATTTCTAAGTGTATCAGTGTTCAACTTTGTGACGTTTCAAGTTTCAACTGATATGGAATGTATAACCAATGAGGATAACTAATAACAAGAATAGTTTTCTTAATAGATTATGGATTTCTGCAGATCATCATGGATTTTAAAAAAGATTGATAGCTAAAGCTAAATTTGATTGAAAAAGAATAGGTATTAGCTTTACAGACAGCACAGGAATCTAGAATCTTAAGGCCTATGAATTTTGTTGAAATATCACAATAATTCTCAATCAGCATGTATTTAATAGAACTAGTACATCGTTAGAAATCACTGAAGTCTAATTTAGAGCTGTAAGCACTGAAACATACATATCCAAACTATACAACACTGAACTACAAAACTTTTTTTTCAGAGAAGAGTCTTGCTTACAGCATGGTTCAAATCGAACCATAAAACTGCCTTTTACTGGTTTAAAATGCTTCTTAAAGAAGCCTGAAAATAACTATTCACTCAACATCTGAAGAAATGTAAAGCTTTATTAATATGCATTTAAAATGTAAGCTTCAATTCACATTTTTTTCACAATTACTTAACTAATTTTAGTGGCTCTGCCTAGATTTGCAGTGTGAAATTAACTCGATGTCAGCTGGTGGCAAATTAACAGTCCTTAAAAAACAAGTGATTGTTTGTCTAGGTGGTCTTCATTCCATTCTAGGTGGTCTTGAATTTGATGGTTCTTCTTGCACCAAAGGAGAGATTTGCTCTAAAAGCAGGGAATGAAACTACATCCTCACTGAGGTCAGGGAAGTTAAAAATTAAAATTTTACATAAAATTTGAAATTTTTCTTTAATCTACTTTTAACAGGTGAAATTAATAAGTGTTCAACCAGATACTGTACCTTGACCACTTCTGGTATGCAACGAAAGAGAAAAATTTTAAAAAGGCAATGACTTCCATGAAAAAATAATTTTTGTTCATTCTGATTTGAGCCAAAATAAAAATAACTTCCTCAATGTAAACAGGTTTGTTATGCTAACTTTATTCTGCAGCCTACATAGCATCAATACCCGTTAACAGGAACTGCTGCTTTTCATTGACCATTTTGTGCTACAGAACTGGATTAAACCTTTACCAGTTCCTCTTTTTGCCAGTTCTGCATGCTAAGAAAATTACTGGTGCATAAGGATTTTTCCATAGTCTTTCTGAATATCTATTAAATAATTTCTTGTTGTTAACTAGTACATTCCATCTCCTAGCAATTGAGTTAACAGTTATGTAAGTAACTTAAAATACTGTTCCATAAGCCCATTACTGGGACAGGGGAAACATATTTGTATTCTGAAGTGCCACCAAGAAACTATTGGTCTTTTCTCTCCTGATGACATTCCTGCAAAGGCTTTAACTGGCACAATTACTTCCTGGCATGTTTGCATTGCCAGAAATAATTTGACATGATTGCTTCCCTTTTGCTCTTTTGTTGGAACTATGACAATAATGCTACTACTGTGAGTGCAAATGAGGCAGCAGGGACAAAAAGCATTACCTAAGGACCTCACTAAAAAACTTCTCGTGTTTCTCTACATAAAGTCCTGTCTGATTTAAAAGTGAATCAGACTAGAAAACACACAGCATTAGTGAGTGCAGTTGAAAGAAAAATGACTTGGGAACAAACATCCCTTGTTGCCTGACACAGGCATATTTATTTAGGCAAATTTAGGTGAATGGCCTAAAAAATTGGGAAATTTAAATTAGAAAATTTAAAAGCCTAACCTATATTATTGTTACTTCTATTAAAGTTAGCAATACAGAAAACTGAAACAGAAACTTCGTGAGTCACTTGTTTTAGCACTCCTGTCACGTTAGATAACTCCAGAGAAGAAACCTTGTGAAGTTGAAGGACAAAAAAGGGTATATTCTACAAACACAACTTAAATCTTATTGTCAGAATATCACATTACAAGTTGTGCAAGTAAGAAATGAAGCATCAGTAAACTCTAATCTAGGCAAAAAGACTTGGGGTGAATGTAGAATTTTAGGCAGGCTAATTTGATGAAGTGAGGTGGTTTAGCTGATCTTTTTTTTAAAAGCTACAAGACTCAGGGATATCCATGATACTATTTAGATAAATAGAATCATCTCTGTACTAGAGTCACTGAGGTTTTGCTTTACTATAAAACAACAAAAAAATCATACCAGCCAGTTAAGAGTTGGGACATAACATGGTCAGGAAACAGAAGGGCAACAAAAAACACTGCAAGAGAGCAATCAGACAAGATCTGAATGGCAAAACACCCATTACAATATTTCTCCCTCCAGATCAATGATATTTACACACTAAATGAAAAACTAGGGTTTATGACCTTGACAAGATGAACCTAGAGCATAGAGCAATGCTTCCTGGAAAAAATAAATTTACAATAAAAGCCTAAGATATGGTTCAGGAAGGAGAGCCTGCCAGGAAGTTCCAGGAGTGCAGCTCTACTGAACAGAGGTAGTGAGGCACCATGAAATAGGAACCAGGGAGAATCCCAGCAGTAATAGATCCCAGGTTGGATTACTCTGCCCATACACCAAATACAGGGCTGGTCTCTTGGGGAGTGGCAGGAGCAGACTAGTGCTATATTCATACCTGTCTTTTCCCTTGTTTATTATTAAAGTTGCTTAATGATAACAGTTAATTTCAGTCTTCTGCTTCAGAAATGGTGATGGTTTTTTACATTTTTTACTAAACTGAATCCAGAAGTTGTGAAAGATGCAAGATTGATTACTCTGTGCTTGCCAGCTGCTGACATGACAAGACTGCAGCCAACCCAGAGGACTAATTCCATTGCTTATTAGTGTAGATAAGCACCCAGAGTGCAGCCCTCTGCTCTCCTAGCCATAAGTCAATCACCATGGTCTAAGGCAGTTTGCTCTTTAGTAGACTAATAGCCTAGAAATTATAAGCTTGCTTCATGTCTCTCTCCACATCCCATTTTTCCCATGAATGCACACTGTACAGAGTGCAGCTCCACTGCTTTTGTATCATCATTTCCATTCCCAGGAAGGCAAACAGCAATCCTGGGAGAAACTGTTTATTTCACACTGCTGTTCCATAGGGAAAAGCTCCCCATCACTGCCTTTGCAGACCTTTCTATTCTCATTTTTAACAGGCTGCATCAGCTCCAGCTGTTAATCAACAGCTAATTAGATGCTTACAGACTATGACACCTTCATAGCAATGACAATGAAATGTAGTGTGTATGGCCAGGAACAAATACACAACTTAATACTTTATTAACATGTACATGCAGATAGTTTTCTATATGAACTTTAAACAAATGAAAAAGTCCACAGAATGATACATCTCAGATAAATGCTGCTGACATGGTAGATGAAAAAAACCTAATAATTTTGTCACATCACAGGCTTTCCAGAAGAACCCTGGTAGTTATTGTGCAGTTCATGACCTGAACAAGTTGAAGAAATCTTGCCTGGTTCCCAGTTTTTACTTCAAAATTCATTTTTATTGACATTGTGATGTGCTTAGAAACAAGCTTACTAGTGTCTTTAAATCTCAAATGCATGCAAGGTTTAGCTTTGTTTTAGTGGAGTTTGTGAAAGTTTATTGTAGAGTCAGCAAAAGGAGGAAAAAACATCCTTTGCATAACTGGGAGATATAAAATTACAATAAAAAAACAAAACAAAAAAGAACAAAGAACAAAAGAGAAAAATAAGTTGTGTATAGCAACATACTGAGTATGGAAGCATCAATAGATGCTGTTGAAAGGGAAAATAAAAATTACTCAACCTTTTTTTTTACAGTGATATTTTTATTTATTTGAGGTTTATAGCCACACATTTCCCTTCTACTTCAAGATTTTTTTAATTTTAGAAAACCAGCTAACTGGGTATCATAAAAAAATTAACCTTTCTTGCATGCTGCAGTCACATAATCTAGGTCAGTGGCTTGAGATCCAAAGCAAAAACATTATAAGTGCTATAAGGCTTCCATATCACTCCACTGAATAAAACTGAAAGCATGTTACAGCCTGATTTTGTAGCTCAGAAATCACATGTACCAATTACCTTTCCAACTATAAAGAGCAAGAAAACTGTGGCCCTAAAAAACCCCAAAAAATATCTCAGTCCCCTACCACAAGCAGTGCTGGAAAGATTGTTGGAAAGAACAATGTAGAGCTTTGGCAGATGACAGCAGTCACTAGCAATGCAGAACCCAGCTTTCTAGAAACATCCAGACATTCTGTATCTGTACCCATCTAGAACACACCACACACCAGACTGGTAGAGCTGTTCCAGAACTGTTTCTATCTTTCCAAGCTAGGTTAAGTCATATCAAATAGTCAAAACTGGCAAATACTATTTGATTCTGATGTCCTTGAAAATCACTATTTTGAAATTACTTCTTTTTCCTGTTAACTAACAGATAAGAACACCTACAGATGATACATACATAAATTTATTAATTTTTGTTGCTCCTCTACAATTCACTTATACACTTCACTGATCAGGGTGAACTTTAACTCTTGTCATAGCAGAGGAAGGAGATACTTCAGCTAAAAGGCTAACATCTTGAAGACAAGACATTAAAATAGATTTTTGTTTTATTTCAGAATCTGCTGCACTGAGTCTACTGAATTTACTGTTAAACTCTAGATCCCCAGTTTAACTGCTGAAGGGTCCAACAGGCTCCTCTAAAGGGATTACTACAGGTAAGCTTTCTGGCTAAAATAAACATAAGGGCATTTGTTGCTGGTTGAACATACCCCCGTTTCAACCATAATTAATACAGCACTGATGAATCCTGTATGCAAATTGTCTTGAAATAATAGGACACGGAAGAACTCAGGGTAATAGGAGCACAAAAGCTTAAATAGATGAGAAAGAAATAAAAACAGATTTCACTACTATGCTATTAGCATGGACTAAGCATGCAGACTAGACAAAAACATCCCTTGCCTAAATCATTTTAGAGTAACTCAAAGTATGGTTGCAGTTTCAGTTGAAGAAACCTTTGTATCATTGTATTGATTTTAAAATTGCCTATGCAAAATGCACTGGAAAGAACTGGGTTGTAGTACAGTGGGTAATCAAGTATGATTAGTCCCAGGGATAAGTCATTACATTTGTACCCCACCTCTCCCCTTCTCTTCACCTCACACTTTTCCAGTTGTGCAGCAGCAGCATCACACTAATAGCACAGCTCACTGAAATTATTTTGTAATACTGCCTTGATCCGTTTCCTTTGTTACATTTAAAAACAACTGAAGAAATTTGCTTGTTCTTTTTGCCAGAGCAAAAGGGTTAACCTCTTCCAAACAAAAATTAATCTTTGCAACACAATTGCTCAGAGATTATCTTAACACAAAGATTAAGCTGGTAAAGTAGTTATATATTTGTAGGTATCACAAGAATCCTTCACATTTTTTCTTTCACACTGCAGTAGTAAGTTATAACACACAATAGAGCAGACTGTCACAAGCTGTGCTAAAATGTCATTTTCCTACCTTGCTTATGGGTGCTATAAGTATTATCTATTTGAAAACGTACTTTGAAGCTGAACTGTGCTTTCCAATATTCCAAGGTAATAAAGTTACCTTAAGCAAAACAAAAAAGCAAGCCTGCTGTTATTGGGTGAATGTCAACAGGCACTAATTTGAATTCTCACCTCTACCTTAAGTACTTGCATATGGCTTAGAAATATATACATACACATTTCTTGAGCCTTGTCCAATCTTAAAACACCATGCAGACTAAAGTGCATTCTATTTACTACATTTTTCTTTCATTAAAGGGTTTTACTGGGAAAATTAAGTTCTCCCTTATCTTGTAAAATTATCCACAAGAGTTGCAATAACAAAAGGAACATAAATGAAAAAATTTAGTAGCAATTGAGAACTGGCATAAATATATTATGAAACAAAAAAACCTCACATACAGAATACTTTTTGCTATTAAGCAGCAAATCTTATAAATTACAGCATTTCATTTAAATGTTGTGGGTCAAAGCTGCCACTTCATGGCGAGCAATATGATGAAGTTGCTCTGGAGCAACTTTTCAAATTCTCCATTCCCCACTCCAGCTGGAGTTGGATTTAAAACTTAGAGATCAACTTGAAGCTAGCAAAACATTTAAACTATAGAACGTTTGGAAGTTTAATTAATCCAAGTAAATGAAAAACATCCTCCTAAATTAATACCAAAGGTTCAGCCTGCAGACACCATCTAACACAAACCTTGGTTATGGTGTGTTTATCACTAGTTCTGCAACACCTTTCATATGTAAATGATATTTTAATAATGAACAGTTTTCTGATTGAACATTTCACTTCAATTGGCAAATATTTGCATCAATTAACTCCTCCAGATTGACTCAGACAGTGATCCATGCCCTTCCCTTGGGGCTTTAACAATTACATAACTCCGTTTACATTTACCATCACACACAACACCTGGATGTCAAGTTATTGGAAGTGCTTCCACCCTTATAAATAATTCAACATCCTAATGTTGCTAATTATGATATGTACATAATTTATTGCTCCCTTGAGACAACAGAAATCTCTCTCCTGCAGAAAGCATAACATTAGTTTTTATAATGACAATATTGAGCAAAATTATTTCAAGATAGGAGGGAGACTGAAGTTCTTCTCTCACTGATTACAATACACTTCCATAAATACAGCAGAAATTTTCAGGAGGTGTGCAATGTCTCATTTAGAACAGTAGATTTATTTAACAACAAAGCTGCAGATAAGCATAAAACAGGATTTTCACATAATTCAACTCAGCAATGTCAAATTAGTCAGGTGCTTAGTTGCATCCTTGGCTGCTTAACTACCTCAGTAAATCTCATTTATAAATAAACTTTTGAACTTTCAAATGGATTTGTTTTCAGTGATTTTTCAGAGACATGTTTGGCAGTGTCTTCCTTGGACATACTAGATTCCATTTGCATTTAATCGACTAAAATCTTCTTGGGTAACGATTCCTTTCAGTTCTTGTCATCAAAAAAGTCTGGTGCACAATTAATTCAGAGATCTGAGGAGGTGCTCAAAAGATCTGGATGAATAACTTTAGCAGGGTCACCACATAAGCTGAAAATTTCTAATGAATGTAGCAGGCTGCAGTAACTTGGAGAGGGCTACACAGTGTCTGCAAGAAACTGAGCAGCCCAAGATTTTCATTAACAAGTAACAATTTGAGACCCATTTAGTTTTCAGTATACAACTGGAGAAATGTGGAAGGTCTCATTCCTGATTGATAATTATTTTGGACTTATTCAAACTTTGGTTGCTTTCATATAAAATTCCATAGAAGGCAAGCAGACATTTCCAGCCTACTGGAAATGCTACTGGAAAAGCTAAAATTACTGTGTCTTTAGTAGAAAAGATCTACTGCAGTCAAAAAGGTCTGCAAATGTTTCAGGCCAGCATTTCCTTACAGAACAGTAATAACTGAAAGTTTGAAATTTCATTAGTAAAAAAATGAAGCTTTTAAAAATAGTGATTTTTTCAGCAAATTAATGTCACCTCCTATGAACCCTGACAAGTTCTTTGAATATTTGCTTTCTTTTGGAAAATGTCACTGGTATTGAATTTATGCTGCAGCTAAGTGGTAATAATTTCTTCTTCAAACTCTTCTAATTTTCTCAGTCTTAAGAGAACAGTCTGCTTTTTTTCCTTTATTTGCTGGGAATGTCATGAAGTTAATGTCTTTTTGGGATTGGGGAAGAAAGAGAGAAGTGAAGATGAGACAAAGATAGTCCCTGATAACATTTAAAGCATAAGATCTGCATCATTGTAAGAGCTGCTGAAAAATACATGGCTGTTTAAATGTCTTAATAGAATGAATCTCACAATATACACAGATCAAAACTTCTAAATCACAGATGGTATTCAGCTTAATTACCCTGCTTTTATGTATCCTTTACATTTTCATGAAGGTTGGTGGGTAGATTAATTTCATTTAATATTTTTCATCAATAAGATATACAGAGTATAAAAGATACTATCTACAGGGCACTCAAAATGCTCTTCCAACCTCCAAAGTCACTAGAAAACCTTGGTCTTGCTACACTAAGACACTCTTGCCAGACCCTTTGTATTTAAACCATTCTTGCTTTTCCCCACCTGGGAGAACAGTTTTATAAGGCAAAAGGTTCTGTGTTTTTCCAATGTGAAATCTATACATCTGCTTCTAGCAGGTGGATGATGACATTTTTTCCAGTAATATGTTACTAATATCTACAAAAGGACATTTCAAATATTAAGGAAGCTTTTCATGCCCCAATTAGAATTACAGAGAAAAATTAAGATCCATAGGAGAGTTAGTTTCATTTTTGACAGTATCATTACAGTGTAATTTGCCACATGCTACACCAAAAATGGAAGTGAAGTCACTTATGGTAAAAGCAAAATTTTATCCTAATGTTCAAAATCAAATTGATGTGCTGTTAACTTATGGCTCATAAATCTAAAGACCATGAAATAAGCTCTAATGAAAATTTGAAGGCAGTCTTAAATGTAAAATATGTCAAGAAGAAAACTTTATAAGCAATAAGAGAGGTCAAGACAATTTCTTTAGACTTCTATACCTGCTTGATGTTACACAGAAATAGTGATTCAGTTTATCAGTGTTGCTGTTTATGCATCCTTTTGTACATAAAGAGATCACAACTTGCTCATGACATGCATCTTTAAAATCCTTCACTTAAGGTTATCATCTACCAGACTGACTGTCTATTTGGACAGCTTTCACCACCCATTCAATGGCATTTCCTTTACCAGTGCATAATGCAGTCAACCCCAATCAATTTCTGTTTCAGACCAGATGCAGGAACTGGCTCAGGCTAAGGAGGCTGCTGTAAATCACAATTTCAAAAGACAAGATTCTTCAGTTCTGTCCTTTGCCCAGCTCTGATTCAAATCATCTCCTAAGCACTTTAATTTGCAATTATGTTTCCAGCTTGTTCAGTGAAATTTATTTTTTACTAAATAATTATTTCAGATAAAGTCGTGGGTTTCTCCACTCTGACTGATATAGAGAGACTGTTGAAAGGCATTAATGCATTTGTGAACTCTGAACAAATTACACATTGTTATATGGAAGATTTACAGCAATAGCAGATCTAATTAAGTGCTTCACGGAGCAAAACACTGGGTAGATACCAAACTAAGTGATAAATCATATTTTGTCACTATGATTATCCTTCTATATGTCCTTATTTCTGTTAAGAAATACTCTTTATCCAGATGACAGTACTGGGATACCCAACAGCTTCTCAGATGTTTAGGATGACATCTGCAAATTCTCATTTTGCCATATTGTATTGAGTGAACTGAAATTCAGCTAGACGTAGCTCTTATCCTAGAGGTAATGTCAGATAATTGTGTTGTTCCATGTCTCAGCTGCTACTATTCCACACACAAGCAAGATAAACATCTTTTCTTAAAAAAACATTTACCATATTGCTCTAGGGACAATAGTCACAGGCACAAACTTTCATCTGGAAGTAGAGACTGGACCAATGGCTAGACAGAAATTAAAAAAAATATTTTATGAATGAGCAAGTCACCATTTTCACATAGTGAGAATTTACCATATTTTAGTAGCAAATTTTCATATATTTCTAAGCATATTTATAACATATTTCTAGTTGTAGTGTAGGTAGGACCAATAAGGAATGTGAAACTTATTTTTAAACTAATCACACTAAATTTTAGAATAACATCTAGAGCCTGGACAGCTTATTTGCCCAGACAGAACATCATGCTGATTCTGCCATGCTTTTTAGACCCCGATCTCCATGAGCTACCTGGTACTGTCTGATTTGGCAAAAATGTAACCCAAAAAGACCAGATCTGTGGAGCAACACGTTTTAGCACCAGATAGCACTTGACAGACACATATACACATTTTGAATATCTTGTTTTACTTCATAATGGCTCCTCTAGTCTGATGATCAAACAGTGGGGTTCATTCAGAGTGCATCTTCCAGTTTAGTTTCATCTGAAATTAGTCCCATCCATACACTCCTAAAAAGGCAACACTGTAAAAACCAAACACAATAAGTAGAAATGATTGCAACATTTTTTTTGAAAGTTCACTCCTGATTCAGACCAAGACATAACAATAAAACAAGCCCCGATGCTAGATTATCTAGTCTATTCTTCCACTGTACTTCAGGATGAAAAGCACAAAACTGAAATCAGAAGAGAATTTTGCCAGTGTCACAGGAGAATCTGTGTGAGCCTGCAAGAATTAAACTGTTTTTAATCTTTGCACATCATTAACAGAAAAGCACAGGCAAAGTGGACTTGAATAACAAAAGAATAAAGAAAATTCTGGAGAGGCTAATTGAGAACTTAATTTTAAAAAATAGCTTGGTAATTTGAGCAATCCACAAAGGTCTGAAGCATGTAAACATATATTGGAAGGGAACTGTAGTAAGTGCCTTAGCAGGGTACAATATGGAATAAATTCATCAAGTAATAAAACAGAAAATAGTGTATCAGAACAAGAAAAAAAACTACTATATCCCTCATAGGAACTTTCTTCACCTAGAAAGTCTATATAATTTCTCAGTGCTCAATACCTGAGTTAATTTGTAAAAGTAATGTTATTCCTTATTAGCCCAATGGCAGCCTAAAAGGGTTTGTTTTTCTGAGATTATCTATTGGTAAAGTTAACAACAGATTACTTTACATTTACTTTTAAAATAAGGCTCCTGCTGCTTAAGCTGGGATTTTCCATTCAAGATGACTGTCAAGATATTCAAGATAGACAAGATATATTCAAGATAGACAGCAAGAAAGAAGTTGCTAACTCAGGAGCAACAGGAAAAAAATTAAAGGCCTGTCTTGATCCTAATGATAACGTAGGGATGAGAGTTTGTGTTCAGAGTGTAGACTTCTTTGAAAGGAACAAAGTCAATGGGAGTATAAACCTGTACCCCGTCCATTTTCACATTGATTTTTTGCAGCAGCAGAGAGAAAAGGAAGCTTCTGAAAGCACCACAAAAGCAGAAGTCAGCAGATCTTATAAAAACAGATAAAATTTCCAAGTAGGACACCAATGTCATTGTCCTGTATCATTGATTTTTCTTCCAGCATCTGCATATCCCCAAAGGATATTTCAAGTCATGAAAGAAAAAAGGACATAAATTAAAAGACAGGAGGAGTTAGGTGTTCAATCTTTACCTTCTAACAAGTAAAGAAACCACAGTCAACTTCTTCAGGCAATAATATGTAAGAAAAACAATGGTGTTATTTTTAGAAGACTAAGATATTTAGCCATGTCCCCCCCATACTCTGGAGTACAGCAGCTCCAAATCTGATCACAACTAATCTAATCTAATTCTAATCCAACCAGATTAGAAATCCTTCAGCAACATCTGTGAGGATACAGTCTCATCTTTCCAAATTTAGCAGCTCTGAGGCTCCCTTGGCTTACTGAGCTGGATAGTTTACCTCTTCCTGCTACTTTACCTTCCAGTGCAAAGTGTAGATCTGTGCTGTGGCCCACTTTAAACAACTGAAGGCCCTAATTTTATACAGAGCCAGCATAATCCATGGAAATCAGCATCTACATTAATCACAATTGCTGTGTAAATGAAAGAAAGCTCTAACAGCTGAGCTGCCACATGGGGAGCTGTCCTGTCGGGCACTCCATCATCTGTCACAGTCCTGTTGAGCTCTGAGGACAGATGTAACTGCTCACACCTTGTGTGTCAGCAGCTATTTCCAACTGTGATGAACAGCACAGAGACAGCAGGTGGAAATTCAGTGTTACATTTACATTTTATTAGCTATGTTGAAGGGTTGGGAGGCTATAAGTAATGGGCAAACTAAGTAAGATTTGGATCAGGAACTGAAATAAATGAAACCATATTTTATACACGTTTCCTCCGTATCACATCTTAGTGCTTTCTTTTCAGCCTGTGATGGAGCATTTTTCTTTTCTAATCCATTTCATCTTTCTTCTGAAACCATAAAGACAGGAGGCAGTTCTACACATTTCTTGCTATAGGCAAACTTTGGGCTTTTTGACCTTTCAGCATGTTCTCAGCTGGGCTGGAGTAGAAGACCAGGCAGCACAACTGCAAGGGGGCCCATCTCCATTGGGAGTTTAAGAGACATTGTGCTGGTTTTCAATGGCATTTTTGGGCCCCAATTTTAAGGAGTAAACAAGGCTGTTTGTCTTGCATAGTTGTGCTTCCTCCTGTCTTCCACCACTGATATGAAGGCAAATGTTGGGGGCTGGGCATGTTCTAAAAACATACTGCAGCCATTACACTGGAAATCTGGAAATTGCAGAGACATACACCAATGCTCTCTTGTATGCTTATCAAGTTATTCAAAGCAAGCAAAACCATTTTCTCCTGCATTGTAAAACATGCTTATATGGATAAATGGATATAGAAGTGGTATTTTTATAGGTATTTGACATTAGTTCAAGCTATAAATCAGTTCATCAAAAAGAATTTCCTGGCCTAAGAACACAGTTCTGGCCAAATAAAGGCATAAAACAGTTTGACTTCACTGTAAAGACAACAAACCATTTCAAAATCCCACTCTGTAAAATTTAGTAACATTCCAAAAGATTGAAAGATATTAGAAGTTAAGATAAATGACTGTTTAAGAAGGAAGTTAGCTATATCCAAGCACATTCTAAAGAATCATGCTAGAAAAATCAGACACTGCTCTTTTCTCCTCATAGGAGCTGGTTGCCAGTTTTGTTAACAGCACTAATAACTCAAAGGCAATTGTGACACTAACCATATGCCTCAAACCCAAAAGGGCTGGAAGGACACAATTCCCCTCATCTGCAGGTCTGTGACCATCACATATGTACTGGGAAACAGTCTGATAAAGAAACATCAGAGACTGAAAATGAGATAACCAACTTTCCAAATACCAAATTGGGTAAACACTGAACTTTCTCTCTCCTTCTAGTGCTTCTAAATATTCCATTTTCCAGTAACTTAGTTTCTCCGTGATCCCTGCAGACTTGCTCCCCACAATACATTCTCCAGAGGGGGGGAGGAAAAAAAAAGTTTGATGCGATTTATTTTATTCTCTATAAAAGAGAGAATCTAAAGCTGGTACAGATGAGCCTGAGCTCTAGTTCACCTGAAAAATCATCTCTTTCTGCTAATTCATGACCAAGGTATTCTGTTTATCCCCCACTATGCAGGCACTGTGGGTTGTTTTGTTGCTGTTTAGTCACATCTCTAAGTTGTGCATCCAAGTATTTCAAACGGAGCCACCCACATGAGTGCTCTGTGTGAGGTGGAGGGCTCTAGGGAACATCCAAAAGAGCCTTTAGGGACACCTCATTGGGTGACTGTTAGAAAACTTGACGAGGAAACTCCTTTTACCAAAAGGGAAAGCACATAATAATTTAGTATTAATCCATCTAGAGAAAAGACTACCTCAGAAATTGAGAACTTGTGTTAATATTCAAGGGAAAGAAAATCTGAAACTGACAGTTTGCACTAAAAGCATATGATAACTCTTGTCAGGTCTTGTCATAATGATCTTTCAAAAACTTTATTGATGTCCTTTTAGAAATGGGGAGTGAAACCCAGACAGGAGCTTCACACCCCTGCAACTACAGCTTTCTTGGAATCAATCTGCCTCAACAACAAGAAAATGTTCAGTGCTCTCCCATATACGTTTATATTTGTAAAGGAGGCAGCTCTGATCAAATAAGATGTGCCAGAGCAAATGTTAATCTCATTTTACCTAATGCTTCATTAAGGGAATTATTTCTCTTTTGGCAGCTGGCAATGCCAGACAGATATGGATGACTAATGATGAAGGTCATTTGCTGAACATTTAGTCTTTCTAAAAGATGTTTGTTTCTTGTCTGCCATAGACAAAATTAAGAAGTTTTGTAGAGAAGGCAGAATCTTAAGAAACAATGGATTTTTCATTTTGTAAAGGAGATTTCTTAAATTTACAATTACTTTTTCTTTTTTGCTTGTCACAAACAGGTTTTTATAATCTTAAGTTTACATTTTGTTGGTTTGTTTTGGTATTTTTTGGCCACAAATTTTTACAAGCACAGGTAATGAATTAACATTTAATACTTTGTCAAACATATCAGACTTTGGTTATATCAGTTGTATCTAAGGTTGTTGGGTTTTTTACTTATTTCTTGCCAAGGAGAGGAGAATGCTTTATGCAGGCAGCATAAATTTTAAAACTAAAAAAACCCCCAACATTCTCAACACTTCAGCTAAAGGCTGGTTCAAAAGCACAGTGTCAGTCAAATAAGGAAGTACAAAAAAATCTAATTTAGTATAGGTGATTCCAAGGGAGTTAAATCATTTACTACATGGTACACTGCAGATTTTGAAAGAAGATAATGCTCAGTGCCTTCACACTCCAAGACTCCGAAAAGAATACTTGGTCATTCTAATTAATTATAAGCTTCATTTTCTCTAATGGTATGCTCCTCACAGATACTTAATAGGAAGGTTTAGTTGCCAATTGCAAAGGATAGAACACACAAGGCAGAATATTTGTTCTTTTCTAGATAGAAGAGGCCAAACACAGGTCCACATAAGGAGAACAATCCAGAAAATGCATGGTACAGGGGACTGGCAAGTTACTAAGATTTATTCAGACACCTGGTGATCCCTATTTCTCAATGCCCATGCACATTTCTTGTTTCCTACACACAGGAACAGTGCTGGCCTTGCACTGCTGTCATTCCCATCATAAATAAGGCCACAGTTGGGTTTTCTCTGCCTCATGCAGTGCATGAGAGAAAAAATCAGATTAAGCATTGCTGATCACAGAACAAACCTATTACAGAGTTATGATGAAAACAATCTGATTTTGATTTGTTTCAAAAAGATAATAGATTTTCTTTTTATTCCTTTAAGAAAACAAGTAAAACAAAGAACCCCATAGATTTAGTTGGTCTCAGTTTATGGCTACACATTGTCCTTTCCTCAGAATGGATTGCATCTCTATAAGCTAACCCTCAAGGACAGAAATTATCACAGAACTACATTTTCCATGGCTTGTACTTCTCTGAAGTAGCAGGATATCATCCCACAGGAAAAATGTTATAAAAGATTAATCAGATACTTCAGAAGGAAGCAGATTTCTAAATAAAGGCTGCTGTGTTTTAGCAGTAACCGCTGAGAGGATCACTCATCCCTTATTACTGTGAAACAGAAAGATAACTTTTGAGGCTGTGTAACGCCTTTCATTTCCCAACAACTAAAAGCCACTTGGAAATCAAATTTCCCAAATAGATGCAAGGGAAAAAAAAATTAAGAAAACCAGTTACATATTGTCCTGTTCCAGCTCATTCCAGAATGAATACTTTTGAGAGATTATAATATGTAATAAATCTATAATATGTAGTGTAATATGTAGTAAAATAAATTCATTTAAGACTGTTAGACAAATATTTTCCTTTTTTCCATAAATACATTGTTAAGGGATATTTAAGAGTGTGACAGCAGTAACATTCATGAGATGAGCTTCAGAGTTTAAAAACCAAATTAGTTGACATTTTAAAATGCTATTTTCTTTTTCTACTATTCAGAAAGAAAGCTTAAGTCAGTAGTAACTATAGGCTAACTCTGTCAGGTTGGGATTTTAGCCCAAGAGAGAAGGAAGGAAAGAAAACTGTAGACTTTAAAGCATCCTAACTCTTTCTGATATTTATTTCCATTGTCTAAACACAGAAAATTTACTTAGAACATTGTCTTGCACCTGAATTTTAAGTATAATTTTCTGTTTCATCATCTACTGGATTTCACAAATCCTGACAACTCATCCTGTCCTTAACAGCTCATCTGGCTTGCACTGCACTTTCCTGCTCTGCTGAATTGACAGCTTTCACACCCCTCTGCAGGATGGCTGGGGGCTCCAGGGAAGCTAACATAGACAAAGGAAAAAGCAGTAGAGTAAGCAAAAATGAGTAAAGTTGGAGAAATTATGGGAGTAGTGATAGTAAGAACACAGGAGAAAGGAAAATTCTAGTAGATTCAATTTACTTCACAGTAGTGGATAGAAAGCACCTCTTGGTGCAGATAAGTGAATTTAAATCAGTGATAAAATATCCTCTTCCATGGAGGTAACAAATTCCTTTAATTCATGAAAGAGCTATATATTATTCATACAAACCCTTTTAGTAGTAAAGTTCAAGTTTGAAAGAAGTAGCTTGGCACATATTTTGATGAGGTGGGCACTGGAAAAATTGAATGCCATGAACTAGAGCAGCTGATTTCCATTTCATCCAGTTCTGACCTCTCACTAAAATATGAAGTCAGAAAATAATTCAGTGCTGCTGTGACACAAAATTGAAAAAGTTAAAATGGCTGCAGTACCCTAACAATAAAATTCATAATTAAGACTTAACATTGCAATCTCCTTTAGGACTGTTCAGGGTTTATTAATGAATTTTTTTGCCCCAATACATTTTTCTTCTTCCTCCAAAACAATCTCCCTTTTTCAGTATTTCAGTCTTTATGGAAACCTGCCCCACACCACTGAGTCATTAGCTCGTCTCAGGAGGATTCTTACAACCACAACTAGGAAAAACATTAGTTAAGCAATCCCTTTCCATTATTTACATCATAAGACAAACACAATCAACACAAACCCAAATATTTAATTTTAATATTTACACAAGAATAAAAATAAAATTTCCTTCAAGATATTTTAGAGCATAGTGAACCAAACGTATTACTTTTTGATTCTGTTATTAAATTAGGTTAGTCTTTACAGTAAGAGATTCCCCTCTTTTGTTTCATATAATTCTTTTGTGCTATACAAAACTCAATGCCTTACCTACTTCAATTATAATGTCAGAATCCAATCTTAGGTCTTGCGATTGCATTTGTGTCATTTAAAGTAGTACCTACTTGTAGTTATCTCCACCTGAAGTTATCAAGTGAAAATACTTGTTTTTCTAAGAGAACAAAGAATGGCTGATTGGGCTGTTGTGTCATTACAGAGCTTTACTACTTTTCTGTATTTCAAAATTCACCCCATGTTACTATGGACTGATTTAAATCCACACATTCTAAATGCATAGTTTATGTCCTATTGTTCCAAGTGACAAAATATTAAAATAACATACAAACAGATGTTTCCTATCTCTACACTGAAGGAAGTTTTAACCTAAAACCTGCTCTGCACCCAAGCTTAATTATTTCAAGTAGACTGAAAGAGAAAAAAAGTAGAATTTGTTTGGTTATTAATTCATCCTATGTTGTGTGTGTGATGGCAGTCACTATGGCCAGAGCTGAGGGATTGTTTCAGGGAGTCCCTGGATCTCCTCTTTGGGGCTCCTCTGTTGCAGCAGCCGGTGGCAAGTTCCCCACAGAGCACAATCTTAGGGAGGTGGTGATCCTCCATCCTGGAGATGTGCCCTGCCCAACTGGGTGGGAGGTGCAGGTGAGCTTTGGTTGGGCCACCTTTCCTAGTCTCCTCTCTGTGTGGAGCAAGCAGAGCTCTCCTTGAAAAAGGCTGCTTGGTCACTCAGGATGCTGCTGAACAAGACTCATCTCCTGGGTCAGGCTCAAGGGACCAAAGCCCTGAGCCTCCTGCATGCAGGGTTGGGTCTGTGGCTTCCAGTGCACCTTTCCCCTGACATTTTGTCCCTCTCCTGTCCCTGCAGGAGCTTTACAAGTGTAGGTTTATCCCGAGCCTGAGCTGTGGCTTTTGTAGGTGAGGCACAGAGTGTGTGGAATGGCCCCACCCTTTACTCCTGAGGTTCATCTGCCAGGGCCCAGCAAGCTTGGACAGTGACAGGGAAGTCCTCAGGACGTAGGTTTAGAGTATCCTTCTCTGAGATGGATGGCCTTACAGGGCCAAACAAGCTCCATCTGCCCAGGTTTGGAGTGAGAGTTGTCCTTCTCTTGGGATGGTTGCCTGAAGGCTGCTGAGCCCATCCTGCCCACGGACACACTTTGTCTGACCCTTCAGTTGTGACCTCTCTGCCACGGGAGACCCTACTGGAGGCGTACGGCACCCCCAGCAGAGCTCACAGCCTCACAAGGGCACCCAAGCTCCTCCCCCATGACAAGGGGGTGCCCGTGGAGGGTCAAAGGAAATAACCCCAAGGCTAATTGATTAAAACTTAGATAAGCAGTAGAGAAATTTTGGCTTAAGATTTACAAAAATCACGCATAGTGGAAAGTTTGACAGGAAACCTGCTTCTCCTTCAGAGTAATTGCTGTACATAATGAAATTTTCCATTAGCATTCCAAGGCTTCACTAACACAGTATAATTTACTGGCTCTCTTCAAAAGCAGTTGATGTGGGAGGAAAGGATCTAGTACTAGCCTCTGCAAAGCCTTCTTCGTTTTAATTTCCAAGACTGATTAAGGTTTCTGGTTTCCACCCTCCCTCACTATTCTTCCTGCCTTTATTGCTTAAATCCTATGGGCAATGAAAGCTCATTTTAGCTCACAAATGCAAAAGCTAAGTTATGCATGGCAAGTCAATGACAATTTTCTTAATAGTGCTTTGTAATAGTTAAGATACTAGGTAAGAAAATTAATGTAAATCTTAAGTAAAAGACACAATTGATTTCTAAGTAACCAAAGCCAAATCCTGATTTCTTCCTTAAATCCCTTACCTTAAATCACTTCTGAAAAAAGTCTGTATTACTAGTCAAAATATCAGAATTTAATTTTTTTAAAAATTATAATCTTTAAAAAACCTAAGCCTGTTCAGCTGCCTCCTTTAGGACAGGTCAACATCAGCAACATTGCTGCTGGCATATGCTGTGGACTGATAACAAAGATGCAGATGGGGCCTTCGGGCAAGCAGAAGAAACCTCAGTGTTCTCTCCACAAGAAAAACAGCTGAGGGAATTTCACAAGCTTTCAGTTAAAATACACAGGCTGCCTGCAGACATCTCATTCCTCCAAACATGCTAGGCCATTACTTGCATTTGCACCATGCTCATAAGACACCTCACTCATGGCCATATTTCTCTCACAAGGTAGATTGTTAGGAGTAGATCAAGAGAGACACGTTACAAGATCTATCTGTATTTATTCTAAATTTCTCAGTCCTCAGCATTAGTGATTGGCCTGATCACCTGAAGGGGACTTAACAGCATGGTAGGATAGGCTGAGTTTGGCATCACAAAGTTGCTAGTAAGGAAAGCTTAATTGCTTTACTAGATAAAACATGTAGCAGTAGTAAATGCATCAAAGCACTGAACACAACAGGAAGCTGAGAGGATATTTTACTTCAGAGGAGTTAATGCATGAATTCCAGAAAGATTTGGAGCCTACAGAAGGACCACAACCAAACCTAAATTACAGCAAAAAGGTTACAGATGAACAACAGAAAATTTTTGTTCTGTTTGGTTTGGTCTTTTGGGTTTTTTTTTTGTTTGTTTGTTTTTTTAACTCATGTAGCCATTGAGAACTTGCATGTTATGGCTCTTCTTTGCATTCTCCCTCGTTCAGAGCCACAAAGAAAACAAGAAATTCAGGGACAGATCAAGCACATTTTCACTAATTCAGTTCATACGTTAGCTTCAATGGTATGCTCACTGAAATATATAATTTTTTACACTTGCACAAGTACTTATGTTGATTTACCCCTAGAGACTTAGGTAAGAGTTTCCTCACTCCATAGGATAGATGTTTTAGGGTGTGTACTCCAATTTTCATGTAAATAAGAAATAAAAATTATCTATTCCATACTTTGAAATTAAGTCATATTCTGAAACCCCAACTATGTTGAAGCATTTGACAGATGTTGAGAAACATGGGGTAACTCATGAGTGAAGGAAAAAATGAGTAGGTTTTTATCTTCCCTGAAACAAGTTACTGCACAATTCACAAAATGTATTTGAAAACTGGAATTCACATTTCCACCCAAAAAATGAAAATGTACAGATCTATTTTGTCCAAAAGGCAAAGACTACTCAAATAATATTTTAATTTGCTGATGCTTTTTTCTCTCTACTAAAATATGTAAAGTTCAATGGAAGCTTAGAGGAACTTTGAGATGAGAAGATGCAGTGCTAAAGAGAGAAAATGGTGGACCCTGAATTAGAGTTTTGATAGCAGACACAGCATTTCACTTAGTTGATTTTTACAAATATATTAATTTCTAGTCATGAGATTGAAAACCACATACTTCAACAAATACAGAAAATAAATTTTACAGATGAAGAGAAACTTAGTGAACAGTTTTTAATCATCGTTCCATGTATTAAGATGGTTTTGATACATAGAAGGAAGAGCTAGTCTGTCAGCATTCATTTTAAATGTAAACATAGAATCAGCCAGACAGGGAAAGGACCCCTAAGATCACCAAGTCCAACCCTTAACATGTAACAGTGAGCCTAAGCATTACAGAAATTCTTTTTCCTAGAGGCAGAACAAGTAGTCAAACACTTGTGTGCAACCTCCCTATTAACAAACTGAGTCTGAAAACCCAGCAGGGGCTACGTGACCTTGATGGTCACCATCCAGCTATTAGCAGAACAGAAGGTGAGTGCAAGGCTAACTTGGATCACTCTGCACTTGCTTTAATTCACTTAGCAGGTGGTAGACAGGTTGGCTGGCAAAAGAAAGGAACTTGGAAATTTTAGCCTGTCTTCAGGAAAACACAGCTGTGATGAAGGATGGCATGCTATGGCAATGCTAATATAGACTGACACCAGCTCACTATCCTGTTACTCCTCCTTCCACACAGTGAGAAGAAAGAAAACCAAAGCTCAGTATTTACCAAAAGGTGCCAAAATGTATACATTCCCTTTCATTAAGAGCTGTTCCTGAAGTCACAGTTAAGCTGGAATAGAAAAAAAGTCTTCTGTCATGACAAATACTACTCAGAATTTTTTGATTTAAAGATTTTTGAAAAAATAGTTACCTTAATATCTCTAGATGCAACCAAGATACTTGAGAAAAGATGGGAATGAAAGTTGAAATCTTATATAGTAGGCAGTCACACACTGGCCAGTCTGTTTTTCTACTTTTTGGAGCAGCCCAGCTATATCTGAGCATTTTACAATGTGTGAAAAAAGGAGACCAACTCAGTCAATAGTGATGCATATAAGTTACAGAGTCCCTAATTAATTTTTTTCTTCCTGACTATAGATATTCTAGTTTTGAATAGGAAAACACAAACACCCCTATCATTAGGGATTCTATGTTGTAGAGCCAAGAACTTGAGAATCAAAGGGCTAGACCAATGAAAGATATACTTATGAAAATAATCATACATTTAAAGACGTAAAATCTCCACCAGCAACACGAATACCTTATCCTAGCTCACCCAATTTCAAAATCCATTTAGTATAATTTTACATGAAGTGTTATTTGTCCAAACTATCCTATAGTTTCCTATGCTTCCAGTATTCCTTCTACATTAAATCTTCTCAGGACAGAAAAGGCATTGCATATCATTTATATTGTACTCCTGAGTCTCCTTACACTTTCTTTGCCAATATAAAATAAATGAAATAAAGCTACATCAAAATCTATACTTAGTCCACTGAAGTAATAACAAGCTTTTACTTTCTTTTAAATGTTTTTTCATTATACCTACACTGTTGGGGGCAATCTTTGTCATCTATATTTATGGGCACATTAGTTACTATCATTCTATTTTGTATTTTATCTCTGCAGGAACAATATTATAAGCTGTTCCAATCCCCTGGCTGCATTGAAAGTGTTATGCTTTCAACACATCCTATTTGCCTATGAATACTTTTTAGCAAGAAAACCACAGGCTAATTTTTACCAGAATAAGAGTTAATGTATATTTGGACTCATGACCTTCATGTTTGTTTTAAAGTGAGATCATGAGATTAATATCTGTGAAGTCCACAGTGATGTCAGTGAGGAGTGCTTAAACATGACTGACAATGCCAGTTATAGCTTTACCCAAGTTTCCTTTTTGTGCAAGGCATTCACTGAAAATCTTCAAATAGTTCTGATTGCTCACTCTTGCTCTGATGAGAATGCTGTCTAAAGCTGAAAGCAAAGTGTCTCCTTCCATATTACCCGTGCAAACATCACCATCTCAGGGATAGATATCAGTAATAGTATTCTTAAGATGTTTTTTCTTTGCTCCTGGTTCATTTTGGCTGAAATAAAAGACCTGCTGTTGATGGACTTCAAACTGCTTCTGCCTTCAGCAAACAGTGGCATAAACAGTTCAAGCTAGCAAACCTTCACTACCCATTTTTTTCAGGGGACTGACTGTTAAAACAGGATCAAGTCCCATTCTTCCACTCACACGGTGGTAGAGGACACGTACCCATAGGTCAATTCATTTTAGCTTGCAAAATAAATATGCAGACAAGTAAAATGCTATGATAAATGTATGCAGCAGCATGCAACTCCAGAGAGACAATAACAGTCAATGTATTCTCAAGAAGACAACACATTTATATGCTGAGATGTATTCAAAAGTATTTAGCATTTCCAGGAACTGGAAGTTCACTCCTAAGCACATAGGACGGAACTGTCAAACCGTCAAACATTTCAGTTCTTTTTGCAGGAGAAAGCCTGTCTGTAAAACTGCTGATAGTGAAGTCTAAATCCATTTAGACCCAAATCCATTTTGCAAACATTGACTGCATTTTCCTTTTACCAACCAGTTTCCTTTACCAACCGTCGGTGTTGGCAATTGATTTTGCATTCAAGGTGTACACATAAGCATTTTCTTTTTTTCTGAAGGCATTCTTCATGTAAAATATGATATATAATCTGGAATGTATATTCATACATACAATATAAATTTAGTCAACGCTTATGAAGTTGGACAAACAGTCCCATACCAGATTTTAGACATGTTAGCTTTTTTCTCCCTGAATGTAGTACTAGAGCATTAGCTAAACAGAATATTCCAACTAAAAATAAATTCAACTGTTAGCCACCTACTTTTTGGCTAATATTGTCAAACTGAGATTTAACAAGCATTGCTTATTTCAGTTGTAACCATTACAAAGTTTAGCTTCATTAAGGTAAAGTTATGTCTGTTTGCCAACAGGCAGTAATTATGGACCTGTCAAACCAAATTGACTCAAAAATTAACTCTTCAGTCATTCTAATCCTAATTTTACTAGACAAGTACAACCTATATTCACAAAACATGGTATCAGTGAATTTAGGACTACAGAAACATAGCTTAATACATCATGGCAATTGAAAACAACTCCACTAGAGTTTTAAATAATATTTTAAATGCAAATCTGGGTGTGCATACACAAGAATTAAAATATGGATGATGTGCTAGGCACCACTATTCACTTCCTCTAGATTTCTTTCCTGTAGGTACACACCAAGCATTTGATAAAAATGTTATATTAGAATAATACTTTACAAAGTCATTTAGTATTACATCAGTGACAGACACATTTAAGAAAATAAATCCATTCCTCAGACGTACATTTCTAGTCTATTAGTAGAAGTTCCTATCCTGATTTATAAATGTTACATGAACATTCCCATTATGATCTCAAGCTGACTGAAAAACAATTAATACTTTCATCTCTGTTTCCAAGCTCAGTGTGATCCCCTTGTCTTCTTATAATCACCTTTTCTGTAATCAAATATTTCTGAGTTTGGCTTTTACAGAGCCCACACGGAAGCAGACCAGTGCACATAAACATGAAGGTACTTGGCAGTTCTTCCAACTTGTTAGTTTGACTGCATGCAGCAGTGTGGGCAGGACCTTCCAGAACACCTGCCTCACCTCAACAGCTTCTCCTGTTGCTCTACCTGGAGCTGTGCAAAGGTGTTTCTTTAGGTTTGACCCTCGTGCACAGAAGAGGCCAAGTTTCCCCTCCAATGGGTATTAGGACTGAGTTCTGCAACAACATTGTAGCCCACTTGGGTTGTACTTTTGTCCTGTTTTACTTTGATTAATATTCTGTACACTGAGATCTTTCTCTTCCTCCCATTATTTCACATCTCTTGTAAAATGGAGTCTACTGATCAAAAGATTTCTGTCTACTTGAATGCTAACTTCTTATTCACTCTGAGCATAGTTCAAGTTGCAAAATATGCCTTTAAGTACATTCTATATATTGCAGATTCCTTCTACAAATTCCTTCATAGGAGCGAGGGATAACTAATCTTTTGGCTTATCCTTAGGTGACCAAATTGAGCTTAACAGTAATCCATACAGAAGTAATTATTTGTGCTTGTGGTACAGAAGTGTTTTCTACCAAACAATTTACAGCTGTTGTATGAATTAATGTAAGCTCTAATTCATCTTATCTCAGTTATCATTTACAGAGATACTGCCTTTTTTTCTCCACTGTTGCCAGAAATATGAGATCAGGATAAGTCTTGAGGCAATTAATACCTTTCTCAGACAACATTTATTTCTTAATAGCTTATTATTATACAATATGAATTACTTTTCACTAGTTCTTATTTTATTGCTTTCATCTTGCCAATATCCTAGAATGTAATTTCTGTATTGAAAAAAATGTTGTACAGGGAACGAAAAAAAAAAAAAAAATCTATCTACACCTCTATGCTGGTTACTGCTCTCCAGCTTTATTTCTTTGACCATGTAAATTGATGCTATTGCTTTCATTTATTTTGCTTTAGCCTGTTTATGAAGATTTAAGAATGACTGGGGGGAAGTGCTGAGTACCTCCGGGTCAGACCACGTGCCTATTGCTTTTCTGGTTTCTTATTATGTCATTGTTT